>CM052896.1:90870973-90997576 GCA_028534135.1 Potos flavus | reverse complement strand
AGGGAGGGACCAGTTTGTGAAAAGTCTCAAATGACAGAATGAGGACGGAGAGCCGATGAAGGTTGTGAGCAAGCACGTGGCATCTTCACTGCCATAAATCCCACTAATATTTAGTCAGCATTTTATGCACCAAGTGTCGTGCGGCATTGTCTCGGTCCCCACAACCACCCTGAGTCCACTCATTAGTACGTCCTCGTCGAAGTAACAGTGCCTGCTGTAATACAGCTGGGGGAAATTTAGGTGGAAGACTGGGTAAGTAACTTGCTCCATACCACACACCTGGTAATGATGGGGCTGCTTTTCAGCCCGCAGCTGTCAAACTCCAGAACCCAGAATCAGCCTCTCAGATCAGTGTCTGGAGACATTAATTTTACAGTGGAGTGCGGCTGAGATTGGACACGAAGGGAAGGCAATTTATAAACATCCATAACTAATGAATAACAACAATAGGATAATGAATATAAAGTGCTTAGAGAAAAGCTCTTGGCATTTAATAACTCAATCATCCCTGGTCTGTATTACTGGTATTGAGCATCTGGTACATTTTTCTTACTAGAGGGAAAGTTCTCTAGGTGAGAGTGCAGACTGGAGGGTGTGAGACAGATAAAAAGATGCTGTAAACTAAGGCACGATGAGGCTTCGATCCCTGAGGAATATAAACAGGTTCCCCTCTGAATGCCTTTGGTATATACCTGTAATTCTGCCACTCGTAGAGACGGGCTTCACATCTCATACTCCTACCTCCATTCATCATCAAGTCCTGTTATTTCTTTCGTGACAAGTGTCACGATTTTTCCTTTTTTTGATTCCCAATGAAACCACCCAATTTATGCTCTAATAACTGCTCTGTCGGCTCCTGGCAGTAATAATGTAATAATAATAATAATAATAATAACCGCTCCATGGCTCCTTGCCTTTTCCACCCTCCCTACGGCGCACCCAGAATTCATTAAAGCAGCAGTACTTAAACCCGAGAGAACCTCAGCATCAGCTGGGGGACTCCTTAAATCATTGATCGCCCAGTGTTAAGGATGGAGCTGGTGGGAGTGGATGTGAAAATCTGAGCATCTAAAAAGTTCCAAGTGCTGCTGATGCTGCTGGTCTGGGCACACTTTAACACCAGCACCTTAAAAATCAAGCTCCTGTGCTGTTTTGAGCTCCCAGATCAAAAAACTTCATTAGTTCCTAGCTCAAAAAACACCGAAAAAATTACATATTCCTCAGCTCGCCTTCGAGGTCTTCCCTTTAAAACCCCAACTTACTTTGCCAGGCTTGCTTCTTGTTATCCCTTTTGCCCTTATTCTGTTACCACCTACATCTCCAGGGCCCAGCCACTCAGAGCCTGATATGGTGTGAGCTTCCTGGGGAAGTTGTTCATCTCCTTCAGTCTCTACTTCCTCATCTCCAGGATGGACATATCATTCCTCTTGCAGGCCTATTGTGAAGATTAGCAACATGGACTAAGTATGGGGTAATGCTTGGCACAGGGCGGGTAGCTAGGTGGCTGCAGTATTGTTATTTCTCTCGTCATTTAGACATAGAGCAGGTGCTATTTTCTTTTAAGAGCAAGGTAAATAGTTAAGTCACTAAAACACACCCACGCACTAGGACACCCTAACCACAAGAAACTAGTAAAGAATTTTAACAATGAACAATCAGTGAAGGAACGAAAGATATTTACAGAAAATCCCATTATGAGGGAACACGCTAAAAATGTTAAGATTTTGGCATGCAACTATTATATATGTGAAATGATTATTTCTCTTACTTTCTTCCTTTTTTAATTTCCTGTTAAGTCATACTTGCTCTCAGCTACTGATGAATGAGGAAAATAATGTGACATAAATCACTTCCCGACAATTGGGGGGTTTTTTGGGGTGTGGGGGGAGCGGGTTCAGGTCAGTTATTCAAACAGCTCGATAATATGGTGCTTAGTTTGGGGAAAAGGTTTGTGATTTGTGAGAGAAAACAGCAACTGCTCCTGTTGTATTTTTTACTACGCTACAGCACTGTTTGTGCTGAGTAGAGGTATAAAGAAAGCAGGTGAAACCTAAAACCTAGAAATTCACAGCAAAGAGTATTAATAAGTATTAATATTACCATATTTTGCTCTCAGAGGTAGAATAATGCTTCACAGTTGAACTAGGACTTAGAAGCAGATAGTTTTAAACAAAAAGAGAATTTCCAGACAATAAAAAAAATTAAAAATTGCTACAGGGTCTTTGGATATAATTTTGAATTGCAGTAAGAAAATGGAGTCGGGGGGCACCTGGGTGGCTCAGTTGGTTAAACACTGGACTCTTGATTTTGGCTCAGGTCATAATCTCAGGGCTGTGAGATCAAGCTCCATGACGGCCTCCACACTGAGCATGGAAGCTGCTTAAAATGCTCTCCCTCTGCCCTTCCAACCCCCCCGCACCCCCGCAATGCTTTCTCTCCCTCCTCCACCTCAAATAAATAAATATATCTTCTAAAAATAATAGAATTTAAGAAATTTAAAGAAAAAGAAAATGGGGAAGAAATAAATGGATGCTGATAACAGTAATAGCTAACAACTATTGAGCACCTTCTGTGTGCTCAGTAGTATTGTTTTATATGAATTAATTTATTTTCACAACAATCCTATAAAATGGGTACTGTTACCCCATCTTCCAGGAAACTGAATCATAGAAAGATTAAGTAGCTCGCTCAAGGTAACCAAGCTAGCAAATGGTGGAGGAGGAGCTGAGGTCTAGACTATTCTATGGAGCCCAGGTTCTTAACCACCAGACTGTCCATTCCGTTGATCATTCAGCAGGTAGGTAAAATCATGACACTGATGTAAGTATGAAAATGTATCCACCTGCTGAACTCACAGCCTACTGAGTGTCCATGAGCAGAAAGAGGAGGATACTGTTGTCAGCCATCCCTGAGTTCCAGGTCTGGCTCTCATGGGTTATGCAACCTTGCACAAGTGACTTAACCTCTGGACTTCAATTTCTTCACCTGAAAAATGAGAATGATAATATACATCTGACAGAGTTGTCTCAAGGATTTGTTCATGCAACCAATTTTTTCTCCCCGTATTTATTAAATGTCAGGCATTGTGCTAGTTGCAAAGGACAAAAAAGTATCACAGAGCTCATATTCTTGAGCAAGAAGAAGGGAAATCAAATAATCTCATGAACCAAGATACGATCACACAGGAAGCTGAGCTCTGACAGTCCGCCTGTTGTGTGTTGTGGGGAAACGTAGGCCAATGAAGGCTGCCCCAAGGAAGTGAAGCGAAAGCTAAGAGATGAATAGGAACTAAATAGGTAAAAAGCGCGGCAGGCAGTGAAGAGTAGCTTTGAAGGATACTATGATCTTTGGTCTTTCTCTTAAGAGCAACCAGAGGTCACTGGCAGATTCTGAGTAAGAATGCCATAGATTAAATTAGATAATGGCTGGGAGTGCCTCGGCACAAGGCCCAGAGTGTAATAAGACCCCCACCCCTCCATTCCAAAAGTATCTCTGCTCTGACTCATTCCATTTTAATAATATGGCTGAGTCAAGCATGCAAGACTCTAAGAGACTATCACAGCCTTAGAGATCAATCAACACTTCCTCACTGTCCTACCCATTCCAGGACCCTGGCCAGACATTACAAAGAATACAAAGATGAATAACAGACCTTGATTTCATGGAATTTAAGAATCTAGTTAGGAAGACAGGATGATAGAAAGCTTCAGTGGTTCCCTTTCTTTTCAGGATAAAGTCCAAAATTCCTTAGCAGGTAGGTGGAGGCCCTTTGTGAGACGCTGACTTGTCCCTTCTCCTCCTCTTCTGCTGCCACCAGCCACCTTTCAGCACTTCTGGTCACAAGTTGCCCACTTCTGAAACTTTTGCACCTGCTGTTCCTTTTTCTTTCAGAAAGCCCTTTCCACCATATCTAAGGATCAGTCCTATTCATCGAAGCTCTGACAAGGTGGCATCTATTTCCCCCCCGGATGGCCTACCGCACTCTCTTGGAGTGAGCCGCTCCCCTATTCTCACCTCTGCTTACAGCATTTACCACAGTGCGACTGTCACGTTATTGGCATGTCTGACTCCTGTCCTGGACTCGTGCCCAGAGGGCAGGAACTAGAGTCATTCTATTCATCTTTGCCATTAATTGACTAATTATTGTTCTGAAACAATACCTGACATGGCAGGAATGCCCTCCGCTCCCCCCCCCAAAAGTCAGGGGAGGGTGGGTGGGGAAGCTGGGAGGAAGAAAGGGAGGGAGGAAGGGAGGAGATTATTGTAGGATATAGTAATCATCAGTGTATTTCAAAGATTAACCCCCTGATTTTCTGGTCAGTAAAATGTACATACAGTGAAACGTACAGATCTTAATACAATTTTCAGTTTGGCAAGGGTAGGCACTGAAGTGGGTGTAGCCCTCTACACTTGAGAAACTGATTCTATCATCTCACTCTCCATTAGCAATAGATGGCAGCTCTAGTTACTCCACATTTTCACCAAATTTGGTGCTATGTTTTTTTAATTTTAACCATCTAGTTTATGTGAAGAGTTATCTCAATGTGGTTTTAATTTGCATTTCCCTGATAACGATGCTGAATATATTTTTTCATGTGGCCACTCCCTCGTGTTCTTTCGCAAACTATCCAAGACTTTTGCCCAATTTTATTGAGTTGCCTGTCTTTATTGAGTTAAAGACATTCTTTACATATTTTGGAAACAGCTCTTTGGTCCCGGATATATAGAGAGTATTTCTCCTAGCCTATAGCTTGCCTTTTTATTTTGTTAACAATCTATTTTGAGGACTACGTATTTTAATTTTAATGATGTCTAATTTATTAATCTTTTCTTCCAGAGTTAGTGCTTTTTGTCTTCTCTGAGGGATCTCTGTAACTTGCAGGTCAAGAAGTATTCTACGGTTATGGAAGCTGCCTAGTTTTAGTTTTAACTTCTATGTTTGAATCTTACTCCATGTCTCCTGGACCTGACTCCTGGGATCCTTCTTTAAATATAGAATGGCTGGGTGCCTTTTGCCTTCCCTCTTTTCCAGCTACTGGCACTCATTTAGATATACTGCTGGACAAGGAGGGCAATAAAATCACAGTTGACAGAGGAGGAAAAAGAATGTCATACAAACTAATTTGAAAGCCACCTTGACATATTAGGTCCTTCAAGCTCTGACATCACTTCAAAGTAATATTACAGATTACAGAGATTTTTTATTTTGATACTTAATTCAAACATTGAAAAAGGCAATCATGGGAAACAAAAGCAGGATCACTATATCTCAGTATCTCTTTACGTGAGATTTTTAGAAAAAGTACATCTATGGGGCAGAAAGCCGACTGGTGGTTGTCTAGGGCTAGAGGCAGGCAGGGCTGACTGCAAATGGGCAGGGTGGTGGAGAGGTTTCGGAGCAGGATGGTGATAATAGCTACACAGCTGCATCCATTTACTAAAACTCACTGAACTGTGCACTTACAATAGGTGAATTCTATAGAACGTAAAATTACATCTCAATAGGCTGCTAAAGAAATAGAGTCAAGCTTGGTTATTGGAGCCCCAAGGAAAAGAAAAAATTCAGAGTAAATTAACCTTGGGTAAACCATAAGGAAAGAAATTTCTGATTGAACATTAGATAAACCAAGGAGTTGGCTTAGAAGAGAAACTGATTAGGGGGAAAAATGCAAAGAAAAGGAAAAATGGGGTCTCCTTTAGGATAAGTCATTTGCTCTGGGAACTGTTAAAATTTCAGACGCAGCTTTTGTTTGAAACCAAAGATCACTTCTATGAAATATCCTTTCCTTGAAAATTGTATATATAGATTCTATTAATATGCATTCCATTTAGACCAAGGTCCTAAGGTCCATTAATATTAAATTAAATGATAAGTTAAATTTAATGTTAAATTTAATGATAAATTCTCAAGAATCTTCTTAGTGTTTTGTTTTTCATTTTCCCTACTGGTAGCTCTACAGAAAGGTGTTGGCTCCTCTGTGCCTCTGTGAATTAAGAAGCAAGTTTTCCACGAAGATTAACAATTGTAATAAGCCCAAATCTCAGGCAGTATCCTGGAGGCTCCTAGATCACCTTACTTTTTGTTTTGTTTTGTTTTGTTTTACCATCATGCTAAGTCAGATATTGTTTTGGGGACTGTCAATTAATGCCAAGGTAAGCAGAACAAATTCAATTCCTATTCCTGCACCGCAGACTTGGATGGCCAGCTCCTTTCACTGGCCACAGAATTTTCTTTCATATTATTCTTTGTTGGACGGAGTTTTAAGTTAAGGAAAAAAATTTAGCCAGTGAGAAAAGGAGAAACAGTCACACCAGCATCATTCCTCTTCCCCTCTGAGCTCAAGCTTCTTGAAAACTAAAACCAGAAAACAAAGCCCATAGGCTTTTCTTCTTAGAGAAAATATTATGTTTTTAATATCTTCATAAAATATATATTTGAGATATAGTATATTGGAAAAAAGGTATTTTTTTTTTTTTCAAGAAAAAAGGACCTCTGAGAGAAGCCCAGCTGTGGGAACTAAAGTTCTAGGCTTCATCACTAACAAAGCATATTATTAAGACTGAAAGGTTCTGTACAAAGAAATCTCACTGGTCCTACACTCCACAGTAAGCAGGCAGTGCTATAAAGAAATCTATATAAATCATAAAACAATTGGCACAGCACAAATAAATCTAAGGAAATGGATTGATTTGCTAGATAAAGCAAGGGAAGGAATTTTGAAAAAATATACAATAAGGGTCTTGAATGAGCTGAAAGAGCTCTTTTTAGAGATTTGGCTAAATTGAAATAGGGAGTTATTTATAAAACTTCCAAAACAGTATTGAAAGCATTTACTCTTTGAAAATCCACCAAATCAATACATTTCAGTGAGCCAACAAGTAAGTTTCCAGATTACAAGAGAAATCTTTAACAAAGGAATTCTGGATTTCTATTTCTAATGAGTTAAGCTAACTCTTTACACACATACTAATACAGATTTACGCGGAGGTAGAAGGAAATGCAATTAATGCTCTGTGGGGGTGGGGAGAGAATAAAAAAAAATGAGGAGACAAGAAGCTAAGACAGGTGCTGGGGTCACCCTGTCGATCAACTTACTGTTTTGTGTGTTTCTGTTTTTGCTTTTTAGTGGTCCTTGACCAGGTAACCAGCCATCTGACTCAATGTACAGACCTCACAGAAATTCTAATCATTATTCTTACTCAGACAAAGCTAACTTTTCTCCTTCAAATTGCGTACTTCAGGTATTTGCCCAGAGCACGGAGGCCCAATTCACCCATCCTGGCCCCACCCACCAAAGATTTCCCCACATGGCCCGAGGCAGCAATCCTTTGGGTCACTTCACATACACCCTAAATTAGCCCTTTCTGGATTTAACCCTCTCTCTCATTAACCCTCTCCCCTCCATCCCATAACTCAACACTACCAGAAAAAAGTCAGATGCTCGGAGGCACAAGGGACTAGGCCTTAAGTCATACGACATAGTGATAAGTACAATGTCATGGGAGAAAAGGCCAAATTACAGTTTTACAAATGTAGAGAGAAAATGTACTGTTAGGTGGAGACATTTCATCAAACATATGAACGTCTATCCCCGCCACAGCAAGTGACCATCACATTCATAAGTCACGGATTGCCAATTCAGCTCTTAAAATTTAACAACGGTGATGCTGAGAAACAGTCCTTTACCTTCCCAGCAGTGGTTTGAAATCTGAAAGTGAGATTCCATATTTGTCAGTTTAAATAGAAGTACATTCAGTGACTTATTACCTGCTCCTAGTCAGGAAAAAGATAAATGGAAAATAACAGAGTGCTTTAAATCCCAAAATGGATGTATACACACAAGAGAACCTTGAAGGTTTTCAGCCATTAAGATTTCTGCCAACATTCTTAGTCATTATACGAAATACCACAATATGACTCACCTACACAGTCATGTTCTCTGTGTCTGAAAGACATGTTTTCATTCGATATATCAAAATAAGAAGTGAGATCCCACAAGCAAAGGCTGACTAATAGGAATAATTTTTAGTTTCTTACTACCAATGGTTCAGTGTTTTATACTATTTCCCTTCCTTTCTTTAACAGTAGGCAATGCAAACTATAACCAGTTTGCAAGACAAAACCTGCTGCTAAACCTGTAGGCTTCTCATTTAGCTTCTCTGTGTTATTTCAACCAGAAACTCATTAGAGCAACTTTAACTTTTAATTAGTATACATCACCAGCAGTGTTGCAGGAATCCAAAATAAATAAATCTGTCCTAAGTATATGTTAAAATCATCTCCCAATATCCATCCAGCCACCTAAATATCCAGTTTTTACATCTATTATCTGGTACAACTTCTGTTGGCAAGGCTTAATCGAGAGAATTTCTAAGCAGTGTTTCCCTAACTGAATGAACAGAGGGACTTTGTCTCCTGGGACAGAGAACCAGCCAAAGGCCCCGGGGGCAACTGTGAAACCAAGTTCCCGGTCCCTCAAGGACACCTGTACTGCTCTCGCCAGCCCAGGCCCTTCCCACACCTGCTCAGCAAGCTCTTAAGAGACTTTTTGGCAGCTCAGTGGACACTTACATTTTATTTGGGTCAAAAATATTTAGTACAATAGGTGTCTTCCCACACTGCAGCTATTTATTTTATCAAGTCACTTATCGTAGAGAGACTGGACAGAAAATAATTCTTAAACATTATCAACCTTGTCCTCTCGAGCTGCTACCTTTAAGCCAAACACTTTGGTGCTCCCATATGAAGAATAGGACTAAAGAGAATGATAACAGGTGGATAGGGGACTGGAAGGGTGCAAGGATCAGCCCAAATCCATCACTTCTATTTCAAGAATAATTCATAATATATACCGAACCATTGGAGGATTCAGCAGTCATGAATTCATGCACGTATTCATGCACGTATGCACACACATACACATTAAAATAGTTACTGAGCATCTCAAGTATTAACCTTTAGTAATTCGTTACTCATCCAGGCCACAGGCATTTACTGAGTACCTACTCTGGGCCACACCCTACTCTGGGCCCTGGGGTTCCTGAGGATGAAAAAGGCAGATGCCTTTGTGTCGGGCGCCTGGGTGGCTCAGTGGGTTAAAGCCTCTACCTTCGGCTCCGGTCATGATCTCAGGGTCCTGGGATCGGCCCGCATCAGGCTCTCTGCTCAGCGGGGAGCCTGCTTCCCCCTCTCTCTCTGCCTGTCTCTCTGCCTACTTGTGATCTCTCTCTGTCAAATAAATAAATAAAATCTTAAAAAAAAATTCCTGAGTAATTCTGAGAATTGAAGACAATCGGGAGAGGATTCCAAGTACAGCAGATAAAATTGAAGACAGAACTGAAATACACTATCCACGCACTGGGCATTTACCTCCCACAGGCCATGTGACATATGTTTCATGTGAACAAATGATGTGTAGATGAATCCCAATGCATCAATATATATTCTCATGCGCAGTTATTTATACAAACTACCAGATTGTTCTAGCCATTACTGAAACACATTTTCAAAATTACACTCGAAAGCTTACATGACTTGTGGAGATGAAATTATTTTCCCAGTCTTTTAAAACCTGTATTGATTTATATGGGGACATGTAGAGAGTTGGCAAGTCAATACAGTAGGTTGATTTTGCATAATCTGCACATGGTAGCCTAAGGATTACGTTAAATGATCAGATTTTAAATTGTAGTCAAAAGCTAAGTAGGTCTATACTGCTCAGTCTCTTTAGAATTCAGAGTAATGAAATTCATCAAGGCCAAGGGGACTCATAACCGTTTTCTAATATCATTAGTTCAGAGATGGTTTTGCAGCTATTTGTATTAAAAGAAAAAAAAAAGGTTTTCATGTTTCTTTCCTCCATCTCCCCACAATCCCCCTCCCATTTCAGTCCCTGTAATTTAAATTAAGAAGCACCCAGAAATAAGTGTATCAATTTATAACAAAGTATCTAACATGAAGTCAAAATCTATACTTAATAGCCTATAGAAAAGAACATTTGGAATGATCTTGGTGAGATAAAACATAAACTTAGTATTAGAAAGAATAAAATGGTTTTGTGGTTTTACCTTAAGCTTTACTGGACTTGTTTAGTAAATCAGAAGACAGGAAGGGAACTTAAGAAGCCATACTGACCACCTCACTGTCTTTAAGCAGACAGGGCCTCCAACCAGTACAAAGAAATGTAGACTGTCCATTGCGATGAAGATCTACTGCCAACCCTACTTTGACTCTTAGAAGTAATGTCATGTTCTGTTCAGAAGTACAACAGATATAAGCAAGCAAAACCACCTACATTAACATTACCCTGTATCACAAATCAGCAGTTGTTCTCAGGGCCAAAATAATTTGTTTATAAAGTTCTGGGTTTGGGATCATTTTTTCTGTCATCTGTAAGTTGACCGTGTATTGGCAGCAGTTCACATCTACTACATAGGAATTTTAGCTCTCAACACATTTAAACCCATATCTACTTTCCCACTTCCCTCTGTGATGTATTGCATATTTTCATACTGTTCTAAACGTTTTTCTATAAACTCATCAAGTTGATGTATCCAAAAATGCCACAGAGTCAGGGGAAGATCTCCTCAATATATTTTTTTTCTTCATTGTCAACTAATCATGTCTTTTAGCTAAACAGAATTTTCTCATTGACCTTTATAGGTTTGTCAAATGAAAAGAATTTTAACCTTATGGAAACAGAACAATTTTAATACCAATTTTTTCACTGGATTCTGATTTTTGGCTTCTAGACAACTGAACACTTTGAGACTATTCTAGACATTTCTTTGAAGTCTTTATACAGTCGATTTGCTCCGCTTAATTACTGAGTAATCCTTTAGACTCTAAGAAACAACAGATTACAACTAGGATTCCTTATAACCAGTTCTTTTTTTCCCTTCAATCAGGTTAAAATTAAATGCTCTTGCTATTCAATTTTTGCATCTTTTTTCGGAGACGGGACTGAAGAGCTCCTACGAGAAACTTTCTATTCTTAGTCAAGGCCTTAGTGTGAAAGGCGAGTTTTAAAAATGAGATAAAAAGTGTTGAAACTTGTCATCAATTCTAGCGATAATGGAAGAATTTTTATCAAAAAGAGCTTAAGATAGTCCTAGTAATAAAAGAAATTATGTTGTCAGCCTGAGAAGATATGTAAAAATTCACATAGCTAGGAAAAGAACAAAATTTGTACACCGGCAAACCTGTAAGACAAATTTGGATTCCTGAGGCTCATTTCATACCAAAGTGACTTTAGAATATATTGAAAAATGAAAAGATTACTGATGTTGAGTCCCAAGTGAATTCATTGGCACAGCTTACCTCGACTGTGAATTCATCTGACTCTGATACGTCAACCAAATTCTCTCATTCCTGCTATCTTCATTTCTCAAATTCTGTGCTGGCTACTAATGTCCACAGTAATTAGTAATAATAAAACTGACCTATAGTGAATAATTATATTTATGAGGATACAAATCTTCCCATCAACCTATGGTATCCATCATCGCCACGTTCCCCATTGAGATTTAATTTTCATTGACAATGCTCAACAGTATAAATGGTATTTTTGTGATCAATAATGAATTTTTTTAATAAGTTTAACATAGTTTACATTTCTTGGAAGGCCCAGCACTCTACAGTCTATTATCCTAAAACATTAGACCCATTGGCCAAATAAATGAAGACTTCAAGCAGTGGATTCAAAAGAAGACAGATTAACCAGAAAAGTATAAAATATAATTGGTCACATTTCAGATTTAGGAAAAGTTGGGTCCATAATGTTTATTTCCAATTAGGCATAAATTCATAGTGATGTACTTACTTTATTAGAAATGAAAGCTTTCCTCTAATAAATCTATGAAACTGATTCCAAAAACATAAAACAACGTGTGTACTATTAGAGTGGAGATGTGGTGCAAAACACTTCAAAACCATAACCAGGTTTGTCTGAAACCTGGTTTCTCACCTAAAATCTCAACCAGGTAAAACAGTTGGACATCTGCATGTTTATAAGGCAAGAGAGCTGAGGGAACCCATTAGGAGACACCAATTCCAGTATCACTGTTGCTGTGGAATATTCTGTAAGGAACCCTTAGCCCACCAATTCCTGGTGTGTGCAGGAGTCTATGCCCTGAGTGGAAGAGCAGAAGGGGGCTCCTCGTAATTCTCTTTCTTTTCATTTCAAAATTAAAGTACCCTGAGGAGGTATATGTTGCAGCAAGAAAGCATCTCACCTCAACGACTGGACTCAAATGAAAACAGAATCTATTCAACAAGACAGGACCCCTTTTGCTAAATTTATCAACACTTCATGGAGACTGCAAAGAGCAATGGTTATTTTTGTATATATAATCAGACAGCAAAATAGTTTGCTGTAGTTTAATATATTTGGTTCGCTGAGAAAACTGTAAGAAAGCAGAGATACCTTCCTCTCATTCAAATAAGAATCTAAGATATAACTAAATCAATAATACAATCATCCCCATCTCCTTTTCCAGAACCTCTTCTTAGAAGCCTCCTATTTCATGTTCCATCTACCCTGAGTTTTCTGTTCCTTGAGCCTTGCATGATTTCTCTCACCTCCCAGCCCCCTACACAGGCTGTTCTCACAGTCTGTAACACTCCTCTCTCCTCTTTGCCTGGATATTCCTATTTGATTTTTATGTCTTACATTAAATGAAACTTCCCCCACCAAGCCTTCCAAAACCCTTCCGCACTAGGTTAGGAATCTGGGGTTTGGGTGTAGGTGTCAGCAAATAGCAAGTTTGGAATTAACTGACAGCTAAGCTAAGGAGCCAAGCAAGAATGAAAATCAAATACCTTTTTTATGCATGCAAGTGGAGTTGGAGAACCCAACTTTCACCTCCAAACAAGTGGCCTTGCTGAGATTTCAATGCTGAATTAGACACTAACCTGCCAGCAGGACAACCGCAGAACTCCCCAAGGGGGCTCACTCTTAGGAAATTTATAGCACCAAGGGCCACAAAATGTGTTTCCTGAAAGCAGGTTGATTTGTAGAGAAATTGAGGAAGAGAGAGGGACTCAACTATGCATATTTCCAAGAGAAGCTGGAAGAGAAGCTAGGAGTTCCTGGGCATAGGGTTATACACAGGGAACCTGTGAGTGGGACTCCCTCCTCATGAAAAAAGGGAACTGAACATTCTCCCCCAACAGTATATACTGGGGAGGAGCCCCTCATAATTCTTGGGCACTCCAGATAAGATTACATGTTTAGTTGCCTGTTTCCCCTACTAGACCTTCAGTCCCACAAATTCGTGGGACTGAAGAACCGTGACCGTTTTGTTTGCCAGTTAGCTCGGGGCATAGGGCAGGCACTTATCACACGCAGACACCCCAAAAGAACTGACCAGTCAGTTAATGACACATTTTTCTGTTCATCTGAAAGGAAATCTTCTATTTGCTAACACTGAGATGAAAAAGTTACTTTAATAAGGACTACTTATAGAGTTACAATGCCTAGGAGTCTTCAAATAGGTTGGCTAAAAAAATCTAAGACCTTTAAAAGCCTGTGGAAAGACCACAGCTAAATCGTATTTTATGGGAACAATACTGAGTCCTAGGTTGGTTATGATCACAATTTGTGGCTGAAGCAAAGGACAAAGCAGAAAAAGTGGGGCGAGAAGGTGGGGGAGGTAATACAGGAACAAAAGGATTGATGCTTGAAAGGCATAAAATACATAGTTAGCAGAGATTACATACGCTCTCAACTGAATACTTTTTTTAAATATACCAAATCAGTTAAAAATTGTTGGCGTAGAGACTATTTCTATTTGACAACTCACAAAAATAAATAATTAGTTTAAAAAAATCCAAGTTACATGTCCTCAGTTCTCCAGGAACTACAGAATACCTTTAAAATCAGGTCAGTCTGTAGGAAGTAATAACAAGTGTTGGCCCAGATGGGGTCAAACTGGAACCCACACTGCAGGTTGGAATGTAAAATGGTGTAGCCAGTTTGGAAAACAGTCTGGCAGTCCCTCAGAAGTTAAAAATTATGTTACCATATGGCCCAGAAATTCCACACTTAGGTCTATACCCGTGAGAACTGAAAATATATTTCCGTGCAAAAACTTGTATATGAATGAAGTTTACAGCAGCAATATTCATAATAGCTAAAGACTGGCAACAACCCAAATGTCCACCAATGATGAATGGATAAACAAAATGTGGTATGTCCATACAGTGGAGTACTTTCCAACCACAAGGCAATGAAGCACTGATATACACTACCACATGGATAAACGGAAAAGATTATGCCAAGTGAAAGAAGCCAATCACAAAGGACCACATGTCATATGATTCCATTTCTATGAAATGCCCAGAAGAGGCAGATTCACAGAAACGCAAATACATTAGAGGTAGCCAAGGGATGGCTGAATTGGGGAGAAATGAGAAGTGACAGTTAATAGGGAAGGGAGTTGCTTTTGGATGTCATGAAAACATTCTAAAATTTATTGTGGTAATTTTCGCACAACTCTGTGAATATACTAACAGCCACGGAGTTATACACTGTCGATAGGTGAATTATATAGTCTGTAAACTAGATCTCAATAAAGCTGTTACTAAAAAAAAAAAAAAAAAAGATAAGCAGGCTTTTGGACTGGGACCTCCAGGAACCACTACGTCCTGAAATTGGAACGAGTCTGACTCCACGGCCTGCGGCAGGTGCTCCTGGCAGCCCACCTTCTTTACAGATTCCCATGGCTGACTTCACATTCAGCTTTGCTTTATTTATGAGATAAGGTTGCAGCAAGCAATTCTGCAAGCAACCTGTTCAGTACCACTTTTAGAAACATTAAATGACTGCGTCATCAGAAGGGGCAAAGGAAACCAGCTTGTAACAACAGGCTGTGATGAGATGCTTTCCCTGCAAGTTAGGACCCACACTGGCTCATTCACAGCAGGCAGATTAGCTTTCAAGAAGAGGAAAAACCTGGCATATCTGCTTAGGGTGTTGTGCCCAGGAAATACCTGAACTACTTTCCATCCCTCTCACTGCACTAGGATGTGGAGTCAGCCTTTTTAAAGAAGTTATCTTCTTTACACCAATCCTATCTGAGATATGGTACTATCCCCATTTCTTAGGCAAGGCAATAAACTTCAATTAAATTAAATTTAAAACAAACCATCTTAAAGGAAGTAACCACAGGTTGCAAAGCAGTCAGACCCCACAGGCCAGGTGCTCCCCACTTCCCCACATGGCCCCCCTTTCCTGTGCATGGGCAGAGGCAGAAGTGCTTCTGTGAACACTCAAGAGAACCCAAGGCAGAAGTTTTCAGTGGCTTTGAACCCACCTCTCTTGCCCCAGGACACCCCTGGCCAATGGATGGATTTGTGGTCTAAGTCCCTGAAGTCAGAAGTAGACAGAAATCCATCCGTCACTCACCAGGACAGATACAAACCTCAACATAATTTGTTTTCCAATGGTTTCAGCTTAAAGTTCTGGTTTGGCATTGGCTTCTTAACAACTAACAGCTGTAGGCAATTTTCACACAGAATAAAGACATCAATAAGGCAGAGAGCGGGATTTTCTCCCTTCTGAATACAGAACAATGAGCTGTCTTTGAGATGTACATGGAGCTGCCATCACACGGGCTCGGGCTCAGGCTTGGGCTTAGGCCTCATTTTTCGAGTCTGATGGAATACAACTGAAAAGACAGTGGGTGTGGGTGCTTTGAGGCCACTAGCTCTACCCACCAGCTCCACTACCACCAAGGCCTTCATCTATCAGCGACATCTATCTCCTTAGGTTGATTTTTGGTTTTAAAATACTTTAAGTGGGAAATAAAACCAAGCCCGTGAACACATCATTATTGCCTTTCTTTGCAGCCATCATGGTAGAGGATTCCCTGCCTCTCTCTGGAAGAGGATTATGTGTCCTCCACCCCCCACCCCCCATCCCAGTGACCTCAGGAGTGGTCATGTGATTCTCATTGGCCAAAGAAATGTGGGCAGAAGTGACACGTATCATTTCCAAGCCTGAGCTTAGAGCCTGCTAGCAGTTTACCATGTCTCTCCTTCCTCTTCCACCAGGCCTGGGTCTTGGATGGAAGATGTGAGGAACAGAATCACAGCGGACCCACAATAGACACGCAGCATTAGCAAGTGATAAGCCACTGCCATTTGTAACCACTGAGGGTTTGCTATCACAGGATGAACTAGCTTCAGATGACTGAGACAGCCATTAACACTGACCCCCGCCACTTCTCTTCTCACCTTCAACCGCTCCTCACAGCTCACCTCCTCCAGAAAGTCTTTCGTGACTACCCTCCTCATCACTGTGTCCTCACAACACATCTATACACGACCTGTGCAGAGGTGGGTCGTGCTTCTTTTTAGCTGTGTTATGCCTGCATCAGTCCCCTTTTGCTACTGAAACTTTCAGCTGTTTGGGAGCAGGTTCTAGTTTTCCATTTTGAACCTCCCGAATAACACCCAGAACAGAGTCTCTGCATGCAGAGGCAGGAGAGGAGAGATTCCTTAAACACTGAAAATATTCGTCAACATCATAACACACAAACATGCTGCCAAGAGCCATCTCTTCTTTCTCCCAACCAATTCTGGTCGGTAATAGGCCTGTTAATCCACTCAGGAGACCAGAACTCAAATATCAGCTTCACAGTACCCTCTCATATTGGCTTATCTCATACGATAAGTTTATAGGTAAATTCTGGTGTAGAAGAGCTGGACTTGACCCGATCAGTTCAGATATTACCCCTGGAGGGCAGTAACAAAGCCTACGTTACGTTCTTGACCTAAGAGTCATGCAATATGGTAGCACTCTCTAATATCTGTTGAACGATACAAATGGTCTGATGAGAACTAACTCCACTACAAAAATGCCAGTGGTGATAAAGGGAGGATAGAGTACTCATGTAACATTTATTGAGCACCGAATGAGGGCCAGGCATTGGGCCATTCCTACTATGTAAATTATTCTTAGATACTACATCAAACTAGGAGGAGGCATTATTTTTTTTCTCACGTTCCAGAAAACAGGCTTATATGCTTTTTCCATACTTATACAGTTAATAAAGTCAAAACAGTAATTTGGACCAACGTCTTCCTAATCCCCGTGCCACTAACCTTTAAACTATGCCATATCATCCCCTAAAACATAGAATGGAAAGAAACACTACTTCAGAAGTGTCTGAAAAGCCAAGCTCAAGAGAGCACTTATATCTTTTGGTGAATGGGTCGTACACCAGATACATCTCTCACTTCAGTATGGTGGATTCTAAAATATGATAGGATCTATAAAAAGTTTCCCACAACAGTTATTACTGCAATCCTATCATTAGGCTAAATAATTACACTGTACTTAAGTAATAATGTCTTTCTTCAAAGGATCCAGGACAGAAGGAGTATGACTAATTTTTAAAAAGACATTAATACTACACACTGAGAGCAGGGGTGGAGAAAGCATTAGGGAATTGTGGAAGCTGTGAAGCAGAGGAGGGAATTTTTTATGCGCACAATATAGACTCAGACTGGAATGGGGAAGAATAGAAAGAGCAACTTAGGATGCAGTTCTGCCACATATTTGAAGACCTAAGGGTCTAAATCCCTCCACTTAAAGTAAAGCCCTTCGATATAGTAATGCTACCCTCTTCTTTCTCTTCCTCTGGAGGCTCAGTGCTCAAAGTTGGGGTGCCAATAAAAAGGGGTCATTTCACTGAAGAAGGGCAAGCCCATGGCTAACCAAACCAACCATGCACATCCTCTCCTCTCCCTCCTGGCTCCCAACCACCGCCAGGAAGGAAGTTGGGGACTCACCACAAGTTCACTGAACATGACGTCCAGCTCCTCCACAGGGGGCATGGGCAATGCTGGCTCCATGGTCTGAAGCGCAAAGTTGCTATCGTTTCGCAGCCGATAGGTAATTTCTGGGTGATCATTATTTCGGAAACAGCAAAAGATGAATGAGATTCCCCGTCCACCTCTCTTCCTTGGGGCCATGGCTGAATTCTGTTCTATTTCTTGAAGGGACTAAACTCTGAAAAAAAGAAGACAGGACATGGTTAAGGGTGAAAAAATGATAAAAGGTTGTTTTTTGTTTTGTTTTGTTTTGAAGTCAGACCAATTCAAGAAAGAGACCTCTGCACTGGAGACACTTAATATGCCCCTGTAGGGAATGGAGAGGACAACCCCAAGGGGATTTGGAGTCCAGCTGGGCAAAGAGCACATCCTTCTATTCACTTGCTGAATGTTTCCTATGACCGACTACTGAGTAAACAGTACAACTCTACTCCTGCGTGCCATAGCACATGCCCCAGTCGCATGGGGCTACTGGCCATTCTTTGCCTCTCACATGGTCTTTCTTGCCAACCCATCTTGTTCTTTAACTCCCCTGCAAGAATGACCTTCTCTTCCTCATTCCCTAGGAATCTAGGATCTCTTACCCTTTAAAGCTTGATATCGATTTCTTCTTTTCTACCTTCCCAAAGTAGAAGTCATGATATGTATGCTAAGGCGTATCTATTCATTCCAGCTCATATCACATTCTAAGTTCCTTAAGAGAATACATTCCTGTTAGACTATGATTAGCTCCAAGTCAAGGGAAGGAACTGTACATCAAGCAATTTGCCGGCACTCATGCCCTGCACAGTGCCAGGGAGGAAGGAGGCAATCAGTTACTGTTTATCATGTTGAATAATTTAAATTCATAACGAAGAATGACTTCACATGAGCTAGAAGAGTCAGAGATATTCAAACAGAAAAGATAAAGATCAAATGAGTTCACCAATAAGGAGATGGTTATTCACATAACAGAACACTGTGCACTCATTTAAAAACAAGGCATATGTATATGTAGATATGGAAACATGTTCAAGATGCTGTATGATATATATACTGCAAGATTACATTTTAAAGAATGCATATACGTACTTATGAATATATATAAGAAAGGGCTAATAATAGCAGTAGCCTCTAAAATAAAAATAGGGGATTGGAGAACTATTCTTTTTCATTTTGTACCCTTTTGAATTTGAATTTCTACTACAAAATTACATTTTTAATGATTATATAGTTTAAGATTATGATCATATGTGTTGCCTGGGGAAAATTCGCAAGTTATACTGTCAAGTGAAAAAAGCAAATCAAAGAATGATATGTACAATGTGATGCCATATGGCTTTTTAAAAACAATCTCATACAATGATACAAACTCTGGTAAAAGTTTTCATAAATAACTATGATTTACAAACACTTCTAGAGTCAAGATCTCTGCTTACTTAAGAGATAGTGGTCTCCGGAAGCTGGCAATTAGAAGTCTTTGGGATGGGAAGGGGAAGGAAATGTTAAGAGCAGTGTGTCCCTCAAGTAGCCCTATGCGATGATTCAACTGGCTCTGGAATAAAGACTTAGCTGAGACATCCAATATCCCAGTCTGTTGAAGCACACATCTCCTGGCCTAAGGTGTACTCATACAAGGTCATAGGAGGCAATATGCAATACCTGGGATTCCTTTGGCAAATGTGTGTTAATACCTATTATATATCAGGCACTACAAGCACCTAAAGATACATAAATGAAATGAAATTATAAACTCACTAGGAGCTTATAATCTGTTGGGAGAGAGTAGTGCACCAAATAGTTGTAACAAAGGTCCTATGGCATATCATACAAGTAAGTGCTATGTAATCAAGCAGAAAGTCCACAGGGAAGAATCTGGGAATGGTCCCTGAGGGACGAGTGGAGCTTTGATAATGGAAAGCAGAGCATTTTGGCAGAGGGAACAGTGCAAGCAAAGACACGAGGTGGGAAGGGGCACACCGTGTACAGGGAATGAGTGGTGCTGCAGCACAGGCTGTGCTGTAGAAGCCCATCTTCCCATTGCAAAGCCCCGGAGCTCTCATTTTCCTGATCCAAACCCACCAAAGTCTCCCCAGTACCAATCTAATTGGCTTTCAGTGCTCCACCAAATCAGATCCAATTCAATTTCTCTGTCTTTTCTATTTCCTTAAAAGTATCCTCCACTTTAACCAACAGACTATTTTCCATGCCCCATAAACATTCACCCAAGTAGTCTGCTCACTGCTTCTGCCTTTATCTTTGTCAACATGTTCCCCACCCTGACAGTACCAACCCTGACAGCTCTAGGTACTGTGAGCCCATCCATCGCTGGTGATAATGGCAATATGGTTCAACATTTCTGATGGGCAATTTATCAAAGCCTTGAAATAGTCATACTGTTGACCTAGTATTTCTACTTCTAGAAACATATCCCAATGAAATATTCAGAGATACTATCAAAGATGTCACAAAAATTTTCAAAGCATTAACTATGATAACAAATAAATGAGGGCATCAAATAAGTGCTAATAATAGAGGACTGTATGGAAAGGGTAATCATGGTACAACCAGATGCCAGACCACCAAGCAGTTCTCTATAAAAGAATATTGAATGACATGCACATTTTTAGGATATGTAAACTACAGAATAGTTATACGATGTCCCACTTATGTAAGAAAAAGTGTACATATATGAGCAGAAAAAAAAGGACAAGAGAAATGCACCAAAATGTGAGCCAAGTGTTAGCTTGTATCAAATGTATGTCTCACTTTTTTAAAAAACGAAAGACTTTTCTATACTTCCCAAGTTGTCACAATGAAGACATACTACTTTCACAGTAAAATGGAGATTAAAAAAAACAACAACACTCCAGATTGTTTATATGACAGATGGAAGGAGGGGAATGTGTATGCAAAAATGTTCTTTTCAAAAATATCCAAGTTATGGTGATCTATACACCAGCTTCTCAAACTGAGGCAAAGGACTAGTTGCTTTCCCTCCAATCTGTTAGAAACATATTTTTGTAAACTATAGTACAAATACCTCAGCAGTGTCAAATTGCTTTAAGAATTTCTCTAAGTGTGCAATTCTTGTATTCTTTGTTAACTAGCATGAGTACGCAGCAATAGCACTGACATACACCAGGAGATGGGGGTTAAGACTTAGCTCATTAAAATATAACTGCTAATGTTGGTCTCCAATGTATGTCCTCAGGGCAGGAGCGATATTCCCCTTGGTAGCCAGGCCAGTGTCCTGCACACCCTGTCACTCAACTGTCAATAAATTGAAGAGAGACTGTTCAGGGACTACTGTTAAGGTCTGCATGACTAAGTGCCTCTATATGGGGGGAAGGAGACAGTGTTCAGGCTACTGGAAGATGAGGGCAAAAAAACCCCAAAGTAGGCAAGAGCTAGTCCATGGAGGGTCATATGGTCCACACGCAGCTTTCGAGTTCATTTCCAGGCAGTCTTGCTAACCTACCCAGTTGAACGTGGTTTGGACCCTCTTAGCATTTTGTGACCCCATGAGGCACAGCCAACAGTTACAGTAATTTGTGGTCTGGGTCTTATTTCCCCTATTGAAGAGTCAACTCCATAAGGAAAAGTCCTCATGTCACGTATCAGTGCCTCGCACATGAAGAAGTATGACCAAAGTGTTTGGGAAAACAAATAGAGAGCAACTTTACTTTTGCACTTTATAGGTTGTTTCACTTGAATCCAAATTTTATTATATTCTGGCTGTACTGAAGTGGGGTGCACAGGAAACACTGAGTTCTAAAAATCAGTCCAAAGCATTTCTTAAATCTTTTTTTTAAAAAGCCAGCAGTTCTAGAAACAAAAAAATATGAGGGTCTTGGCTAGTTTCTAAGATGGGTAATAAGATATAGAGCCTATTACGTTTAAGAACCTAATTGAAATAATTTTTAATAAGGACCAAAATACTGCCTTTGACAGGTGATTTGTGTTTAAAAGCCTCAGTAATGCCCAAAGGCCAAGTTTTTATGCTGGCTCTTCTGTGTAACCCCAAATATAAGGTTCTCCATTAAACCCATCTTTAAACTGTAGATGATGGCAAAGCTTTGAGATTTCCAACAGGCTGTCATTTTTAATACACATATTTGGAACTCTACTGTTCAGAGCCTAGTCTCCCAAATATAGACCAAAATGGAAGCAAAATAATCATCCCATGACTCCTCAATGGCAGTAGACACGTCTGGCCAGCCCTCCTTAACTACTCTTACATGTCACTAATGAGCGACGTTACATCACAACAACTGCCTGTGTGTGTATGTGATTTTACTAAGCACATTCACACCCATCACTTCATTCCATTATCCTCGTTTCACGTATTGGACCTAAGGAGGGACTTGGGAGGTTGTGGGGCAGTTAGAAAGAGAGAAGTTAGAGGCTTACTTTGCTGGGAAATATAAGGAGATGTTGATTGGAGAAGCCTAATTGGTTGGGAGTGGGGCAGGGAAGCTTGGCAGAAGTCAGGCAATCTGCATGCTTAATCCAACTGGAATCCAGTCCCCACCCTCTCCAACCTCAAGGCCATGACCTTGGTTGCGCCTCCCCTCATCTCTCATCAAAATGACTACAACAGTTCTTCAATTCTTCTCCTTGGTCCATGATTCTCCAGTCTAGGGGCTGACAAACCTTTTCTATAAAGGGCCAAATAGTAAATATTTTAGGTTTTGTGGGTCCTTAAGCTTCTATCACAACTAGTTAACCCTGCCATTTTATTATGAAAGCAGCCACGGGCATCTATAAAAAATGGGCATGTCCATGTGCCAATAAAACTTTTATTGTGGACACTGAAATTTGAATTTCATAGGACTTCCTCACGCCACAAAATATTTTTTTTAAATTTGTTTTATTATTTAAAAATGTGAAAACCATTCTTAGCTCATGGACCATACAAAATAGGTGCTGAGCCCATGAAGGTCCATGGGCTGAAAGTCACCAACAGCTGCCTTAGTTCATCATATTCATCATTTAATTCACTAAGTCAAAAGTGTGTTGAGTCCTGGGGTGCCTGGCTGGCTCAGTCAAAGAGCATGAGACTCTTGATCTCAGGGTCATAAATTCAGGCCCCACGGTAGGTGTCAGAGATTACTGAAAAAAAAAATAAACTGTTAAAAAAAAAAAAAAAGCTTGTTCAGTACTGATTATGTGCCAAACACTGTGCTAAGCACTAAGGAAAGAGAGACGAAAATGAGATGATGTACTCTTCAGGGAGTTTTAGAAAAATTATTTGGGAAAAAGCATAAAAAAACACAAGTAAACTAAACTATAACTATTAATTTTAGTTAGTGTTACAGGGGATGAGAGAAGCAAGTGAAAGAAAATGGTGGGATGCTGGTGGTGGTGGTGGTGGTGGAGGAGACAGCGACTTTTAATACTGTGATCATGGACAGCCTTTTCAAAGAGAGGTCTGCATTTAAGTTCAGACCTAATGGGTAAATGGAACTAGCCCTGCAAAGTGTTGGGGGAACAGGATTCCAGGCAGAAGGAGTGTGTGCGGAGGCCAAGAGCAGGTGGGGAACTTGGCACGCCTGAGTCAGGGAAGGAAGATCAGTGTGGCTAGGGCATCATTAGTAATGGCCATGTTAAGAGAGAAGCTGCTGGAGAGGGAATGGGCCCAGACCCCAGGGCCTTGTCCCCTAGAGTGAGGAATCTGGGATTTATTCTCAGCACATCATAAATCTGATTGTCACTCGGTTCTGCAGTATCTCCTAGATACAGTCCAGCTTCTGGCATTGACCATAAGACCCTCTGTGGCCTAGCCCTTGCCCACTTTATTTTCTACCCTTGTCTCTAATACCATGAACACTGCCTGCCCACATGCCCCCCACACCTATGTGCATATAATAATCACACCTTGACAGGAGTCACACTTATGAGCCCACACATCCACAGTTCCCTCAGCCTAGGGTGCTCTTTTCCTTCTGTACCTAACCATCTTCCACTCACCATTCAAGACCCACTCCAATACTACTATTTTAACGGGCCTTAGGTTTCCCAGAAATGGTCACACATTTCTTTTCACTGCCCAAGCACCATATACATAGTTGAGTGTTTTTTGTTGTCTGGATTTTTTTTTTTTTTTTTTTTTTAAATTCATGTCTGTTTTCCCCACTCGACTATGAGATCTTGAAGATAGGACGAAGTTTCATTCAGTCCCCGGCACATGGTATATTCTCTAGAAATGTTTGTTGAATGCAAAGACATAAATGTCTAAGTGAACAGATGGTCTATCTCTGAACTTCAGGGCTGTGTGACTGGGTGTTCTTCCCACAGTTGCCTGCGGATCTGTTTTTCACAAATGCCAAGACATGTAAAGTCAATCACATCACCAAGTGCTCCTTAGCCACTTGTCAAGGTTTCCGATGCTGACAGTAGCCTCACAAACAGACCTCATCCTCCAGGTATCTGCAGCCTCCTTCGAGTGAGGAGCTTCTTTTTGGCTGAGCTAGCTGGTGCCTGGTTTTTCTACCCACCCTCCAAAGGAAGCTCCATGAGAAATAGACCCACTGATAGAAACTTCTCCCCATTCCTTACATTCAAGAAACACTTTGCCTAAGAAAGTATTCATTTCCTCAGCTATCGCAGCTGAACCTCAATCAGCCAGACACAGCATTAGGCGCTGGAGACAAAGATGAAGAAAATTCACAGATTCAGGGAGATCACGGCCTAGTGAGGACATTCAGGGAGCAGCTAAGTTGCTAACTCTGTCCAATGAAGAGGGAACTGAAACCTGGGGCCCACGCTTCCACATCTTGGCCCCTTTTTAATCAGAGCAGCCTGAGGGAAAGGACTAATTCCACCATGACAGCTGGGCCCTCAACCAGAACACATCTTCTAATCTCGGCTTCTGGCACCATCGCAGAGGGGAAGAAGTCACTTCTGGGACATCCAAAATGCCATCCATCTATAATATTACAGATGACTATTGCTATGCCGTGCACAAGGAAGCAATTAAAAAGCTACTTAAGATTCTGGAGCAGGTGCATTTTGCTTAGCAGAGAGTAAGAAATTTAATCCATCTGTGTCCTCGCTCGAAGTCAGAGTCATTTGTACTGCTCTTTAACAAAACAAACAAGACTCTCCATGTGGTAACAGTCAAAAACTGAGGGCCAAATTTTAGAGAATATAGATGATCATGATCACGATGATATAAAACATTGGAGAACTCACAGTCTCCAAGAAAACCTTCCTTAACACTCTTCTCTGATAATGCCAAGTCACAACACATAGGGGATACATAAGGTTTGTCTTCCACAAAGCAACACAATATTGGTACCTAATGTGTGAGGTAAACTTGGAAGTCGTGTTGACAAAAAAAAGGCACATACACCTTTCTGGTTGCTTCATCAGGGACTTTTGCCACACATTGATAAGATGGCTGTCCAGACTGAGGGATATGCTCACTGGCTCAGTTATCAAGGTTCTCCTCTAACCAAAGTGGTTTGAGGGAAACAGCTTAGATCCTGGTGGAAAGGAGACCAGGAGAGACTGTGAATTCCCACCAGCCACCAACTTGGTTAGACAGTCGAGAGTTTCTGCGTGTACTCGCCAAGTGCGGTGGGGGACCACGTGTACCATGACCCACTTCTATTTTTTTTTTTTTTTAATCAAGATAGTAGTTCACATTTAATTCTCCAATTATAATTTCAACAACGTCACTGTTTCTGTATTGTAAAATGGTCTCCGGAATTTCTGAAACAATGTCACAGACATAAAAAGAGGGACAAGCAAAAACAAAACAAAACAAAACAAAACAAAAAACAATTTAAAAAACCTGTATGCCCTAAGAGCAACTTCAAAGAGAATGGTTGGGGAACTCTCCGTTCTAACTGCCATACCTATTGTTTTCAGAGCTGCAGTTTCCCCCACATTTCGCAATTTTCCAAAGGGCCCTGATATGCACTTTTGTTTTCAACAACATGATAACATTAACCCAAATTCTCTTATCAAGAAAAATGTGAAAAGAAAAAAACTGCTTTGCTTCTTTCCTTGGCCATCTCTCTCCCTTCTCACATTCCTCATGTCTGGTTTCATTTCCCAAGCACACCAGATGCCAAATACTATTTGGAGCTTTAAAAAATCATGGGATACAGTCTAAAGGTTGTAGGAGGAACGCTTGAAAGGGGATGTGTTTTCCCCGCAAGTTTCAACATCCTCTCCACCAGGAAACGGAAAGGGCGTTTCTCAGTAAGTGTGTCCAGCAGAGGGCCAGCCCTTTCCACACACTAGGTCCCAGAAGGATGTTCTAACAGGGCACTTCTGGAAGTGGCTCTTGGAAATTCACCCTGTAGTCCGTCCCCTCAGCCCACTGACTTTCCTGAGGAAAGAGGAAAACAATATGGGCACCCCACCATTGACAGGAAAACCAAAACCCAAACATTCAAAAAAGCCACCGGCACCCTCAAGACTCTCTGCCCCACCACCTAAAGCAGGACAGTGAAAGCAAAGCACCATCCCTCCTCTGTGTCCACTCTGCACTGGCGTAGGCGGGGGGTGTGTACAAAGTGGAAGCCAAAATTGGTCCCATTCCTTCCCCACTTTCTCCTTAGTATAAGGGAGGAAGGAACGCAAATGAAGTCCCTGCACACCCTCAAGCCAGACCAAGCCTCAACCAGCACATAATTAAGCCTTTCTTCCAAGCCTAAGTCACAGACTCCTGCCAGAAAACAACCCCCTCTTCATGTAAAGAGCAAAGGGGGGGACCTCTAGGTTTCACCCTAAAAAGCTGGCAATGACTCTTCTGTCATGACTCAATACTTTAACCATGGGTTTAGGCCATAAATCCCTTAAAGCCAATACAACCCGGTTCTCGAGTTAGGAAGCGTGTGTTGTTCACGTGACAGAAACCAGTCTAGAAGCCAAGACATCTCGTCTCGATCATCTGGGAGAAGGGCCAAACCAAAAGTGTCACTGGAGCTCCCCACCAAAGAAAGCACAGCCTTGCCAGACAGCCTGTGCCCTTGGGCCTGCCGACCTGTTGCTAGTCTGTGAGTTAAGTCAATAAACAAATTTAAGTTGAAGCTGAAAGAAATGCAAATTGTTTTCCCCCTTTAGGTTTCTCTCTTCAGTACTGCTAAGGGATCCACTTAAATTGTACAAAGACAAATTTAAAGGAAGGGTTACACAAACATAGGGACTAGTTTTGTCACATCAAAGCTCTCACTCTTCCAAGAGGCCAAGTTTTGTTCTTTAACGTGTAAAACAAGCCACCTTCCTGAATCACCCAGCAGCTCTTTCAGGAAGACTGGGAGAGGGAGACATCACAGTCACCAGAGGAGAATACCTGTGCATTGCAAGACCCCAACAACTGCCTGTAGGCTACCTGCTCTGGTCCTCTGCTGTCCCCACCGAAGTGACCCCTGAAGTCTTCACCTTGACTGGTGGATGTGGTGTCTCTTCAAACGCCTCCCCACCGCCATGACCACACTTCAGGTACGTGAGGTTTCAGACCTTCCCAAACAAGTAGCCAACACTTTGGTGCTATCCACAACAGAAAATGTAAGGGGTACTAAAAGACACTGCCTAAAAACGAGTAGATTATTACTCATTTTTTTGGAACCTTCTCACAATTGCAATAATTCTGGCAAATCCTAAGAAGAGGTTGAATATATATTTAGTTTGAACAAATATGTGTCCCAGATCTTCAAGTAAAGTTGAATATGGCTTAGAGAAATTAACTGGAGGTACTCTGGGCCAGGGACTCTCAACGCCACCTTCACAGTAACATAAGTCCCTCTCCCCAGTGAGGCCGGAACACATGGTCCCCTGGGACAGTGAGCTGAGCTACTGACCTGCACAGCCCCCAAACCAGAGGCTAGTCGATCTCGTTCCCTCTCAAATATCATAACTACATTTTATCATCAAGGTATTTGATTGCCAAGCGGGTGTAATTTTTACTTGTACACAGGCCTTTACGGACAATAATGTCCACTGGCATCCTAGGGAAACTACAGTTCTCTGGACTGAAAATGAAGAAATAAAAGCTTGCCTAGAGGGCTTTATATGTTAATGTTTACTGAAAGAAAATTTAAAACCCACTAATTAGCTTCCTCTGTTCATGTTCTTCTGACTACTTTTATGCCAAGATTAATACAATTGCAACAAGAGAAAATGAAACACCATGTAGAACAAAAGTTCTTGGTTAAACTTAACCTCATTCTCTGGTAACTATTAGGAAACTCCCATCTTTCTCACGGAAAATGTCTGTGCTTTGCAGTTAGGGAAAAACTAATGAACAGACACAACATGACACAGGCAGCCGTGGAGACCTGACCCGGGTTCAAACAGCAGCTCACCCCCTCTGTTCCTGGAGGAACTGTAGGAAAGACTTCAACATCCTAAAGTCCTCTATAAATATTTAATGGATTCTAAGTGGACATTACAAAGGGAAGTGAGAACTACATTAAAAAGTTGGAAAGAGGATTTATATTTGCTAACTACTGTTTGGTGGAAATGTGTTAACCAGATTCCTTTCTCTGACATTCCTGTGTGTATCAGCAGAACAAATTCCTGGAATGAGGCTGGTTTAATCTCTACAGGACAGTTGTCATCACTAAATCAAGGGCTCTGCAGGTTAGTCAGCTTATCTGCAAATTGTGGGAAATTCTCTGAGAGTTTTAGGGGCAACATGGGAAAAGTCACTTTAAAAAAGTCTTAGCTTTCCTGTATATTTTGAAGCATTTGACGGATTTGGGATTTCAAGCCAACCATTTACACAAGAGCTACCACAGAGCACACCCCACTTAGTCACTGCAAGGACGCTGACATGCGTAATACTGACCCGATTCCCCTTCACATTTTACTCAGGCACTAATCTCACCTACTTATTATTCTAGTCTGTACATCTGAAGGCATCTTTCTATCCATGAAAGTCATTGGGAATTGATCCCCACACTAGACAACCTCCTGCAAACACCCAGAGCCACCGGCTTTCACACTTTTGCCTCAGAAAGGTCATTCTGCACATGTGCGGACACGGCCACCATTTGCCATCACAAATGTAAAGAACGTTTATAGAAAGCTAGGTCCATGGTGACTCCTGGGTTGAAAAATACAGTGTGGTGAGTTGTTTACTAGAGCCTGAGTCTCTCCACAATGCCTGCTACTCAGAGGGGTTCACTCTGGGCAAGGCCAGCACCACACCTACGCTCAGGCTGTTACGAATGAGTCCTGCACACGACAAGGCGAGGAGAAGCCACCCAGAAATGAGAAGGACACATGACAGAGTCACATCATGTAAACTGGAACTCCCTTCGAAAGTACCATCTTGCCCTTCATAAAAATTCTCCCTACAAATTTTACATCATAAATCTTCAAGAGAGGCTTGTGAAAAGATGATGGTAAAAGCTTCAGTTGGATGCAAGTTCAGATGTAGAAAAAGGCAGTAAAGAGGCATTCCGGCTCCCACCTGTTTGAGAGGTTGTGCGGCTCTAGTGGGTGTTGCTCTTCAATCTGACCTGCCCCAGCCCTTCATGGGAGACACACATACTCTCCGATTGGAAGTGAAGGCATTACTGGGTCATGTTAGCCCATAAAACTCCCTTCCAAAGCACGCAGCACTAAAAAGACCAAGAGAAATAAAGCTTTGGCGTGAGATTTCCCCAATCTCTCTTCATGTTGGGAACCTCTGTAAGCACTTAGATATACAACCCTCCAAAAATCAGAACAAACCTTTTCTTTTTTTTTTTTTTTCAAAGATTTTATTTATTTATTTGACAGAGAGAGAGAGGAAGGTCACAAGTAGGCAGAGAGGCAGGCGGGGGGCGGAGGGGGGGCGGGGAGAATCAGGCTCCCCGCTGAGCAGAGAGCCTGATGCGGGGCTCGATCCTAGGACCCTGGGACCATGACCTGAGCCGAAGGCAGAGGCTTTAACCCACTGAGCTACCCAGGCGCCCCTGAATAAACCTTTTCTTAATGGAGGCGGAGTGGGGGTGGGGGGCGCACCTCAGCCCCAGAATGAGCAATCTAATAATCTGTGGATGGGAAAGTCAATTGTATCGCCTCAATGGAATGCAAAATGGCAATATCTATTGTTGTTTTTAATGCACTGGCCCTCTGATCCACCTCTAAGAATTGCTAGATTCCACAGACCGGGATTAACCTACAGATATAATCACACATGAGCACAGAGATATATTAACAAGGCTATTCACCACAACACTGTAATAGAAAACCCACTCATCATTTGTAATAGAGAATCATCTAAGTGACCTTCAACAGGTGAATGTTTTAATAAGTGTTGGTGTGCCTGCAGTGTAAAAACACTGGTTCTCGGGACGCCTGGGTGGCTCAGTCGTTTAAGCATCCAACTCTTGGTTTCAGCTCAGGTCATCATCCCAGGGTTGTGAGATTGAGTTCCACATGGGGTTCCACACTAGGGGTGAAGCCTGCTTAAGATTTCTCTCTCTCCCTCTGCCCCTCCTCCCCACCCAATAAGAAAACAAACCAGCAAACCAACAAAACCACTGGTTCTCATACTCTGGTGCCCAGGCATTATTTACTCCATACCAATTACATCAGATTTTCTAGTATTGGGAGCCCAGGTATGGGTATTTTCCAAACTCCAAAGGTGATTCCAATGTACAGGTAAGTTTGAGAACCAGCGCTACACAATCCTATGCCAGGTTCAAAGAATGTCCTAGGTCCATGAATACAGACATGGGAATGATCTAACATATTAAACAGAGGAAAAAAGGAGAAAGAAATCAAGCTGCATAGCAAAACATATGTATCATCATTTATGTTAAAACTAAAACCTGTATTTGTAACAATACACACATTTATATATGTGAATGCATAGAAATCCTTCCAGAATTGGAAGTATAAACTGTAAAGTTGTTAAAGAATTTAGTAGCCAAATCCTTGGCACATGGAAGATGCTTAGTAAATGGTGGCTGTTATTTTCATGTGGATCTAAGTTTCCGGAACCTATAGTTTCACATGAATAATGAACTCTTATAAGTGCATCATACAATATTCTACTGAAACTAGAAAGGTTGCAAGCTTTCCCAAAAACCCCATTAAAACTCTAAGTATATACCTGAATAACTCGTTAGTCTTTATTTAAAATTACAGCTTGCTTTGTGCATACTTGGAACCCATGCCCAAAGTGCAGACACCTTCATTGTCAATATGATATTGATTCGTAGATCCACAACATGGCCCATTTCAAAGTTGTTCTACATCAGCCAACAAATCTAAAAACTTCAATGTAATGCGAGTTGCCACCTTGATGGAACACAGAGAGGAAGACTATTCCCAAGGCTGCATGTACCAGCCACATGGGTGACAATGTGACAAACTTCTAAAAAACATTTTGTTTCATCTTAAATTTTGCATATCCCAAGAGGCAATCAGTGGAGAATTTCTGGTTCACTAAAGCCATTATGTTGGAAGTTCTTCAATTGGTCACAGGGCCAGTTTAAAAAAAAGTTGGGAAGTTCTCCTATTTGCTCTTTTTATCTGGCTCTGTTTCACTTATACTTCTACTGTGGATCAGAAATTATGAGGGCATCACAAATACAGCCCAGAATAAGAGGCCTAAGGTTGCTCATACGTACAATGAAACTTAGTACTTGGTACAGCCTTGAGATGCGATCAAATATATTTAAAACTATATTTTTATAAAAGTAAATCCAGTACAATTTTCAAAATTCTTCTCTATTTTAGGTAGTTTTAAAAAGGTATGCATCATCCACATTTACTTGGGCACTGAATGTTTGACTACAACAACTTTAAAGCTGGCTTCCGGCAATTTTTTTCCCAAGTACATGTTCCTGAGGTTCTATCTTTAACAGGTGAAAAATTTGGGGTCCTCTTCTTTTTTTTTCTTTTTTTTTTTTTTTAAGATTTTATTTATTTGAGAGAGAGAGAGCATGAGCTTGGGGAATGGGAGAGGGAGAAGCAGAAGCAGATTCCCTGCTGAGCGGGCAGCCTGACACAGGGGCTCGATCCCAGGACTCCGAGATCATGACCTGAGCCTAAGTCAAATGCTTAACTGACTGAGCTACCTAGGCACCCCTGGGTCCTCTTTATCAATCATTAAAAAGGCACCACAGTGTTTATAGAACCAAATGAAAACATGGTGATTATATGAATTCATAAATGGCAAGAGACAGTCTTTCCTGGACCAAGATTTTATCAAGGTATTTTACGAAACTGAGGTTTGAATGCTGACAATAGTCCTACAAGATAAGATTCTAATTATTTCCTGGCTACACCTTCCAAAGTTTATGTAATTGAAACCTGATTCCTTCAAATATCACTAAATATTCATTGCAAACAGCTGGAAAGGAAATCTATGATTCTGAGAACTGCAAAATGATTACCGGTATACTGCTATCAGTCCCAGTGAAACAAAGTTACCATTACTTTGGAAGCAATGCATTGGAAGCATACACTGGAAAAGGGAAAAGTAAAATGGATTTTTCTGAGCCCGTCACAAGATAGTAGAAAATAAGTACACACAGCTCACAGGACAACGATGACCAGGTCTGACCAAATGGTCCAGTATCAGTCAATGCAGTATGCTTATCAAACTTTGGGAAAATATCCAAGATTGAAGGAACTCGATTTGATATCTCTTGAGTTAATAGCGGTTCCTCTGGCAAGTAAGTTCCAAGTCAATTCCAGGAATCCCAGATAACCTTGGAAGAGCAGGATAATGATGCCATTTCTGAAAGTTAAGAAGTCATACAGAGATAGAGTCTTAAGGAAGTACAAAGGAGGCATGTGGTCTCAGAAAAACAATGTTTTCCTTTTATTTTTTTTATTTTTTATTTTTTTTTTAAAGATTTTATTTATTTATTTGACACAGAGAGAGAGATCACAAGTAGGCAGAGAGGCAGGCAGAGAGAGAGGGGGAAGCAGACTCCCTGCTGAGCAGAGAGCCTGATGTGGGGCTCGATCCCAGGACCCTGAGATCATGACCTGAGCCGAAGGCGGAGGCTTTAACCCACTGAGCCACCCAGGCGCCCCAATGTTTTCCTCTTAATATGAACTTCAAAACTGCCTAAACTGTACATAGCAAGAGCAATGCATAGACCTTGAGGACAGAGACAGGATAGGGGAAAGTTGTGAGAGCTAGTAGGCATTGCCAAGGACAGGAGAACACGCGTGTTGAGTGAGTGAACTGGTGAACATGTACCATCTCTTTTCATAAGCAAAGCTAACAATCTACCAAAATAGAAATAACCAGCAGCTACAATAAAGAATGTCTTCTTCTTGGTGATTTTTCTCCATGTGACAAACATCCTTGGGAAGTTATTCACATAGCTTAACGATTCTGAAACTGCATGAGCCGAACGTATAGTGAAGAAAGATCTTCACTGAATTTTAATTACTACACATGGATTACTACTTCATTTAAACTAGGCCAAAAAAAAAAAAAAAAAGCCATTCTACATCATCAAGGGGGAAGTGTGAAGGAAGCTGATACTAGACAGTGTGCGCACTCCACCCTACTCTGCAATTTTCTGTATAATTAGGTGAGAACAGTAATTGCTTTACTGCATAACTCAAGAAGACTAGACACCGAAGAGACTGCCTCTCTTGCAAAATTTGTTCTAAATGAAATAACAGAAAAAGCTGTTTTAAATTGTTACTTCAGGGGCACCTGGGTGGCTCACTTGGTTAAGCATATGCCTTGGCTCAGTCATGATCCTGGGGTCCTGGGATTGAGCCCCACATTGGCCTCTCCACTTAGTGGTGAGTCTGTTTCTCCTTCTCCCTCTGTCCCTACCCGTGCTCATGCTCGGACTCTCTCTCATAAATAAATAAAATCTTAAAAAAAAAAAGAATAAATTGTTACTTTGACTTATATACAAAGCCTGGAGCAGTTGGACTGAGGATAATATTTGGACTTCATATTCTGAGAAATACTGTTAAACAGCCAAAAGTCATCAAGTGACTAAGGTCATCAAGAAGCTATCAACAGAAGACTGGTTAAATGATGTAGGGTACCTCTGTATGATGAAATACTACACAGCCATCAAAAGGAATGGGAGGGGCATCTGGGTGGCTCAGTTGGTTGAATGATCAACTCTTGATTTCAGCTCAGGTCATGAGCTCAGGAAGTGAGAACAAGCCCTGCATAGGGCTCTGTGCTCAGCAGGGAGTCTGCTTGAGATTCTCTCATTCCCTCTCCCTCTGCCCCTCCCAAAACTTGTGCTCTCTCTCTCAAATAAATAAGTCTGTAAGAAAAAAAAAAAAAGAAAAAAGAATGGGACACGTTTTCTATCATTAAGAGGTATAAAGTATATTAGAAGTCCAAGTTGTGGAATCAACATGGTATACCATAAATGTAAAAAAAAATATACTTATATGAACATGCAAAGAAATTGTCTAGCCTGTGATAAAATAAGAGCTACAAAAACCCATGAAGTAGCTACTCCTAGAGAATAAAATAGACACTGGAAAAGGAAGGAAACTTGTTTGCATCTCAGTTCCTTCTATTCTAATGTATTGAAGGAAAAAAAAAACCATGGGTTTGGACTACTTTTTTTTTTTTTTGCCTTGATTATCAAGCTGTTTCCGAAAGTTTAGAAAGTAACTAGTCCTTTTAAAAATTAAGTGACTTTCTGGGGCCCCTGGCTGGCTTGATTTTAGTGTCATGAGTTCAAGCCCCACGTTGGGGGTAGAATTTAATTAATCAAAAAAAATTTTTTTAAATGACTTTCATTTATCAGCTCTCTTCAACATGCTTTACATCCATTTGTTATCTAAAATTAATAAAAGAGATAAGCAGTGAATCCTTAAGTGTCTCCCCCTGATAACACAGTCCACGGTCAATGAATTTCTAGACTCTGACCTTAGTTGCTTTAATTTCTGCACTTTTCCACTTCACCACACCCACCCCTACAATTGTTAGTTCTCAATGTGAAAACAATCTGTTCAACCATACAACACCAATAATGAACAATGACTTTTTTCCTTTATACTTATAATTAACTTAGAATAGGAGGTGGGAGGAGAAAAGGAGAAGCTACCAAACCATTTCCTAAAGACAATACTGTATATATCAATGCAATGCCAACTCATCGCCATAGTAACAGAATACATAGCTGCTCACTTTCACCAAAATAGTACAGTTCAGAATCCCCTTAAATCCATGGTATTCTTTGCTATAGAAGTAAATATTGCTACCTTTATCTTCAAAGAATCTATTTTCTAGGTGGCAGCCCAAGCAGCATTTTATAAAAGACTAGAAACGTCTAATGATGGAATTTTTTGTTAGGTATTTATTAGGAAGTTTGACCCAGAAGGAATGAACTTGTTTAGTAATCTTAAAGTCCTGCTTCCTAAAGTCCAATTCTAAAGCTACGGAAATAGTAGTACAGTGTATCCTCTTACATTCATGGCTTCTGACCCAATCTTAAATAAGCAAGCAACTACAGTAATGAGGAGTATAAATTACAAAAGGGCACCAAATTGAAGCATAGCAGGTGATTACAGAAGATGAAGGCAAACACTGATAACTATTTTTTAAAGAAGGACGAGAAAATTAATGTCAAAATAAGAGATGGTGCAAAACTAAAAGAGACCTCAGAGTAACAAACTCAAAAAAGGCTACACATTTTAAGGCTACGCATTTTAAAAGAACATTCAATCTACATGAAGATGATAAAAAAAATTGCTTAATTTTTATGTACACATGATTTCTACATATATACCACCACCTTTCTCCTGTGTCCCATGTCTCTCCTTTTTTGTCCTCCTAAAATCATCATTTACCTTACACGCACCACTTTCCATTCCACAAAAAAAATCAACCAGGACAATCTCTTTTCCATAGGTCTCCCTCGTATTCATCAGCAGTAGACAGAATTGCGACAAATGCTCTTGCTAACCTGGCTACTGGCTCCTTTGTGGTTTCTCCTCTTATAAACACCACCCACCTCACGGGGTAGTGACACGTAAAGGGAAAAGCCAGTCTCTTTGTGGAAGAGCTGCTTAACAACTGTACTTGCTCAGACTGGAAAAGCAACCAGGACATAGATGCCCACAGGTAATCAAACCCAAACACATACATACACACACACACACACACACACACACACACAGGCGTCAAACTGGTTTTTCCTTATAGGTACAACTCACAGGCAGCCAAGAATCACTCCCCTCCCCCCCCACACACACACACAAATCCCAAGTTCACAATCCTGTGTGATAATTTACACATTTTTATTCATTCATTCACTCATTCATTTATTCATTCATGGGCCTAGTGTGTGCCCACTCTCCTGTTTAGTTTTGGGATATAAGGATGAAAGAAACAGATGTGGATCTTGCCCTATAGCACAGCTAGCTCACAGGCACACGAGCCCAAGGCTTCTTAAGCCGTTTCAAGGTTCCAGAATGGCGCTGTGAGCAGACAGTGAGTAAACGGCAGTAGTCAATTTTTCACCTCATCTTTGACAGGGAAGAGCAGATTCTACTTGCTTCAAATAACAATTCAGTTTGCCAGTAACTTACATGTTCCCTTGGATATAGCTGAGGAGAGGAAGTAAAAGGAAGTAGAGGGTGATGTCTGTTCTTAACAAACAGGGGGCACAGAGTAACCTGCTAAGGTCTGGAACCTCAAACAAGACACTGGCCTTCCACCTCCATCCATGAGGGATTAACTGCTACAAATAACTAGAAAAGTGGACAAAATACATCAAACAACTGTATTAATTACTACGCAAAGGCAATGCAGGACAGTGATCCCTGACAGAAGGAAATTCCAAGTGAGATGAGCTCTACTATCACCCCAGTTTACCGGGCAGCAGGGCAGGAAGAGGGAACCCAAGGCAAGCCAAGCTCAGGGGTCTTGTGAAGCTGAGGAGTCAGAGACAAACGTTCAGGGAGAATGAGGCAGCAACTATGGAAATCTACAAAGGGGTCCCCTCAAGTCATTGGCTGAGTACTGCTCTGCACAAGGACCTAGGGTTCACACCGGGCTGGGAATAACTAGCATTCCCACCAGCCAGAGCAGAAAGAGCTAGTTTACATAAAACATCAGGAAATGTCCCAAAAGAGTCCTAGACACAGGCTGCTCTGCAAAGGGCTTCAAAGCAGCTTCAAAAGGGTCTCACTGATCCCAAGTAACTTGACTATGTGCCAGAACAAAGGCCAACATCTTTCAAGGGAGCCCTTCGGGCAGAAAGAAATTGTTATCAGACAGAAATTTGGATCTATACAAAGCAATGAAGAATGTTGGAAATGGCCAACCTGTGGGTAAGTATAAAACCAGACACTGCCTCAGAGTTTCCCTCGACACTGACCTTCAGGATGTGCTTTTGTAGGAATCCAGTGATGACTCTAACAAGGTCAGAAGGAAAGGGTCGAAGTAGGTCCTAGGCCTACCACTAACCCTCTAAACTCAGTCTCTTAGAGCCCTCTGGGCCACTATTTCCTCTGAATAATGCCCTCCCTTGAAATGTCATCACCTTATATAACGACTAGGAAGGTGCTTTGGAAATTCTAAGGACTGAGCAAATATTTATCGAGTGCCTTCTATGCCTATCTTAGGCCCTTTGTGTCTGGAGTTCAGTTTCCTCATCTATAAAATGAAAATAATAATAGTACCCAGCTCAGGGGGTTGTTGTTTGGATTAAGTAAGTAAATATATGTAAAGTATAAAGAATAATGTCTGGCCAGATTATTATTACAATCCTATCATTACAACTACTACTACTATTGCTGCTGCTGCTAATTAATGCTACTACTGGGTATATATGATGAAAAAGACCAATTTGGTTCTTGCCCTCAGAGTCCACATTTGAGCTGTGCAATAAGGAAAACAATGCTTTGGGGATAATTTGTTAAAATTTTGCCTGAGAAAAAAGTGGGATAGCTGGGAAAAGATTACTAGTCTGAAGGGGTCCCTAGACCTTAATTCCAGCTCTGTTCCTCAAGTAGCCCTGGGACTCTAGTTACTTAGCCTGTTGGAGACTCACTTTATCCTTACAGAGGCAAGTGAGAACCTTCATAGATCCCTCCCAGTTCTAACACCTGATGAAGTGAACCAGAGGACCCATTTTAGAAGCATGTTGCTCCTGCCTTTATTTGAGCAATCAAATCCTCATAGCATCATATCCCCATATAGGAAACAATTAATCTTGAGGAAGGGATTTTGTGATTTAAGAAAGCCATAAAAAATAAGCTCTGGATCTAGGATCAGTACGAAAGTCTGCAAATAACTCCCAAACCCAGAACCAACGTCACCTTATTTATCTCTCTAAAAATGGGACTGAGTGCAATAGCCCTGTTGTTTCCACCTATCGTTGGTAGACCACCATTTTAATTTTGAGAAGCTAATATAATTAGAGTAAGCAGGGAAGCTCTTCCTTTTGGTTCCAATGTTTGAATTGGCTCCAATCAAACAGAATCCTCTTCCCTGTCTACAGTCCACAAGTAAGAAGAAAAATGGGTGTACAGTGTAGAAGCCCCTTATACCTGACAAAAAAGAACTATGTTAACAACTAGCTTCTTCGACTGGTCGTTTATACCAGCATGCACCATAATTGGTAAGCTATCAATTACAAACACAAAAGCTTCCACAAAATTAATAAATCTTACAAAACACAGCTAATTTTAGCAAAGTCTCAAAAACCAATATTTTCTTTTTTGATAAACATCATTCAAGATAAAGGTTCCACTGGAGGAAAAAGGAAGTGGTAGAACCCTAAAAGAATGAATCTATGACTGGTCTTCCAAAAAGTTGTGAAAGGAACTTTCCTGAAGTTTTCCCAATATGTTGCAGAAGATGAGCCAAAGATTTTGCAGAATCTTATAAAGAGCCCCTATTAACTTTATTGGAGAGAACATGTCGCACAACATTAACTCAGGGAAAAGTATTTTTCTGTACATACATATATAATGCTGTGTATCATTTCAAGCAATTCCCAGATCCCCTGTGGTTTACCATAGGCCTCAGCCCAGAAACTTTAAAGTAACACACAACCAAAATGCACTAAAGGAGTCCTTAAAGCACACTTGCTGGTGCACACGTGCACACACGAACACACACACACACACACACACAAATTTGAGAGCATGCTGTATCTGTCTTGGACATGTTTCTTACCTATTTGTCTACTTGCACACCTTTGGGAACTACCTCATCTCCTCCTCCATATGATTCTAAAGGGGTAGTCAACCAAGAGATCCTGCCTCTCTATTGACAGAGGTGGGCACATGGCAATGGCGTAGCCAACTGAGGCACTCTATCCCCTGGGCAGTGACTGATCTAGAGATGGGCACCCAAAACAGAAAACCAGAGGTCTTTGTGAGCACTGATGCTGTAGATGAGAGGGTTGCTTTCTTTTTCCTGGAATTATGAGAAACAAGGATCATAAACACCTGGAATTTAAAATGGTTGCCTTTTCCACCATGTGTTGGAAACTGCCCCAAAATGAAGCCAGTATAGACAAAAGCAGAACTCAGAAATAGGACAAGGGGAATGTGGAGATGAGGAGGTTTAATGACATCATTTAACTAATGGATCCAGCTAACTCTCAAGTCAGACATCCCTGGGACTTCCCAGTGCATGTTTCAAATGAACTTTTCTCCCTTAGGTCAATTTAAGTGGGTTCTGTCCCTTAACAATGCAACAAACAAACAAACGACCCTGATTCATGTTCCACTTGACTAAATGAGATGGAAATTATCACTTACTAAGTGCCTCCCAAGTGTCAGACACCATGTGGAACATCAATATGCATCATTTTAGCTAATTTTTATCATCATGCTGGGAAGCAGATGTCAAATTTTACAATAAAGAAAGTGACCAAGAAAATCCATAGAACTAGGAGGTGTTCGTAAGGATTTAAACCCTACCTGTCTCATTCCAAAGCCCATTCTCTTCTTACCAACCACAAACCACAAACCCATGTCTCTCAAGCTACAGCATTATTTTCCAAGAATTGACCTAATAATCAAGGTGACAATCAAGCCATAAATCTAAACACAAATGTCTCATTTTAGAGAAAGCTCTAAAGACTTTGCTGCTCACAAATCAATACGAATAATGTAAAACCTCTTTTCTCAAATGATTCCTATTTTTAGAAACAAATTTTGCCAGACTGACTTTCCAGGATTCTTAAATGAGCCTATGGAGAACTTTGTCTCTGAGGCTTGGAAATAACACAAGTTTTGGTGTGTATTGTGCTGAAAAGACATAGTTAGAGTACGGAATATAAAAGTCATCATCACGCCTAAGCAGGAAGCATTCAGAAATAACCACTCACCTCCCTTTCTCAAAGACAGGCCATAATCCAAAATTTTAGTCATTCATCTCTAACTTTGTTCCCAGAAGTAGAGTTTGTGAGAGACAGACTCTGTGGCAAGGCAAGGAATCTCACAAGGGTTGGGGGAAGCACAAACAAGGCACAATTTAAGGAAAGTATCAAGAATCTGAAAATTCTACCATTAGGCCTTGCAAAAGAATGTATCACAGGTAAAGGTGTCAAACCAGTTGCGGGAGGTGAGAAAGAAGGGGGTAGAGAAACTGGAATAGGCAAAGGTGTGGTCAGTAGAATTTAATGTTCCACTGTAGGCATAAAATTCATTAGCTACATCTCTCTTTTTCCATCTAGGAAAAGAACTAGCATGGCAATAAGGAAACTGTGATTAACTAACCGGGCATTACCACCCCTTTTTTTGCAGGACTTGCGTTTAACAGGCAGAATTGAGGCCCCTGTTTGGGTAATGGCCAATTGTCCTAATTATAGGTTGGATTATTTATTTTATAGAACCACAAGAAAAATGTAAAAGTTAAAACCATAGGGTGTCACCCTATTTCATAACAGGTAATAGTATATTCCCTTTGTAAAGTAATTTAGTTTTCTAAGTACTTGTGTATGCACAGTGCCATCTGATTTTCCCAATAACCCTGAAAGGAAGAGAAGCACAGGCAACCAGAAATTGTTTTCACTTCTACTCTACAGATCAGAAACTATCATTGCGCACACAAGTGACCTACGCAAGGTCAAACCACTCCTAAGCAGCAGAGGAAGGACTTGAATTCAGGCCATCCTTCTTTCAATATTCTGAATTGCCAGCCCGACCATCCCAGAATTATCTAACAAAGAGTAGCCTTGGGCTCTTTTGTTGAAAGCTTCTGATGGAAGAAACATCATTCAAGTTGTGTTTCAAATAGCTGATTATTATGTGTCCTCAACATATGTGATGTTTTAGAGGGCAATACATTGTACTTCCAGGAGATGTCATAGTGGCAAAAACCATAGAAATGTAGATAGTCCAGTGTTTTATTGGTCAACTACAGCTTTACTGACTCTTCCATTCATCTAAACATTAATTAAGCAGCAATTTATCAGGGATTATATATGAAGGATTAAGGAATATAAAATTGAACAAGCCATACTCTGTACCTTTCAGAAATTAAACAGATAAGAAGGAGAGGCTGACTTGTAGATGTGCTATGAGAACACAGAGCAAAGAGAAACTATATCCAAGACTATCTCCACAGAGTAGGAAACAAAGAAATCACACTTGGTTCCAGTCATTAAGGAACTTACCACCTAACAGAGAAGAGACTCATGAAGACAGCAAAATACAGAGCAGTAGATATACATGCCACAAAAGAAGTATTAAGTCCTCTAAGTGTTCAGAGGACATAAAGGGCACTTTTAATTAGGATGACCTCAGAAATTTTTTGAAAAAGATGAAATATGAATAGGCCTTTAGAAAACTGTTAAATCTTAGTGGAGCCTAAGGAAAAGACTACAAAAGCCAGCTGCCTGCTCCCTGTAGTGACACATTCTGAGAAACTCCAGGTTCCATTTGGGTCTATGACAACCATCTCGATGAGGACAATGGTGCTGCTAAACTCCCTTGAACTTTCTCTCATTCACGAGGTCGTAAAGACATCTCAGCAAACAAACGAACAAACTGGACGCAAGACATTGAAGACAGTCATCTCTCATCTTTCCAGGACCTGAGCCATTATGTTAAGAACAGGAATCACTTGTGCCTCCAATATTTCTCTCTAAATAGCCTTTGGACACACGGATGGAAAGACTGCTACGTAAAGAACAAATATCTTACTCTTCAAGATTGTCAATTACATCCTCACAAATCATTCTAACCGGAACATGTAGTTCTGAAGGAGAAACAAGTTATGACACACACTATTTTTTTTTAAAGATTATTTATTTATTTGACAGAGAGAAATTACAAGTAGGCAGAGAGGCAGGCGGAGAGAGAGGTAGAAGCAGGCTCCCGGCTGAGCAGAGAGCCCGATGTGGGGCTCGATCCCAGAACCCTGAGATCATGACCTGAGCCGAAGGCAGAGGCTTTAACCCACTGAGCCACTCAGGTGCCTCGACACACACTAATTTGAAGAGAGAGAAGTTATAAATAAGACTCAGGGGTGGTTCTAAACAGATTCTTAATCACTGGAAACTCTCACCTAGCAAATTAATCTCAAAACCCATACAAATGCGTTTTTTACCACACTTTAAAATGACTGGTAGGTAAAAAGCAAAAAAACAAAACAGAACAAAACAAAAACAAACAAAAACCTATACAAATGTTTTCATTTTATTAATGATGCTGTTTTAAACATCGTTTGGATTTTTATCAAGATTTTTACAATCTAATTCTAACTGCTTAGTAGAACAAGTCAACTTGTACTGCATTTTCTTTAACTCTTTGAGTCACAAAAGAAAAGCAGACACCCAATTCCAGAAGCAAACTATGAGGCTATCATCTGTGAGTCTGTAATCTTTTAAATAACAGAAGAGCTAGTTCAGAGAGACTTTCCACCTACTGGCTGGTTCCTGCTCCGGGCGGCAGGGTGGGAAGAAGGGGAGAAGGTCCAGGATTAAGTTTCCTTGGCTATTAGGAAAGTTCAGACATGGGGTAGTTTCTTAGTAGAGACAGCAGCCTGTGTCGGTCCTGGTACAAAAATATTCATTAATTCAAGTTTTCACATGCATGCCCAATGGCATTCAGGTATCCTTGACTTATTCTTCCTTCTAAAGTAAAGTATATAAAGTTCTCCATAATTTTAGATCATTCCATTTCCTAAATTTGCTGCATTAGGGCTAAACTAAACCCTGTATTAGCCTAGGTTAGCCAGGAGTGGTCAAAATAAACTTTTTCAGTTTTCAGCTCTCCTAAATATTTCTCCTGGTACCTTTACTGCAATGCTCGATCAGTACTCAGTTTTTCTGCTACGACAATGTTGAATATGTATTTCACCCTCTGTGGGATGTCTCTTTTGGAATGTTGCTGTCACGCTACAAATAAGTTTCACTACATGTTCTCCTCTAGAAGAACAAGAACAGATGTTCATACTCCCTTAGTTGTAAACCAAATGAATGTACAGAGCCTCCAATTAAGACAGCTACTCTTCAAAAAAAAAAAAAAAAAAAAAAAAAAGCTACTCTTCAAACCTCACTCTTTCACATATATTCTAGAATGTGTAGGTTAAAATGGACAGAATCTACATAAAAGATGGGCAAACTACAGCCTAAAAGCCAAATACAGCACCCCACCCCTCACCAATAATTTTTGTAAACAAACTTTTACTGGGTCACAACCACACCTAAGTTTACAGACTGCCTGTACCTGCTTTCGGAGTAGTTGCCACAGAACTATTTTGGTCCCAAAAACCTAAAACATTTACTATGTAGCACTTACAGAAAAGTCTGCTGACCTCTGGTCTATATTAAGTACACCAAACAAAAAGTGTTTGGGGATGTTTTCCAAAACTCTTCTATTAAAAATTAACTCATTCATTCATTTAACAAATATATATACAAGCATATATTAATCTTTGGAAACTGTTCTAGGGGCTGGAGACCCATTAATGAACTGGAAAGATGAGGCCCCTGTCTTCATGAAGGTCTTATCAGAGGAGAGAGACAAACATGATTATTGTAATTCCAGATAGATAAAATAGGATATTTGGAGAGAGTAGCCAAGGACTCTGATGGGGGGTAATTCTTTAGGAGATGCAAAGTCATGAGGATGACAGCTCAGGAGATGCCACTGGAATGGACATTTGAATGATGAAAAGCCAGACATACAAAGATCTAAAGATTATCCAGGCACAGGGAATAGCAAAGGCTCAAGGGAAAGAAATGCTAGGCCTGCTCAAGAAACAAAAAGGTGACTAAGGTATCTGAAGTACAGTGGACAAGAGAAAGAGGCACAAGGTAATAAGGTCAAGGGGTCAGTAAGGGCCAGACCATGTGTGATGAGTAATAAGCAAAATCATGATTCTAGTAAATTTCCATCTCCAGCTCCTTAGCTATTAAAAAACACTACTAGATTAAAAAACAAAAAAACTAATCATAGTATAAGAACTGCTTTGGCACTTCATTTTAGCACAACTTCTTCCTTTTGATCTGCTGAAAATCACCTGAAGCTCAAATGCCTAGCAGCCCAAGAAAGAACACTTTGTTAAGAGACAGTTTCTGCTAAGGAAGTAATTACCCCCTTCTCCCTGCACAACCCTCCTCCCAAAAAAGACTGACTGCTCTTCTCATTGGAAAGACATAAAGTGACCATTTCAAATGAGATTTTTTTTTTAAGAAAGAGAATTTCCCGTTATTAAGCATAATTAAGCCTATTTTCCTAAGTCTGCTAGGCTATTCATTCAATGAAATGAGGTCTGTCTCCTCCCCACCTCTGAGAACCAATTGTGTGCATGTCCCACCAGAAATCTTTCGAAGGAGTTGGTTGGTTTGTAATATTTCTTGAAAGCTTGGAAAGATACAACATATGGCTTGGTTTGCCATCTCTAGAGTAAACGGAGGACTGTTTCACTGCAGAAAATTTCAACATGTTGCTGAAAAGCCACCAATTCCATCTCGTCTGTTAATAAATACCCTTTCTTCTTCAATTTTTTAAGGGGATTTATTAATCTGAAAAGACAATTTCCCATTTTTAGATCCAAAAATAGAAGAAGTCAAGGGCATTCAGAAGAAAGGCCAAGATAGAGGTGCTCTGATAAAACCATGAGTCTGTCAACAACTAAATTTAGAGAGAATGAGTAGTTACGAGGTATTCTGGAGATATGACAACCAACTGGCCTTCACTAAAACGTGACAATGCACAGATCTGCAGGACAAGGCCCGCTCATCGGTGAACACTGTGTGATGACAGGTATGGTATGGATGTTTATAAGCAGACTTGAACTGCTAGAGAAGATCAGTGTTGAAAAATATGTTGAAGCATGAACCTTCAAGCAACAGCAAAGCCAGAGAAAAGCCAGCACACAACTTCCCCAAAGAATCAGTTTCCTCCCCTGTAAAGCAGGGATAAAATAGTAGTAACCTTCGGACTGATGGACACTTCACTAGATGCTCAGTAAACAATATACTAATCAAATGCACCAATCACTTTATATGCTTTACTTCACTGAATCCTCCTTAAACCCAGAAGTAGGTCCTATTTTGCCATACTTACAATTGATTGGAAAGAAATGCCCACAGGAGTTATATAATTTGCCCAAAAATACTCATTTAGTAAATGGCAGCACCTAGATCCAAAATTGGCTGGCTCCAAAGTCTATATGCAACAGAAGCTGTATATCAGTGGTCCACCAACACACTGTCTTAGACCAACTCAGTGTTGACTAATAATATAGTAGCAGTTAATGTTTGTTAAGCACTTACTATATGCCAGACATTGAGTTCTTCTAATGGACTATCTCATCAAGTCCTATGATGCAGTTTTTATTATTGGCACTGTTTTACAGTGAAGCCCTGAGATTCAAAGATTAAGTATATTGCTCAAGGTCACATAGCTAATAAATTGTGCAACTGAGATTTGAACTCTGGTCGTCTGGTTCCAGAGCCAAACTCTTAACCACTAGACCAAACAGTCTCTTTAAAAAGTAATAATGTCTTAAAATGTAGTTTTATTAATTGCCAAGTAGTTGGACATCTTATTAACACAGAACTTTCATTCCCAAGCAATGACAATTTGATGCACAGTTTGCCATCGTCCCAGCACTGCCTACTCTTTCTCCAACACCAAGGAGTGTTGGGAGTCAGCTGCCATTTTTCATCATTATTGTTTGCTTTTTTTTTTTTTTTCTCATAGAAGAATTAGGAGGAAGGTATATAATTCTTAGGCTTGCATTTCCATCAAAAGTGGGAAATAGAAGACAGTGAGCCACATGTCCAAAGAAAAATGGGAGATAAATGGAAATGAATATTCTTATGTGTTTAATATACAAAATGAATGACTGCTTTCCTTCCCATGCTAGGTTATATTACCTACCTGCTAGAAACATTTGAATTTGATCTGTCTTAACCTCAACATCATTATAAGCAGCAAAAGACATGTTGACAGCAAGTGTACAGCTGTTTAAGAGAGAAAACTTTTAATTCTGTCAACAGGATAATGGAAGGAGTCCCACATGCCATAGAATAATGCTTCTTAAATTCACATGACTTGGAAGTCTCTGGTCAATTTAATATCTGTTTTGTTTTGTAAATGTATATTTGCTTGGATAGAAAGAAACGCAGGCCCAGGAAGAGGCCCATGTTACCTGGTAGAACACTACTACCTCCCTGGGTAAGGGACCCTTATTTGAAAAAAGTCCTGTCAATCCTGATGTCGTCGTCTTTGTCACCACCACCACCACCGTGCTTGCTTTTGCTTCCAGTCACACTAGTTACTGTACTACCCCAGTCAGACTTACAGTTGACAAAGGCTACCTAAGTCTAGTTCCACTATGGCCCCATTGGGGACCTATTTGTAAGGAAGTGGTAAGAGGCCCATCCAGATACCTGATCTTTCACAGAGAAATAATGGATTTGTCGTGTGGTTTGCCTCATCTACATCTCAGCTGAAATTCCATTTGCAAGGGAAAGAGTTAATGATGGGCCTTAAATTTCTAAATCACTAAGGCTTATACCAGTAAGCTGACAGCACTAAATTTACCCCACTGCTGTTCCATTATCTCATACATTCTACTATTAAAATCTGAGTTGGGGGGGAGAAACTTATTTGGCATTCACTTCAACCTAGTGAACTATTTATAGGCAGGAAAATAGTGATGGCCACTCCTCAGGATGGAAACCACCATCCAGAGCCATGACTTTGCTGAAGGGTCTCGGAGGATTTTCTAAGAACAGAAGCTGACCCACATGGTGGGGTTAAGCCTCCTTCCTTTGAGTTTCAACCAAGAAGTTCAATCAAGCAGCTTTTATGCAAACTTACTCTTACCAACTTTCTAGAACCTATGACTATTACTGTTGACCCCTGCTATAAGGTTAAAAAAAAATGGTGAAATCTTTCTACTTTATTTACTTCAAATTGAGAACAGAATGAATATACAAAGAGCCAAGAGAGGTCACAAGTAAATCTGGGTCTTCCTTTTCATCTTATTTGCATGTTTTTTATTCTTGGTTTTACCACTCTTTAAGAGCTATGTAAAGTGAGTTTCAAAATCAAATTCACAAAAATCAAACCTACAACTTATCAAAATCAAAAATTAAATGATACACTGGTGTCAGGAAGATTTCTTCCAAATTTAATGGAAAACAAACTACAGAAAGCATCCTCTGCTCAGTGAGAACCAAGAGTGCCATTATTAAACACGCTAAATCAGTAACTGCCACAGCTGATGTGTCAGGTTGGGCAAAATGGCATATACCAAAGAAACACCCTGGAAAGAATTTTTCAAATCAGTCCACTAAGTGTTTCTTAGTTTCAATACTTGCTGGCTCATCAAAGCTACAATATTCATACTCTAACCTTCACTTTAAAAAATCTTGTTATATGACTTCTCTAACATTTTCTAAATGTAACAGAACTTTAAAAAAAAAAAAAATCAATAAAAAATTAAGGTGTTTTAGAAGTCAGAGGAGAAAATGGAGAGTATCATTCTACCAACACACTGCCATTTGTAACCAGAGAAATAAATTACTTAAAACCAGAGTAGAGTCTCTGTTTTAAGCAGAGTCTAAAACAAAGTAACCTTTTGATCTACAACACTTAGGGGAAGGACAGTGGGAAAAGGCAGGCAAGGAAGACAGGATTTATTCAGATTACAAAATGACATGTGTACTAAGTGTGCTGGCCTCCAGGTGGTTCTGGAGTAAAGACAAGAGTAAGGAAAAGCCATCAAGCACAGCACACATAAATATGACCCTGGCCCTAGGGGAAAAAAATCTGAGTAATGAAGCCCAAATATAGGAGCACAATCTAAAAATAACCCTTCTGCTTTTACAGAGGTATTTTCCTGTTGGTGTTCATTTGAAATGTGTGGGAAGACAAAACAGTTTGAATTAAGTGAATTTCCAGATATTATCAAGTTAAGTGAGGCTCTAAACCATATTTGACCAGTAGTAAAAAATCAATTTCTCCTTCCTTTAGTTTTCTCAGGGGCGGGGGAACACAAAGGAAAATAATGGGCAAAAATGTCATTTCTAAATTCTATGAGAAGCGGATACTATCTTTAGGTAAAACATCTCAATATCTAACTTATGTCATGGGAAACATTAAATCCTTGGAATTGTGTCAGTGAGAACCACTATAATTATTTTTTTTTCCATAAAAAAAGATGAATAGAAGACGACAGAATGTTGACACTGTGGTTACATTTTCCTATCATGTCACAAATTTAAAAGATTTCAGTATCACTGCCTAGCGTGTTTTTTCCCCCTTAAAATTAAAGAAAAAAAAAGTGGTGTTAAAAACAAAACAAAACACACACCACTTACGGGTTGACATATGTAATTCCAGCACTTCTTCAAAAAATATTTAAAGGGTATCTACTAGTAACCAGATTCTATGCTCCACGCTGCGTCTAGCTGAGGTCAATCTTTTCCCCCATGGAAGATAGAAAAAGACAGCCTTACTTCTTTTTTCCACACTATTTAGAATTATAGAACTACAATGGTAGTGCAAAAATGAAAGAAATGGAGTACCAAAGGATCCCTTTTCACTACATAAGAGCAGATAGAAGGCATAAGGGTATGTCCTTTTGGTCACATGGGAACAACAGTCCCACCTTGACTGTTTCAGTACAAGCAAAGATAGAGCTTGGTGGTAATGACTGGGCGTAAGAAGTCACCAAGTACACAGTGACAGCCTGCTTTTGGAGCTATGAGTACCACTCATTCAATAGTCCTGGGCGTGCATATGGGTGCCCAGCAGTGATGGTAGGACAGAAAACAAGAACCCATCCCTGCCCTTAAGAAGAGTCCCAGTTTAATGGAAGAACTTACAGGGTGAACAATTTCTCCTAATCATGTTCAGGAGCACCAGATCTGGTTTGGGACACCATGGAAATCTATACAAGGATGTGGTTACAGATAACCTGTCCCAAAAATCTAGGCCCACATCCGAACCCTCCCCCCACCTTTTTTTTTTTTTTTTTTGCACACTTTATGTAGCACAGAATGAACACTTCCAGGGATGTTCAGAGTTGTGACAAATTAAACTTGGAAGTCACACCTCTAATACCTGGCCATCCCAAACAAGTCCTTCAGGACCTTCACACAAACGTAGATCTCATAATCTTACAGCCAGCTGTCTCAGCTAAACAATGTAAGAAAACAAGAAGGTGACCTACATAGGTAGCCTATAATGGAATGAGAGTTGGAGACTTGTTCTTCTTTCACTGAAAGCACATTTTCAGGAGTGTGGGATGGAAGGAAGGAAATGAAAGGTACACCACACCTTTCCTGCTCATATGTAAATCCATTTCTGTATGGTGGTTCACTTTCTAAAGTACCCACTGCATTTGCAATAGAGTCTGTACGAAGAACCAGAAGCTAAAATTAGAACACAAGAGAATTATTTTAAAGGCATACCATATATTAATTAAATCATGGAGAAATGAATATTTTGACTCAAGAGCAGTTAGTTGTTTCACTGGAAACAGTGGACCTATGCTGAACACTTTTAATGAAAATACAGAAGTGAGAGAAGAATCGGACAGAAACATGACTGGAGACCACGACTTTGTATAACTCTGGGGCACCATTCCCACTGTACTTTCTGTTAGTGGAGTTGGGCAGCACCACCCAATGGAGACACATGGTGCCCCTGAAAATGATCCCGGGATGCTATTGCTATTGAGTACCAAGGCCCACTCCTAGATTCTAGGGGAAGAGCCCTGTATTGTATTTTTAGGACAAATGCCTCCCAATCTAATGACGATCCTTCCTTCTTTAATCTCTCTCAACTTCCATTTCTCTTGTTAGTAAAAGGGGGGTTTAACCCAAGCTGGCAGATACATGGTCAAAAGCATGTTAAGTTGCCCCCCTATTTCAGAGAACTGATAATCCTGCTGAAACCTAGTGTTGTTTTTGCCTGCCTACCTAGCATACGGATTTTATAGGGAATCACCTACCCATATTCCTTGCACTCTTGGGGTCATACTCCCTACCCCTCCAACTGTGCCAAAAATGTGTCAATGCTGAACAAAGACCTAGAATAGGCAAATAGACTTTCTCCTTGGAATTGTAAGTCTCTAGAGGTACCGGTGCTCTCCAGCTTTCTTACAGATACAAAGCCCACCTCATATTCTTCAGGCAACTTTTTTTTTTTCCTTTTTTGCTTAAATTTAGTTCTCTTGCTTACAATCAAAATAATTCTGATGCATCAGCTAAAAGAAAAAGAATAAAGAAGTAGTGCCTTTGGTCCTCCTTGGTTTCTCTACAATCTTCCAGGGGTACAAACCAAGTTGGCCCAGAGAACCAAAGAAGTAGGCATTAGTTCAATACTTTTCTACCAAGTTGAGTGTCCCCAGGGACAGTCTACCAACTGGACTCCAGTGAAAAGTGTCTCAAGCTCCATTCTCAAACTACTAGAAAATAATAAGTACCACGCTGATCATTCAAATGCAAAAGTATCATCAGGCAACTAAAATACATTTTGAGCATATGTTCCACTGGATTCCTTGCAGTTGTTTTAGTTGCCCCAATGCCAAACAGCTTGCGTTTCTTAACACATTCATGAATAAGAGGGGTCAGTGAGTATAAATATCACCCCATGGACAAACACAGGCAATTTACTACTTTTTCTACTAGTGAGAGCTTACATTTTATAGTACTGTGCAAAATGATTCCATGTACTTTCTCTCCGTTGGTCTTCACAAGCCCCCTCTAAGTAGGCAGGGAAGCCGGGCATCATAAGACTCATTTTTACAAAAGAGGTAGTTAGATCAAACCTTGCCCAGAATCACAGAGCTAGTAGTAGCACAGCTGGCCCACGGACAGGCTCAAATCAAGATCTCTGCCCACCAAACAGCACTCTCCTGCACACCATGATAAATCCAGAATCCTAAAGCCACTGCATTTAGTCCCAGGGGTCCTCACTGGTAATGAAAGAAATGGGGCTAAACAAATCTGTGGAATGAGGTGGAGAGGGGAAGCAATGAATGGCAAAGAAAGAGAAAAAACCAGTTTCATCAGTGTTGCTTCACTAACTGTATTCAATTTTTGGCTTCATTATGAAAGCTATTAATTATCATTAATAGACTCATAGTATTATTGGAAACAATAAGTGTGCTTAATAAAGAAACCATGTAACAAACCAGATCATTGTTCAAAACTAGGCAAACATCTTTAATATAAAATATTCAATTTTAGCACCTTAAATGTTAACGAAAATGAAAAACAAATTTAAAAAAACCCCACACTAAGCAGGTTTGCTCTAGAGTTAATTAATCAGCCAATTATAGGTTAAGTGCTATAGATTAAATACTTAAGATTAAGTACAGGTAGTACATACACTGCCCTTGCCTTTTAGGAGCTTAAAATTTAGTTAAGTTCCATGATGTCCAGAGTACAGAGCCATCAGTTCTCTGACTTCCATGGATCTCTTCCTCAGATCATTCTATCTCCTGCCAAAAGCTTCTGGTAAAACAAAATCACAGAAGGAGAGGCCTTGAAACGTGGATCAAATGCTTAAAATCAAGAACTAAATCCAAGACAATACTTTTCAATGTGGCTCAAAGATGAGTAATATAGATGCCATTCTGGAAAATCTGTGTTTCCAAAAAACAGTTACATCCATAGCACGAATCACTCTTGGGTCCAAACACAATCTATGGCTAGCACCCAGCCAAGGTAAATGGCTAGATGTAGTACTACAGTCCCTGAGGCAAAGGAGCAGACACCTAAGGAATACTAGAAAAGCAGGACCCTGAGAACAAGAAGCCAGAGTAAGCACTTAATGAATCAGAACACATGAGAGCCAAGTTCATGTTCAAACTAAACATTATGTGTTTATATGTTCATGAACATATGAAAGACATTGACACTAATTTTTTACTAGACCTAAAATCCAGTTCTGAAAGGCAGAAATTCCAATTTTCTAGACTTTATCCCAGGTTTTACTCTTGGAGGACAGAGTATTTTATCATAGTTTACATATAAATTTTTTTTTTAAGCCCATGGTAAATTTATTAATTTTTATGCATTTGGAGCAAGATATTAGGTCACAGTTAAAAATTAATAAAAGCATGGCTAGATGTAGTACTACAGTCCCTGAGGCAAAGGAGCAGACACCTAAGGAATACTAGAAAAGCAGGACCCTGAGAACAAGAAGCCAGAGTAAGCACTTAATGAATCAGAACACATGAGAGCCAAGTTCATGTTCAAACTAAACATTATGTGTTTGTATGTTCATGAACATATGAAAGACATTGACACTAATTTTTTACTAGACCTAAAATCCAGTTCTGAAAGGCAGAAATTCCAATTTTCTAGACTTTATCCCAGGTTTTACTCTTGGAGGACAGAGTATTTTATCATAGTTTACATATAAATTTACCATGGGCTTAAAAAAAAAAAAAGCGCTACCAACTCTAAGCAGGCGTGAAACATAATAAGAGAATAGAGAAAATGTGTGATTCTTCATGAAAGAGAGAATATAAAAGCTGCTTCTTGAAATGTCGAACAAGAATAAAAAGTGCTCTTGCCTGTCCCAGAAGACAGCAGAGAACAAGAACCAGGATACTCACACCACAGCATGGCAAGGGTTTCCCCAGGCGGTTATGCCAACAACTGGCTAATTGCTATGGAGTTTTTTTCCCAGCCCTCAGGAAAATATTATTTATAAAAAAGAAGAAAAAATTCATACAACCTCACCTACAAGGTTTCTGAAAATAGACTGCTGACAGCATTGGAGAGGGGGTGGGTGCTGGCAATACAGAGCGTTAAATTCCTCTTCAGATCACACCCTTTGCGTAAGAGGAATTTAGATATAATTTTGATGTACACACCATCACCACCAAATGCCCACATTAGAAAGAACACAATTAATATATTCTTAAGCCACTGAGAATTATTTAAGATAATGAAGTTAAAGAAAGAATGCTTACATTGGCTAGGAAAGGTCTTTCAGTTAATTGCCACTCCTCCGTCCATTTACTAGAACCTTCCTGGAGAGCTAACACGTTGTGTGCCTATGTTCTATGGCTTGTATGTAGTCTCAGTCCTTGGATATCAGTTACACAAAAGCACCAACAACTTAATAGTCACTTGTGGTAGGGTGCAGGAGTGGAAGACTTGTGCCTAATTCTTCTGTTCATAAATTTATAACTTGTGAATACAAATTTCAAGGTAGATAAATATAGTTAACAAATATCCAGTCTTAAAAATAACTCCAAAGAACTAAAAGTCAATAGACATAAATTTAAACCAAAATGAAACCTAACCTCCCAAAAGACAAAGGCTGCCTAAAATGAAATTCAAGTAAAATCTTACTTTACCCTCATCTCACTCCTGGACATGGAATTAGAGGTATCAGGTTTCTTTTTTTTAAGCTGTTATTTTAATTAATTAATTAATTTAAAGACATTATTTTAAAGTAATCTCTACACCGAATGTGGGGCTCGAACTTATAACCCAGAAATCAAGGGTCCCATGCTCTACAGCCAGCCAGCCAGGTGCCCCTAGAAGTACCAGTTCTAACGGAAGGGATGTAGATAGTAATTATTTATAATATTTCAGAATGTTTAACATGCATTGGAATATGAGCGAGTCTGATTACTGGACATTCACAGCCCTTTGGAAACTGAACCATAGCAAGGAAACACTGCCCAGAAACAATTGAAGCATGAATGACACATCCTGTTACTTCTCTCATTTTAGGCTAGGAATAGACAGCAGCAATTTACCAGCACCTGAATTCACCTAAGCAAAGCTTTCTCTTTGCTGTGATTAATGTCTTGCTTGGACCTTATGGGTCCAAGAGAAAAGTCTAGAGTCAGCCTACTTTCTGTGCTGATGGACATGCTCTATCTCTACACTGTCCAAGAGAGTAGCCACCAGGCATTTATGTGGCTAATGAAGGTCTGAAAAGTGGCTAGTATGAATGACAAACTCAACTTTTTAATCTTAACTAATTATAATTTAAATAGCCCCAGATGGCTAGTTGCTACCATTTTGGACAGCATAGGACAGGTTTTATTTAGAAGAATCAAATCTCAGACTTCTCGTAACTTCAGTTACAAACCACACTGATATAATCAGAAGCCCATTAAAGGTGAAAATATCACAAAGAGATGAGAGGATGATCTTCCTTTAACAAATAATAGTGGACTTACATTGGAGAAATTGTAATGTAGATAAATCCACTCCAGTACTCAAGCTGAAGGTAGCTGTATGAAGTGTTACGGTGACTGATGCCTTAGAAATCAGTAACAGACGCTCACAGGAAGCTAGGCCTGGGGCCTGGCAGGTCAGACAGGCTGCCTCTTTGAGTTCACGGTGGCCAGTGACAAAAAAGGCACAGGTACAGATTAGGAAGAACCAGTTTTCCACCCCCACCCACATGAGAACCAGCCTTTTTCAGACAGTTCTCTTTTTTCCAAGACCAGGTCAAACACAATGCCAGATGAACAAAGGTCTGTTTAAAAAATGTTTAAACTACAGGAAACTTCTATTTTGGGGGAGTATGGGAAGATATTATGAACTCTCAATCCAGTCAAAGCATGGCTGGACCACAGTTAAGTCAAAAGAAATGTATGTGTATATATTTAGAATTCAACTCTTTACAGTTTCGATTAAATTAAGCCAAATACACAGTTTATTACAGAAATTACATAGAGGTGTAGCTAACAGAAAACACATCAACTGTTTCTCTAAAGTATACCAATAAATGTTTCACAGTGATATGAAATTGACTCTTGAAATAGTTGTACTTAAAACCTTTTTTTAAGGGTGCCTAATCTAGGACATATGGGCATAATAAAATGCATATGCAATCTGCAGGGATGTAATAAACAGGCAGCTGTCCAAAAATTACCCACTCACACACATACTCACGAGGCCAACCTCATTTTAATGAAAGCAAGATACTGACTTGACAGAGATAACACAGGACCTTGAACACACGTGCCCGAGATGGGCAGTTTTTAATGGAGAGCAGATAGGAACATGAGGTCCTGTCCTGATTTGAGTAGGTCATTTCAGGGAGGGATTCTGGCAAGTTACAGGAGGTATGACTAGACAATGCTCAGAGGAGCAGACCAGCTAACACAAGGCTGGGGAAGCCCCGGGGACCAACACTTGCCTTCCAGACCCTCCCTGTGTCACAAGGAGAGTGACAGAGGTTCACACTGGGTGTAGGAAGGAAATCTAGAGGCAATCTAGGCTTGCAGACATCATTCATAAAGTTCTATCCTGCGAGAATAAAAATGAGGTAATGCGAGAAGGGCAGTCATCAGAGGCAGGCCTTCTCTGCTACAGTAACCTGACTGCTCACTGCCAACATATAACCCAAAGTAACCAAGAGTGGCCAGAAGGCGGTGGGAGTTAGATCTAGGTACCAGGATGAAGAAACATTTCATTTCTCCATTTCTCATTGTTCCCTTCCCTGCTACTCCCCAGGTCCCACACAGGGCAAAGGATCTGGGATCTTGCCTTTGGCTGGTGTACTGGGCCATTTCCAGGATCTCTGAACTTGCCTCTTCAAGGCCACAGTGGATTATGAAAGGTCTTCTCACCCTGAGCTCAGACACGGCACATGCAACCACCGTGGGGGGCAGGCCTGTAACGAGCCTGAGATGCAGCGGCCTGCAGAAAGCATAGTCTAGGGTGGGCCTGCCAGTGGCCCCGAGCCAGCTGACCAGCATCCAGTCACCATTTCTTTTCCAAACACCGACTGAACAAACCTTGATTCAGCTCTTATGTTACGCTCCGGTGGAGAACAGCACAGAGGAAGCACCAAGAGAGTGCTTGGAGAGAAACTATTCTGGGCATAAACCAAGTACATGTTCCTGTGGAACTGTTAATAACTCAGGGGTCTTTTATGTTTGTTTGAACCCTCCGTGTCTAGCTGAGGAAAAGACATATTTCTTTTTTCTCCTCAGGGAGAATAAAAGCAGGAAAGTAAAATTCCTGGTAATGTCATATCCAGTCGAACAGGAAGGTTTATAGGCTCAGGGCTGAAAGATTTCCAGAACTACGCTGAGCCAATCTGAAAATAATTTATTTGATTTTCATTTGTTTCATTTCCTCCAAAATCATCATTCAGTTCCCTGTTCCCATACCCACCAAGACAGGAAGAAGCATTCCTCTATACAAAAATACAGTATTTAAGAAACACCTGAGATATAAAGAAATTGGAACCCTCATTCATTGCTGGTGGAAATATAAAATGGTACAGCCACTTCGGAAAACAATTTGTCAGTTCCTCAAAATGTTAGACATAGAGTCTCCAGATGACCCAGCCATTCTATACTTAGGTATTTACCCAAGAAAACTGAAAACATATGTTCACGCAAAAACTTGTACACAAATAGTGATAGCAGCATTCTGCATAATAACCAAAGAATGGAAATGACCAAAATGTCCACGAATAAACAAAATGTGGTATATCCATAAAATGAAATATTATTTGGCAACAAAAAAAGAATTGTACTGATAGATGCCATGACACAGAGGAACTTTTGAAAACATTATTCTAAGTGAAAGAAGCCCGTCACAGAAGACTGCATATTGTATGACTCCATTTACAATAAATGTCCAGAATTGGCCAATCCACTCAGACAGAGAAAGCAGATTCATGGTTGCCCGGGATGGAGATGGGGATGGGGGTGAGGACGCGAGGAGGATGAGGATGACTGCAATCACAGATGACTGCTAATACCTATGAAGTTCCTTTCTGGAGAGTTGAAAATGTTCTAGAATTAGGGGCGCCTGGCTGGCTCAGTCAGAAAAGCGTGCAACTCTTGATCTCAGAGTCGTGAGCTCGAGCCCCATGTTGGTGTTGAGATTACTTAAGTAAATACAAAACATTTTAAAAAATTGAAAGAAAATGTTCAAGGGTTAGACAGTGGGGATGGTTGTACAACTCTGAATAAGCCCATGAGTGGGGGGAAAAAATCAAATTTACTCTAAAATACATGACTTATGTATGTGTAATATATCTTATAAATAAAGGAAAGAAGGAAGGAAAGAAGCAAGGATGGAAATCAAGAAGCAAAGGAAGTCAGACCTGAAATGTCTTACCCAGAAGGATAATTGTTCTCAGGGTATTTCTTTTTTATGTTATCTTGTCATAACTACAGACTATAAGAAATTGCAAAAAAACACAAAACAAAACAAAACGGGTACAGAAAAATTCCCTGCTACCCCCACTGGTAATATCTTCTGTAACTATGATACATTATCAAAACCGGGAAATTGATATTGACACATTACAGTTAACTAGACTATAGATCTTACTCAGATTTCTAGAGATGCCATTTATTTATTTATTTATTTATTTATTTATTTATTTATTTATTTATTTATTTATTTATTTATTTATTTATTTATAGCACACAAGTGCAGGGTGGGGGAGTGGCGTGCAGAGAGGGGGAGAGAGAGAGAATCTTAAGCAGGGTCCACACCCAGTATGAGCCCCAGGCCTGGATCCCAGGACCCTGAGATCGCACCCTAGCCGAAATCAAGTCTCACACTTAAGCAACTGAGCTGCCCAGGTACTCCTCTAGGGATGCCTTTTAAAAAAAGCTTTTGGGGAATAATCCTTGTAGTAATACTCCTACTTTTTTTTACCGGTCACTCTGGTTGGATTATAGCAAACTAATCAATAATTCCAGTGACAAAAAGATGAGCAGTGGACATTTTAACACCTCCCAGTTCTTAACTTGCCTTTGGAAGAACACTAAGTTACCATTAGTGAAATATTCCCAGCAACCTAAGTCCATACATACTTGAAGGGCCCTTCAAACTCGTGGGACTCACCAAGCTTCTGCCCTAGAAGGGAACTCGGTGAGTCTTTTCTCTAGAGTAGCACTGAGGGTGATGTGCTAAAGTCAGTAAAGCTCTCAGAGTCCCTCCTTAGTGGACAAAGAGCTTGTAATTTGCCATCCTAATTCATTCTGAAAGAAAATAGACTATTGGAGAGCTTACAGATGAGAGAAAAAGGCAGCAGTTATTGTAATTGCCATGTGGAAAATGGCAAGAAATTCCTGCTTGAATGAAGTCTTCCATGAAGTTCCCCAAACTTCCTTTACATCTCAGCTTTACGACTTAGGAGCAAAAATTTCTGCTTAATTAACCTAATAGTAGGTTTTCCATGTAACATTCTCTCATGTTCCTTTTTTCTCTCTTCCCTTTCTTTCCTAACTTTTCACTCCACTGCTTCAATAAAAAGCGAGCCAGGCCAGAGAAAGTCCTTTCCCTTTCCCATCATCGTATCTGTTGAAACATATGGGAAAGGAAGAGGTTGAAACTACCGGCCGAAGTGAGGCATTTGGCTTTGCCGCAGTGAAAAGAAAAACATCTCCACGAGAGAGGTGAGGACCTTCCTGGGAGGGTGAGGAAGCAAGAGGCCTGTCGGGAACCTGTGGGAGCAGTCGGCACAGCCTCATTCCTGCCAACCAGAAAGACAGGCAACGGGAAGCACTGAACACTCCATGCCCAGGGATGGAGTGAGAGCACACAGCACCTTCGCCATCGGTCACCAGACACTCATTCCAGTTATACTGGATGGCCGACAGCCCCAAACGGCCAAGGTCAACAAGGAAAGCAACTCCTTGAAATCACGGCGGGCTTCGGAGGGACGTTTGGCTTGTGCTAATGCCCCAGGCAGAAGAGCATAACCCAGGCCGGGTATGTTCAGCAGCCTATGTGGCTGGTATCTTGATGACATGTTGATTTGATAATGGAAGAGGACCACTGCAGAGAAATGAAACTTAAACTGAGATTGTCCTTTGACAGACAGCAAAAATCTAGGAAAGACACCAAAGACTCTGCTTGGACAGTGCTTAAAATCAGGACAAGGTAAAGCATGTCCCAAACACAGTAGGAAAGGAGCACAGCACTGGGAGAAGAGAGAAGGGAAGCAGTCTTCTGCTCATGGCATCACTCTTCGCAGTTTTAAAATAATGTTTAAAAAAAAAAAAAAGCTTCACCATCCCTCCACACACCCCAAATAGCTAGAGAAGCCCACACCCAAACAAGACAAACATTTACAAATATGTATACCACATAACCTTGTATTCAAGGGTGGAAACAGATTTGAGTCCCTCCCCTGGTATTACAATGTAAACAATTTTTCTTTCCATGTAAGTATGTGCTCCGCTCCCAGCGGGCAATGGTGTCAGTTACAACCTCCACTGCTCCTATGAATAGCAGCTCGGGTAGGGGGATGAAGAGTGGCCTGCAAGTCAGACAATCGGGGTGCTCATCCTGGCTCCAGCGTTTACAGGGTAACTCCAAATCACTCTGTGTAAAATGGGAACGTGAGATTATGAGGGTTTTTCAAAAATTTTTAAGCTGTGAAACCCTTTATCCAAATGAAATCTCATGAAGGATCCCAATATATAGAAGAGTTTGAAGTAAACAGGTGGGTTAGAGCTAGAAGGGGTGTGGGATAGGGGGACTCTCCCCAAGGCACCTCCTGGAATTGGGACTCCACAGTACATAGTATAAAAATAGCTGATGAGATCCCTTAAAAACAAAAACTCAATCCTACTTTAAAAATTTAAACTGTGGGGCCCCTGGGTGGCTCAGACAGTTCAGCATCTGCCTTCGGCTCAGGTCATGATCCGGTGGGGGAGGGACAAAAGTAATAATTCATAAGCATGTAAATGTCACATGGATATGTATGCCCATTTTTCCAAGTGAATCTATGTGTCGAGACCAATGAAACAAATTCATTTAAAGTATTACTGAGTTCATGGTCATGTGGGAATCTAGAAGTTTTTTAAATTAAAAAGGAATCCTCACATTCGGAACCCCTGCTAAAGAAAAAGCCACAATATTCCACTTGAATCAAACAAGTAAATCTCCTTAAAAAAATAAACCTTCAGTGACCTTTTTATTTTAAAGATTCTACTACCTATCGTGTCAAACTAGTTAGCTTTCCCTGTCTGTTGGCTGTGATTATTACAATATTGCTTCAAGAAGGGCTCTGAGGCCATGTCCAGGCTGAATAGGAAAGAAATATCACACTAGATAAGCATGAGATAAACATGTCTGCCACGGCTGTGTAGGGAATAGAAAGTGGACGCAAGGACATGTGTATGTGACAGACTGTGTCAAATAGGCATCTAAGAGGTTAGTGGAGACCTGAACTCTCTATCATTACACTAAATTTATAACTAGACAAATCACTTATTCCAGATTTCAATTTGTTAGCTCTAAAAAGGGGTCAATCCTGACTTCTGATGCAAAGCACTTGGGCTCAACTCAACCACTAGAGACAACAAAACTGTCACAGAACCGGTGAGCTAATTCAAACGTCGCCATTTTACTTCTGAGGAAATTGCAGCCCGAGGGAGTGTTGGCCAAAGTCACACAAGTAGACAGCAAGCTAAAGAGCTTGCATTCCACTACTGGAGAGTTTTCTACAACATGAGCTGTCATAATGTGTGGCTTGAAATCTTGACTTAATTACTTGTATTACTTTTCCTAATACAATATAAGGGCTTTCTATCTGATACTATAAAAAAAAATTCTCACTTCAAAAAAGTTCATGCCTCTCAACTAGATGACTGTACTAAATAAACTATGGCATTGTTGCCATAATATGGACCTATATTTTGTCCATTTTAAGCCAAGGTAACTAGAAAGGTTTCTTCAGGGGGCACCTGGCTGGATGAGTCAATACAGCATGCAACTCTCAATCTCGGGGTTATGAGTTCAAGCCAAGTACTGGGCGTAGAGATTACTTAAAAGAATAAAATCTTTTTTAATAATAATAGTAATAAAATAAAATAAGAATGTTTCCTCAATAGAAAAAGATAAATTATACATTTAAGAATCTCAGTAAATACAAACCAAATAGTAGTTGCCAATCTCGGTAAAAAATTAATGATGTTATATTTTACAAACTGTCAAAGCTTGACCTACTTAGGACCAGCCCCTTTAAATAATGAAACCTACATAAAGTTACAAAATGTGACTCCATCAGTCATATATTCTACCTAAAACTTTTATAATAAGAGTTATCAGGGACTGGCTAGATCCAAAAATGACAGAGCAGCATTTTATATTTCTTAAATCATTTTTTTTTAGTAAATTCCTAAAATAACATGGACCTCCTTACCACCAGTAAGAAAAGTATGTTTGAATAATCCAGAACTTTATCAGCCACAGAATAAGACTTTATAATCTCTATTCTGTTTCCTGTAAGATTTTACCATTGCAAATCAAGAAAGTGTTATAGAAAATTAAGATAAAATATGCCATGGTCCATTTTGCATTGAAGATGTCATTTGTCCACAGAATGTGTGAATAGTATCTGATTCTCTACTTACTAAGGCATTTGGTACTCTTGGAAATTCTGGTGCATCAGCTGATTTTTACAGTGAATCAGACCATTTGTGATTTGAATGGTGCCTAGGAACTAACGAATCCGCTTGGGAGAAATAGCCACTCTTCCAGGCAAGAAAGACATAAATTGATGTTTCAGAGAGAATGTAAAAGGAGCCTTTTCTTCTGAATCTTGGTCCCTTACTCCCGAGAATCCTCCCAAAGGTCTCTACACCACTGGGTCAGACCACGTCTCTCAAACAAATGAACAGGCACTACCTGCCAACACTTGCCTTACCAGAAAGCTCCAAGGGATACATTCTGTATTTTGTTTACTTCTTGAAGGAAGGTGTACAGACAGCCACAATGCCTCAAAACAGAGTCCCAGAAATAAATGAATGAATGAATGAATGAATGAATGAATGAATAAATAAATAAATAAATAAATAAATAAATAAAGTGAACAGAGCCATGATAACACTAAGTTGTCTTCTCTAAAGTATGCTAGTAGACACTACATTATATTCTGTCACGGGGTTACCATAATCATCTAAAATTAGTTTTAAAGCATGAACCTCTCTCTCTGCTTGGAAGAGGATTATTTTCTGTTTAAATTAGGACAAACCTAGAGCACTTAAGGTAGGAGAAAATCCATTTCCCCTCAATATGGACTTATGACACACTGACATGAAGATAATCGGACTGTGCTAAATACTGCATTTTCGTAATATTGGGTGCTATACAGGCAAAATGCCTTAAATATTTTAGCTAAGCATTCAAATATCTGTTTTACAATACCATTTATAAACAAAAAGTACTGGGTATAACATTTCTTTTATCACATAAACCACTCTAATATAAACATCTGCCTCCCTCCTCATAATATTTGGATTATTTCATTGTTCTACCTCTTATTCTTCCAAACATGTTCAGTCCAGTGGAAAAACTACAGATCATTTCCCTGTCCTCTCTGCCCTTAGAAGTGCCCTCTATGTAGCAGAGCCTCACTGTCAGCAGAAAAAGCACAGAGAGTAAGAAACAACTGAGGCAAACTCCAGGAAATGCAAATTGGCCATAAAATGACAGGAGCTGACCTAAGGTTTTTCCTTCACATAATGAGGAAAGGGCTTGTTAAGATAACTAATTATGCAAATATGCAGCCAGAGACCCTTAATCACAAAGAAATATTTTGGGTCATTTTAAATTTGCCTGAAGCTCTCATAAGTTTCCTTCTAAGGGTTTCCATGATTGTTTACCACACTTATGAAAAGTTCTGGTAGCTTCATATTTGCATTGCTAATCAATTTTGTATGATCTATTTAAAACACTGAGATTTAAACAGGTAAATGGACAAGCAGACCATTTGAGAAAGAAAAAAAAACAAATGATCTGGAGAAAAAAAGTTCTACTGAGCAAATTTCTAAAATGCAAATTAAGATACAATGTGACAGCATTTGCAAGTTGTTCAGTCACAAATAATTGTAAGATAATAATACTCAGCATAAACATGTGTGAAATGAAAGATGCTTTAATACCTTGATTCAGTGTCAACCGGCAAAACCTTTCTTGAGGCAGTATTTACAAAAAACTTTAAAATTATATACCCTTTGACCCATTTATTCCATATCTAAGAATGTATCCTAAAAAAAAAAAAAAAAAAAAACCCTGAAACATGAAAATGTTGCTCAAATGGTTTTTAATGGAAAAACATTGGGAAAATGATTGCCCTACACAACACATAAAAGGAAAAAAATGCTGCCATCTTAGAAGTTTATTAAAAGTTTTAATAACCTCATTCTCATTAAGATGGCTACCAACAAAAATAACCACAAAAGCCCCAAAATGTTGATGAGGATGTGCACTTTTGTTGGTGGGAATGTAAAATTGTACAAGGACTATAAAAAAAAATAGTATAGCAGCTCCTCAAAATATTAAAAAAAGAACTACCATATTCCAGGCTCAGGGTATATCTTCCAAAATCGGAAGTTTGGTCTCCAAGAGATATTTGCCTACTCATGCTCATAGCATCTCTATTCATAATAGCCAAGAGGTGGAAGCAACCCCAATGTCCATCAATGGCTGAATGCATAAACAGTATGTGGTACATACATATAATGAAATATTATGCAGCTTTAAAAACAGCAGGAAATCCTGCACCTGCTATAAAATGGATGAATCTTGAGGACCTTATTACGCTAAGTAAATAAGCCAGCCACAAAAGAATACTGTACGATTCCACTTACATAAGGTATCTAACGTAGTCACATTAATAGATAAATAAAAGAGTAGAATGGTGGTTACCCGGGACTGGGGTAAATGTAAGTGTGAGGGGAGGCAAAGAGGAGTTGTTTAAATGGTAGTGTTTCAGTTCTGAAGTTTAAAGGTTCTAGATATCTGTTTCACAACAATGTAAATACACTTAACACTCTGGAACTATATACTTAATAAGTGTTAAGACAGTAAATTCTATAATGTGTTTTTTACCACAATAAAAAGAGTTTCAGTGTCGACTATACTTCAATTTTTTAAAAAAGTTTTGGTAACATGAAATATGCTTATGATAACATTTGGTTGGGGGAAGGGTGCAAAGAAGCACAGATAATATACAATCAGAATTTTTTTCACTTCATAAAGATGTAGTCCCATAATGTTAACATTATTTGCCTCCTTGGTAAGATTTCTCTTATTCCTCTACACTTCCTTTTTTTTTTTTTTTTTCATTTTTTCATATAGTAACCTGTATTAATTTTATAATAAAAAAAACTAGTTTCTGACTTAATAGTTCAAAACAGTCTTGATAATGCCCCATGCTGGGCAGGATGACATTTTGTCAAAGGAGGGACTATTGTTAAGAAAAAAAACAAGATTTAGAAACAGGCAAAATAGATTACTGGGTATCTTTTCAGTAGAATGCTATTTGTGGTCTAGCAGGTCCTCCAGGGATTATCTTCGACCTTTTTTTTTTCCCTTTTAAATAGGCCAGTGGTTCTCAAAATGTAGTTTGGGGAGGCCTGGAGTGCCTCAGGCCTTGTCAGGGTGTTTATGAGTTCATTATTATTTTCATAATAATATCAAGATGTTATTTGCCATTTCTCTCTCATTCCCTCAACAAGTACATAGTGGAATTTTCCAAAACTTCCAATACCCATGATAAAGTCATCACTCAGATGACAACATAAAATAGGGTTCATTATTCTTTTAAGTGAAAGAATAGTTTTAAAGTTTCTCAATTCCAATTCTAATACAACTGATTTACATACATGTAGTAAGAAAAACATTAATTTTTATAGTCTTTAGGATATTAACTAGTTTTGTATCTGCTACAAATTTATTTCAGCATTTCTGATTGGACAGGTAGATGGATTGGTGGATATACAGACAGACGGATATGTAACTTTTCTTCAAATTATCTTTTGAACTGGTCCTAACATCTTACTGGTTCTTGCACTAGTAAGTTAAATAAAATTGTTGATGTGTTTACTTCATAATTTTGAGAATCTTATTTTTTAACTCTGAAAATTATTCTTTAGCATCAATTATCCAGAAACAGATCAGTTTCTGCATGCAGGCCTTAACATTAATAAAAAACAGAGAACTCAATAATTAATAACCTTCTAAAACAGAAAGCATCAGGCCCAGATGGGTTCACTGGTGAATTCTACCAAACATTTCAGGAAAAAAATCATACCAATTCTCTATTATCTCTTTCAGAGAATATAAGTAGAGGGAACATTTCCTAACTCATTCTATTAAGCCAACATTATGCTCATAGCAAAACCAGACAAATATAAGAAAAAAATTGGGGAGTATCTCTAATGAACACAGGTGTAAGAATCCTCCAAAAAAAATTAGCAAATTGAACCCAATAACATATAAGATGAATTATACACTACAGTCAAGTAGGATTTATCCCAGGTAAGCAAATCACATAATCATATAAATAGTTGCAGGAAAAGTATTTGACAAAATCCAACAACCATTTTATGATTTAAAAACAAAAAAACAAAAAACCTCTCCATAAACCAGGAATAAAAAAGAACCTTCTCAACTTGATAAAGACTATTTACAAAAAAACAAAAAAACACACACACAAAAAACAAAAACAAAAAGCAGGTTGCAAGATATAAAGTTAATAATAAAAGTCAACTGCTTTCTGATATGCCAACAATGAAAGAGTGAAAAGTGACATTAAAAACAATACCAGTGACATAAGGCATCCCTCAAAATGAAATACTTAGGTAGAAGTCTAATAAAATATGTATAAGATCTATATGAAGAAAACACAAAACTTTAATGAGTGATATCAAAGAACAAAATAAATGGAGAGAGAATCCATGTACATGGGTAAGATGACTCAATATTGTCAAGATCTGACTTCTCCCCAACTTACCACACCCATTTGTTTACATACTGTCTACAGCTATTTTTCCTACAATAATGACAGAATTGAATAGTCGACAGGAACAACATGGCCTACAAAGCTGAAAATATGTACTATCTCTCCCTTTATAGAAAAATTTCCGTATCCCCTATTCCAAGTAATTATGGTCTAATTAAGCTGTTACTTATCTCAACCCAATGCTATTTTTTCCTCCAAAACAAAATTTAAATTAGATAACCTCCTCTTCCTTTCAATGGCAGTCATATAAAAGTGTTCTCCTAAAACACTATTAAGTGTTGCATTTTTTAAAAATAAAATATTTCGGGGCGCCTGAGTAGCTCAGATGGTTAAGCATCTGCCTTCAGCTCAGGTCATGATCCCAGAGTCCTGGGATCAAGCCCCACATCGGGCTCCCTGCTCAGTGGGGAACCTGTTTCTCCCTCTGCCTCTGCCTCTCCGTCTCTCTGTCTCTCATGAATAAATAAAATCTTAAAAAAAAAAAAAAAATTAAAAAAATAAATAAATAAAAATAAAATATTTCGATGGTAACAATTTTAAAGAGGCATCATGTTCTTTGAGGACAAAAGATAGGTCTTTGGAGAGCCTACAGATAAATAATTAGCAAAGCCCTATCACAAAAAAATCAATTATTTTATGATCTTCACAATTTTTAAGATCTGATTATTTTCTGAAACTCAAAAATGAAATATCTTTCTCCTTAGGAAATTTTTTCCTTCTATGGAAGCTTAAACCTGATTTAACAAAAATACTAGGCCCAAAAAACTAAACAAATCTAAGTATCACTTAATGAATCTATATGTTGTATATTTCCTATAAGAATTTAACCTGCACTAATTCATGCACCCTAAGTATGTAACACTTAAACTGCTCTCAGTAATAGGAGTCCAAAAAACCTAACATACCTGCTCCACTCCTAAATACTTTTCTAAATATATATACAAACATGAATCTAGTAAATTATCTATACATTCCTCTCAGTAAATAAGCTTTTCTATCACTAGTGACCCTACAGGTCCATGGCATCAATTATTTTCATCTTAACTAATTTACAACAAATGGAGGAAACAGAGAGAGATGTTGTACCATGAGATCTAGACTGTGGGAAATTCTATAGGACAAATAACCCAGTTCTTTTCACAAGTATGTTGGAAAGAAAAATGTTGCATAGGATTTAGAGAGACTTATGGAATATATATATTAAAAAAAAACAAACCTGCAATGTATGAAACTTATTGGAATCTTGAATTAACAAACCTTTTAAAAAGTGTAAATTTGAAAGTTGATGAGATGTTTGGTAATTTTAAAGAAATAATGCAAATTATTTTATGTATGAAAACGGTATTTTAGTTACATTTTTAAAAAGTCCTGATATTTTTGGATATAAATACTAAAGTATATACAGGTGAAATTTTAAGATATCTGGAATTTGCTTTAAATAATCTCAGAGTGGGGACACCTGAGTGGCTCATTCATTTGGGTGTCCAACTCTTGATTTCAGCTTGGGTCATGATCTCAAGTTCGGGAGATAGACCACTGCATATAGCTCCGTGCTGGGCCTGGAACCTGCTTGCGATTCTCTCTTTCTCTCTTTCTCTCTCTCTCTCTCTCTCTCTCTCTCCAAAATAAATAAATAAATCTTAAAAAAAAATCTGAGTTGATATAAAGTAGTTGGGGGCAAAAATGAAAGATTCACCATGAATTGATCATTGATGAAGCTGTGGATATATGTAAAAATCTCATATTAGCTATATTAGTCATTCTATGTGGGTGCATGTGTGTAGGAAATTTTCAATAACAAAACATTTTTAAAATATCTTCATTTTTCACTCTACTTGAAACAAGAAAAGTAGTAATGGAAAGCCATTAATCTGAGAGGGAGATATTTTAGGAAGACAGAAAGGGTCCAGAAGCATATTTGGGAGGTGTCATTTATTTCCTGGATTTTTGAATGTTCATCTTAATAATCATCAACAGTAAACTGGCATAATTTCTGCTATCTGGTATGACAAGCAGAACTTTAAATGACACTCCCCATTACCCTTTGAGAGTGGAACCTATGATTATGAGACATCACTGTCATGGTTATGATACATTGTATGGTTAAAGCGAGATTATCCTGGGTGGGTCTGGCCTAATCAGGTGAGACCTTAATTTAGCCTTTTCTCTGGCTGATGGCAGAAAAGGAAGTCAGAGAGATATGCTCCAGCTAGCCTGCAAGAAAGGAAACATCCGTGTTTGAACTGCCAAGGTGGCCCATGTGACATGAAATGTGGGTGGCCTCTAGGAGCTAAAAACAGTCCCTGGCTGACAGCTAGCAATCTTCAGTTCCTATAGTCACAGAGAAATAAATTCTGCCAACTACTGTGAAGCATGGAAGAATCCCTGAGCCCCAAATGAGAACTGCAGCCTTAGCTGACACGTGAATTTTAGCCGGCTGAGACCCTAGGCAAAGAACCTAGCCACAGCATGCCCAGACTTCTGACCTGGTGGGGTTTTAAACCACTAAATTTGTGGTAATCTGTTACACAGCAATAAAACTAATATGCCTGGATAAGCATCTGATACCCGAAGAGTACACCACAGTACCCCAAAGCTCACCTTCTGCACATGAGTTTATGATCCACTAAGTGAGTACCTAAACATTCAGCAATTTAACTTTTAATGCAGTGTTTCTCAAAGGATCATGAATCCAAATTTGAGAAACCTTGAGCTACATAAGCCCTTATAAATGAAATATTCCTTATCCAATACACACAGTTAGCTTTACAGGCAAGATTACATACTTGAGTGCTTTTTACAGTGTGAAGACTTCTACAGCAGAAAAATCTTGCAAAATAATCATATGGAACAAGTTTAAAGCAAACTGTGACTAAGCCAAGTGTATCACCAAAACCTCTAGGTTTTCATCACAGTAGGTATAAAATAGTACAGAGCCTTCTCTCCTTTAATGCGCTAGCCCATGATTAGGAAGTGTGAAGAATATAGGAGCCAGAGTCCATTTCTTTATAACAAGGTTTCCAACGTCTCAGGTGGTCCATAGATATTAAGGAATTATCACACCATCCTTTGTCCATTTTATAGATGTTATTTAGGGGAAAAAACTGAGAGATACATGAAGAAAAGAAATGGGAAAATATGTCATAGGTATTATCCCTAAGGTCTAAAATTCTGGAATGCCTGGGTGGCTCAGACGGTTAAGCGTCTGCCTTTGGCTCCTGTCATGATCCCGGGGTCCTGGAATCGAGTCCCATATCGGGCTCCTTGCTCAGCGGGGAGCCTGCTTCTCCCTCTGCCCCTCCTCCTGCTCTCTCTCTCTCAAATAAAAATCTTCAAAAAAAAAAAGTTTAAGGTCTAAAATTCTAAGGTTGCACTTAGTAGGATTCTTTTTAGCCTTTTTTTTAAATTAACAGCTTTACTGAGATATGAAATTCATATGCCATAAAATTCATCCATCTCAAATGTACAGTGTTGTGGTTTTCTAGTATATTTACAAACTGTGTAACTATCACCATGAGTTTTAGAACATTGCCAGCACCCCTAAAAAGAAACCCTGTACTTTGTCTTTTTAACTGTCATTCCTTCTTCAATACCATGTAATTTTTCTCTAGTATGAGAAAACACTGGTCACCTGAAACACAAAATCAACACTTGAGAAAGAACTGAGGGTAGAAGATTTGATCTACAGGCATAACAAATACTGGAAAAACTGTGATTTGGGATTGTAGGGTACTGCTTCTTATAACTGATGCTATGAACATTCCTTTGAAAACACAGACATGATCCAAATACACAAACATGAAACTACTTGCCAGTAAAAGCAAAAAATCTTTCACTGGAGAGACTCTTCTCCTATTTCACAATGTAATTTGCTTATATCAGAAGCTGAAGACGGAGGATGATCTGAGCTTTATTTAAGTAAAACAAGTGTTCTATATTCCAAAGGCAAAAATCTGGACTTTAAAATAGCATTCTTAAATGTTCACACCCAACATTAAAATATACTTTACAAGCCAAATGAATAAATGAATGAATGAATATTTTAAGGTGTTGCTTCCATAGCTTATGAGATGGTCCATAAAATGCCCAGTATATTTCCCCTGAAACTTAGTCACTCCCTTGCCTCCACTATGCTTGATAGAAATCTGGATCTGAAATTCTAAGTAGAATCCACGTAAAAGGAGCCATTTTATTCTATTTTCCACCTTTGGCAGTTATAACTCTGGGACTTCATAGTCTGGTCTCCACAGTGGCACGCGGCATAGGCTGTGGAAAGAAACTTGCAACAAACAAAACTACCCTCTGTTTATGAAGCCAGAAGAGTCTGATGAGAAATTCACTGAGTGAAACACAGCTGTGGATTTTTCTAGAATAGAAGCTAGTAAGAGCATTTACTACTACCACTCTTCCACCCACTTTATCTCAAAAGCACTCCCGATGTTTGCCATTTGTAATGGGGTGGTTTCTGATTCCTTTTTCTTTTCTTTTTTTTTTCCTTTTACTTTAAACAATAGGTGAATGTGCAAATTGAATCTCCTAGGGAATCATCTTGAAAAGAAGAAGGTAATGTCTCAAATTTTTCAGATCTTTTGCTTATCCACTTGTTTTCAGCCCCGGCTAAATATCAGAATTACCTGGGGAGCTTTAAGAATCCTGGAGATTAGGTCCAAATCTGGACATACTAAATCAGAATTCTGATACCTCTCTTTTTTATATCCACCACAGAGGATATTCTGACACCCATCCAGGGCGGAGAACCAACAAATGGCCTTCAGTAAGAGGCATGGACATCCCTTCAGAAGTTCCACCTAACCCTCTAAGAAGGCACTTTGGCTTCTGTTTTAACTGAAACTGTGTGCTTCCTGAAGCATTATCTTTGCATTAGTTGCTCAAAACCTGAGCTTGGGTTGGTTAATTAGAACTTCGTAACATTCCCCTTATGTACACTGAAAATCTTACCAATGTTTTTCTGAGAGCCAATTTTGAGTGTTGCCAAAGCCCAAGTTTTAGACTCAAGTTTTAAAGACATTCTTGGTTGAGGGAGAGGGAAAAAAAAAAATGAAACATAACTCTGTTAATCTTTTTCAGAGCTCTTCCCATACTGCCAATGTGAGATAAGCTGTCATTTTTAAAGGTTGAAGCCCTTTCCCCTTTTTTAAGCATTTTGGCCTTTGGCAAAATGACAAGAGCCAACCTTTTCTTTCCCCAAATCCTCATCTTCCTTATCCACAGATAGCATTACTGACCAACCAACACAGGCCATGGGCTTCAAAGTTGTTTACCCACAAGCTCTGGCGGGCTTGCCCTGACCCAGCATCAGTGTCTCACAGAGTCCCCTGTTGTGACCAAGACTATGTCCTTAAAATGTGGCTGGCCTCCCAGGCAGTGGTCATGGAAGAATGGAGAAATGACCTCACAGGGTCTAATCCACTGACCTTTACTTTGCTCTCACCAACTGACCAAATAAATAAAAACAGCAGGGTAGCTCGGTTTCCCAGATGAATTCCAATTTATCCCTAAATATCCAAGCCTCATCCAATGTTTAAAGTTCTCAGGCTGTCCAAAATCTGTCAGCTGGCTCTCAACCAAGGCCAATTTTGCCCCCCTTGGGGACATTTGGCAATGTCTGGAGATGGTTTTGGTTGTTACAACCGGGGGAAAGGTTGCTACTGGTATCTAGTGGGTAGAGGCCAAGGATGCTGATGACCATCCTACACAACACAGTACAGCCCCTTACAACAGAAGTATCCTGTCCCAAATGCCGAAAACGCTGAAGTGAAGGAACCCTGGATTGGGTCATTTGCCAGCCCACTGGTTTGAAGGGACTCTCATCACAATTTTAATTTACTTTAAAAAAGGGATCACAAACTCAAATGCCTTCAAGGTCCCAAGGAGATAAAGAATTATCACATAAAGTGGCTGTGTATGAGGCACTAGGGTATGGTGGTGCCTGTACAAATCAGAGTGTAAATGCTCACTAAAATCATTTTTTAAAATAACACCGTGTTAGCCAAACAAAACATGACAGCACTGGGAGTCAAACTCTGGCTTAAAGAGTTTATCAGTATGAACAGAATTGGATGATCACCCCAAAACACTGTTTAGCCTCATCCCTTACATTCTATGGAACTTCCTGAACCCCAGGACTGGGGAACATAACTAGAAGCTGTTCAGTTAAGAACAGACTAGGAATCAGATTTTAAGGGTTTAGCTTCCGCATATCAGATACGTAGTGCCAAGAGCAGGCGCCAACGCTGGAAACTCTGAAGGTGAAAAAATGGCATTCTCCTCTCCCTGGTCTCCATTCTAGGGACACCCAGCGGGTATCACATCAATATTACACAATGCCATACAAGTACGGTCATTATTTTATGACACCATTCTCACAAAATTTTAGAATTTTCACATTGTTTCTCAGATGAGGAAACAGAGGCTGAAGAGATTTAAGTGAATTGCTAAGATTATCCACATCTGAACCTAAAATTAACTGGTGTTTCTTTTTTCTCCATGCAATTACATCACAGCAACCAAAAGGTGAAAAAATTTCATTTCAAGGTATCAAACATTCATGACTAAACTCTACCAACATAAAAAGTTATATATAAATGTTAAATTTAAACCTACTCATCACCATCCTCTTTCCCCATCAGAAAAACATTAACATGTTTGCCCCAAGTCACTGTTTTAAGAGCTCTTTTCCACATAACGGAAGAATTAAAAACAGGTTAAGTATCTCCAGCCCTCTCTTCCGATCAGGCTGGAGAGAGGAAAGCCAAGTCAGCAAATGGAACTCAAAAAGAAGGAAGCTGGGATCCGATCCGAATATCCCCGTGTGTATGCATGCTTTCTGTTGGAGGAATTCCTGGCCTGAGGAGACAGTATAAACAAATGCAATCCAGAGGGAAACAAACGATAAGATAAGTGAGACCCAGTAACCCTCTCTGTCCTCCCCTCCACCTACTTCCCCCAACTTTTTCCATCAGAAAAACAATCTAGCTTGGGAGGATTAAAGTGTAAGCAGCCCCCTCTCTGCTACCACAGAGCTCCCTATTCTTAAGTAAGAGGTTAAGGGGGAAGACTGGCTCCTTTGTGAGGTCAGTGATTGTGGCTCCCCTCACATGAAACCTGGCGGACTGGGGACAACCTTCCCCTTTGCCCATGGAGAGGCTATGAGTGCAGACCTGACAAGGAGGCAGTTCACTGCTCCTCCAGACTCAAATTACAATTCAAGGAGTATAGTAGGAAAAGATGGAGTATGTTAGAAAGGTAGCTTCAGTCACAGCCTGAAAAGAAACTGGGTCAAACTAAAAATAGTATATATTTTTTTTATTTTAAACCAATCCCTTAGCAGAAAATGTCACAGGCAAGGCAGTTTCTTGCCACAGTTCCTGGAACTTCTGTAGCTGAAAGTGTCACCTACACACAGGGTGTCAAGCCCTAAATGGGTCATAGAGATTTTCTAGTCCAAGCCAATCTCCATTCTTGATTTTTAAAATGTAAAAATATAGTAACAGGCCTTTCATTTAATGTTCTGAGAACACAATGCAGTCTCAGCCATCACCTTGAATTCCAGCCCAATTCATTTCACACTGTCTCTGACTTTTTGCCAAATGACCACTGAGCACTGAGTAATTGTAGGGGGGTGGGAGGGTAAGAGGAGTGGAGCGGCAGGGAGGGGGGGGAGCTCTCAAGCGAACAAGGTTGCCACACCTTGTTTGCTACAAACAGAATGGGAAATAAACAGAAATATTATTGTTGTTTCTTTTGCCATCATCCTAAATCAAATAACCACTAATATGGGGTGCACTTAAAAAAATAAATCCTAAGTCACTTACCTTGGATGAAACCATATGACACTTTCTGTATCTACAATTTCACCAACTTTTGAGAGTAGGGAATGTAGCAAGGACCTTCAAATGGTTTAATTTGTCTGCTTCATTTCCTTTATCTTTTTATAATATTTTTGGTAATAAATTCTCAGGATTTAGTAGGGCTCTTAGTCTAATTCTCTAGTCACAGAAAAGAAGATGTGGTATCTATACACAATGGAATATTACTCAGCTATCAAAAAGAATGAAATCTTGCCATGTGCAACAACATGGATGGAACCAGATATTATTATGCTAAGCAAAATAAGTTAAAGAAAGACAAATATCACATGATTTCACTCATATGTGGAATTTAAGAAGCAAAACAGATGAACATAGGAGAAGGAAGGAAAAATAAACTAAAAATAGAGAGGAAGGCAAAGCATAAGAGACTCTTAACTATAGACAATAAACTGAGGGTTGCCTGAGGGAGGTAGGTGGGGGGATGGGTTAAATGGATGATGGGTATTAAAGAGGGCACTTCTTGGGTTGAGCACTGGGTGTTCTATGTAGTGATCAATCACTAAATTCTACTTCTAAAACCAATTCTACACTATATGTTAACTAACTTTACATTTTTTAAGAAAAGGAAAAAAAAAAAGCCACTACAGGTTCTAACTTAACTCATGTCTTGACATTTCACTGCTCAGTCTTACCAAATCTTTGTGAAACAAATACAAATTTAGACATATATGAACAATCTTAATGACCTGGTGAATGATTGTGATCACCTTCCCTCTTCTTCTAGGATGCAAGTCTACAGAAGTTTTATGGAAGAACAGCAAAGCCAAGAAATGGCACCAAAATACCCACTAATGATTTGTCACATCCCCAAGAAACAGAAAAGACTGAGGCTATGGGGCTTTGGCAAAGTTTTAGGAAGCTGCTCTTAGTTCTAACCTACTCGTCATAGGACACCCGTCAGAAGCATATAGTTCCTTGGCAAATTGCTGGCAAAGCCTTGCCTCTAACATACAGGGTCTGAAAAACCTAAGATCCCCGTCAGTTCATTTTATAATATGGCACCATCTTTGGCATGGTGGTGACGGCTACGCATTAATATATCCATAGTGTACTGTCTAGTCTCCTTTGTTGCCAAGAATGTGATGACTTTTTAAAAAAGAGGAGGGGGCACCTGGAGGGGAGGGAGTGGAGCATGCGACTTTTTCTTTTTTTAAAGATTTATTTGAGAGAGAGAGAGAGAGCACTAGAGTGCGAGCGGTGGGGGGCAGAGAGACAGAGAGACTCTGACACAGGGCTCTACACAGGGTAATCTCAGGATCCTGAGATCATGACCTGAGCCAAAAATCAAGAGTCCAACCATTAATAGACTGAGCCACCCAAGTGCCCCTGAGTATGGGACTCAATCTCAGGGTTGCAAGTTCAAGCCCCACGTTAGGTACAGAGACTACTTTAAAAAAAAAATTAATTAAAATAAATTAAATTTTTAAAAATTAAAAAAAATTGACTAAAATTACAGTATAGTTTGTAGCTCCAAAACAAGGCAAAATTAACCCATGGCCTTGATCTGGTTTGTACATCACTAACGAACTGAGCTTAGCCAAAAAGCAGAATACAAGAACCAATTTCAAAAAAAAAAAACAAAAAATGGGCATCTCTACTGCCCAGACAATGACCAAAGCTGGGATCTGGGCTATCTACTCTTGGAAACCTGAATTCAGAAACCCCTCAGATGGGCAATGTTTGCCAATTGCACAGAATACTTTTTTTTTTTCTTCCAGAAATGAAAAGGACAAAGACCAGTTTAATAGTTGACCCTAATTATGTAACCTGCCAGAATACAAGGTACCTTCAATTCTACTCCTGGTGCAATTTATAGAACAGAATGAACTCAGGTTATTACCAAAGTGATTGACATACTTAGAAAGTGTAACAAGATGAATGGGAGGAAAAAAAAAAGCTCCTGAAATCGATGTCTGTTGAATGAGTATTATGTTTGAGTTTGAGTAGCGTAATGGCTAATAAGCCTTTTGTTTTCATTTTCTTTTCCTGGCAATATATTGTTAGGGCATAACTTTCCTATTATTTCCCTAAATGACACAGTTTGAGTTTTACTCAATTGTCTTCATTAAATATTGTCAAAGTGGCACAACATCCAGTTTTAAGCCAAAAGGAAAAGATCCATTGTAAGTCAGGAAATCGTACTAACTACATTGGAAACTGAACCTGCTTCCCTCGGTTTCCACATTTAATTCACAATAGTGGCTATGGTTTAAAAGAATTGCAATCATATATTTGACACCAAATTTGCTCCACTGTAAAAATAAATAGAAGTCTCCCTTCTGAGGTGGGAAATAAAAAAGCTTATTTAATATCTAAGGATAACCCAATATTAGATTACATGTTTGACTACTACTCCAGTTTTCATTATTTCCCTTTCAAAAGAGCTTTCACAATTTATGTTAAAAGACAACAAGGGGAAAAAAAAAGACAACAAGGAGGAGGGAAGTTCGGAACTTATGGGAGTCTTAACTCACCAGGCAGGCTTCTGTGGCTCTGTTCTGGGTGAGAAGGGTTTTTTCAGATAAGAGATTCAACCTATTGAAAAGTTATCTCAGTTAACAAATACAGTCTAATGCTGGACAGGCTCCAAATGGATTTAAAGATGGCATATAAGAATAGTTCTTTTTTAAAATAATTTGCCTATCACCCAAAAAGCTGAAAGGAGGGAGTTCAAAAGTGTTATCATCCAAATACACAAAAGCAACATTTTTAATTTCATGCAACATTTGCTGCTCCAGAAAGTCAGACTTTAAGGAACCATTTACTACAGAAGCATTTTTTACTCTCAATTGGCCCAGCACTTACTGACCCAGCTCTGTTTCAGAATTAAGGGATACAAAGGAAGTTGTGATTCCCCCTAACTCAATGGAGAGAAACGAATATAACACATAGGAAAACCAGAGGCAAAGGAATTGTGTGGGGTGTAAAGAACTAGGCTGCCTGGGTCCCTAACCTGGTCTGCCATTGACCAGTTGCATGACCTGAGCTAGTCAAGTTCCTTAACTTCTTCATGCCTCAGTTTCTTCATTTGTAAAATGGTGATGATAGTATGTGTCTCATAGAACTCTCGAGAGGAGTCAATGGTTAAGCCCACGTAAAATATTAGGAAGGACCTGACACAAGGTAAGCATCTCACATACCTTGACTATTAGCATCGTGTTAGCTGTGTTAAGTTCTATGGTCAGGCTAAGGGCTCTAAGGAGGAAGGAGCAGAGGGGGTTGGTAAAAGCTGAAGCAGGGAAGGGTTCCTGGAATCTGTGGCACTCATGATGGATCTGAGAGCACAGTGAGAATTTAGAAACTCAGAGGAGCACCCATTCCAAATGAGGGGAGCTATTACCACAGAAAGTCACAGACGGTGTAAAAACCAGGAGTGCTTAAACATCAACAAGGAAAATAAAGCTCACCAAAGCTGTATTTGGTAACCTGAGATTAATTGCAGGGGGAGGGGGGGCAGGAGGGGGACACATAGGGAGAGGCCTCCATATACTTGCTGCAGTGCTCCTGGATTAATTTGTGTTTAACTAATTTTTCAACCTGTGTACTATGAATGCAACCTCACTTCGAAATACTCAGTTCTCTGCTCCTGGAATAGTGGAAAGGATGCTAGAAAATGAAAAGGTAAACTTTTTCTTTTTCTTGCAAAAATAGCCTGCTAAGTGGAATGTAGGTCACCAAAATCAACTTGCTGCTCACCTGCATCTGTCCCTCTTTCAGTGGGGGTACTAAGTGGTGGCTTGGAGGAACCGGAGGGGCAGGGAGACACTTGAGATCCATCCTTCAATTCCAATCTCTATCAGCCACCCTCAGCCACTCTAATAAACACAATCTACACAAAAAGACAGTACACTTGCTAAGCTAATGTAACCTCAAAGGAGTATCCTCCATCCCAGTCTGCCCCACCGACCAGATGCTACCCCCAAGCCACATAGAGAAACTGCCCTCCTTACTGATTTCTTAAAGAGTACCTGTGCAACTCGTTGCCTCTCAACTGAGCTAGGGAAAATTACTAAGAACAGATTCTGTGTTTAGGATACCTACTCATTTGGAAGATTTCCTCCATTACCAAGTTAGAAATCGTAATGCCAAAATAAGTGACAGTAGTCCACATCCCTTACTCGAAGAAGAAAAATCACAAAACAGAATAGAAAAATTTTCATTTTGACTCTGCCCTCTCTAGAATTTAAATGAGTTTGTCAACCTAAATTGGCAAGTTGCTTTGTTTCCTGCAGTAGAAGGACAGCCTTAAAACTTGGAAATAACCAGGAGCATGACATGAAGCCAGGGAGGGCCCCACAGAAGTTACAAGCTCTGTGATTATTTCCTGAACCAAACACCTAAGGCCCTCAGTGGTACCAAGCTTTGTTGGAACAGCCTGTTCCCCTGATCCAACAGCTGTAACTTTTTAAGTGATTTCGCAGAAGACCTCAAGATTCTCTAGCCAAAGCCACTCTTTATAACATCCCCAAAATATTTACACAGTGAAACACTTTCAATCTTAACCATGCTTTGTTTGTAAACACCTTATTTGTTCTGATGACCATAGTACCAACACTAAAAGCAGCCTTTTAAACAAAGTAGCTCAAATAAAACCACACACAGACACACAGGCATTCTTAACACCCAGAGCCTATCCACAGAGCAGGAAAGCCAGGATTCAAATTCCTTGGCACCTACTCACTAAGCTCCTGCAAGCACCACCCAAAGACACGACCCACTGCACCCTAGCTACTATCACGCCTCCCTACTAATTTATACTTCTAAAAACCCACAGAATCTGACTACTGGAAGATAACAGAATGTTACAAATATTGGACAAATGTTTCCTACCCCCATTTCTTCTCTCACATTAGCCAGCATGGGACAACTGATCCTGTTTTTGGGTAAGTTCCACCCTAGGTGAGAGAGCCATTGTCCAGCTCCTCTATTCAAATGGTGCCTCAGGTACCAGAGGTGGCCTGGCAAAGGCCTCTAGTTATCTTTGCCTTGGGTGTGTGTGTGTGTGTGTGTGTGTGTGTGTGTCTTCTGTCATACACCTCCTGGGAAAGTTATCTGGGTCAAGGATAGTAAAAGAGAAATCTAGAAATATAGAAATCTGCTTTGGGATAATATGAATTGTATTAAGAATTGTAACAAGAATTTTAAGAAAAAAAAAAGAAGTCTATGTGAGTGAATGTATTCCAAAAGCAAATAATTACAAAATACATCTATTTCAAACTCATGGAGGCCTTTTATACTTAAAGTTATGTGCTACATGGAAGTTTTCATTTATGCTGAGATGAAACTACTTCACAGAAAGCTATAGGAATATTACAATTGATGCCAGAACTGTCAATGGAAAGAATGCAACCTTGAATCTCCATTCATGGTTCTACTATTGACTCAACAAATATTTATTAAATACCTACAGCGATCAAAACTAATTCTAGAGAGACAGGGAAGGACAAGACAAAGACTCTGCCCTCAAAGACCTCAGGGGAGTGGGAAAAAAGCCACACATTAGAACTGCTGTCAGAATTATAAGGACACAAGAAATAAACAGACAACTGAAGGAGATTTTCAGTCAATGATAAGTTCTAGGACAAAAATAAAGAGTGAGTGACGATTTCTGATTCTGTTTCCTCATGAGGATGTAACCACCTATTTAAAACAAGATGATGAATGTCAATCACCTGGCACTCAGCATCCCCAAGCATTTACCTGCACACAAATGCACATGCATACACACTCACAGATACAGCCTTTTCCCCCCGTAACTGCAATATCTGTGATAATCCATCTTGGTATGTAATAAAAACAGAAAGTAAACAAAATATTTGTGTAATTCAATTACACTTAATGCAATTAAGTTACAAATAACTGCATTCATCAAGAATCTATAAAAAGGCAAAACCTAAACAATTCTAAGATACAGGGATAAACATCAGTCCAGATACAGGGATAATACTAGTAATATTAGAAATACTATCAAAAATAGTAATATGGCTGCCTTGCCCACTTTGAAGGACTGCCATGAAGAGCCAGGCTATTTTGCCAGTCAAATCATACAAGTAAGGCTCAGCAATATTAACCCAAAGCCACAGTGTCAGAAGCTGAATTTAACTCATCTTCCTATTATTTTGAGAAAAGAAAATGACCAAGTCTTTTGTAGAGTCACAAGATTTTATACCTAGAATCAACTTTGGGAAACCCCTTCTCTCCCTCCCCCATATTTCTACTGACCGACGTCCCCTGAGGTAAAGGGTTAACTCGGGGGGGGGGGGGGGCAGCCAGCAATGACAGAGCCAGAGCAGGACCAAGGCCTCTTAGATCCCTGCCCAGTCTGCTTCATTCTCAAAGAACTGCATCCTTTAGGCAGGCGGCAGGCTTTTAGACTTTATGAGAACCACAAGGGATGATACTGACTTCCGTAATTCAATTTCAGTCATTAATTGTCCCTATAAACTTCCAGAGACCTGCACCTTGAGCAAATTGAGGCCCTTTACTGGTGGCCACAGAGCTCTCTTCATGCAAAATAGAGGACACGCCCTCCTTGAGAAAGCTGCCTCTAACACTGCCAGGTACGTTATTAGGAAAATTATGCATCTAGCCTAAAGGCAAAAGAGATCGTTCCATTGTAGTTTTTAGAGCTTGCCTCAGGAAAAAGGCTCCAAACTATTACTTCCGGAGAGGGGAGAGTCCAGGTTTGGGTACACGAGAGTAAAAGGGGTCCTGAACTGTGTCCAGGCTACTTCTAAGAGAATGGCGAGAGGCCTGGGCTGTGAAACCCGCGGAGAAGAGAGAGCAGCTGGGCCCGGAACGAGCATTTGACCACACCCACTGGCCACGCCCTCCCAGCTGCCCGCAGAGCCACATCGAATTGAAGCAGCAGTGGGAGCAGTTAAGATTCCGACGGCAGGAGTCGCCATGGCAACGGAATTCATCTTGCAGACAAACTCCGCTTCAATACACCAGGTCCTTCTCCAGTCTCAAGAAACTACCAACTCAATGAGAGCAAAAACGGTCACGGGTATAATTTGCTCTTGATGCTCTCCTCCTGGTGGAGATGGCGTGCGGGTCCGAGTTGGAGGATATGAAGCGTAGGTATCTATTCATGGGCCCACTAAAATATTTTATGGGGGTTGGGGGTAGGGAACAGAACACCCTAACGCCAGGCTGTGAGCAACTTGAGAAGAGCCATTCGCAGCGTTTGATGAATGAATGAGTATACGAAAGAATGAGGGTGCTAGGGAAAGGAAATCCAGAGGACTTTATAGAGTTCCCGGGACTCGAGTGCGTCTCAAGTAGAAGGGCAAGGTCATCACGAGCAGTTGGATTTTCGAACCAGCTGGTTCCTATTGCCCAGCCCTCCTACCCCAGAGCGAGCCTCATATTTAGATTATTCGACACCCCGCACCGCCTTACCACCTCCCAGCCCAGGGCCCCGGGCAGATGCTTCGCCCCCGCTCAGGTGCTCTTTGTGGAAGGAGCAATCAGAGCAAGGGGAACCAAGATGCACCTTCCCAGGCGGAGAGGCGGGAGCGCTCTGCGGCGCCTCGAACCCGCTGCACAGGCGACGCAGCCTCCCCTTACTGCTGTCCCCCGATGCTTCTTCCGTAGCGCGGGTTTCCCTCCTCTCCTGTGAGACCTTAACCTTCCAACTTTCTCGGAATTACAGTCACCCTGTCCCTTTCGAATAAAGCTTGAAGTGAGGGCTGCAGGGAGGTTTGGGTTTCTGCTTGGACGCGGGCGGACGGGTAAACGAGTCCCCCCTTGCCTGTCGCCACCTCCGAGTCCACCACGCCTACCACGGAGCCTCCTGGGCCAGCAGCTCCCAACCGCGGCAGGGCCCGCAGCCCCCAGCCGAGGCCACGACCCCCCGGCGCCCCAACGCCTTAGCCTCAGGAGCCCGCAGCAAGGCAGCGAGTGGTACCCTGCCTGCTCTTTTGGCATCCCAGCGCCTCAGAAAGAAAGGAGGGAGGGACCCCTGTCCTCGGGGGCGCCTTCCTCCGGGCTCGCCTTGCTTTTCGCCGCGCTTGCAGCCATTTTCCCAAACCCAGCTTAGCAGCCGGGAGCTGTCTCGGTCCCGTTCCCACCCAGACCCAACCTGAAGGACGGGTTTAATATTTACCTACTGGCCCTGGGGCTCCGGGGAGGCAGCGGGAGGGCGCGCCGCGAATCCAGCGCCGGGCCCAAAGAAGCGCGCCCACCCCCGCGCCACCGCGCGGTGCTACTTAATGAATGAGTGCGGCGGGCGACACGGCACGTCCCCCTTACCTGAGCAGCCCCTGCATGCTGGAAAGGCGTCTCTGCGCTCCGGGTACAATGGGATCCGGTTAAACAGTTTCCTTCACAGCCGCTCGTAGGTTACCAACTCGCAGGTGACATCACCCTCTCCTCGCCTGATAGGATACAATGTGGCGCCCACTGCGCATGGACTCCCCTGCCGGGCCCGCGCACTCCTGGGAGTTGTAGTCTGGGTCTCGCAAGCACAGCCGGGGTAGCTACGCTAACTGGGGTTCGAAGAACTACGCTTCCCGAAGCATTCCTCGGCCGCTTCTTCCCCTCCCCTTGGTCCCGCCCCCGCCGGGACCCGCCCCCTCCCCGCCCTCCAGCCTTGTAGTGTTAGCGGTGGTCGTTCAAAAAGCCGAGTTGCGGACAGCACGGGCGAAGGGGGTGGGGGGAGGGTACCCTGCGGTCGTGCCCTTTGACTTGACCTCCATTCTGCCCAGTACGGACTCTGAGGGCCACCAGGGGTCCGGCGCTGGTGCGCACGGGCCAGGCGGCTCTGAACAACCCGGCTCTTGGCCCCAGCTGGAAAGAGATTAAGCCTTTCACGGCCGCCCTTGCGCGTAGAAACTAATTAATAAGACGCACTGGTTTCTGGGTTAAAAGCGGTCCTGGAATTCCCCCACGTCGCCGTGGATGAGGCGATGCTGGCCCCGAAGAAGAGAAATCCCCATGTGCCCCTTAGTACAATTCACCTTTCTGTTCCCTTTTCTTCTCCCATATAACGGAGTCCGGGTGACCAACCAGAACGCAGGGAACAGCTTAGTTGGCTGAGCTGACAGAATAACGGAGGCTGTCACTAATAAAAATGCGGTGTAATAGACAGTCGCCACAACCCTCCATCAGGGAGCCTGCTGCTGCGGCAGAGATAGTACTATCGCGCAGCCATGCTTTTGTTCTTCCCTGCAGCCGACTTCCCGCTCTGATGGCTCTCAACTCCCAGGAAGACGACGTCCTTGTCTGAAGTTTAAATAAACAACACATATGTATACATGTACTTTTAAATCCACAACACTCTCCCCTCATTTTCCATACCTTCCTCTCAAATATTTTTAAATCTAAACCAAACAACACCGTGCTGTTCAAGAATGCTGTGATCTTAATACAGCCAAATGTTTGGTTAAAGGTAAGCAAAAGGTGTGTAACAGAGTTCTGACCCTTTACGAAGATTTTATTTTCAATATGTAAAATTTTTCCGTGACATTTTTCATTATTCAATGAATACCAACTATTATCAAAAATTAACACTGAGAGCAAATCTCCAAGTGTCTTTTTAAGTGAATAAAAGAAATCAATGCAACTAGTTATTCCAGTTGTAAAGGCAAATTATAATGGCTCGTACCCTTATTTCCACTAGCAAAATCTCTAGAAGACTGTACATCTTGTGGGGGAAAAAAAAGTTCACAATTAAGCTTTCAAACAACTCCACCTAATTATTGGTGGAAAGCTTATCACTTTTATTTTTTTCATTTCATTATGCAACACCAACTTGGGTTCAAGAGAAAAATATTCACGAAACTGGTTGAGGATCTCAGGGGAGAGAGAGAGATGCTTTGTTCTGCTGAGAGAGGAGTTTTAGTGCTGAATTCTGATTTTCTTTTAACAAGCCTATTCCTTACAGACCAGACACATTTTTCTCCACTGAAGGAAGATAACTTTGAATGTTCTGAGCTATTTTATCCATTTCAAATATTGTGTTAAATGGAACCCAGACAATGCAAATGTTCCCTTGGCCATCAGATCAAGAGTATAACCGGTGATATTCTAGTTAATGGGTAGGCTTAATGTATTGCAGTTCATTGTGGAAAAATATTCAGAAAGAAACTTGACCTGAAATGATTCTAAAGGCTCTCCCATTTTATAACTGTGTAAAGCTTTTAGATGGAAACATAATCAGTGAGCCTGAAATTTACTGAGTCAATAAATTGGATGTGGGGACTCTCTATAAGGCAGAGCTTATCCTTATAGATAAAAGTATATTGTTGGGGTACACTCCGAGGAGTAACTTTATAGGACAAATCATTTTACAGCAATTTCTCTTGGGTTTTCAGCAATGAAGGAGAGGATGGAGCCTGCCTGCAGAAAAAAATTCCATTCTCTATAGCAATTAATATTATAGGGATGTGCCATGTTACACAGCTCCTTTCCATATGTAAAAGACATCATATATGGTAGACTCTAAGCACAAAAATGTGTGGATGTGCACATGTGAGCTGTCCTTCCTATTCAATAGATATGTCAATAACAGATACAGAAAGTAAGGTGTTTTCTGTGGAAGCACTTTTCTATAAGTGGTGATGGATTTGAACTGATCCGTGCACACTGCTTCATTGGTAACCAGGGGAAACAAAGATGGCTCTTTAGCATCAGAAAAGCAGTCTGTGGACCTGGGACCAGAGGAAGATTAACAACTTCTATCGAGACAGAAGGGAACTGTCTCTCTCTTCCTCTCTATGAGACACACGCACATACATTCACATACACTCATTGTGCGTGTTTCTATCTAAGTAGTCTCATGAGACATCAAAAACACCCACTCTATCTAGCTTAATTTATATGCTCAAAGGGTTTCTTTGCCTTTTTTCCTTTTCTTTTTAAATCGTTGCTGTTGTTCTAGAATGATCTTACGAAAGACCCTTTCTTGCCGCATAATCATTGCCTATTAATTAGGAAACTGTGGGACTACTGAGAATAGATTTAAATGACCATCTACAGGTGGAGGAGGGGAAGGTGTCTTCGAGTATTTTGCTGATCTTTCAAAGTAACCTCTCTTGGTTCTGGTTACAAGGTTTTACTCTACATGTTGGGCTTTAGATAAGGGAAGAAATGAGATATAAACAGTGAAAGAATTTTAGGTTTGTAGCTTTGCATGTGTTTTCACACAATAGCTTGGTGTTTTGCAACAATTGACGTTATGTGCTGAGCCCAGGTTTGGGATCATGCCATTTTACCACTTTTGAGCAATGTAACTTTGCTTATTCTGTGCTGCTTACTCCTTCTGAGCCTCGATTTCCTATTTCACAAAAGGCTTTTGAGCATTAAATTAGATGAGACATATAAAAACACTTTTGCCATTGAAAATTCAGATGCTGGTTCTTGTTATCATTTGCAATTTTCCCCTGAAGATTATCTCACATGTCAACCATAATTATGAAACAATAAAAAGCTACTTAAATTTTTGAAGATTTGTTCTTAAGAAACTATTAGAAATTATATAGCGAGCATAAATTATCTCACTAACCTGTAAGTAGGCAAAATGTTCTTTGAAAAAAAAAAGTGAGCAATCCAAATTGAAGAGTGCTTGTCCTTGGCTTGTTTTCAGATCCATGCCTTGTCCTTCCTGATGGCCCCAAGCTGTCCTCACTATCACAGGCCATCTTCTCATGGCTCCTAAACAGAGAGAGGCACCACTGAGAGGTTGGAAGCAAGAGCAAGCCTGAGACCTGGGTATTTCTCCACTAAAACTTCCACAGAGTAGCACTGGGTGATGTTTCTGGCAAGGGCAGCAGCATTCCCCACGTTGGGCTGGTCCATTGGGGTTCTAGCTTCTTGCAGTTCACCCCAGCCTCTGTTAATGCCACCTTCTCCCCTTGTCCCTCCAGCCTAGGGATAGAGGTAGCTTCCTGCTGTTGCTAATCTCTCATTGCATGTTTGGCTTCTCAGACTTTCTATCACTCCATGACCAATTCCCTGTGCTGTATTATGTCTGTTTTATTTATTTATTTATTTTTTTAGAAAGTCTTTTTTTTTTTAAGATTTATTTATTTATTTATTTGACAGAGAGAGAGAGAGAGAGAGAAAGAGAGAAAGAGAGAGAGAGATCACAAGTAGGCAGAGAGGCAGGCAGAGGGAGAGGGGGAAGCAGGCTCCCCGCTGAGCAGAGAGCCCGATGCGGGGCTCGATCCCAGGACCCTGAGATCATGACCTGAGCTGAAGGCAGAGGCTTAACCCACTGAGCCACCCAGGCGCCCCTTATGTCTGTTTTAAATAGTTAGAATGGTTTTTGTTTTTCTGGTGAAACCCATAACTGATATACTTGTGTCTTACAGTTCAAGTTCTAAGTTCTTGTATCTAAAGTTGTGTCTAAATTCTTGTCTCTAAAGACACAAGTTCTTGTGGCTAATACTTGAGTCTAAAGTTCAAGTTCTTTTAGGGGCAGGCAACAGAAACTTTTCTATGGCCAGTTTATGAAAAATAACAACAGTGATAGGATTAAGTGAAATATATAACCAAGGCTCCACCTACCAGCTTAGAGAACCGAAACAGTGATAGTTTTTGGAACTTCTCTCCAGAGCGCTGATCTAACGGCCCTCAGTCTCCACATCTTTGTGTTCCAAGCCACAAATTCCTGAGAGAAGCTAATAGCCCTATCTCAGGGAGACTAGCCCTGAGTTAATTATCTACAGTGGTGGTTCCTAAAGTGTGAGGTCCCAGACCCACAGCATCAGTATCACCTGAGAACTTGTTATAAATGCAAAAGTTTGGGCCCCACCCACAGACCTACTGGAAAAGAAACTGCAAGGATGAGTCCCGCAATCTATGTTTTTTTTTTTTTAAAGATTTTTATCTATTTATTTATTTGACAGAGAGAGAGTGAGAGAGATCACAAGTAGGCAGAGAGGCAGGCAGAGAGAGAGAGGGAAGCAGGCTCCATGCAGAGCAGAGAGCCCGACATGGGGCTCGATTCCAGGACCCTGAGATCATGACCTGAGCCGAAGGCAGAGGCTTTAACACTGAGCCGCCCAGGCGCCCCCGCAATCTATGTTTTAACAAGTCCTCCCACTGATTCAGATCCACATGAAAGTTTTCGAACCACTCCTCTGTAGAAAAGATGACAGGATCATGTGGCTTAGATATGGTCACTCAGGACCTTTCCCTGTGTGTCTGGGAGTCTTCCCAGAGAGGAAAAAGTGTTATGAACTTGGCAGCCACCCCAAAAGGTGTTGAGTAAAGCTGGTAAATCTGTCAAGGTCTTCACGGTAAAATTTGGTTCTTCCTGAGAGAGAGGACTTTAGAGTATTCTGAGCCAACTAATCAATTTAGTCACAGAAAAGTCACTTGGAAAAGATTCACTTCACTGTGTTTAATTGAGAACTCGGAAAAGCTGAAAAACCAGCATGGGGCAGTACGAGGGAGATGCAATCTTACAGAAATCTAAGAACGGGAACATTAATAAGATCAGACCACAGTAAAAGGGGACATGAAAATAGCTCCAGCCACTAAAAACTCTTCAGACCAGTCTCATCTGAATAGCTCCTGGGAATTCAGAAACAGAAACACTCCTTTGAGGGGCGCCTGACTGCCTCATTTAGGAGAGCATGTGACTCTTGATATCCGGGTCATGAGTTCCAGCCCCACGTTGGGTGTAGAGATTACTTTTAAAAATTAAAACTTTAGGGGCACCTGGTTGGCTCAGTTGATTAAGCATCTGCCTTCGGCTCAGGTCAGGACCCCAGGATTCTGGGATCAAGGCCCATATGGGGCTCCCTGCTCGGCGGGGAACATGCTTCTCCCTCTCTGCCTGCTGCCCCCCTGCTTGTGCTCTCTCGCTCTCTTTCTCTCTAACAAATAAATTAATTTAAAAAATTTTTTATTTATATTTAAAATTATAATAAAAAAAATAAACTCTCCTTTGACTATCTTAGCTAGGATCCCTATACTAGCTTATTTATAACTGGCTTAGGTTTGGCCTTTGTATGAGACCTGTACCATTCAATTCTGTAGCCACTGCCCCCATGTGGCTATTTAAACTTAATAAAATGTAACATTCACTTCCTCAATCACAATTGCCACATTTCAAACAATGAGGCTACATGAGGCTGGTGGCTACCATATTGAGTATCTCAGATACAGAGTATTCCTGTCATTTGAGAAAGTTCTGTTGAACAGTGATGCTCTGTCACCTTATGAATTTTCACAATCTGTCAGGCTGAAACCCATCTTTTTTTTTTTTTTTTCACATCTTTTCCAGGTCAAAGTTCAGAGAAAGAGAGAAAATGAGATAAAAAAATCTGATTTTTCCAGATCATGTCAGATTAAACAAGATCATGCCATAAATTATTGACTAGCATGAAAAAGGCAGATAACCCAACAACACAAAAATGGCCAAAAATCTTAAACAGGCACCACACATGCACACATACAAATCCCATATTGAAATGGTCAATGAGCATGTGCACATGTAAATTGTGAAAAGTCAATGTTAGCATGTGAAACTGAGCATGTGAAAAGGTGCTCAAACTAATTAGTCATCAGGGAAATGCAAATAAAGACCACAGTGGGATACTACTACACACCCATCAGATCGGTTAAAATTAAAAGGACTAACTATATTAATGATTGGCAACTAAATCATTCACTGCCAACGGAAGTATCAATTTGAATAACTGCTCTGGTAAACTCTTTATGAGTGTCTGCTGAATGTGAATGTACACATAGGATGTAGCACAATTCACTCCTAGGAATATACCCAACAGAACTGTGTATATGTGTTCACAAAAAGACACATATCTGAATGTTAATAGCTATGCTATTAGAGCCCAGGGTGGCCAGACCATATTTGAGATATACTAAAAATATCATTGGTTTGTCTGAAATTCAAATTTAACTGGGAAGTCTATATTTTTACTTGCTGAATCTGGCAACCCCATCATAGCTCCAAACTAGAAATAGCACAGTTGCTTATGCACAGAATGGATAGATAGATTGTGACATAGGTACAAAATTAATACTATATAGCAGACATTGGCAAACTTTTTCTGTAATGGGCTAGAGAGTAAGGTCTTGTGGGCCATATGATCTATGTTATAACTACTCAACTCTGCCATTGTAGCATGAAAGCAGCCAAGATGTAAAGAAATGGGCATGGCTATGGGCCAATAAAACTTTATTTACAAAATCAGCACCTGGCCTGTGAGCCATAATTTGGTAATTCCTGCTATCTGGCAATGAGAATGAATGAGGCATGTCTACCTGTAAAAATATGGATGAGTCTCCACAAAAACAACATTAAGCAAAAGAGTATATATTGTATATATTTACATAAAACTAAAAAACAAGTAAAAATAATAATGGTGTTAGAAGATAGAAGAGTAGTTACCTTTAGAGGATAGTTAGAGGAGGGAGCATGAGGGAGAGCTCTAGGGTGCTAGCATTGCTCAAATTTTTTGTCTGGGAGCTGGTTACATGGGCATCTCACTTTGAAAATTCATCATGGTGTACATTTACAATCTGTTTGCTTTTATGTATGTGCATTACTTGAAAATGAAATAGTTATATAAATTTAAAACTAGGCCAAATTATCTCAAGATCGTGTCCGTAAGAACCATTTTATGAGTTCTTATACCCAAGGGTTTTTTTTTTTTCTAATTATAACAGGAATTCATGTGTTTTTGAAGAGAATTTAAAAAATACTGCTACTTAAGGCAATAAAATCACCCATAAGTCTACAAACCAGAGAGTATTAACATTTCTTTCCCTGCCCTCCTCTTTCAAACCTGGGATCATTTTATTTTATAATTGCCTTATTTTATTTGGAAATATATCTTGGGGATTTTCTATGTCAGTACATTTTTTTACGTCTGCACTTTAATGGCTACATGGCATTTTATTATGTCAAGATAACCATCCTTTATTTAATCAATCATCTATTGTGCAATAAGTCACTTCCAATTTTTTGGTATTAAAAATAACTGATGTACCTCCTATTTCAATTTTTGTGCCCATCCATGAGTATGTCTTTAGAAGTAGAAATACAATGCAGTAGACATAAAGGCTTTTCATGCTTTTGCTATGTATCGCCAAATTTCCCAGATACTTGTTTTTATTATTTGTAGATGTTACAGTTGATGTTTCCTATTAGCCCAGGTCTGGTATTCGCTGAGAGAACTGAATCATGTCCTGAAAGGAACTTAAACTAGTAGAGATGAATTCTAATAATGCCAGTGGGGTATTTGAAGGAAATTTCTGATAGGAATGAATGAGTGAAAAGGAAGCCCCTTCTGTTGTCCATAGTTATCAGGCCCTCTAGGATATGCTAGGCATGTTCATTTGCTAGAGATGCATAATAAAATACCACAGGCTGGGTGGCTTAAATAAAATGTATTGTGTCACAATTCTGGAGGCTAGAAATCCAAAATCAAGGTGTGGGCAGAGTTGGTTCCTTCTAAGGGCTCTGAGGGAAGATCTGTTCCAGGCCTCTCTCTTTGGCTTGCAGTGGCCATTCATTCCCTATGTCGCTGCACATAGTCTTCTCTCCATGTGTATCTGTTTCTGTGTCCAAATTTCCCCTTTTTATAAAGATTCCAGTCATATTGGGCCTACCTTAATGACCTCTCTATAGCTTGATTATCTCTGTCAAGTCCCTATTTTCAAATGAGGTCACACCCTAAGGTACTAGGGGTTAGGATTTCAGCGTAAAGAATTTGGGGGTGATGTGGGGGTGGGGATAAAATTCAACCCAGAACACAAGGTGAACCCAAACAAGAGAAAATTGGCTTTGTTGATCTCAGCAGTGTTATACACCGGCATGTTACAGTCACATAAATTTAAAGAAGTTGAACATCTGATTAGGAAATAAAGATAGGATCTAAAAACTGAAGATAGCAACCTGAAACTTACCAAGAATAACAAACAGAAAATGCCAAGTACTTCCTGCATTGCATTGCAGTCTTCATGCTGACTGTTTCTGGCTTCCAAGGCTGAAGTCTTGCCTCCAGGTACATAGTCCTGTCACTCTGGATCAGGAATTCTCATGTGAAGACTCCACTGACCTTCCATTGGTAAAAATTCCCTGGCCATGCACTTTAGATAAATCATCCCAAGTTAGCTCTCAAAATATCCCCTACTGAGTGTGTCACATAATTTTCATTTTCTTTTTCTCTTTAAACATCCAATCTCTGCATGGGCTCTTTAATCCCAAAATGGTCAGTCTCCATGTGGCAAAACCTTCTCTACATGTAGATGTTGGGCTGGGTGTTCTGTGGAGGGAGAGAATTCTGCTTACTTTTTCTGTAACTTTCCTTGTTGGAAATGATCCTGGCAGAAATAATCTCCTTTGTAGCTGAAATATTACAGCATGTAGGATTTATGTAAGAGCCTTGTTTCACAGCAGGTTATGCTAGCACTTAGACATTGGATTTGGAGATTAGGGGCGACTTTAGTCCTGTATTACGTGAGAACCTTGTGATGTGGAATTTCTCATGGAAAGCCACACTTCAATACAATATGTCATGGCATATTATCTTTGTGAGAGTGTTTTCTCTTCACCAAACTGTGATTGTAACCTTTTCTCTTGGGTTGTCTATGCCCTCTCCCTGTGTCTCAAGCTCCTAAAATAATATTTTGGGTTGTCAGAAGACTAGCCACCCAGCTAAAGTGGAAAAGGAGATATTGAAATGCTTTATTCTGGCTTCACTTTCCTGCAAGTGACAGGTTTTCTTCTCTGGGATTTATGTTATTGTTTTAGGAAATTATACTTATTTAAATCTAAACATAGTTAAAGCAAGTAAAATATAACCCCATTACTTTTCACTCACGTGTAACAGCAATTCTGATTAACAGGGTCATCCCCCTCTTGACTTACCCATGAAAGGGAACTATGCTGGAAGCTATGCCACCTCTGGCTACAAGCCCACTAGAATTTGCAAGTTGAAGAGTTTTGAGTAAGGTCAACACTAGGATGGGAACCTCCAAAGAAAACCCAGATGTCTCAGATGAATTTATGATTTTAAACGTGTTTGATTGTATCCCTAAAACTCTAGTGGCAGATGCTTTCAGCCATCATCTTGAGAAGCCTTTTCAGGATACATAACCCTACTTAAAATGTATAGGTAAAGAGTCCCCTGCTCAAGGTAGATCTACACCACTGGTATGCCCAAGCCCCACGGCACTGCCCCACAAAAACCCATTGTTAGATTGCAGGAATTTTGTGAGCCAGTTGGTTTTGTTTTGCTTTTTGAGAGATGAGAGAGAGAGAACACACAAAGTCAGGGGGTGTGGAGAGAATCTAAAGCAGAATCTGAGTGTGGAATCCTACCCGAGGCTGGATCTTATGACCCTGAAATCATGACCTGAACTGAGATCAAGAGTCCGATGCTTAACCGACTGAGCCACCCAGGGTCCCTGTGAGCCGGTTGTTAAACACAGTTAATATTAAAAACTTAAGCATATAAACTTTGAGTTAAAGAATTATATTAAAAACAAAGGTGATAAATACTCAAAACTCATCACATGTTTTGTTACTACATTTTGCTGTTAGCTATGATCTTGAGATTCCACCTGAATCTGAATGGTGCCAATACCACGTCATGGTTTACTGGTTTACATGCCCTACCCAGCGGTACTCTGGTCAGTCCACCCAGGGACATCACATTGGTAGCTAGAAGGGAAGAGTTACATCATAGAAATCTGCAAATGCTACAAATTAGAGCTGCCCCTGCAGATCCAGTTGTTAGCCATTTACCCGCACCCTCCATCCCCTGCGTTTGTAATAAAAGAGAACAACCCTCCTCAAAATGCTACGTAACACTCTGTATTTTTCTCTTGTGGCTTCATTCTGCTATGGAGTTCCAGAAATGAGGTACATATGTCATTTTACTCAGCTTGGGCAGAAGTGTGGCATCAGACCCTGAGCTGAGAAAAGACCAGTTCCTTACTGGATGCAGGGAGCTGAGAATTTTCCTCAAACAGGAAAGAGAAACATGGTGATAGGCTCAGCAGTGGGGAGTGGTTTTGAACCAGGAAGAGAGGAAGTCAGCCTGGCATTGTAGGTATCATCAGATGGAATGCAGAGAGAATTCTGGAAAAACCACATGAGTACTGAGCAGCAGCTTAGAACAGGGCCCCACATGCCGTTCTTAAAACCATTTTCAGGGGTCTGCAGAATGATAAAAATGATCTTAAAAAGATAATGTGGTTCTTTATACAAAATGAATTTTTTTCATTAAAAGTTACTTTTTTATTAAGGGATCATAGATTAATCATCTCAAGAGGATAAAGATGACTTTATTAGAAGCATGAGGCTATTATCCAAACTATATATATGGGTAGTTTATATCTTAAGAATTATATTGTCCCCAAAGTCCATTTTGTGCCATTGCACCAGCTAGCAATTGAGAATACTTGTTTTTTCTTAAAAAAAAAAAAAGTAATAATGTTTTAAATGGTGATCAGGTTCCCAAGCTAGACCAAAAAAGCAAACACCACAGAACAGAGCTAGTCACAGAATTAATCGTGCTAGCCTGAAGTCTGAATGGTGGGGAAAGGGGACAGTCTGCAGGAATACAGAGGGAGGAAGAGAGGAAAGAGTATTCCTTTTCCTTTTCCTGAGCCAATGGATGGTGCCCTAGGAGAATCTGAACCAGGTGAAGCATGTCCTCACCCATTTCCTCACCTTGCTTTGGGCCCCCCTCCCTCCCTTCTTACCAGGCTTGCATTTCCTCGTGGCACTTGGTGTTCTCCACCATTGTACCTTCCAAGGTCTGTCTGAATTCTGAAAGTGCTCCAAGTCCCACAGATTATTTGCCCTCTCCTCCCCTCAGTCAGAGCCCCTCCATCTATTTTTTCAGTACAGCTCATCTTAGGTGTCATCGAACGAGTTGAATGGCTGATAGCTCCTGATTTTCTAGAATCATTTTAATTTTTAGAAACGAATCTTGCAAACACAGGTTATCTCTAGTTGGCCCTAGGTTGCAACATTTAAAAACAAACAATATGAAAACTAAGGCAGAGTAAGCACTGTAGGGGTGCGGGGGAGAGTATTTGAATAGGAGGGAATGGGGCAGGTCTCACAGAAACACTGCAAATTAGTTGCTTAATCCTTTAAAATGTGTTTGCGATTTTCACAAACTCCTCCCTTTGACCCACAGCTCCCCCCCACCAACTGGCCAAAGTTGGATTTTAGTTAATCCTTGTTTTGGTAATTGCCCACTGGTACAAGCAGCCGCAGAAGAACAAATGTTTTAAGATTAAACATTATAATCCCCTAAATTTTTTCAGATTCATATTTGAAAAGCTCCTCGTTTCCCATGAGGGGTTTTTATGGGAATTGTGGAACTTTCAGCCATAGAAGGGGGATGGTGTGAGGCGAAGTATGTGAGCAAATGTGCGTGTGTGTGAGTGCGTGTGCACACACGTGTGCTGGAGTAGATGTATGTGCAAATGCACAAGCTATTTATCATTTCATAAGAAGAGCTCAATGTGTAATTAAACACACGAAGAGCTGCAACAGACTCCAGCTTTGCCCAGCTTAGGAGACCTGTCTTAATCGGCTCTAAAACCTAAACTTAATGTCTAAAATTCCTTCTACCCAGCTATTCCTCTTCTCAGGCCAAAGTCTTCCTGTTGTGGTTACTGAATGCGTACTCTATATACAATTCTAATCTCATTGCTTCTTTTTTTCCTGGTTAAACATATACTTACTCCCCTACACTTTGCACAAAACAGGTGTCTTCTGGTGCTTGAATTGCGTTTTGATCTATTGTTCAGAGTTAACTAGAACTCCATTATCATCTCTCAATCAGCCTTTACTCATTAGCAGTAAGTGCTCATCAATTAGCTATGGTTGTTCACCTATAAACCCGAGCCCTAACGAACAACCACAAATGTTGATGAACACCCATCAGGTATGAACAATAGAAGGGAGTTTGCACAGATGGTGATCATTGTGGGCCAAATCTTTATCTTGGATTCATGGTGGGTGAAGAGCCATGCAAAACACAGAAGGCACCATGGCCTCTGACCCTGAGGAACTGAGAGATGGAAAAAGTGAAAGTAAGAGTGCATCTCTCATTTCACCGCAAGGAATGTCACCAAAGGAAAGGAGAGAAATCTCGGCAATATGAGAGACGTTCAGAGAGAGACATTTTTGAAATGGAAGCTGTGCTTCTGTTTGGGATAGACTGAAAAGCAATAGAGTACCTGCCTCCCACTTACATATTTTGCTAGGCAGCACCTGCTTGCTTTTTCATTCTCAGGCACTGCTGTCTGATAGAAATACAGGTCACATACATATTTTAAGGTGTTCTAGTAGCCACATTAAAAAAAAAGTACAAAGAAAGAGGAGACAGCAATTTTGATAATATATTTTATTTAACCAAATATCTTTTCAACATGTAATTAAATAAAAATTAAGTAATTTACATTCTTTTTTTTTTTTTTTTTACCCTGTCTTCAAAATCTGTGTATTTTACACTTACGGCACATCTCAATTCATACTAGCCACATTGCAAGTGCTCAATAGCCACACGTGGCCAGTGGTTACATTGGGAACAGCAGAGATCTAGAATATTCCACTCTGGCGGGTGCTCCATGTGTGCTAAAACTCGCATTTAATGGGGAGGAGACATTTTGCTTTCCTGTTCTGTCTCTACATCCTACAGTCAGAAATTGGTTGGAGGTAGGAAAGGGAGAGGGCAAATCATTTTTAGAGTTTTCTAAGGAATATTTAGCAAGGCTTGTTATCATCCTGAGGTACTTAGGGACTGAAGACGATCCTTTGTCAAAAGCAGACTTTCTTTGTGATGCAATCAAAAGGATTCCCTGCATTCTGGGAAGTTTGATTTATGTTCTTACATGCTCATCACCTATGTGATAGGCCTGGTCCTGGTTCCCGGCACCGTTCCTCAGTGCTTTGGATTGAGAGGAATTCCCTGACCCATGGTCTCTCTCCTATCGGGGGCTACCTAAAGATAATTCATTCTGAAAGCATTTCCTTCTGTCTCTGGTCATCTGTGACATGCCAAGGCTCTGCCTCTGAGGGAGTGTAACTGATAACTATAGCTTCTACCTCTCTGGTGTTGGGACTCTTCAAAGCAAGCTCAAAGATACTGCTGTCTGCTATCCTCACCTCAATTGTTAGGACTGGCCCTTAAATGAAGAATCCAGGTTTCTGAAGAATCCCAATGATTCGGTGATTCGTCTCTGGCAAAGGTTTTTGAGCTTGAGAGCGCATAGGAAATCTTCCAGAATGTTTATTTCTGCTGGTGCCCAGACCTCTTGCCCCAAGGGTCAGGCCTTGTGTGGAACTTTGCTTTTCAAGAGTCCCTCCAGGTGATTCTGAGTCAGGTAGCTTGGCTTTCTACTCTTTAGAAATTCTGGTGGCTATTCGAACCCAGGTTCCTATACGTGGAATGCATTGCTGTGTCCGCAGCTGTCCCACATTAGGAGGTAACACAATAAATCGCTTGCATTTTCATTTGAAATTATATTTCCTTTTCACCCATCGGAGGGGTTCCTGTGGCAGCATGAAATTCTGCGTGTCTTTTTGGGAAAAGGAGCTTCTGGACAGTTGTGTGGTTTTTTTTTAAAAATAACAAAAGGGAGGTATAGAAGCCAAATAAAAATCAAATATCACCTAGGGCAATACTAGGTGTGCCACTGATTTATCTTTCTTCCCTATCCTTGCTAGACTTTTTTCCTTTTGTCAGCTGAAGGCTCTCTTCAGGTAAGTGACAGATAAACTATAAGACACTTTGCCATAGATTCATCTTTCAGAAATGTTCGTTTCTTTTTCACAAAATGGATTCCTAACATTAATTCTGCTTGCACCTGCCTTTAAGATTTAATTATTTATTCATGAGAGAGAGAGAGAGAGAGCACACACACGCGCACAAACAGTGGGGAGGGGCAGAGGGAGAAGCAGGCTCCCCGCCGAGCAAGGAACCTGATGAGATGCAGGACTCGATCCCACGACCCTGAGATCATGACTTGAGCCGACGCAGATGCTTAATCAATGAGCCACCCAGGCGTCCCTGCACCTGCCTTTTTAAAAACTTTAATCTTATACTTCTCTGTAAGCTTAAAAATGTCTTCATATTATCATTGTTTTTAACAATAGTTTCTTCTATCAAAGGAAAGGTATACCACACCTTTCTTCTACCATATTTTTATCAAACCTCTATGTTGGAACTTTTGTTTTTTTTTAACAGACTTTATTTTTTTAGGGTAGTTTTAGGTTCACAGCAAAACCGAGAATAAGATACAGAGATATCTCATATACACCCTGCCCCCACACATGCACAGCCTCCCCGTCATCCACACCCTTCACCAGAGCGGCACATTTGTTACAATTGCTGAACCTACCTGACACATCATTATCACCCAAAGTGCCAAGTTTACATTAGGATTCACACTTGTTGTCATCCATGCTGTGGGCTTGAACATATATAACATGACACATATCCACTATTAAAATATCATACAGGGGCGCCTGGGTGGCTCAGTGGATTAAAGTCTCTGCCTTCGGCTCAGGTCGTGATCTCAGGTTCCTTGGATCGAGCCCCGCATTGGGCTCCCTGCTCAGCGGGGAGCCTGCTTCCCCCTCTCTCTCTGCTTGCCTCTCTGCCTACTTGTGATCTCTCTGTCAAATAAATAAATAAAATCTTTAAAAAAAAAATCATACAACATGGTTTCACTGCCCCTAAAATCCTCTGTGCTCCTCCATCCTCCTTCCCCTAACCCCTAGCAGCCAGAATCATATACTATAGAGCCTTTCAGATTTTTGTCTTTCTTTTTTCCTTCCCTCCCTCCCTCCTTCCCTCTCTTCTTCTTCTCTTCCTCCCCCTTTCTCCTCCCCTTCCTCCTTCTCTCCCTCCTCCTCCTCTTTATCCTCCTTCCTCTTCTTCAACAAGGCTATGGTAAAGATTCTTTATATACATCTCTTTTGGGGAAGAGCTTGAATTTTAAATAAATAAAACATAAAAAGCAGAAACGAATACCCATTTCCCACTACCCAAAATTAATTACTATTGAGGTTTCAATACATTTCCCAGATTTTCCATGTATATAAATATTTTAAAAGTATACATATATTCATCTTTTAAAAAAAAGAGAGATGAGACTGTTCCAAGTAAAATGAAAACTCCCTTTGGCTACTGTCTTCTAAATTGGTCCCCTCCTTCTCTGCAGAGGAAATAACTATGATGAGTTTGGTGCTCACTGTAATCCATTTTTAGACATAATATACATACATCATATACGTATCAAAAACATTTAGTAAAGTCTTATGTTTTTTACACAAATGGTATTGTTCTGCATATATCATTCCATAGTTTGCTTTTTCATTCAGTAATCTTTTTGATAATCTGTTCCTATGTAGTTCTACAGAAATCTAATTCATTCCTTCATATTACAACGTTACTATCTCTTATTTCTGTTCCTTATGGATGGAAGTTTAGGCTGCTCCTCCTCTTTTTGGGGGGTTCTATTACAAATAGTAGGTGAACATGCATGTGCTTATTTCTTTCTCTTTGTAGATGTGTATCTTTTTCTCTAAGTTATACACCAAAGATAGAGTCATTGGGTCAGAGTAAGCATAGTACTTTTTTTAATAGACAGTGTCAAATTTGTCTTCCAAAGTGGATACACCTAGTTATCTTCCTATCAACAACACGTATCTGTATTTTCAGAACCTTGACAATGCTTGACTTTGGAAAAAATGTTAAGCTTTGACAGTGTCATGGATGAAATATAGCTTATTGTTTTCAATCCAGTTTCTCAGATTAGGAGTGCAAGTAAGCATCTTTTCAATGTTTATCAAGTAAACATACACTTACGGACAATTATCTGATTATATTCCCAGGAAAAATTCCCATCTGATCAAAAACTGTATTTTAAGGCTTTCAGAAGATATTTTGAAATTTCTGTCTAAAAATTTTAAACTCTTTATATTCTTATTGAAACCATGATAAAATATTCATTTTCCAGACTCTCACAAAATTGGATTATTCAATTTGTGCCAGTCAGATAAGCAAAAAGTGTGCCTTTTTGTTTTAATTTTTCATTTCTTTGGTTATTGGCAATATTATTTTTAAAATTCATATCCACATTTTAAAAAATTCACATTCTTATTCATATTTCTCTTTTTAGACTATGGTTTACAACTTTAGCCAACTTTTATATTGGGATATTCTTTTTCTTATTAACCCACTGTCATATAATTTATAAATTCTTCTCAGCTTGACATCTCTTTTGTTTATGATAATTTAGTTATATACATATTTTTAAAATTTTAAGTGTTTAAGTGTTAACATATTTCCATTAAAATTTCTGCCTTATCTTTTATTTTTAATTATTTTTTTAAAATATGGAACATTTGACGGAATATGCATGTCTTCCTTCTGCAAGGGCCATGTTAATCTTCTTGTATTGTTCCAAATTTAGTACATGCTCCCGAAGCGAGCACTGCCTTCTCTTTTAAATAACTTATGTTTCTTATGTCAAAACGCATGTGCATTATGAAAATTCGTTAAAATACAAATAAAAGAAGAAAGTCAAACCCATGCAATTTTACCACCTAGAGATAAGAATTATTAATATTTTGAAGTATATCCCTCCAGACTACTTCTAGGCATTTCTACTACACATATATATTTTCCAGTAATTCTACTGAGCATGAGACTCAGGAATAATGTTCTAGGCCAGTGGTTCTCCAATGCTGGCACACACCAGAATCACACCTGAAGATGCTTGTTAAAATACAGACTTCTGGGTCCCACTCCCATAATTTAGTGAGGGGACCCAAGAATTTGCATTTCTGACAAGTTCCCAGGTGACGCGGAGGCTGCTGGTCTGGGTACCGCACTTTGAGAACCAGTTTTAGGCTCTCCCCGTCTGAACGATCACATTGCAGTCATTCCCTACTTATACCCTTTTTATGGTTTCCTCCTGTCTACAGGACAAAGTCCAGACCGCTTGGCAAGGCCCACACGTCTTTTATGATCTGGGCCTGAGCTGCTTCCTCTGCAGACTCACTCTTCACACTGGGCCTGGCTCTCCACCCCTGGAGGCTGACCCGTATGGATTGTATCAACAGGTTCGGGGCTCTGCCTTGTGGGTCAGCTGACAGGAGACTGGAGGGTGGAAAAGACAGCAATTGTGGTATTCCACCCCCTGCCCTACTCTGGGCTTCTTTTCTCTCAGGTTTGGCAGTGGCTGCCTTCCTCTACCTAATGTCCAAATCAATTTGATTCTTTCTTATAGCTATGGCTCTCACTAAGTTCTGGTCATTTTCCCCTTCATTGGCCCTGAAGGCTTAGGCACCATAACAACTTCCCGCTGTTGTTGGTCTGAGGTGAGCTTTATCATCCCTTTTGGATTCTTTTACCTCTGTCCACACCTCTATGGCCAATCTCTTCATCACAATTCTCTTTAATTACCCCTTTTCAGTCACTGCTTCTCTTTTCTGATGAGACTGGCTAATCCAGGCCCTCCTTTCCATTCTTACTTTTTTTTTTTTTTAAGATTACTTATTTATTAGAGAGAGAGAGAAAGAGAGAGAGCACGAGCTGAAGGGGCAGAAGGAGAGGGAGAGAATCTTAAGCACACTCCCCATGGAGCGTGGAGCCAGACACGGGGCTTGATCTCATGACCCTGAGATCACAGCCTGAGCCAAAACTGGGAGTCAGAGGCTTAAGCAACTAAGCCACCCAGGCAAATATCCTCCTTTCTATTCTTATTTCCCACAAACCTTTTTCTAGGCATGACTCAAATCCATGGGTAACTTTTGACTCCCCCCAAACTTAACTACTAATAGCCTACTGAAACCTTACTGATAACAGAGTCAGTAAACACATTTTATTTATGTTATATATATTATATACTGTATTCTTACAATAAAGGTAGACAAAACAAAATGTTATTAAGAAAATTATAAGGAAGAGAAAGTATTTACAGTTCTGAACTGTACTTATTGGAAAACTTCAGGTATAAGAGGACCCACACAGTTCAAACCAGTATTGTTCAAGGGTCAACTGTACCATGTAGTTCACAATCCCTTGCTTTTCTTTTTGGCTGAAAAGTCCTTTTACTTTATGTAGAAAACTACTCCTCTGCCTTTAATTCATAGGTCAAATTCATTGTCTTCATAAAGATTTCCCTTCTCTTCAAATTTACTCCATATTTCTGGGACTTTTTCATATAGAGATATATGGAGATATATTTCACAAACTATAAAATTTACTCATTTAAAGCATACAGTTCAGTGGCTTCTAGAATATTCTGAGTTATGCAACCATCACCACAATCTGATTTCTGAACATTTCATCACCCCTAAAAGAAACCCTGTATCCATTAGTGGTCACTCCCTCACTCCTCTCAGCTCCTGAGAGTGGCAAACCACTCATCTACTTTCTTACTCTATGGTTTTGCCTATTCTGGATATTTCACATAAATGGAATCATACACTCTACTTTTGTGACTAACTTCTTTCGCTTAGTTTAATATTTTTATGTTTTATTCATGTTGCAGCATGTATCAGTCTGTCCTTCCTTTTCATGGCCAAATAATATTCCACTATACGGATATGAGACATTTTGTTTATCCATTCACCAATTGATAGATGTGTGGGTTGTTTCCATTTTTTGGCTATTATGAACAATGCTGGTATGAACATTCATGTACAAGTTTTTGTATGGACATGTTTTCACTTCTCTTGGGTACGTACCTAGGAGTGGAATGTTAGGGTCCTGTAATAACTCTATGTTTAACATTTCGAGGAACTACCAAAGCTTTTTTCAAAGGCTTGTACCATTTTACATTCTCACCAGCAGTGTATGAAGGTTTCAATTCTACATCCTTCTCAACAGTTGTTTTAATTATACTATCCTAATTTGCATGATGAAGTATCTCCTTGTGATTTGCATTTCTCTAATGATTAAGGAAGTTGAACATCTTTTCATATGCTTATTAGCCATTTGTAGGTCTTCTTAGGAAAAATTTCTGTTCTGGAGTCCTTTACGTATTCTGGAACTTAGTCTCTTATCATATATTTGATTGGCAAGTATTTGCTTCCATTTTGTGTGCTGTCTTTTCACTTTCTCGATGGTGTCCATTTGAAGCACAAAAGTTTTTCATAATTTTGATGATCAATTTATTTATTTTTAACTTGGTTGCTTGTGCTTGAGGCATTGTATCTAGGAAACCATTGCTTAACCCAGGTAAGGAAGGCTTATTCTAGTATTTTCTTTGGAGTTTCCCAGTTTACTCTTACATTTAGATCTTTGATACATTTTCAGTTAATTTCTGCATATGGTGTATGAGAGAGACCCAACTTTTTTTTTTTAACATGTAAATATTCAGTTGTCCCAGTACCATTTGTTGAAAAGACTATTCTTTTTCCCATTCAATCATCTTGACACTCTTCTTAAAAATCATTTGAACATAAAGGTGAGGGCTTCTGGGACTTTTTATATACAACTTCACTATAGCACTTACCACATTGACTTAATTTAATGGAATGTAAGCTTCTTGAGTCTAGGAATGGACCATGTCTGCTAATGTAGGTAGAGCAAATATTTAAATACATCTAGTTTTTAAATACACTATTTAAATACATCTTAGTGTTTTCTTCTGCTAAAATGCAAATGATATCTAAGAAAGGACATTATTAATTCCTTACCATCGAAGAGCTCATCAGATTAAGAGATAACAGGAATTCTAGAGAGGGAAGTGCAGGGCTGGTGGGTTTTGATAGAGGAGTTAAGAGAAAAAAATATTCAGCATCGGTTTTCATAGGTTTTGCTTGGCTAAGGCAATACCTCAGGCAATTGGAAGTGCATTTCCTGGTGTTGGGTCCTTGAAAGGAGCTGTGTGGAACCAGAAAGAAAATAGAAATTAGAATGAAAAAGGAAGGAGCTGAAGAAGAATTCACCTAACTAACAATTTTGTCAAGGGTCAGCCCACTTTCTGGGAAGCACGGAAGTCAAAAAACTTATCGGAGAAGCTTTGGATATTCAGTGAAGATGAGCTAGTGGGTGCTTGTGATAGAGCACTTGGTTACCTATTTATTCAAAGTGGCAATAAAGCATTTAAAAATAAAAGAAACTAACACGATTAAAAAGAACCCTAGCTCTATCATAAGTGAGGAATCTTTGGAGGGAGGCGCTGAAATAATAAAGGATATAATAAAATCAAAATGGAGCACAGAACATTTTTCTAAGGCACAGAATTTTTGCTATCTAGGCAGATTACCCTTAAAGTAAAGAATAACCCTTCACGTTGTAGGCAAAGGCATTATCAGTAAACAAAACAAAACAAAAAAAGCAAATAAAAAAAGCTCAAAACTGAGCAAATATTACTAAGATTTTTAACACACTCCCTAGCTTCTTTTCAGACTCGGGTATTAAAAAGTAAGGCAAATAAAATTCACTTTCTGAGTTTTGTCCTTCAAAGTTATTTCAGCTTTCCTTTTCTGACTACAAAGTATGTGGTACTTTGAATTCTCTTCTCAATCAATTCTAGTATGTGGCTGGTTCCCTCAGTATTAGAAAAAAAATATTTTTCACATGTTTATTTTATATTTGTATGAGAGGCATTATTTTATCCTTGCGTAAAAATTATTCATTAACAAATGACACACAGAGTCCCGCCACCATTTGCCACATGATTTTGTGACCAAGAACTCACAGGATGGGAGACAGCAATTTTCCTTTCTAGACTGAGAAATAGAAATAAAATCTTTTACTTCTCCTCAGCACTCCCTCATCTTTGGGGGACTATCAGCTCTCTCATAGTCAGTTCTTTGGGGTATTAGAAATAATTCTAGTGTGTAGACTTTTATGAAGAAAAAAAAAAATCTATAACATAGTAATAGGCTCCAGCTTTGTCCATCTTAAAAGTCAGATTACTTTATTTCCTTAGTTTTCCTTCTACATCTCAACTACCTTGATCCTACTTTAAAAATTTTTATTTCCAAAAGCTTTTTGTTTGTTTGTTCTTCAATTTTTTATAGCATTCTGTTCTTGTTTCATGGGTATATCTTCCCTAATTTGTTTTAAGATTTTTTTTATTTCTTTGAGAGAGAGAGAGAAGGGGGAGGGGCTGAGGGAGAGGGAGAAGCAGGCTCCCCTCTGAGCATGTGGGGCTCCATCCCAGGACCCTGAGATTATGACCCAAGCTGAAAACAGCTGCTCAACCGACTGAGCCACCCAGGTGCCCCTATATCTTCCCTAATTTCAATAAAGTTATTAATAATGATTTCTTTAGAAGAGTTCTTACATTTTTATTTCTTCAAAGTACTTTTTTTTTTTTTTCCCCTAGTTTGGGGTTTAATCTTTGATTTTCATGTAGGAGCTTTCCTGAGAGAGTGGCAGTCTCTGGCTGCTCATGTTTGAGAGTAGGCAACTGAAAAGTGCCTTGGCAGCTCTAGATGTCTTGCGTTTACTGGGCCTTCTTCCCTCCCCACGTCCCTCTTTCTAACCCACTCTCCCCTACAAGATTCAATTCAAGCACTACCTCTTTTTTGGAAGTGATTCTGGTGTCCCACCCTGTCTCAACACTTTCCTATACCCCAATTCCACCCTTCATAGACTGGGGACAAGTCTGGCTCTGCTTTTGGCACAGTTACATACAGCAAGTATCTGTAGAAAGAATGAATATAGGAATGCCCACCTCTGACATGTCCTTTATTTGTATTACTCATGAAATTCAGAGGCCCAACAAGTGGTAAAATGTTGAGCAAATGGGGGCACCTGGGTAGCTCAGTTGCTTGAATACCTGACTCTTGGTTTCAGCTCAGGTCAAGATCTCAGGGTCCTGGGTTCGAGCCCCACAACAGTCTCTGCACTCAGCACAGAGTCTGCTTGTCCCTCTCCCTCTGCTCCTTCCCTGGCTCATGCTCACACTTTTTCTCTCACTCTCAAATAAACAAACAAGCAAATAAAATCTTTAAAAAAAATATTGAGCAAACGAATGTATCTATAAGCAAAAGAACAGTCTTCAAATTGCCCTGCAGGTCTAAAGCAGAGAAAGAAATGGAAGGGAAGTGAAATTGAAGAGGGAAAAGGAAGGCCTCACATATAGCTGGCACTGTGCTAAGTAAGTAATTTGTGTACTTTAAGTTATTACTCACAATGATCCATTGATTTACGGACAAGAAGTTGAGATTCAGAGAGATTATGTGATTTGCCACAGATCACATGTGTATGATTTGGAATCAAGTCTCTCTGGTACCTCTAAGCCTGTGATCTGGGGTGTCTCTAGGGGATCAAGACAGGTAGGGTGTTGGCTTTTGTGGCACTTTTGGTACCCAGATGGGATGAACCCCTCCCCAGCCCACTTGACTCCCTCAAGCCTGCCGTTAGTGTACTTATGTACCCCCTTTTTTTTTTTAAGTTTTTACTTAGATTCCACTTAGTTAATCCGGTGTGATATTAGTTTCAGGTGTACAATATAGTGATTCAACAGTTCCATACAACACCTGGTGCTAATCACAACACATGCACTCCTTAATTCCCATCGCCTATTTCACCCATCCCTCACCCACCTCTCCTCTGGTCACCATCAATTTGTTCTCTCTAGTTGAGTCTGTTTCTTGGTTTTCCTCCCTCTCTTTTCTCTATTCCCTTTGCTCATTTATTTTAGTTCTTAAATTCCACATATGAGTGAAATCATATGGTATTTGACTTTTTTCGCTTAGTGTAATACATTCTAGCTCCATCCACATCATTGCCAATGACAAGATTTCATTCTTTTTTATACTGAGTAATATTCCATTATACACACACCCACACACACTATGTACGTGTGTGTGTGTGTGTGTGTGTGTGTGTGTGTGTATATATATACCATATATATGCATATATCACATCTTCTTTATCCATTCATCAGTCAATGGACGCTTGGGCTGTTTGCATAATTTGGCTATTGTAGATCACGCTGCTATAAATATTGGGGTGTATGTATCCCTTCAAATTAGTATTTTTGTATTCATTGGGTAAATACCTAGTACTGCAATTACTGGGGCGTAGGGTAGTTCTATTTTTAACTTTCTGAGGAAACTCCATACTGTTTTCCAGAGTGGTTGCACAAGTTTGCATTCCCACCAACAGTGCAAGAGAGTTCCCTTTTCTCTACATCTTTGCCAACACCTGTTGTTTCTTGTGTTGTTGATTTTAGCCATTCTGACAGGTGTGAGGTGATGATATCTCATTATAGTTTTGATTTGTATTTCCTTGATGATCAGTGATGTGGAACATTTTTTCATGTATCTGTTAGCCACCTGTATGTCTTCTTTGCAAAAATGTCTATTCATGTCTTCTGCTGTTTTTTTAATTGTATTATTCGTTTTCAAGTTGATAAGTTCTTTATAGATTTTGGATACTAACCCTTTCTCAGATATGTCATTCGCAATTACTGTCTTCCATTCCACAGGTTGCCTTTTAGTTTTGTTGATTGTTTCCCTTGCTGTGCAGAAGCTATTTATTTATGCAGAAGTCTCAATATTTTATTTTTGCTTTTGTTTCTATTGCCTCAGGAGACATATCTAGAAAAAAGTTGTTATGGCTGATGTCGAAGAGGTTACTACGTGGGTTCTCCTCTAGGATTTTGATGGTTTCATGTCTCACATTTAGGTCTTTAATTCATTTTGAATTTATTTGTGTGTTTGGTGTGAGAAAGTGGAACTCCTAGCCTCAGCAATCAGACAACAACAACAACAACAACAACAACAACAACAGCAAAAAGCATCCAAATCAGCATGGAAGAATTCAAACTTTCACTATATGCAGATGATACTCTATATAGAAAACCCAAAAGACTCCACCAAAAAATTGCTAGAACTGATACACCAATTCAGTAAAGTTGCAGGATACAGAACCAACATACAGAAATGTTGCATTTCTATACACCAATAATGAAGCAGCAGAAAGAGAAGTTACGAAAGCAATCTCATTTACAATTGCACCCAAAACAATAAGATACCTAGGAATAAACCTAATCAAAGAGGCAGAATTACTGTACTCTAAAAACTATAAAACACTTACGAAAGGAATTGAAGAGGATACAAAGAAATGGAAAGACATTCTATGCTCATGGATCAGAGAAACAAATACTGTGAAAATGTCTATACTACCCAAAGCAATCTACATATTTAATGCAACCCTATCAAAATACCAACAGTATTTTTCACAGAACTAGAACAAAGAATCCTAAAATTTTTTACAGATCCATGAAAGACCCTGAATAGCTAAAACTACCTTGAAAAAGAACAGCTTAGCTGGAGGCCTCACAATTCTGGACTTCAGGTTACATTACAAAGCTGTAGTCATCAAAACAATCTGGCACTGACACAAAAATATAGACACATAGATCAATAGAACAGAATAGAGAACCCAAAAATGATCCCACAACTATATGACCAATTAATCTTCAACAAAGCTCCAGAGAATATCCAACGGGAAAAAGACAGTCTCTTCAACAAATTGTGTTGAGAAAACCAGACCACTTTCTTACACCATACTTTTATTTAGAAGGTTGCTGTGTTTTTGGATCAAGGCTTTCAAAAAGCCAGGTGAGCAGCCTTACGAAGTCACTTGTAACTAAAACCCTGGGTTTGGTTCCCTGTGTCCATCATAGTGAATGTCTGGATGGCTCAGGGCATAAAGCCTTATAAATGTCAACTTTGTATTTATCAGCACGACTCTTAGCTGTAGCAATCAATAAGACATACCTTTCTTTGGCTAATGGCTGCAATAAACGGCATCTGTACCTTTACATTAAGAAATCACATTATACTTGTCTGCCAATTGACTGAAACAAAAAAGCATTTCCAACAGCAGTACCTCTTTCACTGCTATTGCTTTTTCTTTTAGGCTTAGCACTAAAAAAGGCAGATAAGATAAACAGGATGGAACTCCTGGTTCTCTCGCCTTGCTTATCCCTTACATGGGCACTGACCATGAAACTAAATGAGCAAAGGAGATTTTCAGGCCTAAATGTCATACGTGGCACTTCAAACAAACAGGAAAGTTCTAGAACTTTTCCGCAAGCCATCTCTCCACTTAGCAGTGTCAGAGAACTCACCCAACAGATGTGGTTGAGTCCAGGGGCCTGAGGAAATGGAGCACTTGTGTTATAGGCTATAATTTTTTATGTTTCTTTATCCTCAGGTCATTCGATGTACATCCAACCTGATTTGGTAGGTCCAAGGCCCGATTACAGAGTTATCATCTTCATTAACAAGAAATAGTGCATATTTTTCCCATATCTGATTAATGGGTTATTACCTTATGTATATCACAACTTTCTCTATGTTTCTCAAGCCATTCATCATTTAGCCTCTCCCTCAGGCATGAATCAGGGCTTTACTTTGGTGCTTCTTGAGAGTATTCTTTGGACAGAACAAGTCATAAAAGCTCAAGTGTATTCATTCTCTTTAATTTGTGAATCTGATCCACCATAAAGCATTCTGACTATATGAAGAAAGGAACTATGTAAAAAGCAAGCATTAATGTAATACTTCCCTGGGCACATTTGCCAACCAAAATATTAAGCTCCCTTTAAAGAAAGGCTTGGGAATTACTAGTTTATTGTTCAGTGAAGGGTTTCTCTGTGTAAAACTATTTCAAGCAAGGCTAATGTCCCTGCAATGTAATGTCATATGTAGTCTTCCAGAAGGGATACTTTGGGGTCTGCAATTTCCCCTGTTTGGGAGGTGCCCTAATTTTCCTTAATTACTAGAATGCCAGAAAAGTGTGCTTTTAACTTACTAGGCCAGTCTTGGATACCGTGTGTCATTCATTTCTTTATGTTGAAAATATAAGTACCTGAATGGAAGGGTTTCTATTTACCACTTTTCCATTTAAACACATCACCCATGTCTGCTACAAAAATAGATGAAATAAACCAAAATGCTTATTTAAGTCCAGATAAAAATCACTGGCCCAATTTGTTTTCCAGAAAAGCTCAGAGTATTAGTTCTAGCTTAGCTTCCCTTTCCCACTCTGCTCTCTTCCTCTTTCTTTGCTCTGAATTCAACACTTGAAAAATCTCTGTCCTTTTTTGGGCTAGAATTGGAACCAACCCCTCCCAACCAACCCCCGCCACCCCCAAGCAAGGTTCTGGTGAGTTTGTGGCTGGGCAACACTGGGCTGATCCCATCCACGCTCCCGGAGGGGCCCGGACAAGCACTGCTCACAACAATGCAACAGCTGTCGCAGACAAGCCTCTTCCTTTCCCAGCAGAGCACGGAGGGGGCTGAGTCTCCCTAACCACACGGGGCATTTATATTGTTTTTTTCTCTGAAAGGGCAGGTGGTCTCCATCCTACCCTTTCCCCCTTAGTCTGCACATCCCCAAGCAGAATGTTAGTCACTCAAGGCTTTGGACGTGAAATATGATGCAAGAGCAGGCAGGGAAATCTTAGACATGGAACAAAGCCATCGGAGAACTGTTGCATCAGCCTAGGACTTTGATTTTTGTGTTTGTGTCTTAAATGCTAGTTACTATAGCTACCAGGAGCAACAGATATAAAGGTGATAATGGAGCCCGGCAGTGGCTTTCCAGGAAGACTGTGTATCACATTTCCTTTTTGAGCTTTTCTGGCACTGAACATTCAGTCAAGGATACCTACTTTAATTAATGGTTAAATTGGAATTGAAAATGAATCATAATTTGCCACCTGACGTTGATCATCTGGGACCTCAGAATTGTTGATTGTTTCTCCCTTTCTTACTCTCCCTCTACTCTTCCTCTGTCTCTCTCAAATAAATAAATAAAAATCTAAAAGAAAAAAAAAAAGGAAAGACGGTCTCCGAAGTCCATCTGAAGACTTACCAACATTGTTATTTATTCCGATTTAAACTCCCAAGGTCAGATTTATCCTATTAAGCTTAATTTGAAGAAAAAATTGGTAGCAATCCCCCTGCTCTCAGCTCTTCCTAAATAATTAGATTAGCATTTTTCCATCCCCTTAGACATCGCAAAAATTCAATCCTATAAACCATGGAGTCTCACGCAAAAGTTATAAAGACTCTTCATAAAAGCTGAAGACCAACCTATACGAGTTTACGGAGTTTCTCTGTTTAGTCATCTATTTTCTCTTTACTGGCCCGCATAATGTCTAAATAGCCATTAAAAGCTCATAACTTCCCTTTCCCTGAATTACCCAGTTCTGTTGTCAGAGGCCAGGCTATTGGCGAAATTTCCCTTTAGTAAGGCCTGCCCTGCAAAAGCAAACAACACAGAGACTTATAAAAGAGCTCCTCGAACTTAACAGAGAAGCAAAAAGCAAAACAGCTACTCTGCTCCTGATGGAAATGATTACCAATTCGAGATTACCCACAGAGAAGCCTCTCTCCATGATGCATGGAAAAGTTTCCAGAACATAATCTAATAATAGCAAAAATAAATAGAAATACTAAATAAATACTCCAACAAACCCATAGCTCACATCACAAATGGAAATCCAGAGTGCTGACAGCATGTGGGTTTTTCCTGTGACCCAGAGCGTGCAGGGGGTACGCACCCCATCTCGGTGATAGTGTATCAAGGTGTGGAATGTCACTGTGCTTTTCCGTGTGGAAAAAGTGATGTACAGAAAATGGATATGGCTCGCCCAAGGTTATCTCGCACAGAGGCGAGTGTGTGACGCCAGCGTCCTCGTGCTCAGCTGAGGCTCGCTCTTCTGTTACATGGCCTCTTCCAGCACAAAAACTCTCTTTTCACCGGGAAACCTTATTACGCTTTTCTTACATCTCACTGAGACTAGTCTGGTGGTCAGAAAATAATTATTGTAACAATAGCTTTAAAAATGTATGCCAGCAGTGGGGCCCCTGACTGGCTCAGTCGGTGGAGCATGTGACCCTTGTTCTTGAGACTTCAAGTTCAAGCCCCATGTTGGGGGTAGAGATTAGTTAAAAAATAAAATCTTAAAAAAAAAAAGTTTGCCGGTAATGTGTGTTCATTATAGAAAGACTGAAACTATATTCAAGAAAAAAGAACATAAAAATCAACTGTAGTTCTATCATTTGCATTTCAGTCCATGCCCTTTTAGACATTTTCCTTGGCATTTTCATGATATACAAATAATACATAAATAGGTAATTTTATTTTTTTACCAAGATGGGATTGTATAACACATAATTTTATTATTTTGCACATGTAGGTTGCTCATATACCAAAGTGTTAATAAACATACTTCTACAACCTCATTTTTAAAGGCTAAATAGTATTCTATTATATAAAATTCGGTAATTATTAATTACTTTTTGATGAATTATTATTTTATGAGGTAGACACACTGGGAAATAACAGGGTGAACATTTTTATAATTAACGTTTGCACACGTCCTTAGTTACAAATACTTAATTACTCGTTGATCAGTATCAGTCTAATGATATTTTTAAGCCTAGCAACTTAGAGACTATGTACACCATAAAAGCACATTCCTTCGGAAGGATCCATATCCTGCCTCCCTAGGGCACCACATAAATAGTTATCTGTTGAAAGCGACCTTGAACTTTGTAGTCATTTCTATTTTGGCAATATAGGCAGGCAGGATTTTTGCATCGGGGAGACAGGAGAGATGAAGAGTTGAAAGCCGTGGTAAATAAGAAGATTCTTCATTACTGGAAGAGTTCAGTTCAGTCCCATCCCATACAGGAATGTTCTCTAAATGCCAAAGTGATCAAAAACACGACCCGTGCAAAGGGACAAATTGTGGGGAATAAACTGTGAAGGTCAGATTATCTTCGGAGCAGCCACATGGAGAAAGAAAACTCCCGATGACAGAACCCCATCCATGAGCAGCTCAACCTTGAAACACGAACCTTCATGGGATATCATGCATCCTTCTAGGAACTGCAAATCTCCTTGATCTTTCTGCCTGCAGTGTTTTGGAGATGTTTACAGTAAAACTGTAACCTAAGACTTGCCTTTCAGGAAAAGAATAACTGGTAATGTGATCCTAGAAAGCTTTCTTTCTGCACTGGGCTTTTTAAATAGTGAGTGGAAGGATTTCCCTCCCCTCCATGCCCCATGAAGCAAAGGGGAAGGGAACTCACATGTATCCACAGCTTCCCTGAGCTGAGTGTTGTGGCACATACTCAACCTGCATCATCTCCTTGCTTCCTCCCAACAGCCTCAGAAGTGACTCATTGTTGTTCCATTTTTATACAGGGGAGAAACTGAGATTCGGGAGGATTAAAACATTCATTCCCAATCACATAGTTGGCTAGTTACAAAGACTAGGTTTGAACACCGTGCTACCAAACTGCAAATCACATGTTTTTTTCTACCACCCTTGTGTATTTAAAAAATCTTCCCCACATCTTATCCAATCTTGGTGATTCCTCTTTGCCTCAGGCCTCAGCCATTCAGACTACGTGAGTTGGGATTCCCCTTGCACGTGGTGGCAGCCCTAAGAATATAGCCATGAGGTGATCTCGAGTTTGACTAAAACTCTTCCTTCTTCAGGTGACTCCAAATTCTGAGGGGCTCATAAGCCTGTGTGCTTTGTAAGTGGAACTCACGTGGGAGCCTTTAAACTGGGTGCTCTCGACTAACTTGGTAGGGAGACAAGGCCCTCACTTTAGCTCTCTAGTCATAGAATGGGGCTTGGGGCCAGCCACAGGCTGAGGACAACATTTATGAAATTCTCATGAGAAGGACTGCAGAATAATAGTTAAAGATTATTTCAACATCACTAGATTCCAGTAACTCAATCAACTAGGGATAATCTTACTAATAATAATGATGATAATAATTAAAAGCAATAACAGCACTTAGCCTTTATTAAGCTCTCTCCTGTTGCTGTCTAAGCATTTTGTACATATTCTGACCTTACCTGGTGTACTGCAATTCAGTTCTGGCTCTAAGCACCTAAAATCAGCACAGACCCCACATGTGAGGGGTCCGGTCTTCCACAAGCCTGCCCTCACTTCAGATGTCAGCCATACTTTGGGGGTCCCCAGGCCACCCATATTTCTGACTGACTGGCTACAAATTTGCTTGCAAGCTTGATAATTCACTAAACCAGTGCACAGAATTCAGGAAAACGCTATACTTATTATTAAAGTTTTACTATAAAAGACACAGATCAGGACCAGTCAAATGAAGAGACACATGGAGTGAGGAATGGGAGGGTCCCAAATGCAGAGCTTCTTTGTTTTCTCCTTGTGGAATCAAAGTGTGTCACTCTCTTGGCATCAGTTGTGTTCCCCAACCAGGAAGCTCCACTAAGCTTTAGTGCCCAGAGTTTCATAGCATATTAAATCATTGGCCACATGAATGAACTCAATCTCTAGCCCAACTCCCCTCTCTGCCCTCCAAAAAAGTCGGGAGATTGGGCTGATACCACATGGCCTGAAGCCCCAACCCTCTAATTACATGGTTGGTCTTTTGGGTAAGAGCGCCTATCCTGACCCATCTCCATCTTGATAGCACGAACTCAGGGGTAGCCCAAGAGGCTCATAAATAACAAAGACATTCGGGAAATTCCAAGGGTTTTAGAAGCTCTTTGCAGGAATCCAGGACAAAAACCAGAAAAATTCTTTATTATCCAACAGTACACATTATTTAATTTGCCCCTTGTAGTATTTCTATGAGGTAAGAATTATCTCTATTTATAGGTGAGGAAATTAATGGTTAGAAGAACTATACATTTAGTCAATGATAGAGCCAAGATTCAAACTCAGGTCTCCCTGGTCTCAAAGTCTACCTTTGATCTATCCTAATCATTCAGCAATACTCCCTCCTATGTAAGTCCCTAATTACTCTCTTTTTTTTTTAAGATTTTATTTACTTATTTGAGAGAGAAAGAGAGCGAAAGAGAACATGAGAGAGGAGAAGGTCAGAGGGAGAAGCAGACTTCCCATAGAGCTGGGAGCCCGATGTGGGACTCGATTCCAGGACTCCGGGATCATGACCTGAGCCGAAGGCGGTCGCCTAACCAACTGAGCCACCCAGGCGCCTCAGTCCCTAATTACTCTTAAGAATGTTGTGTAGGAGACTGTGCGGCCACACACATTTATTCTGAAGATTGTCATTTAATTACTACGGAAATGTTCTAATTGAACTCCAATACGCATTCCCCTTTGAGCAAGAAAAGCCCTTGAGTTTTAGATTTTCCCCGACACCTTTGCATCTAGCTGTGAGGATACAGAATGCATGTAATTTCTGGGGCATGTCTTTGAAAAAGAGGTTGGTTGCCTTCTACGTTCTCCTTTCTTGCTTTGATAGCTGGCACATGGTCTGGTACTAGTGAGAGCCACAATCGATCATGAAAATGAGAGCAACTCCCTAAGAGGAAGCAGGGCAACAAAATCAAAGCACCTGGCTCCCTGTGACCTTGAACCAGAGCCACCTACTTGCCCTGGAATACTCAACTGCCTCTGGCCAAGGATGTGTGAAAGAAATAAACTCCGATCTTCCATAAGGCACTGGAGCGTTGAGTTAGAAGATCTTGACCTGTACTCTAACCAGCACAACTACCAGTCTCAAGGTCTTTCTCTAGACTTCCAGTATTGCATAGTGACAGGAAGAGTTAGCATGCCTTCGAATGTTACTTGTGTTCAGCATTACATCAGGCTCTATCCCTACTTGTCTCCTGAGTGCTTTAGTGGTGGGTTCCCCTTGATCTACCCTCCTTTTATCAGCTTGAAAGTCTTATGCGTTGAATTGGTGGTCCACGATGAAGCCCACTGTTCCTTCTGTACAAATGCAATCTGCTATCGTACGACAGTCATGTTTTTTTCTTCTATTGCGAAGCACTGTTGATAAATCTCAAAATGGAGGAAGAAATGCCATAAACATTTCTCCCTCTGGTCATTCAGACTTGCACTCAAAACGCTGCTGGGCAAAATGTGATTTGTGCAGTTACTGCTCTATGCCATGGCACTGTCCCTAAGCTGACCTTGTTCTAGTGCCAAGCTCAGCCAGTTTTGCTGGATTTTGGTCTTGGAGGTTAAAGTTTGACTGGAACCCGTATCTGGGGCCTTTGTTTGAATTTCTTCTCAATAGGCTCAGATACATTTAAAAATACAACTTAACCAAATGTGTCTCACTAGAAAAGAAGTAAGAAGGGTAAAGAACATTAGTTCACCATTTTTAAGCTTATAAAATCTGCAACTACTAAAAACCCCACTACCTTGGCCTTTTAAAACTCAACCTAACGCTTGTCCCAGTGAATTCTTTTATAGCTGCTCCTTAAAAGCAAATACTAACGACGTGCTATAGGGCTGTTTCTGAATTGTGTTCACTGAAAAACTGACCCAGAGTTTCAAAGCTGGCCACTGTTTTCCACTGTTTTAAGGAAGTAGTTTAATTTATGTATAACTGAAACTTAGAGAAGGGTGTGTTTATTTACATAGGTTGGGATTCCCAAATTACTTAGCAGTATTCAAAGCCAGAGAAATGATTCTGTGTGAAGGGAAGACACAATGAAGAAAAACCAAAGCTAGCTTCCTATCTTCTTTCTGGGTTTCAGGAGGAGCTTCAGGGTAGCAGATGAAAAAATAACACTTTCTGAGGTCTACATATAAGATCATCAAAGCACAGTCATATTTATATTTGAAGGGCTGAGACTAACCAGTCAGAGAAAAGTGGATTGGAATGGATGCAGTCTAGGAAGATGAGGAAGCATCCTTTCAAAGATGGGGTGCCCAACTGTTCCCCCTGTTTATCTGTCATGGAGAAGGAAGGCCATGAAGAAGACAGCCATGCTGAGGGCCCCTGAGAATCCTATTTCCTTGTTTTTCTTTTATAATATAACATTACTATGAGCTACTTTAATCAGCTAAATTTTCTCAGTTCCTAGTGAAGGAAAATACCTTGAAATAGAATGGGGAAAATGAGAATGCAGCATTTTCTCTTTTTTGTTTTGCAGGGTATTTGGTAGGAGTGATGGAGAGTAAAACCTACATGGTATTTTAAAAGAGGCTTTGCACAACAGAGGACAACTTGGGGAGACTCAGTAGACAGTGTTGTGAAGATGACAGATCCAAGGTCAAAAAGGAGACAAGAAGGCAGCAAAGACAAGCTCCCTCCTACTACCTCTTACTTGAGTAAAATTTGCTAGGTTTCTGGTGAAGTCAGATGTTCAACAATCTCTGGCTGTGCCTGTTCCCATAAAACTCCTTCACCCTAGCATCAACTATTTAAGGGAAGTACACGTAGGGACGCCTAGGTGGCTCAGTCAGTTAAGTGTCTGCCTTCGGCTCAGGTCATAATCTCAGGGTGTTGGAATCGAGTCCCGCATCAGGCTCCCTGCTCAGCGGGGAGTCTGCTTTTCCCTCTGCCTCCGCCTGCCGCTTCCCCTGCTTGTCTTTTCTCTCTCTCTCTGTCTGACAAATAGATAAATAAAATCTTAAAAAAAAAGTTAAAGAATACACATGTAAAAACACAGAAAAAAATATCAAGAAAAGAGTTTATGTTTGAATTTTGAAAGCAGGGTTAAAAACAGATTAATAAGACATACCAGATGTTGGTTACATACAGTTTGGTTGTTGATATTAGAAATTCAAGTTTGCTGAATTAAAAAAAAATTGAATGGAAGCATCTTTTCCTGTAAACTTAGTGTAATTATGGTGGGGTCATCTTTATAAAATGAGCAAATCAAGTGAATAACATCATAACTTGACTGAAATAGCCAGGAACTGTCACTGAAGTCCAAGTCAGTTTATGTAGACTTAACCTGTTTAAACAACCACTCTGGCGCTTCCTTTGCTTCAAATGTGAGGTCAGTCACTCAGTCAGGCCATTCATTGTTATAGAGTTTCTCAACCCTCTTCTGTATACTGGAGGATTTACATGCAAATAACTGGTAGGCATCTGTGCTTAGAGAACTCCTCTCTTGTCACAACATAAAATGTTATTAATAAGTAAAAGTCTGATATGAGGTTTTTTTTTTTTTTTTTAAAGATTTTATTTTATTTATTTGTCAGAGAGGAGAGAGATCACAAGTAGGCAGAGAGGGAGGAGGAAGCAGGCTCCTTGCTGAGCAGAGAGCCTGATGCGGGGCTCGATCCCAGGACCCTGAGATCATGACCTGAGCTGAAGGCAGAGGCTTTAACCCACTGAGCCACCCAGGCGCCCCTGATATGAGGTTTTTTTAAAGATTTATTTATTTTAGAGAGAGAGACAGAGAGAGAGGTGAGGAGGGGCAGAAGAAGAGGGAGAGAGAGTCCGAAGCAGACTCTGTGCTGAGCACAGAGCCCAACGCGGGGTTTTATCCCATGACCCTAAGATTATGACCTGAGCCAAAACCAAGAGTCAGATACCTAACTGACTGCACCACCCAGGCGCCCCTGATGTGAGTTTTATGTACAAATAAGACCAAATCATTTGAGGGACAATCATTCACCTCTCTGTTGGTGACAATCTCTCAGACTTGGGCAAGAATATGATCAACATCATCAAACATTTACTCAGTCCCTGCAGGAATGCTTTTTCTGCACTGGGCTCCATGCCTGCTCTCTGCTGGGGCTTTCAATAGAGTTGAAACTTCAATCCTTCAAGGAGAATTGTAAGAAATTATTTGTGAACCAAGCTCTAAAAATTGGTATTTTTATGTACTTACATCTATCGTGTAACTCACTTATACTGGAGCCAAACTCCAAAAGTCTAAATTTTTAAAAACATCAATATTAAGGTAGACTTGATCTTTGAAACTAAATATCAGGTGACTGAAACTTTCAGGCTTTTTTTTTTTTTTTTTTTTTTTTGAGTTGGTTGGGGATGAGGAAAGCAGACAGGGCTCTGGATAAAGTATCTCTGTTATAAGTTTTATACATATCCATATAATATTTTACATATATACACTTTATACATATATAAATATATATAACATGTTTAATCTTTAGGTGATTCTATTGTGGATATTGTTTCAGATTTTTAATTTGGGGGCATTCTTAATAAATAGTTTTATTCTCATCTCATTTTCCTGAGTTGTATGGAATTATACATCTTTACTAGGCTCAGCAAAATCCTAATACTTGGGTCTTTTCTTCATAAGAACGGTTTATTTCAGTACTATTCTTTCCTCTCTGGCTGTGAGATCTACATTGGTGGCTCAGGAGGGTCGGTTTAACCATAACAATATGGGTCTGACTAGGAAGAACATCTGCCTTTAGAAACAGCCATCTCTGAGAAGCACACCTATAGCAGGGGCTGGCGGGAAATCCAGGTCACACACAATCTAGAATAGTGTTCCTGAAACTTGAGTGTTTCCGAAAACCACTAGGATAGCTTGTTAGAGACATGGAATCTTGGACCCTACAGCCAGAGGTTCTGACTCAGTGGGGTTAGGTGGCTCCAAGTAAATTATATTTTTAACAGTACTCCTGAGTGATTCTGCTGCAGGTGGTCTGCAGGCCACACTTTGAGAAACCCTGACCTAGTGGATTGCAACATCCGTAACAGATGATAGTTGGGGATGGGGACTGGCAACAGGAATGTTGCCTCCTGGGAATGGGATGTTGTGCAAGATGGAGAGAGCCTTGGCCGAGGAATTCAGATACAGAAAATATTCTGAGAGCTGAAATGGCAGGCAGTGGTAGGAGGAAAGTCCCAAAGATCCCATTTCCTCAGCTGAGACAAGTCTCTAGCCTTTGGAATGAGGACTGTTAAGAACAAGACAGTGCTGTATCCTGGACGAAGGGCCCCAGGCCCAGGGAACCAGACACCCATCTGACCCAGGGTATCGGGTAGAGCCTGGGACTCAATGTAAAAAAGAACTCTTGTTATGGGTTGAACTGTGTCCCTTAAAAAGATATATTGAAGTCTTAATCCCCACTACCCGAGAGTGTGACCTTTCTTGGAAATAAAGTCTTCATAGAAGTAATCAAGTTAAACAGAGGTCATTAGGGTGGGCTATAATCCAATGTAACTAGTGTTTTTATAAAGGGGAAATTTGGACACAGAGACAGACGCACACAGAGGGAAGGTGATGTGAAGATACGCAGGGAAAATACATCCATGTGACTAGAGCCATGTATCTATGAGCTCTGGATTGCTGGCACATGCCAGAAACTACCGAGAGTCAAGGAAGGGTCTCTACTAGAGGCGTCAGAGGAAGCATGGCCCTGCCAACTCCCTGATTTCAAACTTCAAGGCTCTATAATTGTGAGGTAATACATTTTTGTTGTTTTAAGCCAACTGGTTTATGGTACAGCCCTAGAAAACCAATACAACCCTCATACTTCTCATCCCTTTTGCCACTACCCTGGCTGCAGCCACATGACCATCTGTAGCCTGGGTGGAGCCCTCCTCTCTAGGTTTGCTTCTTTCTCCTTCATTCTCCACCCTGTGGCTAGAGGAGTCTTTCTAAACACAAACTGATCAGTTCATTTGCTTGCTTAAAACACATTGGCTTCCCATGTCTTTTGGGATAGAGTCCAAACCCCACGACTGTGCTGTCTAGCCCTGCCCACTTCCCCATCCTTATATCTTGTGATTTACCTTATTTCCCCTCCCCTTCCCCTACTCACATTCTACCCTCCCAAACTAAGAGTTCTTAGACTAAGTCCTATTTTATTTCCTCCTGGCCTTTGAAGATACTGAATCCTCTGCTTAGGGCTCTATCACCTACCTCTCTTGCTGCCTAGGTCATATTGTACTTTAAGTCTCATCTTGAATGTCATTTCCGTGAACCTTGGTTCAATGTCCCTCTTGAGCGTTCACAGCACTACTTAGTGCCCCCATGAGAACACCTGTAGTACTGGGTTGGCACTGACTTCCTGTTGGTGCTTGACCCACTAAATATAAGTTCTTTGAGACAGGGATCAGACAAATGGTAGCTCCAGAATTCCCATAGGAGTGGATTTGAGTGACAATCTGGTTATGAGAAAGGCTAGGAATTTATTTAGGGGAGGGAGAGCTAATGGAGATGGTGGGGTATCTAAACTTCCCTAAACTATTCCTAATATTGCCTTTGGCAGGTATCATGCCTGTCTTGTTCACTATGTGTCTGGCTCATAATAGGTACTCAAAAATATTGAATGACTGATTGAATATGTGGGAAGTTCCATGACCAATTCTTGTACCCAGATCAGAGCCAGATGCACTGAATCTCAAATGGGACTAAAGCATCTTTATAGGTATATTATTTATGCATATATATATACATATAATATATATATATATGATTTTTCTTACAATTTTTTAAAGTAGTCTCCACACCCAATGTGGGGCTTGAACTCATGGCCCTGAGATCAAAAGTTGCATATTCTAAGGCAGGGAATCATAGGAGAAGAGAGCTAAAAATGAAACAAGATCAAACCAGAGAGGGAGACAAACCATAAGAGACTCTTAATCTTAGGAAATGAACTGAGGTTTGCTGCGGGGGGGGTGGGAGGGTGGGGGGGCGGGGATGGTGTATTTGGGTGATGGACTTTGGGGAGGGTATGTGTTGTAATGAGTGTGGGGTATTGTATAAGATTGATGTTTCACAGACCTGTATCCCTGAAACAAATAACACACTATATGTTAATTAATTGAATTTAAATTCAAAAAAATAATACATTAAAAAAAAGTCACATGTTCTACTGACTGAGCCAGCCAGGTGCCCTGGGACTAGAAAATCTTAAAAACCTTCCTGTGTAAGGTCAGGATTGGTTGTGCGTAGCCCAAGCTGTTGGAAGAGTAGAGATGCAGAGCCTGGGGGCCGGCTAAGCTCTTTTCTGAGAAAGGCTGACTAGTCATTCATCATCATTTCCTCTGGCGTGGTCCTTCCTGTGCTCATTGAAAGTTCAGCTCTCATTATTGACTCTTCACCAGCTGCTTCCTTCTTCTGTAGCCAAATAAGAAGGCAACCATTTCTCCAAGATGGATGGTCTACATAAAAATGATTTTATTGTGGGGTGCCTGGGTGGCTCAGTGGGTTAAAGCCTCTGCCTTCGGCTCAGATCATGATCTCAGGGTCCTGGGATGGAGCCCTGCATCGGGCTCTCTGCTCAGCAGGGAGCCAGCTTCCCCCTCTCTCTCTGCCTGCCACTCTGCCTACTTGTGATCTCTCTCTCTCTGTGTCAAATAAATAAATAACATCTTTAAAATAAAAAAAATGATTTTATTGATTTTGAAAGACGTCACGCAGCAGTCCCTCCCTCCTGGGCTTATTGAATAGACATGGCTATTCAGGATCCCATGAAATGATGTCTCTTTAGGGAATGGTAACAGTTCCGTTACAAAGGGACATTAAAATGGAAAGGAATAGGAAGAGAGAAGAAACATAACTGAATGTTGGACAGTAAAGACCAACTTTGGAAGAGGAATTTATATCGTGCATGAAGAAATCTAGGAAGAATACCGACAATCCTATTGTTAGATGGCCAATGGCTATTTACCAAGTATCTTCAAGGAGTATTGTTCTAGAAACTAAGGAGGACATGGAAAGGGGCAAGAACTTCCATAGGTGCATTGTGAGTATATTAATGGAGTATATACAATGGGAACATTTGTGCGTAGCTAACATCTTTGGAAGAGGACTGGAACAGAGGAAGAATCCCGCAGCCACGTAGCATTGTAAGTTCCCTGCCTTTATGTTTTCCAGTGGAATTGTAGGCTGCACTCTAAGCCAAACTGGTTCCATTTCAAGTACCAACTAAGAGGGATAATAGCTCAGAATGACAGTAGTTGGTGTTGAGAAGAATCCCGAGAGTACACCTAGGCTCACTGAGGAAACAGTGCCAGGTCAGTTAGTGATGTCTGCCAGTTAATGAGCAGGAAGAGGAGCAAGAACAAAGACACCGTATATTTGCATACTTTTTCCTGTTCTAGATCATTGGCAGGTATCTGAATATCCTCTGGGACTTTCGTTTTTTAAGTACTACCTAACTGTAAGCTGGAAGTTTGATCTTCCAGAAATTCTTTTGATGAGATGGTAGATTGTGTCTTCTAGGTTGAAAAATAAGAGATTCAACTAAAAATGCATAGATATTTATCCTACTTCAATAAGACTGCTCATTAATAATCAAAGAAACTGAAACAAGCAAAATACTCTTTTTAAGCCTATTAAATATTAAAGATGAAAGCAAAAAGAAAATTCAGGGAAATGTACACTCCCATCCAATACTGAACTAAGCATAATTTGGTATAACCCTTCCAGAAAGCCATTAGGTAATATATATCAAGAGCCCAGAATGTTCATATCCTTTCACTCGATGATTTTAATACCCCAAATATATCTTAATCATATAATCAATTAGCTACAAGAATTCATGTTTAAAGATATTTATATATAGTATGGTTTTGATGACAAAAAGTTGAAAATAACCCAAATATCTAACAATATGGGATTGTTAAATAATGTTAAGTGCATTTAATAGAATAAAATGGGAGCCACGAAAAATCCTCAAAAATTATTGTAAAAAATATTGATATTTTCTATTCAGTGAACATTGCAGGCTACAGAGCACTATATACAGTCTGATTGTAATTTACTAAAAGCATTTCTTTTCTTTTAATGGTGTGTGTCTTCAGAGTGTGCCACAAGCACACATACACGTAAAACTGGAAGGAGATAGCCCCAATGTCAACAGCGATGATTTCTGGATTCATGCTTGAATTGCAATTATTTTTATTTTTCTGTACTTTTCAGTATTTTTCACATTGAAATATAAATGGAAGAAAGAAAATAATTGTTTCTTAAAAATTCACCCATCCTCTTTTTTTTTTTTTCTTCACCCATCCTCTTAAGTTAACTCTGGGTGGTCTAGTGTATCTACAAGTCTCCAGCTAGGACTGAACAGAACTTTTTTTTTATCACAGTTACTTCAGTATGTATCATACAAGACATGCTACAAGGGATCCTCCTTCTCCCCCCCTTTTTTTTTTTAAGATTTTATTTATTATTTGACAGAGACACAGCAAGAGAGGAAACACAAGCAGGGAGAGTGGGAGAGGGAGAAGCAGGCTCTCCGCTGAGCAGAGAGCCCGATGCGGGGCCCCATTCCAGGACCCCGGGATCACAACCTGAGCCGAAGGCAGACGCTCAACGACTGAGCCACCCAGGCGCCCCCTCCTTCCCCTTTTTTATATACAAAGAGATTAAACACTGGAGAGAAAGAGGGAGCATAAATAACTGGGTTAAAGCCAGGCTGCAATCATTGGCAATACCTTAAAGAAAGTTCGAGGCTCCAGTTTCCCAGTCCCAAACTTAAATCCTAAAGAAAGTTCGAGGCTCCAGTTTCCTAGCCCCAAACTTAAAACACACTCTATTCCATTGTTTAAGCCCATTTGTCTGTTACATGCCCTCTAATCAGTTTGGACTCAGTCTATGCAGAATTAGATCGTGAATGAAAAGTTGTTTTGTTTTTTTTCCTTTGTCTCAGCTGCTGTGGTTGAAGTGTTCTCTGAGGCCTCCAAGCTAAATGACTTTCCAACTTCAAAGAGCCCCTCCTATTTTCTGTGACTGTGGGATGTTTACAGCTGGACATACTTCATGTAGCCATTCTTTCCCAGTCAACCTCAATGTTAACTTTGTTAACATGTTAATGTTGGCCTGTTACATATTAATCTTTGGCCTTTGTAATTTGGAGGTAACAAATACTTGGGAGTTCTAGATTTTGTAAAATTGTTATCTTACCAGTTGCACAAGTGAAAATAACAAGACAGGGACTTCTTTTTTCTTTTTTAATCCAAATAATGCAATTGATTTCATCAAATTGGTAGAGTGGGTTATGGGAATAAAGGCAGCCTACTTGTGGTGTAACAAAGAAGGAAAGAACAGGCTTAGAAGCACAGAAATCTGTCCATTCTTTGTCTGATTTAATCTCTGACTTGCCCATAACTCAAGTTGTTTTTTTCACTTTCTCAGAGACCCAGTGTCTCAACTGTAAAACAGAATAATTTATGCCCTTCACATAAAACACTGGGTTGGGGTAGGCGGCCCACTCAAAGTGGAGATTAGTTCAAAGAGACACAAATACCTTACCAGTTCCATTAGCTTCTTAAAGAACTGTATCAAATAGTTAGATGTTATTAAATTACTTCAATACTTGAATAAAGATAATACAAATATACCTTGTATAGAACTTGTTTACAAAGCAACATGGTAAAGTAAAAATGTATTCTCATTAGATGTGTAAATATTAGGTTCTAAAAAGCCTCTTCAGGTATTTAATATATGAAGTAACATTTAATATAAGCAGCATTGGTATATTTTATGTGAATTTGAATTATCTAAATTGTATAATATAAAAATTAAAAAGTTTTCTTTAATGTACAGAAATTGAGAGGAGAATCCACAAATTAAAAACATATCACAAATAGCATGATTTCAACATTAGTGGGCCCACTGATGTTGTTGCCTGGCACATGACAGTTTCCTGTTAGCCATTTAGGTAAATGAAAAGACATGCTCTGTCTCACCAGGTCTAGTCCTGAATCATATTTGTCTTGAAATAAATGTGAGCCCTGAATTAAACAAAATCTCTGGGCATCTATTCTTTATATAACATGCTTCTGTTTTCCTCGCATAAAAACGATTATGGGAGGGTGCCTGGGTGGCTCAGTCAGTAAAGTGTCTGCCTTTGGCTCAGGTCATGATCCCCAGGGTCTTGGGATTGAGTCCCCCACTGGGCTCCCCGCTCAGCAGGGAGTCTGCTTCTCCCTCTGTTCCTCCCCCACTCCCCGGCTTGTGTGGGCTCTCTCTCTCGCTCTCTCTCTCGCTCTCTCTCCGTGTGTGTGCGCAAAAATAAATAAAACCTAAAAAATTATGGGATGTCAAGCATTTACTATCTTGAAGGTCTCTTATTTTGACCTCAAATTTAAATAGAAAATTAGATCAAGTGATGCTGGTGTTTTGAATCTAGTTAAACACATAGTTTTGAATTTATAGAATACCAAGTGCTGGGCTTATACTTTTTTAAAAGCCACACCAAGACTCCTAAAACCTTCTTCTTCCATCAGGAAAGTAGTTTATTCCTAATTTCAAATAGGCTTTGATGACTCAAATCACATTGACTTCCACAGCTCGATTTGCGTGGTGCTAAAAGCTGAAGGCTAAATTGGAAGATTTATATTTGGACCTCTTTTGCTTGGCTTCTCTGCATCATTTCCTTACTGAATCCCTTTCCACTGCTCTCCTACCACGCGGTGCTCTGCTTCTGGGTGTTTTCTGCTTGTTCCTCTTTTTCTCCCCTTGTTGTAAATACTGGTGTTTCACAGGTTCCAGCCTGTGGTCTCTTTCTCTTCTAACTCTGTAGACTCTCCCTGGGTGGTTTTACTGTTCTCTTGATTTTAACCTCTATGCATATAGTTATGACTCCTGCCTATGACTGTCTTTAGCTCTGCATGTATAACCTTAGGCACCCAAATGGGAATTTATCATCCCCGCTGTCCTCATCAACCTATTCTTGGCCTTCGTATCTCCGTGTTTCCTCTCTTCCATCAATGTCATCACTCAAGCTCCAAGCTACAGGACAGAGTCATCCTCGATAACTGCTTCTCCGTCAACTGTCACTACCCCGCTTCTTGTCCACTGTTACTAATTCTACCATAAAACTTTATATTAATTTGGTCCCTTGTCTCCATATCCACTGTGCCTATGTAAGTGGAAGTCTTCCTCATGTCTTGCTTGGACTACTGCAGTAGCATCCTAAACTGTTTCTCCACCACCAATCTCTTCCCCACATAGGTCATCCCCTACTCCATTGCCAGGGTAAGCTTTCTAGAATCAAGGCTGATCATACTTTTAAAACATCCATTGGTTCTCTGATCGATAGAAGCAGTTGACTGAATGAACAATGGAATTCTTTAATAGAACATTAACATGGCATAATGGTTAAGAATCCAGATTTAGGTGTCCGGTGTAGTGTGACTCGGGAGTTTTATATTATGTGAGTGACCCTGGGCAATGTCTCTAGGCTTTAGTTTAGCCACTGTCTAACCAAATGAGTTTCAGAAGTAAAAGATAAGCTTACAAATGAATGAAATTAATTGAAATTTGCAATAATTCTGGTTGCACGAACACCTGTGCGATAGGTACTCCCTTCCAGAAGGTTGATCAAGATTAGAAATGCTCATATATTAGGTTGTAGCCTCTAAAAGGACTTAGCTATTTCTCAGAGGGTAACACTTGAGATACTAGCTCATCTTTCTTTATGCCACTCACAAATAAATTTCTCATACATAGCTCTACAATCATAAGTCATCCTGAGTACCTCAGGCCTGGACTCCCAGAGCTGCAGATCATCACCTGAATGAACATAACTCTCAAATCTCTGGGTGCCACTCTGCCCACTCCAATCCTGCATTACTTGAGTCTCTTCTTGGATGTCTAGAACTTGGTGTCTTCACAGGTACATCCTTGGTGATTCCTTGTTTTCATTTTTAGAGAGAGATTTCTCAGTGAGGACCAGTTACATTTCTTTTCTGGTGATTTTTGTTCACAAGATACTGTGAGGCATCCTGAGTTCTGGCACCATCTTTCTTTCTTTCTTTTTTTCATTTTTTATTAACATATAATGTATTATTTGCCCCAGGGGTACATGTCTGTGAATCATCAGGCTTACACATTTCACAGCACTCACCATAGCACATACCCTCCCCAATGTCCATAACCCAGCCACCCTATCCCTACTCCCCTACCCCCCAGCAACGCTCAGTTTGTTTTGCGAGTTTAGGAGTCTCTTACGGTTTGTCTCCCTCCTGATCCCATCTTGTTTCATTTCCCTCCCCCACCCCCATGACCCCCTACCATGCCTCTTGAATTCTTCATATCAGAGAGATCATATGATAATTGTCTTTCTCTGATTGACTTATTTCGCTTAGCATAATACCCTCTAGTTCCATCCACGTC
>CM052896.1:90768315-90870473 GCA_028534135.1 Potos flavus | reverse complement strand
CTGCATGTGGCTGTCCAATTTTCCCAACACCATTTGTTGAAGAGATTGTCTTTTTTCCATTGAATATTCTTTCCTACTTTGTTGAAGATTAGTTGACCATAGAGTTGGGGGTCCATTTCTGGGCTCTCTATTCTGTTCCATTGGTCTATGTGTCTGTTTTTGCTGGAACCATCTTTCAATGCACTTCAATTACAATCATTAAACAGCAGAGCTAGAGGAGGTCTTAAGAAACTATGTGATCCGGCCCTCTGCTCTTCAGCAGTGTTTCTACCACTCCATTGAGTTTGGACTCCATCCTGGAAACACAGAAAAACAAAACCCCAAGCCTGAGGAGCCACTAAATTATAGCACGGTGACTTGTCCCTGAGAGAATGATACAAGGGGGAGCGCCCCTTCAGTGTGGAGAATCCCATAAAGTGTGTCAGGCAAAGTCACAGGAGGCCTGGCCAGGAGGCCAGTTTCCAGAGAGGGTTCTCTGCTCTTCACGAGTTCTCTGCTCAGCCTCGAAGGCCGCCGCACAGCTCTGTTTCCTCCTACTGGCACTGAGTTAGACACCAAACCCAGCTCATGAGTAATCCCTCATTGATAGAGTTGGGCTGAAGGATTGTGAGGGGATAAGAGTGTCAGTGATCATGGCCAATATTCTTGAATTAGAACCAGACAACTTTAAAAATCCTTTGGTCTTAAAAAGATGATCTGTCTAAATAATTTACTGACCACAGATGAAAAATAGTCCTAAATTCATTTCCTAGGGCCCTGGTTATTCAAATCTTCTTTCTGCCTCCATCCTAAAATAATGTTCTTTTGAGTAATCATTTATTTACTCTGAAAGGATTATGAAAGTGAGTTTATAAGGGAATGGCGAGGTTGGGGTTGTACAAGAAAGTCACTAAGTTTCCTCTTCCTTGGTGTTCCTCTGACACCGTTTGGATGACAAGATACTGTGGTTTCTGTGGGATGACTGAAGAGTGGCACAGTTCTAGCTGTCAATGTGGGGCCCTCGTCAACATGGGTTTCCTCTTCCAGCGCTTAAAGTGTTCATCTGTCTTTCATCCACCATGGGAAGGTGTGTGTCGGAATAATGGGGGAAATGCTTATAACTCCTATGAGCAGCATCATATGACATAATTGACCTCACCGTCTAATTGGTATCAAAGAAATGATAAGCATTTCTGGGCCACCTTTTATAAGAAAACACAGCTTTATGGGAGATTACAGGTTATTTTTTTTCTCTTCGATTAAAATTTATGATGAGATTGGAAATGTACCCTAAATTTGCTTAATCCAAAACCTGCCTTCAGAACTCTTTCTACAGGACTTTATTAAGACCACCTATCTACTGATCTGTGTTATCCTTATCTGTGAGATCCTGTGTCTCTACTTCTCTTCCCAATCTAGTTTGGATTTTATTGCCCATCATTCTAATCCTCCCTTGTGAACTCCCTTGCCAGTTTTGTCTTTGTTTGTGCCCCGAATGGATCAGTGGTTCCTAACTGGGAGCTGCACATCACTGGGGAACTTCCTCTACACAGAAATGCCCAGAGTAACCATCAAGTTATGGAGCCTGGGAGGGAGTTTATACATATGCGTGAAGGCCTGCAAATATTTCCAAAGTGATTTCTGACACAAACCCTGGTTAAGAAGCTCTGCTCCCACCTAAACCCTACGCTGCCTCATCTCGCCATCTCCTCGGTGACTGCCCCAGGCAGCTGAGAGCTGGCAAAACACCACGGGATACACTGATGGTTATCTCTACTGTTCGTGGTCACGAGTCTCAAGGGGGCGCTCGACACTGCTCATGCACCCGACCCTGTTTCTTGATTTGACTGACCCACCGACTCTCCATCGTTACCATTTCAAATTATCCACACTGTTAGCCTTCTCTTCTCTGCTCCCCTTCAAAGTTTCAGCAGATGGTTTTGCCTCTGCTGCGGGAAATTCACAATTTATTTGCAATGAAATTTATAAACGTACTTGTATCTGCACCCATCTCTTGTCCTCTCCTGTTGCAGGGGAGGAGAGACTTCTACCTATGGCCAATCCTTTCCCTTGTTCTCTGGATCTCATCCCTTCCCACCTGCCCTAAGAGTCAGGAGGCTGAATCTAACCAATATACTTTTTACTAAGTATCTTGACCTCTCAGAGTGTTTTACCCACTTGGCCATTCTGTTCTTCTGGAGCCACTCTATTCTCTTGGCCTTTATGATGCTATCCACTCTCTCTGTTTCTTTTGTACTCCCGCCCACAAATCTTCCTCACTGGTTTTTCCTACCTAACCTTTAAATGTTAGAGTTTCTGAGAACTATACCTCATCATTTTATGTTCCATTCACCATTTTCTTCAAGTCTCCATCTTTGCACTTTGAATTATAGTGTGTGCGTGTGTTTTCAGTTATAGAAACTTGGGTGTGCAGAAATGTAACTTTTAACACTTCTCATATTTTCATTTCTGCGGATGGTGGTAACTCAAGCACTTGGATGCAGGGTTTCTCAACCTCAATACCGTTCACATCTTGGGCGAGGATAACTCTTTGCTGGGGGGCCTGTCCTGTGCCTCATTTAATGTTTAGCGCATCCCTAGCCTCCTCTGACCAGAGGCCAGCAGCCACTTCCCCACCCCCACTGTACCACACAAAAAATTTCTCCAGACTTTTTCAAATGTCCCTGGTTGAGAACCACCACACTCAGCTTAAGATCAGTCTTTTTAGGGGTATATAGATGTTTCCTTGTTTCACCTCTTCCCCGTTGTTCTTCCCATCTCCCCAGGAGGGGTCACAGGCTGGGGAGGATTTGTGTTTAATCTTGTCATTGAAAGAGAAAGCTTTGGGCTACAATCACTTCTCTGCTGGCACCCACTGTTGACAGTAACTCAAAGCCTATCCACACCACAGGCTCGCCTCAGGGCAACTGCTCTGCTGGGTTCAGCTTTCTCCTCTTTTGACACAGTTCCTGACTCAACTCTGGCCGGTGGCTGCTGAACTTGTGAAACTCGGGTTCCCGCATCACATGTCCGACTCTGGCTGCCCACTCTACAGCTCTCCTTTGGGACCCCCTCTCCCTCTTCTGCAGGACGGCTCTGTAGTCAAGGCCTGGATCTCTCAGGGCCTCCCGCAGGTGCTGCACGTGCAGGGGGCTCGAGGTGGTGTCTGTGTGAAGTGGGTCTGCCTCACTTCCTTTCTCTCGGCACCTGCTCTGTCTTTCCCATTTTACTATGGCTACGCTCTGTTGGCGTGGAACACCCTGGAAGGCCATTTCCTTCCAGCATTTCAGACAGGATACTGGGCACCTGTCCCCTCCAGTCTTGTCTTCCCACATCTTTCTGGGGCTTGCCATCACCACTCCCTAGGAATTTGGACCCAGAGGCAGTGGAGTGAGGGCCTTTCTACAGAGACACACATCATTCACTCCCTTTCAATCTCTCTACCCTCCCATCTCTCCAGCCCCCTCCCGCTCATGTTCTCTCTCTTCTCTCTGTGTTTCAGGAAAACTACTTTTGCAATCAGACACTACACTTTATCATATACATACTGTGTCCTGAGCACTTCATGTTTTTTCCTTTCTGGAGCTCAAGAAAACTTTCTTTTTTCCCTCCTGAAACCTGCCTCTACCATAGGTTTAAATACCCATTTGGGTGGTGCCTGGGTGGCTCAGTTGGTTAAGTGTCTGCCTTTGGCTCAGGCCATGATCCCAGGAAACTCAGGTCATGATGATTCCAGGGTCCTGGGATCAAGCCCCGTGTCTGCTCCCTGCCTAGTGGGGAGTCTACTTCTCCCTCTGTCCCTCCCCTTGCTAGTGCTCTCTCTGTCTCTCTCTCTCAAATAAATAAATAAAAATCTTAAAAAAAAAATAAAAAAAACCTATTGTGGAATTCAATATAGACTTTTAAGCCTACTCTTTGATTCTTTCTTTTCTTCTGGACACTTTTGGTGTCTTTTCTTCCCTGGGGCAATAAGCCTCTAAGATTCAGCATAAATGATAGAAGGAGGACAAAAATAAGTTATCAAGAAGGAAAGATATAGAATATTACTCCCACTACCTGCGTCTGATTGCTTAATTTTTGCACTTCACTTTGCAAAAGCCTTTTTGCAGGGCTCACTGAACATTTCATTTCTATCAGAGCTTCATCTCCTTGGAGGTGGAAGCTAAAGCTACCTGTTGCTGACCTTGAAGGGGAATTAGAGAGACGGGGTCACAAAGAGCTAACGACTACTGTCTTCTTCCAAACTTTGCAGTGGATCATGCCACAAAACAGTTTGAGTTATCAGAAATCAGCTTTGAGAGGTACCACTGGTATAGATCCTTCAGCCTCTGTGGATATAACCAATAAAAGATCTGAAGGGAGCGTAAAGTGTGTATATATGTGCTTGAAAAGTTATTGGCAATGCCCAGTTCTTTCACTGCCAGCAACAATCATTCAGTTTTTCCCTATAATTCTATTTAGCTTCATTCTGGACTGATTCAAATAGGAAGCCGACATGATGTCTACCAAAAATCATTTTAATCTTCAAGTTTCATAAAACAATGTAAGACACTCATATAACTCACTTTCCTGGAATGAAGGTTATAGCAACTAAAGTGCTTCCAATTTTATTTTTAGAAACTGGTTCATGCATTTTACATTGAACTAAGCCTCGTTCCTTTCTGTGACAGTTGGAGAGTTTTGTTTTTTTTTTAAATCTCAGCCAGTAGGTGAAGAATGATTTCTGATCTATGTTTTTGCCTTGAAGAGACCACCGACTCTATTAATAAAACAAACTCCAAAACAAATTTAGTTTCCTTGAGAAGCCACAACCTGCAGAGTCTCTGGTTGACAAACTGAGACAAAATGAATTGTGAGAAATTTTATATTACAAGCCAACACGAGAGCCCAGGGACTGGTCTTGAAGAGTGACAATTACATAATGTCACAAGAGTGACATTACATTCCAGAGTCACAAATCCTTTATGACTCCTGCAAACAAGTGCTTCTGAATGGAATTTCTAAGCCCTTGCAGATCCATATGCAACCTTTCAAGATAATCTGTACCTCAGCTGATTCTTAAACCTCAAAATGACTGCCCATGGACAAAAGCATAATTTAGAAAAGAAACTCCCATAAAGATACACAGATGAAATATAGGTTGAAAATGGTATATAATTAGTAGTATGTTACCGATCATTACTGGCACGTTGAGTTTGCTCTGATTAAAGAGATAATAAATCTTCAAGGAATTAAATAATTCTTAAAAGGCAAAGTGATAGTTAATGATGATTTCTATGTCCCACCAGAAGAAAACTAGAAAGTACATTTGTGTGGGAGGTAATTTTTTTAGTTTCTCGAAAGACAGCATAAACACTATCATTTTTGCTTTGAATGTGGAGATCGAATAACAAGTAAATCTTTGGTAAACCCCTGGCAGTCTGGAATTGGCTCAGAAAAAACAGAAATGAGAATTCAGAAAAGCCACAAGGATGAGAGCCATGGGCTGATAGATGAAAACCACAAAGCCTAACTGCTGAAGAGGTTTCTGTGCAAACCTCAAACCGCTTGTGCTGACTGACTGACCCTCAGCGTGTCCTACCGATCGATCACCTCTCCCCCGTCTGGTGACTTCTTTTCAAGCTATTATTGGTTTTAGGTTTGTATTTCTTGTTTTCCCCAACGTTTTGCTTTGAAAACTTTCACATCTACAGAAGCGTTTAGAGAATAGTAGGATAAACCCTCTTATATGCTTCACTTGGATTCACTAATTGTTAACATGTTGTCGCACTTGTGATACATTTGTTTGCTCTTTGTATACATCTCTCCCACCAATTTGTAAGTTGTAGTATCTCCTAAGATCAAGAACATTCTCCCGCATTAACCACAACACCATTATCACACCGGGAAATTTAACATGGTCTTAAAAACACCATGTAATTACACAGAACATATTCACATTTCCCATATGGTTTCCAAAAAGTCCTTTATAGCACTCCCCCCCTCCGCCCCGATCTAGGTCCAATCAAGAATCATGTCTGTGCACTTCTCCAAAGAAGACATACAAATGGCCAGTAGACACATGAAAAAATGCTCCTCATCACTTGCCATCAGGGAAATACAAATCAAACCCACACTGAGATACCACCTCACACCAGTTAGAATGGCTAAAATCAACAAGACAGGTAACAACATATGTTGGTGAGGATGTGGAGAAAGGGGAACCTCTTACCCTGTTGATGGGAATGCAAGCTGGTGCAGCCACTCTGGAAAACAGTTTGGAGGTTCCTCAAAACCTTACAAATAGAGCTATCCTATGACTCAACAATTGTACTACTGGGTACTTACCCCAAAGATACAGATGTAGTGAAAAGAAGGAGCACATGCACCCCGATGTTCATAGCAGCAATGCCCACAATAGCCAAACCTTGGAAGGAGCCAAGATGTCCTTCAACAGATGAATGGATAAGGAAGATGTGGTTCATATATACAATGGAATGTTACTCAGTCATTGGAAAGGTTGAATATGTACCATAAACACTGACATGGATGGAACTGGAGGGTATTATGTTAAGTGAAATAAGTCAATCAGAGAAAGACAATTATCATATGGTTTCACTCATATGTGGAATATAAGGAATAATGCAGAGGACCATAGGGGAAGGGAGGGAAAACTGAATGGGAAGAAATCAGAGAGGGAAACAAACCGCAAGAGACTCTTAACTATGGGAAACAAACTGAAGGTTACTGGAGGGGAGGTGGGGGGGGATGGGGCAAATGGGTGATGAGCATTAAGGAGGGCATGTGATATGATGAGCACTGGGTGTTATACGTAACTAATGAATTATTGAATGTTATATCAAAAACTGATGATGTACTATATGTTGGCTAATTAAATAAAAAAAAAAAGAATCACATATTTGGTTGTCTTATGTCCTTTGTCTCCTTAAATCTAGAACAAGTTATCAGCAAACATTTTCTGGACCAGATATAAATACAAATATTTATATATAAATAATATACTATGATATAAAAATAATATAAGTATTTTAGGTTTTGCAGGTCATACTTTTCTTTTACAACTACTTGTTGTTAGAGCATAAAAAGAGCCACAAATAATATGCAATAGGAAGGGATGTAGCTGTTTCAATAAAACTTTATTTATGGGTTTTTATTTATTTATTTATTTATTTTGTTTGTTTGTTTATTTTAAATTAAGTTAGTTAACATATAGTGTAGTATTGGTTTCAGGAGTAGAATTTAGTGATTCCTCATTACATATAACACTCGGTGCTCATCCCAGCAAGTGCCCTCCTTAATGTCCATCACCCAGTTACCCTATTCCCTACCCACCACCCCTCCATCAACCTTTAGTTTGTTCTCTATAGTTAAGAGTTTCTTATGGTTTGCCTTCCTCTGTTTTTATCTCATTTTATTTTTCTTTCCCTTCCCCTATGATCATCTGTTTTGTTTCTTAAATTCCACATATGAGTGAAATCACATAATTGTCTTTCTCTGACTAACTTATTTCACTTAGCACAATACAGTCTAGTTCCATTCAAGTTGTTGCAAATGGCAAGATTTCATTCTTATTGATTGCTGAATAATATTCCCTTGTATTTATATACACCACATCTTCTTTATCCATTCATCAGTCAATGGACACTTGGGCTCTTTCCATAGTTTGGCTGTTGTGGACATTGCTGCTATAAACATTGGGGTGCATGTGGCCCTTCAAATCACTATTTTTGTATCCTTTGGATAAATACCTAGTAGTGCAATTGCTGGGTCATAGGATAACTCTACTTTTAAGTTTTTGAGGAACCTCCATACTATTTTACAGAGTGGCTGTACCAGCTTACATTTCCACCAACAGTGTAAGAGGGTTCCCCTTTCTCTGCATCCTCACCAACATCTGTTGTTTCCTGTGTTGTTAATTTTAGCCATTCTGACAGGTATGAGGTGGTATCTCATTCTGGCTTTGATTTGTATTTCCTAATGCCAAGTGATGTTGAACATCTTTTCGTGTGTCAGCCATTTGGAGGTCTTCTTCAGTAAAGTGTCTATTCATGTCTTCTGCCCATTTCTTAACTGGATTATTTGTTTTCTGGGTGTTGAGGTAGATAAGTTCTTTATGGATTTTGGATACTAACTCTTTCTCAGATATGTAATTTGCAAATATCTTCTCTCATTCCATCAATTGCCTTTTAGTTGTGTTGTTTCCTTTGCTGTGCAAAAAGTTTTTTATCTTGATTAAGTCCCAGTAGTTCATTTTTGCTTTTGTTTCCCTTGCCTCTGGAGACCTGTAAGTAAGAAGTTGCTGCGGCCAGGATCAAAGAGGTTGCTGCATGTGTTCTCTTCTAGGATTTTGATGTCCTGTCTCACATTTAGGTCTTTCATCCATTTTGAATTTATTTCTGTGTATGGAGTAAGAAAGTGGTCCAGTTTCATTCTTCTGCATGTTGCTCTCCAGTTTTCCCATCACCATTTGTTGAAGAGACTGTCTTTTTTCCATTGGACATTCTTTTCTGCTTTGTTGAAGATTAGTTGACCATAGAGTTGGGTCCATTTCTGAGATCTCTAGTCTGTTCCATTGATCTATGTGTCTGTTTTTGTGCCATTACCATACTGTTTTGATGATTACAGTTTTGTAATAGAGCATGAAGTCCAGAATCGTGGTGCTTCCAGCTTTTCTTTTCTTTTTCAACATTCCTTTGGCTCTTTGGGGTCTTTTCTGGTTCCATACAAATTTTGGAAATGTTTGTTCTAGCCCTGTGAAAAATGCTGGTGTTATTTTGATAGGGATTGCATTGAATGTATAGATTATTTTGGGTACATAGACATTTTAACAATATTTTTTCTTCCAATCCATGAGCATGGAATGTTTTTCCATTTCTTGTATCTTCTTCAATTTCTTTCCTAAGTGTTCTATCATTTTCAGCATACAAATCTTTGGCTAGGTTTATTCCTATATATCTTATGATTTTTGGCGCAATTATAAATAGGATTGATTCCTTGATTTCTCTTTCTGCTGCTTCATTATCAGTGTATAGAAATGCAAGAGATTTCTGTGCATTGATTTTATATCCTGCAACTTTGCTGAATTCCTGTATCAGTTCTAGCAATTTTTTGGTGTAGTCTTCCGGGTTTTTTACATTAAGTATCATGTTGTCTGCAAACAGTGAAGGTTTGACTGTTTCCTTGCTGATTTGGATGCCTTTTATTTCTTTTTGTTGTCTGGTTGCTGAGGCTAGGACTTCGGTACTATGTTGAACAAAAGTGGTGAGAGTGGACATTCCTATAGTGTTCTTGACCTTAGGGGGAAAACTTTCAGTTTTTCCTTTATGGGCTTTATTTAAAAACTTTAATTTATGAAATTCCTATAATTTTCACATGCCACAGAATATTTTTTTGTTGTTCTTTTTCATCCATTTAAAAATATACAAACCATTCATCGCCCATGGGCAAAAAAAGAAGGTGGCAGGATTTGACCCATAGACCATAATTTGCTGACCCCATATCTAGAACAATTCTCTGCCTTTTTTATTCAAGTAAACATTTTCTTGAAGTATATGGAAACCTACACAATTTTAAGGGGACAATTTTTTTAAAAAATTTTAATTTTTCACAAAGTGAATACTTTTGTGTACCAACTCAGAATGAGAAATAATTGTGATTTGTTTTTATTTTAAAAAACACTTATTGGTGTCACATATGTTGACCCACAGATGGTTAGGACTAAGTCTATGGGTGAAACTATAGAATACTTCCAGAAACGGAAATGGAAATTCTTCTAGAAATTGAAGTCCTTACCCTCTGTTTACATAGCAAGGAGATCTTCATGACCCAAATGTCTCCATCTTGATAATTAGTCTGTCTGTTGGACCAGCCCAACTAACCATCACATCTGGAGCCATTTCTGAGGGCATGACAGCATGTGTAGTTTCCATTAACTTGCTTCGTCCCCTCTTATCTTGCTCTCTTCTGGCAATATATGTCACCTCAGATGGTGCCCAGGCATCATCCACTTACTATTTTAAGAATGAGTTCAACAAAAGGTAGATATCAGCATGGCCCCCACAGTCTGTCAGGTCTGGGCCAAGTGACGTTCACCTTCATCAGCAAATCCACTGTGAAGATTTGGAATCATGAGGGAGTCTGGTAGAGGTAAACCACCATGCCTGGTGGCTAGCGGGCTGGTGAAACTACTTAAAGCAGTTATTGTATCTTGTTTGCTATATTTTATTCACCATGTGGTGCAAAAATTTCTTGGTGTTGTAAGAACAGAACTTGGAAAGGCTCCTTTAGACATGGGAACGGTCACGAGTGACTCACAGGATCGCCTCCTCAAACACAAATAAGCTGCCTCCCAAGCTCCCTCTGGTCAGTTCCAGCTTTCCTGTTTACTCCAGGCATCTTAAGTCTGTTTACAGTATTTTTAGCGATTATCCCAGGGGTGAAGTGGGCATTAATTCATTTTCTCAATACTTAGAGCCAGCACCAGTCTCCCTTTTTCCCAAGGTGGCAGAATTGCTTGGATGGCTGTTTAGGACATATATCTTCATTTGGGAGACGTGCAAATAAATAAACAATGGTCCAGCCTTGAGCCTCAGCACGTGGGCTTGGTTACTCATTTTTACAGGGGAGAACTTGTTTGCAGAAGCTCAATCCCAGAGCAATGTCCACTGCAGACCTTTAATATTCTCCTAGGGAATCTCACACTCACATTCCAAAATAAAGACTACATTCAAAAAGAGGTCAACATCAACACTGAAGAAGTGAACAAAGAAGGGGACCAGTTTCACTCCTGGATTCTCAAGCCCCTTGCTTTTTTTCTACTCTCAGATCTAATTTTATGTTAATCTCCAGCACCCCCCCTTCCTCCAGCTATTTTCACTTGTCCAAAGGCATTAAATTAATAGCTCTTCAATTTTATTAAAAATGTTTCCCCTCTATATTCAAATTCCAAATAATAAAATGGTACAATTAACCAAATAACATGGCAGAGAATCCCTAGTGGAGAAAAGAAACCCATCAGATATTATGTAATAGGGACTTCCAGGTTAGGAAGGAAAAAAGATGTGATGAATTCTGGTAGCTTTTTCAAGTTTATTTATCAAGTTGCAGCTTGAAGAGAGGATAGACTTTCTCTTTGTTATTTATGATAGGACAAGGCTGCCAGTTGTTAAGTAAATCCCATTCTCTGGCTTTCTCATTTAGCTTGTGTTCCCAGCTCAAAGCATCATAAATAACCAATGAAGAAAAATACTGTCTAAACATTAAGACGGAGTTCAATAAATGCTCACATTAAAAATGCATGATTGGTATGAAGACTTAATTTTAGCCAGAATGCAGTTTCCATGTTTTATTGCAGTCCTATTTTTCTTTTCATTGTCTGTCTTAGCTATTTAATTCTGAAGCTCACAAAAGATGAAAAATGGGCATTTATGGGCCAGGCACATATGGCTTTAGTGGTTCAGTTGCTGACCTGGCACTTGCCCCTGTGTGGCATCAGCCATTGTGTTCTCGGCAATGAACTTCAGCTAGTCCAACAATCTCAAACCTGAGAGCTGGTGGAAAGAAGACGGAGCAGTAGATGTCAGTGATGGTGTGTAAGTTGGCTACATTTTTTCTAGGCTCTGTAAATATCGTGAAACAACATACAACTAATGGCTCCTTCCACCCCAGCTCTGTGAAGCCTAGAGTTATGCAAAGTTGTGCCATGGATACTCACTGAGATTAATGAGCTTTCTGCATCTGAGCCGCACATAACATGGATGCAGTGTTCTTACAGTGACTTTCTTTTCATCAAAACCAAATAAGAGCCTTAGCACAAGAGAGAGAAAGACCTAGAACAGGCTATTAATTACTATTATTGTTGTTGTACTTTAGGCAAGCTGAGCAGCTTCTGCTTAAAATTATTCTTTGTCAGAACATGTTATTAAATATCCTGAAATGAAGCTTGTAAAATAGTTGATGTTAGGAATATAAGCAATATCAGCCTTTTTTTTTTTTTCTCTTTCTTTTAAAATTCTTGGCTCCTAAATTTTGTTAAGTGTGGTCAGGCTGCTGAGGTTTCTGTGGGAAATATCATGCTGGCCTTGGGAGGATTGCAAAGCTCAAGTCAGGAATCATCCAGGATCTTGGAGTTCAGACCTCTTTGGCTGTCTGGGAATAAAGGTTGAAAAATGGCCTTTATTTCTACTGGAAAGGGGCCACTCCAAGACTTCTTCTTTTTTTTTTTTTTTTTTTTTTTGCCTTCCAGTACCAGAAATATAAAGTGCTAAGATATTTCAAGTTGAACAAGTGAAAGTAGTAAAGAAAATATGGCAATGATAAGCTAAGGATGGAGAAAGACCCTACGGGTTAGACAGAAAGCAACCAGTTTAGTGTTGAAGAGGAGGAAAGATCCAGAAGCATCTAGATTGAGGCCAGAATTTTAAGAGGAATTCTGATAATTTCATGAATATAGTTCTTCTTCCCAAGTATATTCCAAAGTTCTTAAGAGTTAAGGCCCTTTACCTCCCTATGTCTTCCACAAAGAACTCCTAGCAGGGAACCTTCCACGTAGGTTTGATACATATCTCCTGAGATTCATATTGTGCTTTAAAAAAGCTCTTATTATATTTTGCTCCTGTGTATATTTTGAGTATTCCTGTGATGGTGAACTTTGAAGTAGAGCTAAGTCACATTCCTTTCTGTAAAGGATACACCTGAACGAAGCCCAGAATCAGTCATGAAATAGCCTAACCTTGTTTCTAGCCTGAGATTCAAGAGCCTTGCTGATCTGCGAGGTATTTGGAGAAGCAACCCTGCCACCTGCTGGTAAGTACATGTTACCTTTCTTTCAGCTCTTCAATGGCACTCCTGCCCATCCATAGTTTCTGTTTTGATCAATACAGATCTGATTTGTTTTGAAGTTTTGCAAACTTTAAATCAAGTCTAAATAATAGCTTAGTTAAGATGGCTGAAGATAAAGGCCTGGAAATAAGGCCCTTTACTTTTACTTTTGTTGGAGAGGGATATGATTTTGATATTAAAGAAAATCTTACCTCACGCCCACTATAATATTAGCTTTAAGACTGCAGGTATTCTAATAGAACTTTACCATGACCAAGAATGTTCTGGCATTAGGGTTGGGGATGATAGGAGTAGATGGAGAAAGAGTATGGTGAGAAATTCACAGACGAGTTGTATCAGTCATGAAAAAAAAAAATGGATGAGCAAGTTCGTCAGACAGCCTGCCTCACAGGTAAACAAAATTTTCCCCACTGTGTTTTCAGGCTCATAGATCATCTTATTTGCAGTTAAAGATTTTCATTTACAGTTACTTGAGTAGTTTTCTGGAAACTCATGTGGACTCCTAGTTTTCCTAGAACTGGGCATGTAGTAGGTGTCAATAAGAATGAGTTGCATGAATGAATGAATGTGAAAATTTCTTTGCTTTTATAGTTCATCTCTGAAAATAAACTGCTGGGACTGGTGCTGACGAGCCGATTGTGAGCTTTTCTAATTTTTCTTACTGATTCCCCAAGCCTAACCCAATGGCAAATGTTCCTAAGGAAAGGACAATGCTCACGGATCCATACTGCTAATTTTTCTTCCACTTGATCCATGTAAGGAAACACTGAAGACACTGGAATAGCAAACAAGATTCATATCTTTACAAAGGAATGCTGTAATGACTGGGGGTTATCTGCCTATAGTAATATGTACCTTTGTCTTTGACGAGGCTGTTTTATAATTCTGGAGAGAGCAAAGTCAACTTGTAGAAAACTGAGAGCAATGCAAATATTTCAATAGACATACAAATAAATTCTGTCCAGTGGAGGGTTGACTTTCTTCCCTCTTCCCTCCCGAAAACCACCAGTTTTGTTTCCATTTGCAAATTCGTTTCCGTGTTCCTGATTTCTAAATGTCTCTGCTTTTTGGCTTCTCCTCTAAACTCCTTGTTAATAGAGCCTTATTCTCTTAACCACTAAGCAATGTATTACGTCCATTTAATTGGTTTTCCTGTTGAGTTATTTAAGGTCCTCATTACCCGTTTCATTTAATTAATGAATTAAATGCAAAGTCTGATACATGTTTGTTTTATATTTGTATTAGAGTTATGACTGCACTTTTTAAAAAGTTCCTTTAACGCTCAATATTAACAAACAAGTTGAGGGGCGCCTGGGTTAAGTGGCCAACTCTTGATTTCAGCTAAGGTTTTGATCTCAGGGTCGTGAGTTCAAGCCCCACATTGGGCTCCATGTTGGGCGTGGAGCCTACTTAAAAAAAAATGTTGAAGAAGGAGTCTGAGACCTCTCTTCCCATTTGGTTTCAATGGGAACTGCATCCCAAGTATTCCGAAATTCAGTTCCCTTGCCCTCTCTGAAGTACAGGATGCTTCTGATAGTAACTGAGACCATGTGGTGAGAAATGCAAAAGACTGTCCACCTCCCATGCTGGGTGGCTCTATACTCCTCCTAGTGATCCTGCCTCTGTGTAAACCATTTTATTTCTTTGCTGGAAGTTTCTTCAGAGCCTGCTGCGTATTGTTTGGACTGTCTTAGGCTTGCAACATTGGGTGAATTTTACCCAATAGCTGGTTTTGGTATTGGTCTGATCTGCTTCAAATTCTAGCTCTCCCATGCACTAGCTGTGGGATCTCATGAAAGTTACTAGATGTTTCTGGTTTACTCATCTGTAAAATAAAGGTGAAAAAATGCATATTGTGCCTGGCACATAAGTGTTCCCTAAATTACGTATTATTGCTATGTAGAGAGAAAAACATAGGCTGAGAATTAGAAGCCCTGCTTTCTTTTCTGGCCTTGCTAAATTGCAGCTAGGCAGTAGCACTACGGGAGTGATGTTTGAAGGTCACGTTTAATTCAGACAGGACTGTAGCCATGTAGCCTTGACAGGGCCAGAAGGATCTAGAGGGCTGGGTGGACTGGGTCAAACAATTTCCTGGAGCAAATAGACCAGGCCTTAACCTTTGAATAGCTTGCTTGTGGGGAAGTCCAAGGAGTACCCAGAGTATGGTTAGAGGTCAAAATGTGGTAAATGGCATGTGGTAGTCAAGGGCAGTGGGTGTAGACCACTTGCTATAAAGCATTTCAATATTTAATAACTGGTATGGCCCTGCTAAGTAAAACTCAGCCCTCGAAATGGGTGGATGAGCTGAACTGGGGTAGAAGGGTTAAACATCCCTTCTAGACACCTTAGACACCCCCAAGGCATACTCTGTAGGGATAGCCATATGCAACCATGATCAAATAAAGTACACCTTTACCCTCCTTCTGACTGAGTTTTTTAAAGATTTTTTATTTAATTGAGAGGGAGAGTGAGAGAGCAGGAGCAGGGGGAGGGGCAAAGGGAGAGGGAGAAGCAGACTCCCTGCCGAGCAGGGAGCCAGATATGGGACTTGAACTAGAGACCCTGGGATCATGACCTGAGCTGAAGGCAGATGCTTAATCTACTGAGTCACCCAGGTGTCCCTTCTGATAGATTCTATCTGTGCAATGGAGCAGCTGACAGGAGATGTTCTTTAGTAATAGGGGGCTTTACCACACCACCCTTCTAATATAAGTTTTACCTGCCAGTAGATATTACTATTGGATCAGGACAGTAATAGAATAGAGCCTTCTTAAATATCACAGCAGCACAGCTGTGGGTCTCCTCAAAGGTGGCAGTGATACAAACCACATCTTACTGCCTTCCCCTCAACCAATTAATTTCTATATAATAGAAAGGGCTGTCTCTGAAATTTATATTTCAGGCACAGAAAAAGGAATTCTTACACCAGTGAGCCACTGTAGCTGAATTTTAAATTTAAAAGCTATGAAAGAAGGTTTTGAAGATCATGTGTACTATTATTTTGGTTACTTTGCAGTGTTATTGGTGTTTAACTTAAAGTATCCAGTAGAGGGCATTAAAGGAATCATTCAGCTCACCATACTGAAGACAGGATTTGAACAGCAAAAATGAAAAAGAAAAATGGGCTATATATTGCAGCTTTCAGACATAGAACAACAAGTAACCTTTACATATCGACCTGAAATATATTGAAACTTTTACTTTTTCTTATTTTCTATGTCCTTCATTTAAAATAAAATATATCTCATTTTTCTGCAGTCAGATCTATTATATTTATAAAACACATATCATGAAATACCAGTGATTTTATTCAGCTATGTTAGAGACAAACTTGGAAAATATATGAAACAGTAGCATAGACACATGTTAGGCACTGGAAAAGTAATTTTAATCTTTATAACAACCCTAAGAAGCTGATTTTATTTTTTCCATTTTGCTGAGGCTCTGAGAAGCTGCAAATTTCATAGCATTCTCTGCTTGTCAGTCTTCATTATTTCTCATAAAACCTTTGGGAAGTGAGAAATAAATTTTCCTTATGAATAGACTCAGGATCTAAAATCCTTAATTTAGATCATGAAATAACAAATCTGATCACTTCTGTATTTATGTATTTTGGACATTATCTTTTCCTGTAATTTTTTACAGCCAAATCCTGTATCTAGTTGATAATAATGTGTTTTAAATTAATTAATTGACTGATTTGAATTTTCCTTTCTGATTAGCTTCTTAGTAGTTATCCAAACTAATCAGCACTCTCATATCTATAAAAGAAATCTGTAATCTGTCCTAGAGCAGCAACCGTGTCTTCTATCATTCTCTTTATAGCTTTGTCCCAGTGTTTCTAAGATGAAGTTCAAGGGCCACTTGCATGAAAACACTTTGAAGAGTTTATTTAAAATTGAGATTATTGGACCACAACAAAGATCAGTTAAATCAGAGAATCCTGGGTTGAAGCCCAAGAGATGGCATCTTCACACCCTCCCCAGATATTTCTTGTCCACACTAAAAACTGATGCCCTGGAGTAGACGGTGAGAATGACTCACGTTCAGGCAGTACTTACTGAACTTTAATTGTCCGTGACTGTGCTTCAGGCATCAGTGTGACTTGACTTCCAGTGGTAGTAGTTGGCTTGATAACCAACCACACAGGTTAGTGGAAAAGCATGGCTTTAGGAAGCAGAAGTACCTAGATTTTGATCACTTAGCTTCAGTTTCCAACATCTGTCAAATAATACCCATCTCGCAGTATTTTTTGAAGATAAAGTGAGATAATATAGGTCAAGCACACACCTAGCACAGTGTCTGGTCCATATTAGGGCCTCAAATAAAGGTAGATGGTAATAACTGAACATGAAATCTCATTAAATAAATATTAATGCTTGGTGTTAGAGAGAATAAGGCTCCTATAAAGTGCTTATAGAAAAAGTATGTTATCATTTGCATTAAATTTGAATTCTGTTTTTTTTAAGACATTATTTATTTGTCAGAAAGAGAAAGAGAGAGAAAGAGAGAGCACAAGCAGGGGGAGGGGCAAAGTGAGAAGAAGCTCCCGGCCCAGAAAGAAGCGCAATGTTGGACTTGATCCCAGGATCCTGGCATCATGACCCAAGCTGAAGGCAGATGCCAAACTGACTGAGCCACCCAGGCGTCCCTAAATTTGAACTCTAATGAAAGATCATAACCAAGTACATCTTCTGGATATACTTTTCCCAGTAAAGTGATGCATAAGCACAATACTTCCTTTATATAAACATTGCCAAATTCTGAGAGATAGTTCTGCATGGGTCTCTTCCATTTCTGCATGTCTTGGGAGGAAGGCACTGATTGCTTTCTGTTCTGTACTATCTTTTCAAGGATATTTATATAGCAAACAGCCTTGGGAAATAGTGTCTATTCTGGAGCAAATGCAGTCATGCTTATTGCTCATTATAAAAGATTCATGCACCCTATACTCAGAGTTCATGTCCTAAAATGAACCAATTGCGGGCTTCTTCTGGGTCCATCTGTGTCATATCCATGCCACTCGGGAGCAAGAACAACTGATGTGAATTATGCTGATGCTAATGTTGCTTGCTATGTCATAATATGTCATAATAACAAAGTCCTTTGTGTTTGATCCAGGAATCTTATGTGTGGTTTTTTTTGTGGGCTGTGTGTGTGTGTATGTTTGCCAGTATTCATGAATTTGTGGCAGCCTAACTTACTGGATTTCAAGTATGGTAATATATTAGACCCTTCATAATTCTTGACATTAAAAGCACCTTTAGCACAAGTTCTGGACATTTTATTTTATTTTATTCTTAGCCCAAGTGTTTGTCTAGTGAAATCAACAATGAAGAGAGAAAGAAGTAGGTGACTGGACCAAGATCACAGAGCTAGAACCCTAGGCTGGAACCCTAGACTCATGACTTCAAGTCCTCTGCTTTTTTTTCTTTAGGCAGTGATGCCTGGCAAACATCCCAGGGAAAGAATATACAAAAAGAACATGATTTTATCAGGATAGCTAGACATATTGTCATGGAAAAGGAATGCTTTCTATTAGGCCACTGGGATTTGAACAGTTATCATTAGGCCATTCCTCAAGTAGCTTTTCCATGTGAAAATGAATGGACTACAAAAGCAGTTCTAAAAGGGAAGATTATAGCAGGCCTGTTTCAGAAGCAAAAGAAAATCTCAAATAAATAACCCAATCTTACACCCAAAAGAGCTAAAAAAAAAGAACAAACAAAACCCAAAACCAGGAGAAGGAAGGAAATAATAAAAATTAGAGCAGAAATAAATGATAAAGAAACTAAAAGACAATAGAACAGAACAATGAAACCAGGAGCTGGTTCTTTGAAAATATCAACAACATTAATAAACCTTTGGCCAGACACATCAAAAAATAAGATAAAAAGAGAGAGATAGAGGACTCAAACAAAATCAGAAATGAAAGAAGAAAAATAACAACCAGAAATACAAAGGATTATAAGAGCAAATCAAACAGGACAACCTAGAAGAAATGGGTAAATTCCTAGAATCATATAACCTACCAAAACTGAAGCAGGAAGAAACAGAATATCTGAACAAACAAATCACTAGCAATGAAATTGAATCAGTAATCAAAAAACTCCCAACAAACAAAGTCCAGGACTAGACGGTTTCACAAGGAAATTCTACCAAATATTTAAAGAAGAATTAATGTCTATTCTTCTCAATTCCAAAAACTAGAAGAGGGAGGAAAGCTTCCAAATTCATGCAATGAGGTCAGCATTACCCTGATACCAAAACCAGATAAAGACATTACAGAAGAAGAGAACTACAGGGCTATATCTCTGATGAACATAGATGCAAAAGTCCTCAACAAAATACTAGTAAACCAAACCCAGCAACACATTAAAAAAACCATTCACCATGATCAAGTGGGATTTATTTCTGGGATGCAAGGGTGGCCCAATATTTGCAAATCAATCAACAGGATACATCACATCAATAAGAGAAAGTATAAAAACCATAAGATTATTTTGACAGATGCAGAAAAAGCAGTTGACGAAGAACAACATTTGTTCATGATAAAAACCCTCAACAAAGTAGGTTTAGAGGGAAATACCTCAACATAATAGAGGCCTTATTTAAAAAAACCCACAGCTAATATCATACTCAATGGGGAAAAACTGACAGTTTTTCCTTTAAAGTCAGGAATAAGACTAGGATGTCCACTCTCACTACTTTTATTTACCACAGTACTGCAAGTCCTAGCCACAGCAATCAGACAAGAAAAAGGAATAAAATGCATCCAAATTGATAAGGAAGAGGTAAAACTGTCCCTATTTACAGATGCATGATACAATATAAAGAAAACCCTAAATATTCCACCAAAAAACTATAAGAACTAATAAATGAATTCAGTAAAGTTGCAGGATATAAAATCAATATACATAAATCTGTTGCATTTCCATACACTACTAATGAGGCAGCAGAAAGAGAAATTAAGAAAGCAATTGCATTTACAGTTGTACCAAAAATAATAAACTATCTAGGAACAAACTTAACCAAGAAGGTGAAAGACCTATGCTCTGAAAACTATAAAACACTGATGAAAGAAATTGAGGATGACACAAAGAAATGGAAAGGCATTCCATGCTTATAGACCAGAAGAATAAATATTGTTAAAATGTCTATACTGCCCAAAGCTATCTACACATTTAATGCAATCTCTATCAAAAGACCAACAGCATTTTTCACAGAACTAGAACATACAATCCTAAAATTTGTATGGAACCACAAAAGACTCCAAATAGCCAAAGCAATCTTGAGAAAGAAAAACAAAACTAGAGGTATCACAATTCCAGACTTCAATTTATATTACAAAGCTGTAGTAACCAAAACAGTATGGTACTGGCACAAAAACAGACACACAGATCCAAGGGAACATAATAGAAAACTCAGAAATAAATCTACAATTATACAGTCAAGTAATCTTCAACAAAGGAGGCAAGAATATGAAATGGGAAAAAGACAGTCTTTTCAATAAACAGTGCTGGGAAAACTGGACAGCTACAGGCAAAAGAATGAAACTGGACCACTTTCATACACCAAACACAAAAATAAATTCAAATGGATTAAGGGCCAAAATATGAGACCTGAAACCATAAGAATCCTAGAAGAGAACACAGGCAGTAATTTCTCTGCCACTGGTCACAGCAACATCTTTCTGGATATGTTTCTTGAGGCAAGGGAAACAAAAACAAAAATAAACTGTTGGGATTACATCAAAATAAAAAGCCTCTGCACAGCAAATGAAATCATCAATAAAACAAAAAGCCCATTGAATGGAAGAAGATATTTGTAAATGACATATCTGATAAAGGGTTAGTATCCAACATACATAAAGAACTTATACAACATCAAAAAACCAAATAATCCAATTTAAAAATGGGCAGAACACATGAACAGACATTTCTCCAAAGAAGATATACAGATGGCCAACAGACACATGAAAAGATGCTCAACATCACTCATCATCAGGGAAATGCAAATCAAAACCATAATGAGATATCAACTCGCACCTGTCAGAATGGCTGAAATAAAAAACACAAGAAACAACAAGTGTTGGTGAGGCTCTGGAGAAAAAGGAACACTTGTGCCCTGTTAGTGGAAATGGAAAGTGGTGCAGCCACTGTGGAAGAGTTATGGAGATTCTTTAAAAAGTCAAAAATAGAATTACCATATGATCCAATCACACTATTGGGTATTTACTAAAAAAGTACAAAATCGCTAATTCAAAGGGATACATGCACCCTGCTATTTATAGCAGCATTATTATTTTTTTATAAGAAGGAGAGATTTGTTTTTTAAAAGATTTTATTTATTTGACAGAGAGAGACACAGCGAGAGAGGGAACACAAGCAGGGTGAGTGAGAGAGGGAGAAGCAAGCTTCTCGCCAAGCAGGGAGCTTGATGTGGGGCTCGATCCCAGGACCCTGGGATCATGCCCTGAGCCGAAGGCAGACGTATAGCAGCATTATTTACAATGGCAAAATTATAGAAGGAACCCAAGTGTCCATCGACAGATGAGTGGATTAAGAAGTCCATCGACAGATGAGTGGATTAAGATTAAGAAGTTATATATATATATATATACACACACACATATATAATGGAATATTAATTAGCCATAAAAAGAATGAAATCTTGCCATTTGCAACAACATGGATGGGGTTAGAGAGTATAATGCTAAGCGAAATAAGCCAGTCAGGGAAATACCATATGATTTCACAACTGTGGAATTTAAGAAACAAAACAAAGGAAAAAAAAAAGAGAGAGAGAGGGAGAAAGACAATCTACAGAGAACAGACAGTTACCAGAGGAGAGATAGGGGGATGGGTGAAATAGGTGAAGGGGATTAAAGAGTACACTTATCTTGATGAGCACTGAGTAACATACAGAATTATTGAATCACTGTATTGTACACCTGAAAACTGATATAACATTGAATGGAATTAAAATAAAAAACTTAATAAAAAATGTGGATAGACTGTACCTCTTTGGTGTCATTTTCATAGACAATCCAAGTTCATGGATTGACCGATGATGTCAGCATGTATAAAAGAGAGCAGAGTAGAAAGTACATTGTCAATAAGCCTTGGGATGGATGGATGTGCCAAGCTGGCATAGAAGAGAAGAATTCTGAATTACATTGGAATTTACAGTGATGGAATACACACATAGCTATAAATGGAGAGAGGGTAGATTATGTTTGGGGTGGTTGGTGGTAGGGCTGCAAAATTGGGAGGTAAATATATGAAATAATTCTATTCAAAATACTATTTCATTATAAGTTGCTCAGTGCCTTATAGTCAGTGAAAGAAATAAAAGCTTGGAAGTGAAAACAGCTGGAGAGCATTAAGGAATCACCAAGAGTTAGCAGATGATGGCAGCAAGAGGTTCAGATAAATTCTCAAAACAAAGAACACTTGATTTAAAGTCCTGTCAGAAAACTTGGCTTTGTTTTGGACATTGCTTCTACTTAGGTATCAGAGTTCCAGTCAGTAAAATACATGCATACTCTTTACTTTAGCTTACAGTGTTCCTGTGCCAGTAACAAACTCTGGGAGGATATAGAGAGTCCTTTAGTTAAGTTAGTATACTTAGTTCATCAGGCAGCTATAGGGTTGAACCTGAGCAGACACAGAGAGTACAAATGGTGCAAAGGGTCTCTGTCCTTAAATAGGTTAAAACCCAGTAGGGGAGACAGATATATGAACAAATAACAGAGTGAGATATGTACAATAATATAAGTATTTATGAGATGCGGAAAAGGGTCATAGGAGACTTAATTCTATCTTGAAGTAGAGAGTAATGAAAAGGTTCACAGAAGAGGTGACATCTATGTCACTGATAGATCCTTTGCCTCATTCTTTAATATGATCTGCAATGGTCTGATTTCCCCTGTTAACAGCAAGTCCTTCCTAAAAAAAAAAATTGATGGTTTCTGTGATATTGTGGTTTAAAGTAAGAAATACATATTTGTTCTTGGTCCCCTTTCTGGCACAGAGCTCCCGAAACCCTTGGAATTTCCTAGGCAAAGAGAACCATAAAGGGGCCTTTTATTATGTTAATTAGATGACTTTGGGAAGCGCGTAAGGATGGGGGCTAGTTGCCAGGGGAACCAACCAAGCGATTAGAAGGTTGGAACTTCCAATCCCACCCCCAGACCCTAGGAAAGGGAGAGGGACTGAAGGTAGAATCAATCACCAATGGCCAATGATTCAGTCAATCATGCCTATGTAATGAACCTTCCATAAAAACCCAAAAGGACAGGGTTTGGAAAGCTCCCAGGTTGGCAAGCATGTGGAGGTGCTGGGGGAGTACTGCCCTGGGAAAGAGTGTGGAAGCTCTGTGCCCTTCCCTTATACCTTGCTTTATGCATCACTTCCATCTGGCTGTTCCTGAGTTATATCCTTTTATAATAAAGCATTAATCACACCTACTAAAATATTTCCTGAATTCTGTGAGCCTCTCTAGCAAATTAATCAAACCCAAGGAAGAAGGGGGATCATGGGGACTTCATTATAGCTAGTTGGTCAAAGCACGGATAATAATCTGGCTTGTGACTGGCATCTGAAGGACGGGGCAGTCTTGCAGGACTGAGCCCTTAACCTGTAGAATCTGATGCTATCCTCCAGGTAAACAGTATCAGAATTGAGTTGAATTGCAGAACACCCAGCTGGCACCCTGAGCATTGCTTGGTGGTGGTGTGGGGGACCCCAACCCCCCACCAACACATTGCATTGATCTAGGAACAGTCTCTTTCTTCATTCCACCTCATGGAGAAAATGATTTAGAGGCCACAGTAAGTTCTTTGCCTCTTTGAAATGTTTTCCAACATCATATGTATCATAAATCAAATCCTTGGTGCAGATGATGTCAGAATTATTCAGTGATTGTATAGTAAAAGATTAGGCATTAAGACAACTTGCTTTTTGATTGTGCTGCAGACCAGTTCATTTATGCACTTCAGATGTGAGCTGGGCTTAACAGGTTAGCTACTGAGATGTGGTGCAATATCTTTCAGACTTATGGACCTAAAGGCTCGTATCATGGGTACCTCTGTTCCCTATGACAAATGTTTATCTGTGTTCCACAGGAACTTAGTATTTGCTAGCTTTTCTTGCCAATTAAGTCATTCTAATTTCTTCCGCTGGGTTCTTTGTGATAGCACTTAGTATTTTCACAGTAATCTTCCTCTGGGCAGAATGCTCAGGCACTTGAACTTCATGTCTTCAAAAACTGTTAAACTTTATTCTAAGGACTTCAAGCACAGTAGGGAACCTTATTATTATTATTTTTTCCCTTTCGACTTCCTTCATCATTCTTTCCAAAAGAGAGAGTGTCCATTTAGTGTTTGAAGGTTGACTTGTTCTCCTGGGAGTTTCAGGTTAAACGGGGATGGTGGGAAGGGCATCCAAGTAGAGGAAACAAGATGCACATGAATATAAGGAAGTTTAAAAGAGTAGGCATTCAGTATTACTGGAGAACAGTGTGGGAGGGGAGGAGAAAATAGGAAATGGAGCAAGAGAGGGGGGCAGGGATCAGTTATAAGGCTGGGGAGCGGAGGCTGGACTTGAAAGTTATTTAAAGAGGGAAAATAAAAAAAAAATTATAAGAGAATTGTTTTAAGGGATGAGTAAGAGCAGCAAGAAAAGAGAATTGTCTGGTTTCTGATTTTGGTGAGTAGTTAAATGGGGAAGGCATAAGAAAGAAGAAATACAGGAGGAGGTGCGGTTTTGAGAGCTAAGTGTCAGCCCAACATCATTGTGGGATGTCCTGTTGAAGATATTCAGAGGAAGTTGGAAATGCAGATTTTAAACTGAAAACAATGTGGCTGATAATATTTAGGTGTGAAAAACTTCAGGAGTACGAAACATAGGAGGAGATATGCTTGGGCAATAAGCTAGACATCAGTAATTCTATCTTCCCATCCACGGCCTCTGCTGTCGAGGTAAGCCTCAGTGCTTTCTACTATGTTTCTATCATTCATTCAACATTCACTTGACAAATACTTTTTGAATCGCCATTGTCCTGGGCATTGTGGCAGGCATGAGTGATCATTTGGAGAACAAGACTGGGTCCCTTTCCCATGGGCTCACATTCTAGCTCATGATACAAGCAGTGGGAACACCACATGCAGCAACCCTTAGGCAGAAAACCCTGCTGCAGTTTAAGAATTTCATCATGAAATGAAGTTGGAGGTGGGCAAGGCCAGTTCATGTGAGCCTCATAGGTTATGGTAGAGAATAGAGTTCTTTCTAAGCCTCTGAGATTTATAAGCAGGGGAGTATTCATCCCTCTTCCAGCCAGTGGGTTGGATTGGGAGTGGAGTCCCTTCTTAGGCTGAAAGAGCCCAGTGCAAAAAGGTAAGCTGCCCCATCAGGATTCTTTCCTTTGGGAGTCAGGGTCGGTAAACATCAGGCAAATGTGGCAATTGTTAGTGATTGTGAACACTGAGAAGATGCTACACCATAAAGAACCATTATGGTCTGTATGCAAAGTGACGTTGTGAGAAAGGAGAAAGTACAATGTAGCATGAGTGATGTGACAGAGGAAGTGGAGCACTCACTTTTCTTTCATTCCAGTGAGATACCTTTGTCCTTTATCACCCTCTGTGTACCATTACAACAAACCCTTCCTCGTTCGAATTCCTGTGTCTGAACTTCCATCTCTTACCACTGAAAGGGCCCAATCAGGATACACAGAAGAGCAGGTAAAGAGAGAACAGAGTTCACTACCTTATCCTCTGAGGCCCACATTTTTATTGTAGCACTGATTTATTGATATGCCTGTCTCATGCTCTGCATGTCTTATCTTTACATCTTAGCATTGATCATCACACCCAGTGCATTCGTTGGTGCCCAAAAATGCCTGTTGAATTGAATTGAAGATGGAACCCTGAAAAATATCTGAAGGTTGAACTGGGGGGAGAAATAAGTCCACAGAACATATTTAGAAGGAACGACAGCAGTAGATGGGGAACCAGAAAGGTGTGGTGCCTGGAAGGGCAGTGGATAAGAGAGTATATCATAAGGAGTAGGCATGGAGATGGCAGTGTTTCAGAGTTTAAAATCATGAGGATGCAAATAAGTACCAGGTGGATTTGCCAACTGTTTTATTACAAAGATGAAAGAAAAGGTCATATTGCTGTCAATGGAGGAGGTAGAATCGCCATGAGTGGATGATGTTCAATAAGTTATCACAGCATATGCTGGTCTTCACTGATTTCCCGTGATCAAATATTACAAAGAGCTATTCAGATACAACTATAAACCAAAGACTAACCCTTTCTATACTTTCTATAAATAAACAAATAAAACATGAAAGTCTCAATGCATTTGTTGATATATGTGTTCATGATTTTTGGAAAACAAGAATGCTAATTTGCTCTCTTCATAAAATGGAAATCTTAGATTTTGCCTGATGGTATGAAGATAACAGTCTATTAAAACTGCAAAGCATTGCATGTAGTTTCATTTAGAGAGGTGTGTAACTCACACGCCATAAATATTAACAAAATATGTCAATCAAAGTGTATATAATCAGGCATGTTTCAAACAGAAGGCAACCTCAGGCTTTCATATTAATTGGCTAGAGTTTGCATTATTTTTCATGCTCATGCATTAATATTCATGTAGCATATTTTCATTAAATTTGTACTTCATAATTCTGAAGTTAAGGAAAGGTAAATAATAGCCTCTTTTTAAAAGCTGTATTGGAATGCTATGTCTCTCTCTTTAAAATTTTAATTCCAATATAGTTAACAGTGTTGTATTAGTTTCAGGTGTACAATATAGTGATTCAAAACTTCCATACATTATCTGGTGCTCATCACAACAAGTGCGCTCCTTAATCCCCATCACCTATTTCACCCTTCCCCACCCACCCCTCCTCTGGTAACCATCAGTTTGTTCTCTACAATTAATAGTCTGTTTTTCCCTTTATTCACTTGTTTCGTTTCTTAAATTCCACATGTGAGTGAAATCATATGGTAATTGTCTCTCTCTGACTTGCTTATTTTGCTTAGCATTATACTCCCTAACTCCATCCATGTTGTTGCAGATAGTAAGGTTTTATTCTTTTTTAATGGCTGAGTAATTATCCATTGTATGTATATACCACATCTTCTTTTTAAAATTTAAGTATGCTCCACACCCAGCATGGAGCCCAATGTGGGCTCACAACCCTGAGATCAAGACCTGAGGTGATTTTAAGAGCCAGATGCTTAACCGACTGAGCCGCTCAGGCCCCAATACCACACCTTCTTTATCCATTCATCTATCAATGGGCACTTGGGCTGCTTCAATAATATGGTTATTGTAAATAATGCTGCTATAAACATAGGGTTGCTTATATCTGTTCAAATTAGTGTTTTTGTATTCTTTGGGTAAATACCCAGTAGTGGAATTACTGCATCATAGGGTAGTTCTATTTTTAATTTTTTTAAAGGAATTTATTTATTTATGTGAGAGAGAGAGAGTATGAGCGGAGGGAGAGGCAGATGGAGAAGCAGGCTCCATGATGAGCAGAGAGCCCGATGTGGGGCTTGATCCCAAGACCCTGGGATCATGACCTGAGCTGAAGGCAGACGCTTAACCAACTGAGCCAACCAGGCACCCCTAATTTTTTTTTTAATATTTTATTTATTTATTTGCCAGAGAGAGAAAGAGAGAGAGCACAAGCAAGGAAAGCAGCAGGTAGAGGGAGAAGCAGGGTCCCTGCTGAGCCAGGAGCCTGATGTGGGACTCAATCCCAGGACCCTGGGATCATGACCTGAGCCAAAGGCAGACACTTAAAGGACTGAGCCACCCAGGCGTCCCTGTTTTTAATTTTTTGAGGAGCCTCCATCCTGTTTTCCAAAGTGGCTGCATCAGGTTGCATTCCTGCTACAGTGCATAAGGGCTCCTTTTTCCCCACATCCTCGCCAACACTTGTTTCTTGAATAGTTTCTTAAAAATTGTTTTTTCCAGGTAACTTTTAATTCTCATCAGGAGAGATTGAAGACCTGAGATTAGTCTGCTAGTTAATTCTAGTCACTTACTTCTATGTGTTATAAATGTCACTGTGACTATATTTTAATAGTGGTAACTGCTCCCCCCCCCACCCCAGGGATTCATCCAAGGATAGCTCTACTGCATCACGTAGGTTTGATTTTTTTTTTCTTTTTTTTTCTTGCTGTGTCATCTGAATCCCCACTCCTTTGGTTTCCTTTCTAATTATTCATAATTTCTTTCAGAATGCCATCAGAGAGTTCTGGTAGAGAAAGTTCTGGAAATGGAAAGTCTATTTGGAGGAAGATTGGACATTGACAGTCTGACTTCCTGGGTGCTTTCTGTAGCCTTCTACTCCAATATTAAGAATGTGTGTCTGTGTCTGATGTGCAGGAGGGGTCCCACACCTCTGATCTCACCCACAGTCATCTATAACTAGCCTCTTTTCTCTTTTCTCTTATTGGATTCTGAACTTATCAGCTTTTAGTGGTTTGCTTGTTTTCTTTCTTCCTTCACTGTCAGCCACAAGGAACTCTACATACTCTTTAGAACTGCCATTTTGTTTGCCTATTCTTTTTTAATGCTTTGTTATCTTTGGGGTCCTTGTATCCAATACACAGCTCTGTGGAATTTTTCTTTTTCTAATGTGAAAATGCTCATGCACTTGGGTTCCTGTCAAGAATACCCTGAATTTCTGGCTGGTGCTTTTCTCCACTGAAGGCTATGTATGCTATAAGAGAAATGGTCCTCAACTATCAAAGTCCTTTGCAGGAGGTTCCTGTTGGCTGTTAGGCAACTCCAGGTTTCCTAGTGATCTGCTTGGGCTTTAGTCTTTTCTCTACATTACTCTATCTCATGTCACCTGGAAAAGCAGCAGTGTTCTTCTGTGGCTATACCTTTGTAACTAGATAGATAAGGCTGCCCCATTTCATGCCTTCAGAAAGTTTCTCCTCTCCCCTTTTATGACAGGAAGCAGCCTTTGTCTTTCCCAACTTTTTCCCTCTCTTCATAAGCCAGGCTAAAATACAAAGAATCTTCCATAATTTCAGTGGACCCCCATAACCTGGGGTGGGAGTGGGAGCTGAAAGACAGGGATAGAGGTGACCTTAGTAAACAATGTCCTTCTCTTATCCTCAGGGACAACTCTGACACTACCATTCCACTGTCATCAGCTCTTCATGTAAGTTTAGCTGTAAAGAGTGAGCAGCTGCTGGAATAGATGCAGGGTTTAGAGAGGATGTTATAGTAAGGAAGATTTGGACTTAACCTATAAACTGGAAGAAGCCAATATAGAAGGAGAAGCTGAAGACAGGAGAGTTCTATCAAAAAAGTTCAGTCCCTCCCCCAGGCATCAATCTGATCTAGCATTTAAGACACCTAATTTCCTATGCTACCATGCAGCAATTGATCTCTTGCCCCTATCAATAATTTTATCACTACGACTATACGACTACAACTACAACTACGATTACAACTATGACGACTACTACTACTACTACTACTACTATGATGGTGATGACAACCACTACTACTATTTGGGTAACTCTGGGAGGTTAATGGAGATTATTGGGTATGAGATAAAATTTCTCTAGCTACTCCTTGGTGCCACCATTTGGTGCCACTTCTTTCCATCCACTGAAGACTTTGACATCCATCTCCTCTCTGGTATGACTCCTACAATGATCATTGTGCCTATGGATGGCCCATACAACTCCTTGGTGTCTTACTTCCCTGATGCTCTCACCTCCAAGGGCCTTCTTATTCACTCCCCCTCAGCCACCCCCTCCCGAGAACTTGCCTGCAACACTCTGTCAAGCTCCTGAATAACTCATCTGCATCTTGCTTCTCTGTCCCCCAATCTCTTTGCTCCAGTCTTGTTGAACATCTTTCAGTTCCTCTATGCTATGTTACTTCCCAGCTCAAGGCAACACTTGAGTGAACACATACATTCTCTCTGCCTGAAACACTGCCTAAAAGAAGGCTTTGCTTTTCTCAGATTTTCCATGGACGGTACTTCTCCCAATGCAAGATCCTAGCTATTTACCCAGCTTCTACTTACTTATCCATTAAGTTTTACCTTAAGCAATGATCTCTTAGGAAAGACTTCACTGACTAGATGACAAGGTGAGGTCTCCCTGTTTTACATGCTGCAGGAATTGGACATTTTTCCATTGTAGCATACCTCACAACTTCAATGAATTAGTTTGATGGCATAGTGGCTCATATATAATATACTCAGCAAATATTTGTTGAATGAATATATGAATCAATGAATGGATGGAGAGTCTGAAGTTATAGGAGGAGGGAATTCACTTTTTTTTTTTTAAACACTAATACAACCCACCAACTTGATTCTTATTTCACTAGTTTTACATGCACTCATTTGTCTATGTATATATTTAGTTCTATGCAATTTTATCACATGTATAGATTTGTGTGGTCACCACCACAGTAAAGCAATGAAATAGTTCCGTCACAAGGATCCTCAGGCTATCTTTCCATAGCCATAGTCACCTTCCTTCCCCTACTTCTTTCTAACCATTGGTGACCAGTAATCTGTTCTCCATCTCTAGTTTTTGTCATTTTGAGAATGCTATGTTAATGGAATCATACAGTATGCAAAGTTTTGAGATTGGCTTTTTTCACAGGACATAATTCTCTGAGATCTATCCAAGTTGTTATGTTTATCAATAGGTTTTTTTTTTTTTTTAATTGCCCAGTAGTATTCCATGGTATAGATATACCACAGTTTGTTTAACTATTCACGTGTTGGAGGCATTTGGTTTGTTTCTGATTTTTTTATATTATGAATAAAGCTACTATGAATATTTGTGTACAGGTTTAGTGTGAACCTAATATTTAGCTTTTAAGAAACTGCTTAATCACAGATATATGTATGTTTAATATTTTGCTTAATCTTGCTAGTATTTTGTTCTATAAAAATAAAATTGTACCATATGTAGTCTTCTGGGACTTTTTCACTCATTAGATTTCTAAGATTTCTCCATGTTGTTGCATGTAGTTGTAGTTCGTTCATTTTCATTGCTGCATAAATATTGCACTTTGTAACTATATCACATTATCCAATCAATGGTGGAACAAGTTGCAGCATTTTGTGAACAAAATGCATCATTTTATGAGTACGGTTTTCATGTGCAAAAGCTTATTTTGGCATTTCCAAGGAATGGGATTGCTGAATGTTAAGAAATTTGAAGGTCCATGGGGATGCCTGGGTAGCTCAGTGGGTTAAAGCCTCTGCATTTGGCTCAGGTCATGATCTCAGGGTGGTCCTGGGATTGAGCCCCGCATCGGGCTCTCTGCTCAGTGGGGAGCCTGCTTCCCCCTCTCTCTCTGCTTGCCTTTCTGCCTACTTGTGATCTCAATCTCTGTCAAATAATTAAATAAAATCTTTAAAAAAAAAATAAAATTCGAAGGTCCAGCTTTCAGATGAAAGTCTTATTCATTTTCTAGGGATGCTGTAATGAACAACCACACATCCAGTGGCCTGAAACTATTGGATTTACTCTTTCATAGTTTTGGAGGACAGAAGTTTGAAATCAAGGTGTCAGGAGTGTTTGTTTCTCCTAAGGAGAATCTCCCAAGGAGAATCTTAGGAAGGAAGGAAAGCTCTGAAGGAAAATCTGTTCGATGTCTCTCTCCCAGCATCTGGTAGTTGCCAGCAATCCTTCGTGTTCCTTGGCTTGTAGACACATCATTTCCATCTCTGCCTCCATCTTCCCATGGTGATCTTCTGTGTGTATGTCAGGAATTATTCATAGAACAAAAACCCAGAGTTGGTGGAAAGGATATGATCCAGAAACAGTGAATGGGGATAGAGAAGGATAGTTTGCACGGTGTTCCATGGTTTACAAAATATTCACATTATTTCAAATGATTTTCAAATCAACCCTGTGCAGTATGCATTATCTTTACGTCTATGTGAAAGCTAGAAAATTTCCAGAGCTGGGGGTGAATCCCAGGTTGTCAGAGCCTAAATTTGAGCTTTTTCCAAGACTTGAGTTGGATAACTTCCATGAATGTGAATCTTAGACCTGTCCTGCTGGATTGCCATCTGGATGTTTTGATGCATGAAATATCTGGTAATATTAACTCTTTAAAATAGACTTTGCCTATTTCCCCCATTGAGTTTGAAATCCAATACTCTTTGACTCTGCTGACAATTCTGAAAGCAACTGCACTATGCTCACATTAAATGGAAAATGGCAGGACTTGAAACTGAGACCATCCCAGGGATAGCATAGAGCTTGAGAGCTTTCCTGCTGGAAGGCTTTGCTTTTCTCAGATTTTCCATGGATAGTACTTCTAAACTTCCTCACCAAGGATGTGATAATTCTCATAGCCATTGCCAAATGTGTGGTTCATCTTGTACTTTCTGAGTTTTGTTGCCAGGTAGGTGAAGGACAGACTCAATGCCAACTTGAAGAATTTCTCAAATTTCCTCCAAAGCAACACTAGTCTTTAAATGACCAGGTTCTACTGGTTCAGTGTATTCCACCACTATTACTTAAAGTGTATTATTTTTAAACACATTTTCTGCAACATACTGTAGATTGCAGTATATAATTTCAAATATTCAAATTTCAAATGAAGCTAATAAAATATTCAAGTGCTTCTGAATTCTTAATAGGAAACAATTCAGGTTTCTTCTGCTTTACACAAGTGACAGACTATCCTGATGATGCAACACAAACAGTATTAGAAGGAGCACGTGGTGAGGTCTTTCCTACCTGTCTTTGGGTCTAGGCCTCTAAAAAAAGGAATAATTGAAAAGAATAGTCTGTTCATTTCTTTACTTCTATGTGATAGAAAGCAGAGAAACTTCTGTAAATAGAGCTTATAAGGCGTTCTCTTAGAAACAACTAAAATTTTTATATTGTTAACCATGGTGTCAAGCGGCCTGATGCTCTATTTACTATGTATTCAAGAATATCATATTTCTTGGACTTACAATATATACTGAGTTTGGTTAGTGCTGCTATTTAAAGTAGTGAAGCAATTTGAGTGTGGGTCCTTAAGGACAAATTCCTGTTCACAGAGTTTTTGCTTTCTAGATTAGTTAAAACTACTTAGCAACAGAAATGATTTTTATTTTTAATTTTTACTAATTTTTTTTTTTTTTTTAGAGAGAGAGAGAGGGAGAGAGAGATAACATTAAGCAAACTCCACACTCAGTACAGAGCTTGATGTGGGGCTCAATCTCATGACCCTGCAATCATGACCTGAGCAGAATCAAGAGTCAGATGCTTAACCAACTGAGCCACCCAGGTGCCCCCATTTTCTGTTTCTTAACAGTGATATTTAAGTCTTTTTTCTCTTATTCTCCAAGAAAATGCTTCATGCCGAGTTTGAATGGTAATTGAGGGTCTGCTCCAAAAAATAATAGGTGATCAGAGATATCTCTCATTTTGAGAGCCTGAGGTATGTGTCTATCCAAGTACTTGGATTAATTTCCATAAGAAGGGTGTATGGATAATAATTCTAGCCACTTGGGACGACCATGGAGGCTATCTCCAAATTCCATCTGCTGCCAAAACACTGAACTGGCTTTCATGTATACATGAGCCTTTGCAGCAAGCTATAGCATACTTTTGTCAACTTTGGCCTCCAATGTTCTACTGTACGGTCTCTTAAACATATGCTCCTGCAATTCAGATTGTATCCATTGGCCCCTAAGTGCCAAACTATCTCAAGGACAAATGGCCCAAATCATTGTAAAAAGTCAGACCTAGGAAATCCAATAAATCAACCAAGCTAGCCTTTTTTGCAGCATGCCCAAGTATTGCATGTGCTATTTCATGGCCCAGAAGGATGACATAGAGGATGTGGACTACAACAGAAAAGAGCATAAAGAATCTGAGTTTTTGATAATATCTATGAGATACCACATCAGCGAGTCCTGATACTTGAACTGTCTCAGAAGCAAGGAGAGAAAGAGTGTTCCAGACAGAAGGAACTGATAAGGAAGGGCTGCATATTTGAGGAACAGGAAGAAGACTGGTATGGCTAGATTATTAACCTAGGAAAGCGTTTTCTGAGGTGAAGCTAGAAAGGTGAGGAGGGTCAAATCATAGAGCCTGTAGTCATATGAAGTGCCAGTTAAGAACTCAGTCTCTGGAATCAAGCAAACCTGGGCTCAAATCCCAATTTTCAGATTTCCAGCTGGGTAACCTAGGGAAAGCCACCTGATCTCCCTTCTAACCTCAGTTTCCCTTCTTGTAAATGAATGACAATGTCATAGCTTCTTTGTGGTGTCACTGGGAAGAGTAAATTAAATATGATAAAGAACTTAGGAGTTTGATAAACAAAATAGATGAAATATGAAGCTGTTACAATTGCTATTATTATTGTTTTGGGGCAGAATTAATGTGATGGATGACACTAACTATAATGATTTTGGACTCTTTAAAAGTTTATGGAGAGAACATCATGATCAAATTTCCATTTTTCAAAGCTCCTTCAGGTTGCAAAGTAGCTAATGCATTAGAGAGGGGAACATGCAGGGCAGGGAAGTCAATTAGGAGAGGCTATTGCATATTTCAGGCAAAGATGTTGGAGCTTTGGACCAAGGCAAAAGCAGTAAAGACAGAGGGAAATTGATGGATTAGAGTTACTCAGAAGGGAGAATTGGCAGGAAGTGATTGATTGAATATGAAAAGCAAAGTAGAGATGACTCCAAAGGTCAGGCTCATGCATTTATTAAGCTAGGGAACCCTGTAGGAGAAACAGGCTGTATATGAGGGCCTGGGGAAGTGGTAAGATCGGAGATCAATTTAGTTCTGGACTTGATGAGTTTAAGTTACCTGTGAGCCTCCTATGGGGAGATACTTAGTCAGCACTTGAATATATATGTCTAACCTTTAGAGGAGAGGTCTGGTCTAGAGATACAATTTTGACCATCAACATATAAATGGTTACTGGAGCCCCGGGGATGGATGAAAATGGGGAAGAGGAAAACAATCAGACCCTAGAGGAAATCCACAAATTAAAGGCCATTGAGTTAGAAACAATGAGCTTGGTTGCAAATAATTAGACCAATCCAGACTGACTCGAGCAATAACGGGTTATTAAATGAGAAAGCCCAGGGGGAATATGGGCCTCAGGATTGGTTAAATTCAGCACTTGAATCATGCCGTTGTTAACTTCTCAATTTCTTCCGCTGCCTGGGCAATGCCTCATGTGGTGTTGGCTTCCTTCTCAAGCCTGACTCTTTTATGTAGTTGCAGGATAGCTGCTTAAAATTTGCATGGCTACATGCTTCTTTTCCACAGAAAAAGGAGAGTGGTTCTATTATTTTCTCAGAGAAGGAGGAAGATTTTCCTTCTTAATTTCCTACTAAAACTCTCCTTTTGTTAGCTAGAAATGGGTCATGTGTCCATCCCTGAACCAAAGCTTGGTAAGCTTCAGAATGGGATTCTAATGATAAACCTGAGCCACACACAACCCACACAAATGTTAAGAGTGAAGTCAAGTCCTCCACAACTCACTGGCTGTGAGCCTGAGACTTGAGTACCTGGACAACACTGGTTTAGCTATGAAAGTAACGGAGCTTTGACACTGAGGAGGTGCTCACAGTGCCATGGAACCAGCAGTGAAACAGACTGAGATATGACTTGCGGATTCTGAAGAAAACAAGGAGAGAACAATATCATCTTTCTGTCTTGAGGTGGATGGGACAGTCTGCTGGGATGGATGCTGTTGAAAGACATAGCAAGATGAGAAGATAAAGGGAACATTCACTGGTGGGCTTAGTAGGGGCAGGTACTGGGGACAGGTGGGGAGATGAATAGATGAAAGCTAAGGAGTGAAGGCCGGTGAAGAAATAGAGGCATAGAGTACAGACATCTTTTCTGAAAAGATAAGGCAATGGAGGGAGGATTTCTTTCTGGTGGTTTATATGTCTGTTTTGAAGATGATGGAGACTCTAGCATACTAAGTGCCTACAAAATAATTTATTATATATGGAGAGGCTTTATATGAGTGGGATGATACACTTGAAAAATACTAGAATATGCCATGTTACTGGATCAGTATCCCTTGATACTTTGATACTTTGTCTGACAGATTCCATCATGACCCTTACTGTTACAACTCAACAAAAATAATTTCATGTGACAGGTATGTGAAGAGTTCAAGAATGCTATGTGTGCTATAGCACAGCAGGAGAGAAACACCTGTATAGGGTTTATCAGAGGTAAGAGAGATGGACTCCTGAACATGGGTGAGGGGACTGACACTGGGAAGGAGGCATGCGCCTCCTCTGTGATGAGAAGAGAAGAGAATGAGTTTGGTCATTTTGAGTTGAGGAGTTCTCACCTGGTGATTTACATTTTATCTAAACAAAGAAGCATCTGTAGTTGAGAGATGAGGGAGAAAGGGTTTCAGAGGTTGTTGTTGTTTTAAAGATTTTATTTATTTATTTATTTGAGAGAGAGAGAAGAGAGAGAGCGAGCAAGTGTGGGGCAGAGTAGAGGGAGAGGGACAACCACACTCTGCACCAAGCGTGGAGCCCGACACAGGACTGGATCCCAGGACCCTGAGGTCATGACCTGAGAGATCAAGAGTCTGATGCTCAACCTACTGAGCCACCCAGGTACCTCAGGATTCAGAGGTTTAAGGAGCATATACAAATTTTGAAATTGTCATTGTAGAGGAAACGAGAATGAGATGCCAGAGAAATGCAGTAGGCTTATTTGGTAATGACGCCATGACAGGAGAAGCTGGAGACCGTGAAGTACAGATTTTCCTGACCGTGTGATTTTCTTCAGCAGTATTTGTCTGCCTGCATTCAGGAATGGGGAAGCTGATTATCCCAGGTGGTTTTGTTAGGGTCTGATGAAAGGACAGAGGGTTGGTAGGATTAAGGGAATAAATAAAAAAGTGATTGAAATGAAGGCCCCTGGAATCTAAGCTTGATATTGAGAAAGTGAGAATAAGGTGATGTGGATAGGGCAGCAGAAGAGAAAACAGAGGAGGCCAACTGATGGGGGTGTCAGTGTGGCTGAAGAATAGTTGCAGTGGTGGTGATTTCACTAGCAAGCAGAAGGGATAGGCAGGGGGATAGGAAGAAAATAACAGTATTTAAATGAGTGATTTTGGTGGTAGAGAAATTTAAACTATTGAAAATAAACTGCGTGACTCTTACAGTGATTGGTTCAAGTAAGGTGGGGCAAAGGTTCACTGGAGAGGAGGAAAGTCAGAACCAAGAAACCTGCTTGCTAAAAGGGCACCTTTGGATGTTGAAGTGCCCCAAGGTCTCTTTTGTCATCTGAGGCAGGAACTTGGGGAATAGAATAGATAATATGTCTTCCTTTATGATACAGGGACTAACACCCCAAAATAGGTTGTTTTTAGTTATTATCTATGAAGTTATACCTACATATAAGAGTCATGCAGAGTTAACATGGAAAAAAGTTTCTTGAATAATGATAGAGTTCCAAGAACATTTTTCCATAGTTTTCCAAATGTTCCATTTATAACTTGGATCCAGGTCAGAAATATGAGGTTTCTAAGCAACATAACCAGACAGTAAACAGGGCTTGAGTCATTTTAAAATACATTAAAATAAACAGGTCCCTTGTTGCCCTAACTCTATCCGGTCAGCTAAGGTGTAGATCTCATTCCTGATGACCCACTTTGGTGATGTTAACATACGCAATAAACATGATAAAATCCTGGCTACTAGCCAGTGAGAAAAAATGCAATGTGAGGGTTTAGTCACAACTCTCTGGCTACCACTTCTCTTATATGGTATTCTGATTCTGAGACTTTAGTAGGGGGAACCTAGAAAGTAATTAGCCAAATGGACTATAAATCCTAGAATGACAGCGGCTACCTCTGAATATTGCAGGATGCTGCACAGGCCCTGCCTTGCTTGTAGAAGTAGATAGGCACTTTCATGGTAACAATGGAGGATGACAGAAGAGTTTCATTTTCCCTTCAAACTTCTTCCCTATTGAGATTCCTAAAATTCCACCATCAGATGATTACATGGGGGAATTGAAGGGAGGTAAAACACTGTTTGAGAACCTCTAGTTTAAATATGAATTTGTTACATAGGAGAAATAACATATTAAGTTGTTAACAATCTCTAAAACCTGAGTATGAGCCTTAGCAAATCTCATCCCACAAGATAACTAGCTGAGAGCAAGATCCTTTAAGTAAGGGGCAGGACAATAGGCATTTTGTATGGGGGGGGGGCATGGGAGTGGCTGAGGGGACTGAGGAAGCAAGGTTTACTGAATGACAGCCTTGAGGGAGGAAGCACCATAGGGAAACCAGGAGGGGGAGTACCAACCAGGTAAGGGAAGTGGTGCTGTTTGAGGAGAGAGTAGGACATCAGTAATCTCAACTTCTGTATAAGATTAACTTTGCTCCCTGTGCTCCTCCACCCATGTCTGAAATGGACAGTTGGCAACTATCTCTGGGCTTCCAGTAGCAACCTCCACCTCAACTCCATTGTTGACCTCAGTACTGGTCAGAGGCTCAGACTGGACACACACATAGACATACATACACACATATAAACATAGGTACACACACACACACAGAGGAAGAACCTTCAGAGCAAGTTAAATAGAAATAACAATCATCCCAATTTTAGGCTTAATATAGAATAGAAGCTCCCCAGAATACCAAGCGGCAAATATGTCAACAGATGGTGACTGACTGACTTCAGAACCAAAGTATGAATAATTCTTTACTAAAATCAATGCATGTTCCTCTCCTGATACTCCCTTCTGAGCACAATTTAGGGAAGCTGACATTTTATCTTGTTCTACAAAGTGCTGCCATATGTGTCAGTGAGCTCCCTTGCTCAACTCTAGTCCCTGGGAGTTAAAACCAGAAATAGGCAAGACCACTTAACTCATGCTGTAACTGAAGCCCATTGTCCTTATTTTTTATTGCACTCCCTTGAGGCACTGATGAAGACATTTTGCAATGACCAGAACGTTCCAAGCACCAAGCCATAAGAGCCCTGATAGCAATGGAATGTCCAGAAGACCACAACCCACAGGGCCCCTTTTCTGCCCATAATCACCACTGAACACATACTAACCCCCACTTGTGATCATGCACTCTCTGCTTGCTTTCTTGTATGTACTCCCCAAACCTCTCTCTCCCTATAAATCTCTAGGTGTCCATCTTGCCGGTGGAGAGGTCACCTGTCAAGGCTTGAGCCTGCCACCTGCTCTGCCTGCTGGCATCCAAAATAAATCTCTCCCTTTCTTTTACAAACCCTTGTCTCTTGACTCATTGACCTCTCTTGTGACAAGTTTATCTGAGTTTTTTGGGCAACAGTGTTAGCAAAGCCAGGAGTTGTGCTCCCAATTTGTCCAGCCCCCTTGGGATTCCCCAGGACACAGCAGTTGGCCACGGCAATGCCAGGGATTACCCTTCCATTTCCTGACTTAGCTGAAATAGATTGACCAGTAACACATGGAGAGAACAGAGGCCTGGAAAATTGGAAAACGCCAGTTAACTGAAACTCAAGTGATTAGAATTCTCACTTAAATTAATAGTTTGTCTAAGAACCACAGATACATGGATTGGAGCATTAAAAAAGCATTTCCAGGTGAGTGAAAAATTGCTTGATGCTCATTAGTGATGGTCATGCAACGTAATTTCTGTGTGCTGGAATTAGGAGGCGTGAATCCCCTTCCTCATCAACACTCTTCAGAGAACATTCTGGGCTCTGCTGGGATACAGTGGAAGGGCCAGACTAGTCCCCTTGGTGCATTTAAACATGACCTGGAGGTAGTGTAAGTTTTAGAATTATTGTTATTTTAAAAGGAATTTAACATAATTTTATGTTATATATATAATTTATTATTTCTATAGAAAGTTCCTTTTATATAGTTATAAAAGAATTTAATTGTATTCACCATGTTCTACTTACTGAGGCAGGAAAGTGGGCTCACTGAGTCTAATGGTTTTATAAAACATTTTTTAGCTTTTTATGTAAAGTTATTATATATAGATCTGGCATTCTCTAGCTAACACTGAGGTAACTGATAGTCTATTTCTTAAGCACTTTGGCTAATTATCATTTTATTGTACAATTCAAACATGATACTTCTTTTAATCAGCACTGTTGCAGCACATGCCCGACTTATTCATTTCTAGGACAATGGGGAGTCTCAGGAGACTAAACAGCAGGCTGCAGAGAGAAAACCAGTGGTGTTGAGTTTCTACATGTCGCTTAATCTTCTGATTTATTTAGTCTGATCTCTCAAATAGGCAAATCTCTTTGTTTTTACTTGGAAAAATTTAATAATCTTGAGTTCTAGGGAAGATGGTGGAGTAGGGGGGACCATAAGCTCATCTTGTCCCACAGATGCAGTTTGATAACACATACATGAGTGTAAATAGCCCAGAAAATGACCTGAAGACCAGCAGAACAGACTTTCCATAGGTAAATGTACAGAAGAGGCCACATCAAAGAGGGTAGGCAGGGCAGAGATGTGGTTGGGAACTAAAAAGACCTGAGGCACTATCTTGAGGGAGGGAGGGACACTGTAGGTACAGAGAGTAGAGAGAAACAGATTCTCACATCAGGGAGCCCACATGGAGAATGCACGTGGAGAAGACAAATTCGCATAACACTTGGCTTTGGAAACCAGAGGGGCTGAATTTTGCAAGTTTTTACAATCACCAAAGCTTAACACCTTGAACTTTAAAAATCAGTGGGCTTGGTTCTGTGAGAGCTGGGAGGGTGAGAGGAAACTGCATCCCCACTCTCAAAGAGACAGCACAAGAAACAGCCCTGTGGAGATAGAGCAGAGAAGCAGCAGTTTGAAATACATCTAGGGTATATGGGAGAGAGATTTGTTTACTAATCTCAGAGCATGTGCTAGAGGGGCAGGATCACTGGGAGACTTCTCCAGGAACAGAGGAACTGGCAGGTGCCATTTCCCTTCTGCCCTCCAGCCTAGATCCATGGACACCTGTGGGAACTAGTCTAGCACCAAAACTCTCCACCTAGCTTGCTAACACCATGCCCAACTTTGCATTCTTCTGTGGACACACCCCCTCCAGGCAGGTCTTGGTTCCAGGTCTCCTTCTACAGCAGACCCTGCCAATCTTGCTAACACCACAAGTTCATCACCTAGTTCTCTTGCAGTCCTGACCCATCCAATGTGACTTTGGCCAGGGTCCATCCAAAACAGTGCCACAAGTGTGATGGTGTGCAAGAAGTCCTGACCAGGGCCAGCACCACTCCAAAGTGACTCCTACCCTGGGGAGAAGGGAAGAGAACCACATGCACCTGTCCAACTGCACTACTAGCAGTGGGGTGGGGGCAGACATCTGGTCTTTCATCAGTGAAAGCTTCTCAGGGGATAACACAGGGAAAGTGCCCTGAAGTCTGGTGCTATTGCCATCTCTGGAAAACACCTGGTCTGACTCAGCTCAAGCCCAAGGTGGCCCCAGAGTAGCCCACAAACAACACAGGAAACAAATCCTGCCAACGACAGGCAAAGAGAGTCATTGCAGACAACTGGACCGAAGGCAAAAGCAGCTCAGCTACAATAATAGGACACATGTAACATGCTAAGGGACATCTCTGAAGTGCAAGGTTCTCATGCACAGGGGATACTGTACTGCAGGGCACTACAGGACCTCTTCTTCATAAGGCCACTGCTTTCAAGAGCAGGAGACATAGCTGACTGTCCTAATATACAGAAACAGATGTAGAGAGAGTTAGACAAAATGAGGAGACAGAGGAATATGTCCTAAATTGAAGAACAGAACAACATCACAGCAAGAGACCCAAATGAAATGGAGATGAGTAACATGCCTGACAGAGAATTTAAAGTAATGGTCATACAGATACTCATTGGACTGGAGAAGAGTGGAGAACCTCAGGAAGACCTTTAACAAAGAGACAGAAAACATAAAGAAAAGAACCAATCAGAGATGAAGGACTCAATAACTGGAATTAGAAATACGCTAAGTGGAATACATAGTAGACTAGAGGAAGCAGAAGAATGGATCAGTGACATGAAGGACAGAGGAATGGGAAGCAATTGAGCTGAACAGGAGAGAGAAAAATAATCATAAGTGAAAATAGACTTAGGGAACTCAGTGATACTATCAAGTGTAATAACATTTGCATTATAGGGATCCCAGAATCAAAAGGGAAAGAAGGGGACAGAAAATGTATTTGAAGGAATAATAGCTGCAAACTTCCTGAATCTGGGGAAGGAAACAGAAATCTACAACCAGGAGGCACACAGAGCCCCCAACAAAATCAATCTGAGGCTGTCCACACCAAGACACATAGCAATTAAAATGGCAGAAGATAGTGACAAAGAGAGAATTTTAAAAGCAGCAAGAGAAAGACAACAGTTACATAAAAAGGAAATCCCATAAGGCTATCAGCTGATTTTTCAGCAGAAACTTTGCAGGCCAGAGGAAAGTGGCATGATACACTACGAATGCTGAAAGAAAAAAACCTGCAGCCAAGAATACTCTATTCAGCAAGGCTATTATTCAGAATAGAAGGAGAGATAAAGAGTTTCCCAGACAAACAAAAGTTAAAGGAATTCATTACCATTAAATTAGCCCCACAAGAATTGTTAAAGGGGACTCTTTGAGTGGAAGGAAGACCATAAGCAGGAGTAAGAAAAATAAGAAGCACGAAAGCAGTAAAACTAAGTATATCTATAAAAATCAGTCAAGGGATCAGTCAAGGGATCATAAAATAAAAGGATGTAAAGGAGTACCTGTGTGGCTCATTTGATTGAGTGTCCAACTCTTGGTTTTGACTCAGGTCATGATCTCAGGGTTGTGGGATGGAGCCCTTCATCATGTTCTATGTTGAGCATGGATTCTGCCTGTCCCTCTCCCTGTGCTCCTTCCCTCACTCTTTCTATCTCTCTCTCTCTTAAATAAATGAATAAATAAATAAAATAAGTCTTTAAAAAAAATTTTTTTAAAGGATGTAAAGAATGACACCATATACCCAAACTGTGGAGAGAAGAAGAGTAAAGAATAGGTTCAAACTTAAGTGACCATCAACTTAATATAGATGGCTATATGCAGGAGATGTTATATATAAACCTAATGGTAATCACAAATCAAAAACCAGTAATAAATATGCAAAACTAAAGAGATAGAGATCCAAGTGTATCACTTAAGAAAGCCAACGAACCATGAGAGAAGAGAGCAAGAGTAAAAAGGAACAGGGAAGAACTACAAAAACAACCATAAAACAAGTATCAAAATTGCAAATACATACCTATCGATAATTACTTTGAATATAAATGGACTAAATTTTCCAATCAAAAGATATAGAATGACAGAATGGATAGAAAGTAAGACCTATGTATATGCTGCCTACAAGAAACTCACGTCAGACCTAAAGACCCATGCAGATTGAAAAATGAAGTGATGGAAAAGCAATTATCATGCAAATGAAGTTAAAAGAAAGCTGGGGTAGTAATACTTATAACAGACAAAATGGACTTTAAACCAAACACTGTAACAAGAGACAAAGATACTACAAAATCATAAAGGGAACAATCCAACAAGAAGATATAATATGGTAAATATTTATGCACTCAACATGAGAGCACCCAAATACATAAAGCAGCTAATAACAAACATAAAGGAAATAGTTGATAGTAAGACAATAATAGTAGGGGACTTTAACACATTACTTACATCAATAGACAGATCACCCAAACAGAAAATCAACAGATCATCCAGAATAGTGGTTTTGAATGACACACTAGACCAGATGAATCAAACAGATATATTAAGAATATTACATCTTAAAACAGCAGAATACATAATCTATTCAAATGTACATGGAATGTTCTCCAGACTAGATCACATATGAGGCCATAAAACAAGTCTCAACAAGTTCAAAAGGACTGAAGTCATACCATGCATCTTTTCTGTCCACAACACTATGAAACTGGAAATTAATTACAAGAAAAGTCTGGAAAGCACACATATACATAGAGGTTAAGTAACATGCTACTAAACAATGAGTGGGTCAACCATGAAATCAAAAAGGAAATAAAAAAATACATGGAGAAAAATGAAAATAAAAACACAATGGTCCAAAATCTTTGGGGTACAGGAAAAGCTGTCCCAAGAGGAAAGTTTATAGCAATACGGGTCTATCTCAAGAAGTAAGAAAAATCTCAAACAACTTAACCGTACATCTAAAGGAGCTAGAAAAAAACAACAAAACCCAAAGTCAGCAGAAGGAAGGAAATAATAAAGATTAGAGCAGAAATAAACAGTATAGGAACTAAAAAACCCAAAAGAACAAATCAATGAAACCAGGAGCTGGTTATTTTCTCATGGAAAAGATCCATGAAATTGATAGAACTTAAGCCAGACTCACCATCATAAAAAAAAGTAGAGAAGACACAAATAAATAAAATCAGATATGAAAGAGGAGAAATAACAACCAACACCACAGAAATACAAAGGATTATAAAAGAATATTATGAAAAATTATATGCCAGCAAATGGACAACCTAGGGGAAATGGATAAATTCTTAGGAACATAAACCTACATAAACCTACAAAAACTGAACTAGGAAGAAATTGAAAATTTGAACAGACTGATTACCAGGAATCAGCAATCAAAAAACTCCCAAAAAACATAAGTCCAGAACCAGATGGCTTTACAGGCAAATTCTACCAAACGTAAAAAGAACAGCTAATACTTAATCTTCTCAAACTATTCCAAAAATAGAAGAGGAAGAAAACTTCCAAATTCACTCTGAGGTCAGGATTACCCTGATATCAAAACCAGATAAAGACACTACCAAAAAAAAAAAAAAAAAAAAGAACTATAGGCATTTATCTCTGATGAACATAGATGCAAAAATCCTGAACAAAATACTAGCAAACTGAATTCAACAATACATTAAAAAAATCATTCACCATGAGAAAGTAGGATTTATTTCTGGGATGCAAGTTTGGCTCAATATTCACAAATCAATCAATGTGGTACATTACATCAACAAGAGAAAGGATAAAAACCATATGATCATTTCAATAGATGCAGAAAGAGCATTTGACAAGTACAATATCCACTCATGATAAAAACACTCAACAAAATAGAATTCTGTATGATCCAGTAATTCCACTATTGGGTATTTACCCAAAGAATATGAAAACATGAAGTTGAGAAGGTATATACATCTCTATGTTTATTGCAGCATTATTTACAATAGCCAAATTATGGAAGCAGTCCACATGTCCATTCATAGATGAATGGATAAAAAAGTGGCATACATACACAATGGAATATTATTCAGTCATAAAAAAGAATGAAATCCTGTCATTTGCAACAACATGGATGGATCTAGAGAGTATAATACTAAGTGAAATAAGTCAGTCAGAGAAAAGATAAATACCATATGATTTCATTCATGTATGGAATTTAAGAAACAAAGCAAAGAAGAAAGAGACAAACCAAAAAACAGACTCCTAATTATGGAGAACAAACTGATGGTTACCGAAGGGGAGGTGGGTGGAGTGATGGGTGAACTATGTGAAGAGGATTAAGAGTACACTTATCATGATGAGCCCTGAGTAATGTATAGAATTGCAGAATCACTATATTGTACACCCAAAACTAATATAACACTGTGTATTAACTATACAAGGATTAAAATTAAAAAATAAAAAATGAAATAGTAAAATTTTTAAAATAAAACAAAAAAGTAATAATCTTAATGTTTATTGGGCATTTAATATGTACCATGTTCTGTTCTAAGTTTTTTTTCTTTTTTAAGATTTTATTTATTTATTTGACAGAGAGAGAGATTCCAAGTAGGCAGAGAAGCAGGCAGAGAGAGAAGGGGAAGCAGGCTCCCTGCTGAGCGGACAGCCCGATGCAGGGCTCGATCCCAGGACCCTGAGATCATGACCTGAGCCGAAGGCAGAGGCTTTAACCCACTGAGCCACCCAGGCGCTCCTGTTCTAAGTTTTTTATATATATCGTCTCATTTCATCTTCTAAATAGCCAATAGGTACAATTATGATTCTAATTTCACATTTAAGGAAACTGAAGCACAGTGAGGCTAAATATGTCGACCAAGGTCACAAAAACAGGAAGTGGTAAGTCGGGGATCTCTATGGAGGCACTCTGATCCAGAGTAAGGCTAGATATGCCTTTAAAGGCTAGTTAAAGCCTTTAAAGGCTAGTTAAAGGCTAGATATGCCTTTAACTAGTGGCTACACTAATTCATTCAATAGGTGTGGAAGTTACAGGTCACACACACTGGTGATATCTTATTACTGAGGACCCATGGTAAGATTAAAATTCAGAGCTCTACTTCCAGGCAACTGCCTGACTCTAGGTTTAGTTTAGATTTTAGTTTGGAAGGAGAGAAGACAAGAAAGGAGGGAGAGAGGGCGAGAAGAAGAAAGGAAGGAAGATTCATAGATCAGTTAGTTGACTGTTTGATAAATCAAATGACTGGTCAATAGATGGACAGAAAGATTAATAGATAAATAGACCACTCTCGGGTATCTCTAGCACAAAGCAGTTCTAGCCTACAGTAATCAGTTATTGCTCCTTAAGCCATGAAAAAAATATGAAGAGATGCTATTAATACTACCACTGAGTATCCTCAAATTTAATGCAATTACACAAGCTGCTGTTATGTGCCTGCCAGGAGGCCCACAGTTGAAGGAGAGGCAGGAAGCTTCAAGAGGGTAAACTGCCTTCCCAACACACCCTCAGAGATTCCTAAAGAAGAATTGACTTTATTTTCTTGTCTAAATTAACTCACCTATTTTTGTTTTTGTTTCATTTCATTGATTTTTTTAAAAACTTAAAAATTTGTAAATTTTTAAATCCTTACTCTCTTTGGATGACTCATGCAGGAAATCAAATTTCTTTGCTTCAGTTCAGTTTGTATTTTCCCCAACTTAATTATCTTTGTCACATGTAGTCCTACTCTCAGACCAGCCCCGGTTGTAGTATTTAATTAATAAGGTCACGGATAAGAAAGGTCCTGATTGTGCTGTATCATTTTCTGTTAGATTCTAAATTCCCCAGCAGACACAAATCAGGTTTGAACCCAGCATTCTGGGTTGCTTTCCAACTCTTTTTGACAAGTTTTACATTTATTTAGTTATATCTAAAGTGCTTTAGGAAAGCAGAAAGGGGTCTACAGCCACTGGAAGAAATTGTGGAAGTATAATTTACTGAAATATTTACAATATTTTTTCCCCTGAATTTTCCCTTCTCCCCAGTTTGCTAAAGTTACCTGGACATACTGGAAGTCCACCTCAGGAATCTTTATCAGAAGGAAAGCACAAACACCAGAAGCTTTTAGCTTTCACAAAAGCTCAAACCCTTGAAAAGACTATGCCAGGTGTCCAAAGAGAGGGAGGAAAGAGAGAAAGTTCTGGAGAGAACAAGGGGAAGACATACAGGAGAGATTACTGGGGATTGGAAAGGGTTGAAGGGCTGGGGTTCCTGCTCATTTCTCTCTGCTCACCTATGAGATGGAGTTGCAAGGGGACTGGTAAATGACTTCCAAGAAGTGGTACAAGAAAGTGGTCACAAATGAGGGTGGCTGCAAGGGACACCGAGGGAGAGAGACCCGATATGGTGGACAAAAACACCCTCCACCATCATGACAGGCTTTGAAGAAGGTAAAGAGAGAGGGATCTCCCTGCAGGTTTCCTTTTACTCCTAGCCCTGACTCTTATCCCCCACCCAACTCCCATTCTGTGGAAATCCTTCCACTTACTGGAATCTTGCTCTGCCTTCATGGCCAGTTCAAGTCTTGTCTTCTCTGCTAAGTTTGTTCCATCAACTCTGGTCCACTTATTCTGCTCATCCTCAGAACTCCTTCATACTTACTGATTGCCCCACACAGAGACTTTTGATGATTTATTATCCTAAAGTTTTCTCTCTTTCATTTATTCAAGAGATATTTATTGAACTCCTGCTGAATGTGCCAGTCTCTGTTCTAGGCACTGGGGAGGCTCTCATGTACCCAGGGACAAGAATCCTCCCTCAGAACACTGACACTCTAGGTGGGAAGAGACAGAGTTATAGCTCCTGCTCTTCAATGTGTGCCAAGTTCTTGTCCAAATCTAACTATATGTTACGAGAAGGGGAATGCCATACAACACTTAGATAGGTATAGCTCTTGGACCACTCTTTCAGGAGAAATGGTGTATTGCAGACTCCTCAGCATACATTGGAATATGTAAGCATACTAGGTAATTAGGGAAAGATGGTCCACAGATATCAGGCAGGATTCTATAAACCCCCAGTCTCAGGCACAGTGAGATCTCAGATTTTATCCATCCTAGAATTTGTATTTTATCATTATTATTGCTAAAGACATAGCATGTAAATACTGACTTTGGTGTATTTCCTTTGACCTTAGAGTTGAAGAATCCTAGAGTTGTAGAATCTTCCTACAGCTCAGTAAAAAGGCTATTGGTGATTTCTGAGTTGCTTATAGGGCAGATGACCCTTCCCGTACAAGAAGTGTCTTTCCTGCTCCAGCTTGAATGTGTCCAGTTGGTTAAAGGAACTGTTTTATACTCAGGAGTCAGTAGAATAGATTGGTTGGTAGATCTATTATGGCTAAATATCTTCCCAGGCCTAAATGAGGTGTTGGTTTGAAAATCTGGCTTCCTTGCCAATAGAAAGATAAAAAATGGAAGTAAGGCAAATTAATATTGGGTGGTCTTTTTCCAAATTACTGGCATTGTCAAAAAAAATTTTCCCACACAATACTGGAGGCCAAATATGTCCCTGGAGAGAGGGATTTTGGATCCACAGGGAGTAGTGAAAATAGAAAAATAGATTGATGGTTTCTAAGAAAAGCAATTATCTTACATTTGGTATTAGAATCACTTGGTTCAGACCATTACTTATGAACCATTCTTCCTGTTGATGGTTATCATTTTGTGAAGCAGAGACCTCAACCATGGAATTAGGAATTGTCTTATTTATTTTTCTTACAATGGTGTGTCAACAGTAAAGAAAGAAAAGTCTGGAAGAAGCAGGGTGGTGGGAAAGAGATATTTGTAATCATTAACATGGTAAAGAAATAATTATGGATCTCAAATAGACCCTAGAGGGATACCAGATGTTACTAGCAATTGAGAGGAAATCTGGCTGGGTATATATGTGAAATAGGATCTATCCTTGCCAATGCCACCCTTTGAGGCTTCAGAGAGGAAAATTAGAGCTTTCAAAGCTTTGCTGGCAAGTTGGCATGTAGTATTTTGTTTAAAAAAAAAGAAAAGGGAAATAATATATAAAGAGACTCTTTTTTCCTTTGTGCCTGCATTTTATATTATAGGAAGTTTCCTACTCAGAAGATAAAGCTAGAATTGACTTCCTGTTTAAAAAAAATAGTCAATTGTTTAAGGATATGTGCCAAGAAATGAGATTTTATCATCTCTTGGAAAAGCTGACCCAAGACAAACTGCATCCTTCAGTACAGTCACATTTCAGATGAAAGAGCCCTAGAAGAATGACAAGGACAACCATCTTATGTCTGTTCCACTCCAATTTTTGTTAATACATGATGTTTTATGGCCATATTCTGGAGTCCCTGGGCTTCCTTTGGCTATATGTAAATCAGGGGACAAAAATGAAGGGAGGGTGTTCTGGGTTGCCTTTTAAGTAGGATGAATGACAGGGCTGACAGTGGGTGCAGCAGAGCTCAGTAAATGCCAGCCATTCTGGAATGTGCCATTCCTGTCCTGGCCAAATCATGCTTGGTTTTCCTAGATCTGGTTACTCGACCTGCTGGGTAGCATGACGATTTCATAATCTTTGTAGATTGCCCACAAATGCTGTTCCTGTTTTAGCCAAAAGTCATTTTTCAGTTTACTATGTTAGTGACTGAAAACTAATTTCTAAAAATTGAACTAGACAATAACAAAAATTAGAACGAGAACAGATGATATTAATTAAAAACAATATGAGTCACAAGGATAAATCCAGTTTTGTGAGTAGTATTTGGAGACATAAAATACAAAACGAACAGACTTCAGTTGCTTGGGGGGGAAAGAGGAGTCAAGAGGGAAACTTTTGCATCACTATAATTATCTATTACTATGAAACAGATCACAGCCTTGTTGAGATTACCAACATCCCACAAATAAGGCTAATTCCAAAAAGTCTGGTTAGGGGCACACATTTCTGTCTCTAAAACACACTATACACTGTTTATTTCTATATGTTGCCCCAGTGCATGTTCACAGTAGCAAAGGACTTAGCTAATAAAATAACTAACTGGGTGAACAATCAAATAATTATATGTCACACAGTGTTCTGGAAACCTGTTTTGCCATTTGAGGTTTACCCCTCCCTGGTACCACTCTCTAACTTAAGTCTTCAAACCTCGTATTGTACCTTTGTGGACCAGGTTGGATTCTTACCTGGTTATTAATGCTGAGTCTTCCCAGAGTCTATACAATTAAGAAATTATATTTCATTTTTAATCTGTTCTTCAAATTAGTATTTGTGACCAATTAGAGAAAATGTGTAATTTTTTTTCTTAATTTCAAATTGTGTCCTTAAGTAGCTGGTCAATCATCAGTAATTTATAAACCATCAAATTATTCTTCCTCCTTCTACCATTTATATACAGCCTCTTTGTATGAAATTTGCTTTTATGGACAGATTTCAACAAGCACAGAGTAGGTTAGGTGAACCCGGTAGTATTGTTCACTATGTAGTGTGGACAAGGCTAAAAGACATGCTAAAATTAAGCAAATAAAATGATGATCACTCCAACCAGTTGGCCAAGGATTGACTTAAGAAACACATCCAGTGAGAAGTTTCAGTGTCTTCAAAACAACTCAGAGTGAGATCACTTGTCTCCTTCACTCCCTGGATACCATTTTTTAGCTTTTATCTTACAAGCCATTTTATTCTGTCTGCATGATTATGGTGTAGGACTACACTTCCAGTGGGCTAGAACCCTGGGTCTGGGGTTATTTTGTATGTTACTTTCACTTGGTGAGCAGGTCGTGTTCAGAGCAGTTGGTAGCAGGTAGGAAAGTATGATGGGAGTAGGCGGCAAGCAGAAGGGTGCAAAGTCATCTATGAGAAATACAAGGGCAACTTCTCATGCCTGGTGGAAACTTCACCCAGTACTGGTGACAGTCCTTGTGGGAATCTGGGAAGCTGTACCTTTGAGAGCATGCTGCATTGTTTCCTGCTTTGTGTAACCACCTCCATACATTTTTGTATGCATTGCCATTAAAAACACTTTGCATGCTTTAACTGGATCTGTTGGAATTTTTCTGTTACTCCATCCTTCATCCAGTTGTGACAACTACATGTCTGAAGAGGGCATAGGTTTGAATTGCATGGACTCGAGGGTTTCTATGTTCTTCAGTTCTTATATACATGTCAAGGATTTCTAAGAATAAGGAGATGATGATTTCAGAATCCTCTCATATAACGAAAAGAACGTGCAAATTAAAGAGTGGCTCTTTCTATCCTAGCACCCAAGGAAAATCCCAGAGCATTACAGATTGTGTGAAATAATGCAGTTAGTTGTATATTAGGCTGTGCTTCCATATCTTGTGGCTTGGCCCTCAGTTCTAAAATATAATTGAATGATTTACACTTGTATATGCCATGTTAATAGTTACAGGCAATATGCTTTGTTAATAAATATCAATAAAAACAAGACCATAATGTACCATAATATGATCCCTAGAAGTCTCTGCATGATTAGGATAATATTATTGAATAGGAACAAACAATTCTAGGCCTAGAAGACCTTGCTACATTATCATTTCTTTCCAGAAATATGGGAGAAGTCAGGTGACTCCATAAGTTACTGGGCACAGGGTAAACATTGCATTGACTTTCAGAATTTACCCCGTCTAAATTCTAGACTACCACAAGTGTAAAACAAAGATGTTTTAGTATTCCTTTGCACTCCAAATAAAGCTACTGTCGTCTGACTTCCTCATGCCAAAGGGATAGAACTATTATCTACCACTTAGAACATGTAAGATGTGTTAATTAGCCCTTAGAACTGCTCAGTAAAATGAAGTCTGTGCTGAACTGGATGCAAGCATCTGCAAAGCAAATATGCTAACAGGCTTATTAGCTTCAGTTGCATAAATGGAACAGCTGAAGTTTTAAGATCTTTTTTTATAAAAAAAAAAAAGTTAAATTGCTTGGGAGTGCTTCAGGTATGTATTTGGGTACCTTTGTGATTAATACTACTTCTTTCTCAGTGAACCAACTTTGTGTTTGGTATAAGCCTGTGGTTTGCTGGTTGGTTGGTTTTTTGCCTCTGGTTTTTAAACTTGCAGATTCTCTGAAATTATTTGGGGGCCACTTGGCTTGGGAGTAGGGATGAGTAAAGTTTTAGGGAAGAAACCCTTCCTGGTTTCAATCAGAGCAGCTTTGGTTTTTCTCATATACTGGAGTTCCACACAAGGTTTTTGGGGTGGTGGACGGGGAATTCTCACTGCTTAAAAATGTACCTGGAAACAGTTTGTAGAGAGCATTGTGCTAAAAAACTCATGCAGTTAAAGCATTATGAAATGCATTCTCAGAAAGGGAGTTAGTATTTCTTAAACACATAGAGATGAGCCAAAGTTAGCAACGTGTATAACCAAGGGGTACAAGCTGGGTGGGCCTGAATGACAGGGTGGTTGGGAAAGCAGTTCCCACGTGGGGACACCTTCCTCTGTTATGCACTGAAAATCAACAAGGAAGTCTTTATTAAACTTCCGTATCACATCCAAACTGCACATGGGCAATGATCATGCTTGAATATCATCTCTAAGTAGGTTACTGTAGTGTTCACTTGAAATCAGCTAAAATGTGTTACAGAACCTGAGGCACTCTTTATGGTTAAGACCACTATTAGGTTTATTATCCAACTTCTTTGACCTGTAGATTACAAATCTACGAATTACTACTCTTTGGAAAGGCTTTGTCCTAGTGAAAGTATCATTATTTGCAGATGACATGATACTATGTATAGAAAATCTTAAAGACTCCACCAAAACACTACTGGAATAAATGAATTTGGTAAAGTTTCAGGATACAAAATTAATACCCAGAAATTGGTAGCATTTCTATATACTAATAACAAAGTAGCAGGAAAGGAAATTAAGAAAACAACTCCATTCACAATTGCACCAAAAGGAATAAAAATTGCACCTAGGAATAAACGTAACTAAAGAGGTAAAAGACCTGTACTATAATGAATCACTGAACATTATTTAAAAAACTAATGATGTAGTATATGTTGGCTAATTGCATTTAAATTAAAAAAATGAAAAAAGAATAAGACCTGTACTGTGAAAACTATGAAACATGGTGAAAGAAATGGGAGACAACACAAGGAAATGGACAGCTATTCCACGCTTATGAATTGGAAGAACAAATACTTTTAAAATGTCCATACTACCCCAAACGATCTATAGATACAATGCAATTCCTATCAAAATACTAATAGCATTTTTTCACAAAACTAGAACAAATAATACTAAAATTTGTATGGAACCACAAAAGACCACAAATAGCCAAAGCAATCTTGAAAAAGAAAAACAAAACTGGAGGTATCACAATTCCAGATTTCAAGATGTACTATAAAGCTGTAATCATCAAGACAGCATGATACTAGCACAAAAAGACACATAGATCAATGGAACAGAATAGAGAGTCCAGAAATGAACCCATGCTTATATGGTCAATTAATCCACAACAAAGGAGGCAAGAATATACAATGGGGAAAAGATGGTCTTTTCAATAAATTGTGCTAGGAAAATTAGACAGCAACATTAAAAAAAAAAAAATGAAACTGGACCACTTTCTTAAACCACACACAAAAATAAACTCAAAATGGACTCAAGACCTAAATGTGAGACCTGAAACCATAAACATCTTAGAAGAGAACACAGGCAGTGGGGCACCCGGGTGGTTGAGTCTGTTAAGCATCTGCCTTCACCTCAGGCCTGAGATCAAGCTCCACATCAGGCTCCATGCTTAGCGGAGGGTCTGCTTTTCCCTTTCTCTCTCCCTCTGCCTTTCCCCCTGCTTTTGCTCATGCTCTCTCTCTCACTCTCTCAAATAAATAGATAAAATCTTAAAAAAAAACAAAAAACACAGGCAGTAATTTCTCTGATGTTGGCCGTAGCAACATTTTTCTAGATATGTCTGCTAAGGCAAGGGAAAAGATTAGGCCTACATCAAAATAAAAAGCTTTTTGCACAGTGAAGGAAACCATCAACAAAACGAAAAGGCAATCTACTAATGGAAAAAGATATTTGCAAATGATATATCCAATATGGAGCTAATATCCAAAATAAAGAACTTATATAACTCAACACTAAAAAAACAAACAATCTAATTAACTATGGGCAGAGAACCTAAATAGACATTTCTCCAAAGAAGACATCCAGATGGCCAACAGACAGATGAAGAAATGCTCCATATCACTTGGCATCAGGGAAATACAAATCAAAACCACAATGAGATGTCACCTGATACCTGTCAGAATGGCTAAAATCAAAAAGACAAGAAATAACAAGATTCAGCAAGGATGTGGAGAAAAAGGAACTCTCATATACTGTTGGTGGGAATGCAACCACTGTGGAAAACAGTATAGAGATTCCTCAAAAAATTAAAAAAAAATTCACTACTGGACATTTACCCAAAGAAAACAAAAATGTTAATTTGAAAGGACATATGTACCCTTATGTTTTTTGCAGCATTATTTACAATAGCCAAGATATGGAACCAACCTAAGTGTCCATTGATAAAAAAAATAGATAAGGATTATGTAATATATATATATTATACACACGATGGAATATTACATAGCCAAAAAAATGGGATCTTGCTATTTGTAGAAACATGGATAGATCTAGAGGGTAATATGCTAAGTGAAATAAGTCAGACTGAGAAGGACAAATACCATATGATTTCACTCATATGTGGAATTTAAAAAAATACAAATGAGTAAAGAAAGAAAAAGCAGAATCATACCTATAAATATAGACAACAAACTGATGGTTGTCAGAGGGGAAAGAGGTGGAAGGGGGCAAAATGGGTGAAGGGGAGTAAGAGAGGCAGGTTTTCAGTTATGGAATGAATAAGGCATGGGAATAAAAGGCACAACATAAGGATTATAGTCAATGATATTATAATAGCATATGAAGACAGATGGTAGCTTCACTTGTGAGCAGAGCATAATATATAAAGTTGTAGAATCACTATGCTGTACGCTTAAGACTAATGTAACATTGTGTGTCAATTACACTCAAAGAAAAAGTTTTTAAATAATAAGAAAGTATCAATTCTTTGTTCTCAGATTTGAAAGGAGTAAGCTTGGGGTTGAAAGGGACACTTTAAAATTGATTTCTATCTACTACTCCAGAGCAAATTTCTAGACCAAAAACTAAAAAAAAAAAAAAAAAAGTCAAAGCTAGAGCAGCATCTTTGTTCCTTGGGTGATAAGAAGGTGCATTCCCCTTTGACCTGTTTCTATAAAGGAGAATGTTAAATGTTCTACAAATAGACCTGTCCAGTAAAGCCCTTTAAAGGAATACATCCTAAAATATATTTAGAGATTAAAAGAAAGATTTATATACAAGAATGTTACAGCTTTATTTGTAATGAAGGATAGTAGAAAACCACTTAAATATCCAGCAAAGGGTATTCAGTTAAATAAATTATGGCACATTCCTATATTGGAATGTTAGGCAGCCATTTAAAATTATACTTCTGAAGACAAATAATTTTATTATTTTTTAAAATTTTATTTATTTGTCAGAGAGAGAGCGAGCGAGCGAGCACACAAGCAAGGGGAACAGCAGGTAGAGGGAGAAGCAGTCTCCCCACTGAGCAGAGATCCTGATATGGGGCTCGACCCCAGGACCCTGGGATTATGACCTGAGCCAAAGGCAGAAGCTTAACGGACTGAGCCACCCAGGCATCCCAAAAGGCAAATAATTTTAGAAAATTCTGATATAAATGTTAAGTGAGTATATGTTAAATACTATTATAAAGTTAATTTAGTGCAAATGTTAAGTGTACATAGAATTTAATCCTTATATATTCAACGATGTATAGATATAAGCATACAAAAATAATAAGGAAATTCATCAAAATATTAATAATGTTTTTCTCTGTGTGTTGGAAGTAATAATAATGTAATGTAAATGCTTTTTCCCTCTGGATCTTCCTTTATTGAATATATTTCTTATTAAGAGAAAGCATTATATTTAGAATCAGAAAAAAGTAATTATGTAGTGAGGCGCTTGTGCTGGCAGAAGCTGACATGCTTTTTTCTGTGAGAAAAATATATGGGTGAAATGAACTTGGGGTATCTAGAGAGGAGATGAGTAATTTACCTGAGAATTCCCAGAGCATCAAGAGGAGGAGGAGACCCAGATCTCACCCCATCTTTCTGATATACAAAGTAACTGAAATTTTTGGGTGGGCTGGATAGCTCTGATCATGACCCAATGACAAAAAAGGGAGGAAAACTCCTTAATACACAATCATCTCAAGGATAGAAAGAGGATCCCAAAGTCGTTATCAAAGAGGACTTATGGTTATGGTTATGGTGGGTGAAGACAGGAACCTGCCTGACCCACAGGAGAGCTTCTAGCTTTAGCCTGATGCTGTAAACTAAAAAAAGCATTCCAGGGACATATGTTATTATAACTGAAGCTGTCTCTCTGCTAAGAAGAGAAATTCTTTGTTTAGGGAAGACTCAAACCATTTAGTTTAAGGGAAGATGTAGACTCAAACCATTTAGTCGAAACCTTAAAAGGACATATGGACTTATTTTGTACCTCCAAGCTGGTAAAATGGGACCTAATACTTGTTACTTTTTTCAAATAAAGCGATAAAATTAGCTAAGAATACATACAGGCAAGATGTTGAGAAAAAGTGCTATAAAATGAGATGAAATGGTATAATAAAAATCAAGAATGATTAAGATTAGAAAAAACCTTTAATAATTATACAAATAAAAGAGACAGATTAAAAATACTATGATTGGGGCACCTGGGTGGCTCAGTTGGTTAAGCGGCTGCCTTCGGCTCAGGTCATGATCCCAGCGTCCTGGGATCAAGTCCCACATCGGGCTCCTTGCTCGGCAGGGAGCCTGCTTCTCTCTCTGCCTCTGCCTGCCACTCTGCCTGCTTGTGCTCTCTCTCTCTCTCTCTGACAAATAAATAAATAAAATCTTAAAAAAACAAAACAAAACATGATTATATGAATAGCAATAAAAATAATTATTTTAAGGAATATTCTAGATAAATATTGTTAATATTATTATATATCTTTGAAATTCTCCGGAAAAATGGTATAATACCATACATAGTCATTCACAATTTAACTTAAACATTTATCAGATATATATTTGTACATCAAAAATACAGATCTAGGGACGCCTGGGTGGCTTAGTGGGTTAAAGCCTCCTCCTTCGGCTCAGGTCATGATCTCAAGGTCCTGGGATTGAGTCCCGCATCAGGCTCTCCACTCAGCGGGGAGTCTGCTTCCCCCTCTCTCTCTGCCTGCCTCTCTGCCTACTTGTGATCTCTCTCTCTATCTCAAATAAATAAATAAAATCTTAAAAAGAAATACAGATCTACATCATCTCTTTCAATGGCTGTGAAGGATTCCATTTTATGGTGTAGTGATAATTTTTAATATTCTGATTGTGATGATCTAACTTAAGGGTCGGAATTATGATGGTGAACAGTATTCTGTCTGCAAGTGGGAACTTTCTTCTACAGATGGTTTTCCTCTTGTAAAAATACAGCAACCAGAACCATACTCATATTCAGAGCTAAGAGAATGGGAATTCTCATAAATTGAAAGATAATTTTGTGAAGGTCAACAGGACCCAGGCAGAAGAATATTCTAATTTATTAGACTTGTCTCCTTATATTAGATAAAACAGTTGAGCCAATGTTAGTTTGACCTGCTCTTCTCTTCCTGGGTCTTAAAGTGAAATATAGACCAAAGAGAGATACCTCTGCCTCTTCTGATATAATGACCTTGAACAGTGATAAAAAGCTATTTATTCTGGTGGACAGAAATCTGGAGAGACACTACAAAAGCTCAGAGCTCTGGACACACTGAGGCTGTTGCAGTCAATATTACCTCTCTTTTGCCTGAATGAAATCCTGCCCAACCTTTCTCTTCTAGATCATTCTAAGGTGGAAATCTTGTGGACTGAATGCAGATGGTCCATGAATCAGGAGGAGTAAAACACATCTATTCTGAAGGGAAATCTATCTGGACCAATGAAAGTCTTTCACCAGGACAAGGGGGAGAGGGTTTGGGGTTGGGGTCGGGCATGTCACTGGAAAACAGTTATAACTCTCATTTTGCTCTTATATCCAATAATTAGAATTATTTTTCTTTGTAACTATCTGGTGGTAAAAAGAGTTAAAAATGGTTGAACGGTTTAGGGGTCTAAAGAAAAAACAGGCTGGATGCATCATAATTCACTTAGTCAATTCTTTATAGATGGATATTTAGTTTCTTTCTGGGTCTTTTTTCCCCCCATTTCTTGGCTGGTGAGCATTCTTATACATAAATCTTGTCACAGTTATTTGATTATACCCTTAAGAAAATTGCCTTACAACGCAATTGCTGAGTAAGAGTTTGCAAAACTTTAAAGTATTTGATCCATATTTTTAAGTTTCTTTCCAAAAAATAATAATGATTTATATCCCACAAGAAGTGTATGAGAATAGTTGTTTTCTTAATGTCACCAACATTATGTATTACCATTATATTAAAATAATTTTTAAAAAGCTGTCTAATTCGAAATGTGAGAAATGGTACACCACTGCTTTGTTTTTAGGTTACTCCTCAGAATAATCATAATGATCATCATTATCACAGCATTTATTTAAGACTTACTGTGTGGCCAATTGCTATGACAATCGCACATCTTATTTTCTTCTCAGAATAGTGCAATGACATCGGTTTGATTAGTTCATCTATTCATTGGCCATTTATAATCTTGGGGGCAAATTTTTATTCTTGTCTTTTGCCTATTTCTCTTTGTGTAGAAGTAATACACTTTAAACATTAAGGAAATCAACCTTTTCCTTATAATGTCCTTTTTTGGGAATATGTCTTTATTGGTATTTCTGTAAGTCAAAAGTAATTGATAAATCAGAAAGTGGGAGAAACAGGTTCTTACTAAGATAAAGGTGGTACAAAAATAAAATGGGACAAGGAGATGAAGAGATGATTGGAATTGGAAGTATAAACATGAAATTATATTTTCATATATATTAGTCTCCCTAAGCAACCTCTGGATTTGTAAACATGCTTCAACAGTTAGCAGACTATAAAAACAATGTGAAACAATGCTTTTGGATGTGGTCACAGGATCAATGGGCAAGGAATTACCTTCCACCACTAAGAGTCATGGACAGTAGGTAGTGCCCCTCAGAGCTAAATCAGGAACTTGCTTCATCACCAGGGCAGGGGGTCTTCAGGGGTCTTCACTATTCCTGACTGGAAGGACTTGGTTATTACTCTAGAAACAGTGACGTGGTGTATTTCCTCTTTTTCCCTTTTGTGTTCCAAATTTACCACTGTTGGTGGGAAAAGACCTTCTCTTAGATTGTAGCTGATCAGACCAAAAGAGTCACATAATGGAGAGAAGTGCCCATCACCAACAGATCCTAGACTTGTAACTTGATGATACAACTGGATGGGACTTTGGCAGCATCTCCCACAGGAAAAGGGAAGCTAAGTCATGTCAGTTGGCATTTGGGTGACAAAAGGGCAGTCTGTGAAAGAAACTGCTCGTTAGCTATCCTCAGTACCCATTCTCTTATTCCTCTGTAATAGACATCTTGAATTTCCACCAAGTCCCTGCCTCCCTTGCACCTAGATATGGCCATGAGCTAACTTCTGGTCAGTGATATAAATGGTAGTGTTGTATACAAATCAGGATTGTGCCTTTAAAGTGGAGGAGGTATGTCCTACTCTGCCTTTTTTTTTTTTTTCCTACCTTGCTTCAATTGTGGATGAGACAGTGGACCATCATGGACCATGAGAATAAGTGGAACATCTTAGAGATGGTACAACAACATAGGAGTCTGGGTCCTTGCGTAACCTCATGGAGCAGATGCCTTAAACCAGCATGGCACCATTTGCTTCCAGTCTGGTTAGCTACAGAAAAATAAACTTCTAACTAACTTATTATATTTCTTTGGACCCCTGTCATATACAGTTCAACTTATATTCCAGTTTATGTATGTAAAGATTATACCTTAGTGTATTTTGTCCTGCTACAGTTCTGGAATGCACAGGAATTAATGTTTTTGCATAAATTTTTGTTGAGAAACCAAAATATAAGTTAAAACATGGTTTGATTTATAATAACATCCTAGATGAACTGACTAGGGATTTATCTTGAAACTGAGAAATGTTAAATATATTTTTTCATTTTTCATGAAAACATAGTTCAAACTTCTATTTGAAAAAAACTATTTTTAATTCTTTTATAAATGGAAGGTTTATATTTGCAAGTATTTTAATTGGTTGCTTGGAAGGTGTCTTTTCCAAACAGAAACATTTTTTAAGTATAGAGACTTCCAAAGAACATTTAAAAACCCAAATGGTTTATATTAAACCTGAAAATTCAGAGTACTAAGTTTAGAGTTCTTTTAGAAAGCTCAAGAACTTATTTTTAAAAGCAAACAAACATTAACATGCACATGTTAAGTATAAATTATTAAAAAGGGCATACTAGAACTAATGTTGTCATGGTACTTTTCTCCCTTTGTTTTGAAATTTAAAAATCAACCTTTTCTGTCATATCTTGCACAAATTGACATTCTTCTAACTGTACATATAAGCAGCTGTTTGGCATCAGGTTGAGTCAGCTTCACTTTTTTTTGCCTAAGCACTTAGCCAATCTTTTAGATTCAACTGAGATTCCCTGAAACTTCTCACCTAAGACTTTTTTCCCCCAAGATCTTTGTTATTTTCTCATACAGTAAAAACAAGAAACTCATTGAATTCCAATTAATTTGCTCCCTTGAATCTCAGTTCACTTCTAAAAATGAACAATCAAAATTATCACTGACACACCAACTTTTATTTTTGAGGATTCATAACTGTACAAGTACAACAAATATGCTAAAGTATGGATGGGCACCTGTTATTCACAAGGGAGTAGAAAAAACACTGACAGATGATTTAAACTAAACTTGAGGCTTTCTTGGCTGGAGGCTGGGTGCAATGGGTGTGTGTGTGTGTGTGTGTGTGTGTGTGTGTGACTGATTCAAACTTAACAGACAATCAAAATGAGACCTTTTTCAAGGATTCTTCCATGTATAGACCAAGTCCCTAACTAATGTACTACTTCCAATCACTAGCCCATTTGAGAAGGTGGGTTAGGACTGGCAGACAGGTACACTGGTCTGGAAAATTCAGAAATTCTTGCATTATTTATTGTGCAAATGCAATTCTAATTCCTAGGCCATTTCACAGAGCAGAATTGGCTGTATCTCATTTCAACATGGTAAGAGACACTCAACATTTTGGATTTGCATTTAATCTTAACCATCATATTTATCTTTTCCAAGACTGTGTCTAGTGGAAGTGATTATCTAAACGTGGGCCATATGATCCTGGACTGGAGTTAGACAGATGACAGACAGCTTGTTACTGAAAGCTTATACTAAAGGTTTTAAAGGACTCTTAAAGATTGGCATTAGGAGATACAGCCATGAGAATTCTGTCTTGCTGTCATTTTGTTAGACACAGTGGCTTTGAGTCAACACTGAAGCATATTTACTGATGCATTTAAATACAGAAGTATAAAATCAGCACAACTTGTATACCCTTCCTCTTCTGTTTTACATATCCGTAACTCTTCTTGTGTCTTATATAGTTTGCCATATTTTTAAAAGTCTGCTGAAGATTCCATTTACCAATGCTTTACTGATTAGGCTGGTTCAATGCTCATTATTATTAACAATGCTTCTGCTGAAGCTGGAAAAAGAACATGAAATAAAGCCCCAAACCAGCAGAAGAGAAATAATAAAGATTCAAGCAGAAATAAATCATACAGAACTCAGAAACACAATAGAACAGATCAAGAAAACTAGGAGCTGGTTCTTTGAAAGAATTAACAAAATTGACAAACCCCTAGCCAGACTTATCAAAAAGAAAAGAGAAAGGGCCCAAATAAATAAAATCACAAATGTAAAAGAGGAAATTACAACCAACACTGAAGAAATACAATTATAAGACAATATTATGAGCAATTATATGTCAACAAATTGGGCATTCTGGAAGAAATGGATAAATCCCTAGAAACATATAAATTACCAAAACTGAAACAGGAAGAAATAGAAAATTTGAACAGACTTGTAACCAACTGAATCAGTAATCAAAAATCTCCCAACAAACAAGAGTCCAGGGCCAGATGGCTTCCCAGGGGAATTCTACCAAAAATTAAAGAAGAATTAATAGCTATTCTTCTGAAACTATTAAAAAAAATAGAAATGGAAGGAAAACTTCTAATTCATTCTATGGGGCCAACATTACCTTGACTCCAAAACCAAAGACCCACTAAAAAGGAGAATTAGAGACCAATAGCCCTTATGAACATGGATGCAAATATTCTCAACAAGATACTAGCAAATCAAATGCAATACTACTTTTAAAGAATTATTCACTATGATTAAGTGGGATTTATTCCTGGGCTGCAGGAGTGATTCAATATCTGCAAATCAATCAATATGATACATACAAAAATCTGTAGCATTTCCATACACCAATAATGAAGTAGCAGAAAGAGAAATCAAGGAATCAATCCCATTTACAATTGCACCAAAACCCATAAGACACCTAGGAATAAACCTAACCAAAAGGTAAAAAAGATTTGTATGCTAAAAATTATAGAGCACTTATGAAGGAAATTGAAGAAGAATTCAAAGAAACAGAAAAATATTCCATGTTCATGTATTGGAAGAGTAAATATTGTTAAAATATCTACACTTCCCAAAGCAATCTACACATTCAGTGCAATCCTTATCAAAATAACACCAGTATTTTTCACAGAGCTAGAACAAACAATTCCAAAATTTGTATAGAACCATGAAAGACCCCAAATAGCCAAAGGAATGTTGAGAAAGGAAGAAAGGAAGAAAGGAAGGAAGAAAGGAAGAAAGGAAGAAAGAAAAGAAAGGAAAGAAAGGAAAGAAAGGAAAGAAAGGAAGGAAGGAAGAAGGAAGAAGGAAGGAAGGAAGGAAAAAGCAAAGCGGGAAGCATCACAATTCCAGATTTGAAATGATATTACAAAGCTGTAATCATCAAGACAGTATGGTACTGGCACAAAAACAGACTCATAGATCAATGTTACAGGATAGAGAACCCAGAAATGGACCTTCAACTCTATGGCCAACTGATCTTTGACAAAGCAGGAAAGAATAGCCAAAAAAAAAGACAGTCTCTTCAACAAATGGTGTTGGGAAAACTGGACAGGGACACGCAGAAGAATGAAATTGGACCACTTTCTTACACCATACACAAAAATAAATTCGAAATGGATGAAAGACCTAAATATGAGACAGGAAATCATCAAAATCCTAGAGGAGAATACAGGCAGCAACCTCTTTGACCGTGACTGCAGCAACTTCTTACTAGACATATCGCTGGGGCAAGGGTAACAAAAGGAAAAATGAACTATTGGGACTTAATCAAGATAAAAAGCCTTCTGCACCATGAAGGAAACAATCAACAAAACTAAAAGGCAGCCTATGGAATGGGAGAAGATATTTGCAAATGACATACTTGATAAATGGTTACTATCCAAAATCTATGAAGAACTTATCAAACTCAACACCCCCCAAAAATCAAATAATCCAGTTAATAAATGGTCAGAAGGCACTGAATAGACGTTTTTCCAAAGAAGATATCCAAATGTCTAACAGACATATGAAGAGATGCTCAACATCACCCATCATCAAGGAAATACAAATCAAAACCAGAATGAGATACCATCTCACACCTGTCAGAATGGCTAAAATTAACAACCCAGGAAAAACAGATGTTGGTGAGGATGCAGAAAAAGGGGAACCCTTTTGCACTGTTGGTAGAAATGCAAACTGGTGCAGCCACTCTGGAAAACAGTATGGAAGTTCCTCAAAAAGTTAAAAACAGAACTACCCTACAACCCAGAAATCGCACTACTAGGTATTTATCAAAAGTACAGACTCAAAAGGGTACATGCATCCCCATGTTTACAGCAGCATTATCAACAATAGCCAAACTATGGGAAGAGCCCAAGTGTCCATCAATTGATGAATGGATAAAGAAGATGTGGTATACACACATGCACACACACACACACCATGGAATTTTACTTAGCCATCAAAAAGAATGAAATCGTACCATTTCCAACAACTTGGATGGACCTAGAGTGTATTACGCTAAGCGAAATAAGTCAGTGAGAGAAAGACAAATACCATATGATTTCACTTATATGTGGAATTTAAGAAACGAAACAGATGAACATGGGGAAAGGAAGGAAAAATAAGATAAAAATAGAGAGGAAGGCAAATCATGAGAGACTTTTAACTATAGAGAACAAACTGAGGGTTGCTGGAGGGGAGGTAGATGGAGAGATGGACTAGATGGGTGATGGCCATTAAGCAGGGCACTTGTTGGGATGAGCATTGGATGTTATATGTAAGGGATGAATCACTAAATTCTACCCCTGAAACTAATACTACACTATATGCTAACTAACTTGAATTCAAATAAAAACTTGGAAGAAAGAAAATATAAAGTAGAAGTCCTTGGCTTTGAAAAAACAAAACAAAAAACAAAACAAAACAAAACAATGCACCTGGTGAGACTACCTCTTCCCAAGCTTTAACTCTTATAGGGTTGGAGCAATAGCTACAGAAAGGGACTATCTCTCTCTATATCTATATATAGATATAGACGCAGACGTGGCACAGAATTACTCCAGGGCTGCCATTCATGCTAGTCTCTGTAAATGGTGCCCCTGGAGTTGGGTCATGCATAACCTTCAGTTTGTATGTGACGGCCTTGGCTACAGAACATGACGTGCTTCCAGGAAGATAAACTGCCTGTCTGCTTCTTGGGGAAGATTGCCACTACCACCTCTTCAACATTCTTCATATGACTCTTCCAAGATTCCTAACAGACTGGTCTCAAGAAGGATACCACAATTAAATTGTTTACCCATCGCTCTTAAAATTAAGAAAGAATCAGAAGATTAGAAAACTAAGAAACCATTAGAATGAATTCCATCATTTGTTGATTTCCTAAATCCCTGCACTCCTCCAACTCTGACTCTACAAGAACCTCTGAGGTCATTCCTCATCACTCTTACTCTTACTTGTAGAATGCCTCATTAAGACCTGATTAGGACACCAGCTAAAGGCAATACCTGGGTGGTTACAGTCGCTGTTCAAATATTCAGGCAATGCAATCAAGTTGAGAGTAAGTAATTTATTTGGGAGGTGAACTCGGAAATGCTGGTAAGGGGGTGAGGAAAAAAGACTGAGAAGTGAAAGAAGACCATAAAGGATGCATTTTTGAGCTTGTTAATATTGTGGCTAACTGGGGCTCAATCCCACTGAGATCTTGGGAAGGAGTATTGGACATGTGTCAGAATCATCCTCTTTGAGGGGTTAGGAAGCTGGAGAAGTTTTTCACTAGCTCCCCAGATATTTGTTTTCTGGCTGCTTTCAGGGATATTAACCCTTTGATCCTTCTGCCTTGCCCTTTGTAATGGCTGGTCCTGTTCCCAAAGTCAGATAAAAACCCTCCGACTTTTACTACAGAGAGAGGTAGGTACTTGGGCAGGTACCAATAACATCTGCTCAGGAAGTCATCCATGCCTACATTTTTCAGGTATGTGAGCTGATAAATTTCTTATTTTTGTTCAAGAAAATTTGAGGTGGGGTTATATTACTTTTCACCGAATGAAGTCCGACTAATCCATATAGCAGACATATATACTGAATACTACATATGCTATAAAATTGCAAGAAATACCCATATCAAACATAAGACTTAGCACTTTTTCATAGTTATGGTATGAATTTAGTGGCCATCTGCTATACTTCGGTCCCTATGCTAGTCATTTACATGGGCTAAAAACAGTTACATTTTATTGAGCCCTAACTTGAGCCAAGATTTTTAACTGTATTATTTTGTTTAATATGTATGTTATTTTATTTGGCAAGGGAAGAATTAAGGTTGCCAATAAACTGACCTTGAGATGGGGAGATTATGCTGGATTATCAGGGTGGGCACAATATATTCATGAGGGTCATTTTAAATAAAAGAGGGAGGCAGGAGAGTCGGAGTCAGGGAAATTTGAAGATGCTGCACTGCTGACATTGAAGATGAAGAAGAGGCGCAAGCCAAGGAATGCAGACAGTCTCTATAAATTGGAGAAGACAGGGAAATGGATAACTCCCTAATGCCTCCAGAAAGAATATAGCCCTGCCGATGCCTTGACTTTCGCTCAGTGAGACCCACTTTGAATTTATGACCTCCAGAACTGTAATCATAAATTTGTGTTCTAAGCCCTTAAGGTTGTGGTAATTTGTTACAGCAGCCATGGGAAACTAATCCATTGTAACTAAGGGGATGGAGGACCATCTGTAGAACTACCTATTCCCAAGGTTCCAGAAATAATTGCAGTGTTGATATGAGATCACTTAGAAGGGTTCTACATTACCAACTCATATATTGAAAGAGTATTGCCTAAGCAAACCATGAAAAATGAATATAAGGAAAAATATCCATTTAAAGGTAGTATTGCTTAAAGATGTTCTATTTGAGTAAAAGCTTAGCCTGGTGAGTTACAGCCTAGTTTGGGGTGAAGACTTCCCTGGGGTCGTTTTCTCCTAATAGTATAAAGTTTCTTGACAAATCACTGGATGTGTATTCCTTTTTATTACTCTTACAGTGAATCTTAGATTTTTTTTCTCTTTTTCCTTAGTCATAGAATATAATAAAAATAAAGTGGTATCTGATAAATCCTATTTTACTTTTGGATCTCATTTCTTCTTGAAGTCTAATACTATTTTTTGAACACAGACTAGCAAAAAATATACTCATACCAAAAATCTGGAAAAAATGTTACCATTTTTATTATTTTAACAGAAGCCAAACTACCTGTATATAGAGAGATTAAATTTATGGTCCTTTAAAGAATATCTATCATTTCTACATTGGTGCATTTGTTATTTCAAAGTATGTACTCCAATTGTTACATTGACTTTAATATATATCTATCTGAGGAAATGTTTCTAATTGTTCCATGACACTTCCAAAATATAATTTCACTTTGTAAATCAAATAATGAAAAAGCTATTCTACAGTGCCAAGAGCTTGTAGTATTGAGATCTGATTCAGTTTCTTTTTTTTTTTTTTATCTGATTCAGTTTCTGATGGAAGAGATTAGTAGGGAGGTAGGTTTGAAACAGCTGTATAAAAACATCAAGGTTATCTCCAAAGAATTTCTCTGAGAATCAGGACAATCATTTGTTGTTGTTGTCAATGGACATCTCGGCTCTTTCCACAGTTTGGCTATTATGGACATTGCTGCTATAAATATTGGGGTGCAGGTGCCCCTTCAGAACACTACATTTGTATCCTTGGGGATAAATCCCCAGTACTACAATTGCTGGGTCATAGGGTAGCTCTAATTTCAACTTTTTGAGGAACCTCCAAATTGTTTTCCAGAGTGGTTACACCAGCTTGCATTCCCACCAACAGTGTAAGAGGGTTCCCCTTTCCCCACATCCTTACCAACATTTGTTGCTTCCTGACTTGTTAATTTTAGCCATTCTGACTGGTGTGAGGTGGTACCTCATTGTGGTTTTGATTTGAATTTCCCTGATTCTGAGTGATGTTAAGCACTTTCTCATGTGTCTGTTGGCTATTGGGATGCCTCTTTCACAGAAATGCAGGACAATCATTTAGCTGCATTGTCAGGTCCCATGTTAGAGTCAGTCTCATCAAGAATGTTCAGAGGAGCAATGTCCACAATAGCCAAACTGTGGAGAGAGCAGAGATGCCCTTCAACAGACTAATGGATAAAGAAGATGTGATCTGTATATACAGTGGAATATTACTCAGCCATCAGAAAGGATGAATACCCAAATTTTACATCAACATGGATGAGACAAGGAGATTATGCTGAGTGAAATAAGTCAAGCAGAGAAAATCAATTATATGGTTTCACTTATGTGGAACATAAGGAATAGCATGGAGGACATTAGGAGAAGGAAGGGAAAAATGAAGGGGGGAAATCAGAGGAGGAGACAAACCATGAGAGGCTGTGGACTCCGAGAAACAAACTAAGGGTTTTAGAGGGGAGGGGTGTGGGGGGATGAGTTGGCCCGGTGATGGGTATTAAAGAGGGCACATATTGCATGGAGCACTGGGTTCTATATGCAAACAATGAATCATGGAATACTATATCAAAAACTAATGATGTACTGTATGGTGACTAACATAACATAATAATAATAAAAAAAAGAATAGTGACTTTTTCTACTCAGTAGGTAGTTTTTATTGCTTCATGCTGAGCAGCATGGAGAAGAACAGGAAATGAGGATTAAAAAAAGACCTCAGGGCAGAAAATCCATCCAAATTCATCTGGATTGGGCAAACTAACTAATAATACATATTTTTGAAGCTACAGAAACATCTCTCAAGAATCAGCTATCCTGGACTCATCTGCCTCTAAATGCCAGTGTATGAGCTATTAAACAGTGGTATTTGAACAAAGTCCCTTCTCTACTCTTAAGTTGACCAACATACCCCAGAAACAGATTATTTTCCCCTATATTTTCACAGACCAGGATACTTTGCATCAGGTACAACTGGAGTTCAAATTTCATTTTGCTTTGTGTGAATATTTTGGGATTGTTTGCTTCTATATATTTATTTAAATATAAGATCACATTTTTCTTTATGGGGAAGAGACCCATCTTATTGCTTGTTTTTTGTTTTGGGAAGGAGACAAGCAATCTGGCCTCCTGTGCCTCTTGTTCCACTTTTCTTTAGTTATCTAACAGAGATGGTTGCTTCCCAGTATATGTATGGGTATATATAATTGATTGCTTTTGTGAACTACTGCTTGATGTAGGTGAAAGATATTTCAAGCTTTGGAGACAGACATTCAGGAGGAGTTGAAAATTTCCTGTTTGGAGGCCAGAGAAGCTTTCATGAATAACTATGCCAACATAACTCCAGAAGAGCTTGAAATCTTTTTGCAGGTAAGAGATAAAGGGGTTTTGTTTTGAGGGTTATAAATTTGCCAGTTGTATAAGACAGCAGTAGATAGGAGATTTTATAGAATGCCTTCCTGTGTGTTTTACCCAAACTTGCATAAATAATAGCACTAGTTTACTGTCACTTGAAGAGAGAAGGAAAAAAGAGACAAGCCCTTCTAGTGGTAGGAGACATAAAGAAAACAGTAAGAGAAGTAAAGGGGGTAAGACAGATACTGGCAAGAGGAAAAGTTGCAGAGAAGATACCGCAAGGGCATAGGAACTCTAAAAGATATCCTTGAGGGTCAGGAAAGAATAACTAGTATTGGACCAAGTTTTCCACTAACAATAATTATCAAAGTAAAACAAAACAAATACTGCAAAAATAACCATCTGAAAACACAGGAGTACAGGGAAAGCAGATCGGACGCCAAAGGGGAATGACCATTTAAAGCAAGCACATGAGCCAAGTTCCACATTGTCTTCTGCTCTGTGAGTTACTTTCCAGTTCACTTGGTGAGAGGCAGTAAGTCCCAGCAGAAAGCCACAGCCTTACCAGGCTGAAGTAACCAGTCAGAATGAGGGGCTCTAACAGTGGTTGCAATTTGAGAAGAAAATCTCAGAGAGGAGGAATCCTCAAAGTGAGAAAGCCCACAGATGCCACATCTACTATGAATTCCTCTCAAGCTTTTGGCCAGCTCCTTAGTCGTGCCTGTGCAGAGTAAGACCTTAGAAAAACAAATGAAAGCAGCGTCTGTGATTCCAAAGAGCTGTGTAGAGACTTTAGCAGCCACATGCTGCTGGAGAGATGGAAGTTGGAGTTCAGGGCTTACCAAGTTAGAGGGGATTTGGTAAACATCCCGAGCTGTCTGCTGAGATCCCAGAAACACCACACTCTAGAAGTAAAACTGAAGATACAGCAAGCTCTAACAAAGTATAAAGTCAACTCTCAACAGGATTAAAGTGATCTGCTGGTATTCCATCTGCCTGCCAAATAAACCCCAAACCCTCTTTTTTAAGGACGATGACATCATCCAGAGTGTCTCCACAAATTTTCTTTTTTTTTAAGATTTATTTATTTATTTATTTATTTGACAGGGAGAGCACAAGCAGGGGGAGCAGCAGGCAGAGAGAGAGGCAGAAGCAGGCTCCCCACCAAGCAGGGAGCCATATGTGGGGCTCAATCCCAGGACCCTGGGACCATGACCCGAGATGAAGGCAGACACTTAACAACTGAGCCACCCAGGCGCCCTTCTACAAATGTTCATATACAATGGCCGGCAGTCAATTAGAAATTAGGAAATATGATTAAAAGTAGGAACGAGTGACTGGAAACTAACTGAACCACAGGCATTAGAGACTCATCAATAAGTTGATACAGAGTTATCACCTAAAGACTTTAAGTATGGTTAATAGTTTAAGAAAATCTAGGAACAGATAGAAAATTTTAGTAAGTATCTGGAATTCTTAAAGAAGCATCAAACCAGTATTACAGAGATGGAAAACAGGTTAGTGGTTAAGAGAGGTTAGGGATAGGGGTGGTGGTGGTGTGACTATTAAGAGGTAGCGTGAGGGAGAGTTTTATGTTTTGTTGACAGAATGCTCTGTACCTTAATTTTAGTGGTAAATACATAAATCATTATGTGTGCCTTAAAATAAAAGCTTTCTTGATAGTGTTCACATACCCCTACAATTCACTTACTAAAGTTCACAATTCCGTGGTTTTTAGGATATTCAGAGTTGTGCAATCATTTTATGTTATTTCTGTCTGGTTTTGCTATCGGTCAGGCAAGTCTTAAGGAGAGCATTGGGCACAAAACCTCCCCTTACCTTTCTCCCTCCCTTCCTTCCTTTAATAACTACTATGTGTATCCACCTGCCCCGTGTTTAATGAATGATGCTGAACTTGAAGTCCTTCTGGGAATTTTATGTGAAAAGCAGCATTCATCCCCATGCAAATTGTATCTATTTTTTCTTTTGAGTTTGGGCTTTTTGTCTTTCTTTAGTAATCAGTTTCATTTCTTTTATGTCTTTTGGAAATACTTCACGATTCAGATTTAACTATGATTCTTGCTTTTCAATGTTATGTTTTATTATTCTGTTTTGAACGCTTTTAGCGTTATTTTAATGGAATTTTAGAAAAGTAGGCAAGAAAAAAGAGCCTGCTGCACTACTTAAAATTATATGTAGCCCTAATGTCATCTTTATGCCATTCTTTGTATACTTTGTATACTATGTGATACTAAGTGATTATGGTGTTCACCATTTCAGCCAGCAATCCACACATCCCTCCTATAGAGTCACTCAAAAACATGGCCATAGTTAAAATTTATTTACAATCTGGCCTACTCTTACATAACCTATCAGCAGCATTTGCCACTCGTGATCCCTCTCTCCTTGATATACCTTCTTCACATGGCTTCTAGGACACCACATTTAATCCCGATTTTCCTCCTGTTTCATCTGTTTTTTCTTCTGAGTTGACTTTGCTGGCTCCATTCTTCTCAATAATATTGAAGAGCTCCTGGGTTCAGTCCTCTAAACTTTTTTCTTTTCTTTTTATTCTCATTTCCTTTGTGGTTCATCTCTCTCGTGGCTTTAAATACCATGTACGTGCCAAAAACTCCCCAATTTTTATCCCCGGCTGAGGCCTTTCCCACAAATTCCAGGTTGTGAATCCACTTGCCTGTTTGAAATCTCCACTTGGACATCTAACAAACTGCTCAGGCTCATCTTTTCCAAAAATGAGCACCTACTCTTTTCCTCGCAAAAGGAGAATTTGCCACCCACCCCAATTGCCACCCACCGCCTTCCTCACCTCAGTTGATGGCAACTCCATTCTTTTGGTTGCTCAGGTGAAAAGTCTGGGAATCATCCTTGACTATGCTCTTCCTCTTGGTGGTAATCTCTCAGGAAAACTGACTGGCTGGGCCTCTGAAACATATCAGATTCTCACTGCTTCTCACCCCCACTTGGTCTCACTGAGCCACCATTTGGTTTCTTCTGGGGCTTCTGGAATTCTGCAATATTCTCCTAATTGACCTGGTTTTGACTTAGTTCTCCATATTATCTTCTCAATACAGCAGCCAAGTGATCCTTCTGGCATCCCTTTGGTATCTAAGTCATCTGTGCTCAAAACTTTCAGTGACTCTCCCCATTTCCACCAGGTTGAAAGGTAAAGTTCTTTAATCTTACGTGATTTGGTCTTCCTCCTCTATTCACTCTTCTATTACTCCACCCTCGACTTTGCTCCAGTCTCAATGCTTGATGTCTCTAGAATAGCCCAGGCTCTTACCTTTGATCTAGTTCTTTCCTCTGCTTGGAATGTTCTTTCCTCAAATATTTGGCTAAGTTTTTCATTGCCTAGAAGTCCTGGCCCAAATCTTATCTTCTCAGTGAGGCTTTACCTATCCCACCCTATTGTGCTCTACTGACCTCTTATCACCTCCTAATAGATTAGACAATATTCATGTTTATTACCCCCTGCGGGAATCTAAATTCCACACTGAGGCATTGCTTTTCATATTGCTTTAAGGGAAAGGTCATACATTTCATCAAGCTTCATGCTTACTTCTTTTCAATTTTGTGTTAACTTGTAGACGCTGACTTTTTCTATAAAAAATGGAATAATCCCCTTAAGAAATGAAATTCTTCATTTGAGTTGGAATTTTAAGAATTAGTTTTCATTTGTAACATCCACATTAAGCACAATAGGTGAGTAAGGTGCTTTATTTTTAGTTTAATTTAGTTTTGTTTTTTATTCAGAATGCCAAGTATTTAAATTATTATAGCATGGAATTTTGTTTATATAGGTCATAACCCATTCAACCTGCAAATTTAGAACCTGCTTTTATTTTTAAGATAATATTTCACCAATACATGTAGCTTCTCCTTTATTTGTGATTTTTGATCACTTGTGTCTTCCATAACAAATTTGATGTGCCTTTGCTCTTTAGTGGGTGCTCTTGGCAATGGCATTTCCATCTAGTCTTCCAACACACGGGTGAGATAAGTAGCAAAGCAAGAACCAGTCAGACTTTCCAGGACTCCTGATAGAACTAAGATGTCTACAAGCTTCTCTGGAATTCAGCTACAACTTGGCTAGAGAATTTTGTGATTTTAAAACAAAAAGTTACCATAGGTTTCTGCTAAATTTTAGACAATTCTATATTTTAATTTCAACTAAGACCAACTAGGGTTTACAAAAAGAATAAACTTAAGAGAACCATTGCCAAAGACCCTCAGGAGATTCCTGGGAAATACCAGTTTAGACTGCCAGAGCCCTCTGGCACTGCTGTAGAATTTTCCTTCTCATGGGATTAGAGAAGGTTAATAAGTGATGACTGTTATTCTCAGTATGGCATGTTCAGATATATTTCCTTTACTAAAAATAGGAGGAATATTTATAGTTATGGAGAATGTGATGCCTGCAAATTCCCAGCAAAATAATATCTGTTTAGAAACCATTCTTGCTTTTTATATTTCAGTAAAAGAATTGAGAGAATCTTGGACTTTTAGGGGCCCACGTGAGGTCAAACTGTTGGGACTGGATGTCACTGTGACCCATGGTTTCTGCCCTAAAGATAATAACAACAGGGGTCTGAATGACCACCTCCTTTGGTGTATCATCTGGTAGTGTTCACAGAAGTCCAGGTGATTGGTGGATGTAGAGAGCAATATGGAGTTCCTCAGGTCAAGCAAGGACATAAGCAACCAAGGGCATTGCCGCGAAGATTAGATATTGCTGAAACCAGCACAGGCTGATGACACACAGAACTGATAACTAGCAGAATCAGAAGAGATGGGCAAAGGCCCAAGACAGATTAAGCAGCTTTCAAAATCGAGGACTTTTGCAGCAAACTGTCAGACTCTCCAGACGCTGACTCTTCCACGTCTGACTGCATCAGAAAGTCAACCGCCGACCAAGACTCTGCCTGACTGACTTCTGACCGTAATAGAGACCCTTCACTGCTTGAACATAATAAGCAGCATGTTCAGAGAGCTGACCCAGGCTGGACTGAGTCCTCATCTCACCCATGCACTCATGCACTGACTCTGGGTTTGGTTCCTTAATTTCTTACCCCTTGTTTTATCTTGTTTGTTGTGACTTTGTATTATATTTTGCTTTGTGTGATGCGTAAGAAGCTAAGTTAAAAGTGTAGTGAAATGTCATTGAATTTGGAATCCTGGACCTGCTTTACAATTACGTTAACCTTGCTAACGACTGAATAAAGCTGACATTGTGGAAAGACACAACTTGCGTACATGCTTTGATAGCCTGCTTGCAACAGTGGGCATGAATTTTGTCATCAGATTCCTAAGCCGCTCCAGCTCTGGGCCACAGTAGATAAATAATTTTAACTCCAGGCAATTCAACCTCATTCACTGGTTCTGTTTAACAGGGAGTGAGGAGAGGTGAAACCATCTGACCATTTTCTACCATTTGATGTTCTGATATTTTTATCTTGTCGAGTCAGAATCAATCGAAGTACCAGCTTGCCTGAAGAATAGAGGCAGTCATTATTTTGTAGTCCTGGAAACAAACAGTCAATAAGGCTACTTTGCCTTTATTCTTGAAACATTCTTTTAAACAAATGTGAGTTAAGGCAAACTATGAATTTATATGAGTTCAGACATGACTTTAAATGGACATAAACTCCTCACGTTGCAATGGTTTAACATTGCCAAGCTGTTTAAAATATTACCACAGGCAACCACGGGAACTTTTGTGAGAACTCCATGAAAAATTGTGAAACTTTGGTAAGGCATTCTTCCCCCGCCTTTGTGTGTGTGGAGGGTGGTGGGGGAGAGAGAGATACTGCATTCCTATTCTTTTATATCATTGAAAATAAAAATTGAACTTAAGAGCCATGGGCGTAAAACTGTCAACTCTGTGTGTGTGTGTGTGTGTGTGTGTGTTTCACAAAGCAACTCCAAATCCACAATTTAGAAAAATGAAATTTTGTTAAATCTTCTGCTATACATAAGGCACCAAATACTAACACGTAGAGATTAAAATTAGATCCAGTAGCAAGATTGACTTATTCACGTTTGACTCCATGCAAAGTAGCACATCTCTCCATTTTTCTTTTTGTTGTCCCATAAATAGATGTTATAAATGGTTATAGCAGAATCCACAAAAAAGTCTTTTTTTTTTTTTTGCCCAGCAATATATGATTAATTTCCCAAATCATTGAATATACTTCCACAATGTAATTCTTAAAAACTGCCAAGTATTTTATTGGGCCATTTTCCTCAGCATATCCCTTCTAATGTTAGATATTTATGTTAGTTCCAATTATTCACTCAAATAATGCTTTAGTGATACTCTTACACACTTTTCTGATCATTTCGTTAGGAGAAACTCCTGGATATAAAATGACTGGATAATACTTTTAAAAGTTATATGTCACAATGAAACATTAACAACAAAACATCCAAAAGCGCATGTTCTAAGGAGTAGGAGTATTGAGCAAATAATAAATTTGTCTTTTATTATCCTTTAGGTTATGGGTCAGTTGCTCCCAGAACTCCTATTGGTCAGATATTCTGTGTCTTCTATGCTTTCTTGGGGATCCCTCTAACTATTACATTCCTGAAATTCATGAGTAATGCAATATCACAACCATTTTCTGGACTTAGGGAACACTTTCAGAATATGCGAATGAAAGAGGTGATTTTTACTAAATTTTTTTTTGTTTTCTTATATATGCTTGGTTTCCTAAAATAAGTACACACATTTAACAAATTCTTGTTAAATACATCCTAAAAAGAACCTCTATATGTACATATATGTGCAGGTGTATATGTATGTACATATTTGTGTGTGTGTGTGTGTGTGTGTGTGTGTATTTGGTATGCTTGCCCTAGCCCTATTTTTTATTGAATTCCTAGATCAAGAAAAGGGTATTCAGATGAAAATAATTACAGTGCTTTATTTTTCTTCATCAGAGAACAGAAGTATTATTTCAAAGAACACTTGTAGAATATTATATAATGTATGTATGTAGATTTATATGCACATATTTGCAACCATGATTTTCTTTAATTTCCTGAACTGGCATATGAGCTAAGTACAATAAAACCTAACATGTAGATTTTCTCCAGGAGGTTATCACCTTGAATTCAGGCCTTCTAATTCTAGGTTTTGAGCTCTCTTATCTCAAAATCCCTCCCTCAATACTGCTAAGGGCAAGAAATTATTTAAGTCTATAGATTACAAAAATATATCATTGGAAGAGCCGTTGGGAAAACTGGTAGGCAATTCATGTTAAGTTGGGGCAAAGTGGGATAGAGAGAGATGATGTGGGTGGACAGTCCATTCCTGGTGCTGTGTCCCAGGAAGAGGTATGCAGAGAGGACAAGGACAGGCATTGCTTGCTCTTATTGCTGGGAGGGTCTGCATCAGGTGTTCCTGGGACTCAGGCTGCACCTTAACAATGACCCCATAAGCCAAACTAATCCAGTTAAAATAGACAACTGAGGCAGGATGCTCCTTTCCCTACTTCTCTGGATCATACCCACTGGCTTCAGAGTGATCATTAAAAGGTCAGCTTGATGTCTAAACAGGCCTGCTCTAAACCAGCTGCCCCAGGTCTTCTCAGGACAGAGCAGCACTGACTAAGGGTGGCTAGTTAGCTAGTTATTACTTCCCTGGTCCCAAGGAAGTGGAGTCCTGAAAAAGAAAGTCCTAGGAGATTATTTGGCCACCTACTCTACAGTAGTGATCACTGAATGCTCTTGGACTTGGCCCATTCCTACCAATAATTCTTTCTTAGGGGTGAATAGAGAAGCAAGAGCTTTGAGCATTCCTTGGGGACCAAAAATCATCTGTGAAATAGTTCAACCAGAGAAGTTTCTTTCCTCTTTAAGGAAGGAGATCATATGGCATCTGCAAAGATTTTACCCATTTTTCCCGCCTGGAGGCATGTTATCAACATTTGTAATTATGTTTGGTATCAAAGATTTGGCTATTTCAGAAACTCAAGATCTCTTGGATGTTGCCTTCCAGAGCCTATGCAAGGCCAAGGTTGTACCTTATTTACATGCTTATAGATATGTCTAAAGAAACTCATCAGACAGAATCACTCAAGTGTACCAGATAATAGCATGACCCAAATACAATTTTATCGGTGAAATCATACTCTGAGTTTGCCACTATCATACAAAGTTAAATAAAAGGAGCTATTAACAGTAGTTACCTTAGAAAATGAAATTTTGAATATTAATCTCCTCTTGTTCCCAGAGCTCCTTAACAGTCCCAAAATACATACTAAAAGTTAGCTATCTAATTCTTCCACTTTCCTCTAATTCTGACCTAATTTTCAATGGGTGGGTTATATAGTCTCGAACATCTCTAAAGTAGCATAATGAATCTCTGTTTTCAAATTTCAGAGAAAAAAAGACATACAAGAATTTTATGACATCAGCTCCATATTCCAACAAATTTAGAAAGTACTGCAAATCTTACAATGCAATGTCATCATCGCAATAAGCATATTATATAAACACTAAAATTTAAGACAATATTGACAAGATGTCCCTTTACAATAATAAATAAAAAAGTATGTATAGTCCTTAGCAGTGTCTGTCCTATATGAGGTGCTCTACAAGTGAAAGTTTAAAACATGTTATTTTTTTAAATTAACATATAATGTGTTATTTTCCCCAGGGGTACATGTCTGTGAATCATCAGACGTACACATTTCCCAGCACTTACCATAGCACATACCCTCCCCAATGTCCATAACCCAGCCACCCTATCCCTAGCCCCCTACCCCCCAGCAACCCTGTTTGTTTCATGAGTTTAGAAGTCTCTTACGGTTTGTCTCCCTCCTGATCCCATCTTGTTTCATTTCCCCCCCACCCCTCCACACCCCTCCACCCTGCCTCTCAAATTCTTCATATCAGAGAGATCATATGATAATTGTCTTTCTCTGATTGACTTATTTCGCTTAGCATAATACCCTCTAGTTCGATCCACGTCGTTGCAAATGGCAAGATTTCGTTTTTCTTGATGGCTGCATAGCATTCCATTGTATATATATACCACTTCTTCTTCATCCATTCATCTGTTGATGGACATCTAGGTTCTTTCCATAGTTTGGCTATTGTAGATATTGCTGCTATAAACATTTGGGTGCACGTGCCCCTTCGGATCACTACATTTGTATCTTTAGGGTAAATACCCAGTAGTGCGATTGCTGGGTTGTAGGGTAGCTCTATTTTCAACTTTTTTGAGGAACCTCCATACTGTTTTCCAGAGTGGCTGTACCAGCTTGCATTCCCACCAACAGTGTAAGAGGGTTCCCCTTTCTCCACACCCTCACCAACATCTGTCACTTCCTGACTTGTTAATTTTAGCCATTCTGACTGGTGTGAGGTGGTATCTCACCGTGGTTTTGATTTGTATTTCTCTGATGTCGAGTGATGTTGAGCACTTTTTCACGTGCTCATATCAGTGACAGACCAGTCTGTTGGCCATTTGGATGTCCTCTTTGCAGAAATGTCTGTTCATGTCTTCTGCCCATTTCTTGATTGGATTATTTGTTCTTTGGGTGTTGAGTTTGAGAAGTTCTTTATAGATTTTGGATACTAGCCCTTTATCTGATATGTCATTTGCGAATATCTTCTCCCATTCTGTTGGTTGTCTTTTGGTTTTGTTGACTGTTTCCTTTGCTGTGCAAAAGCTTTTGACCTTGATGAAGTCCCAATAGTTCATTTTTGCCCTTGCTTCCCTTGCCTTTGGTGATTAAAACATGTTATTCCTAATGTTAGTTTACCTGTCTCTTCTCCTTTCCTCCCACGAAAATGTAATCTCTGTGTGGACAAACTGTCTTTGTTTTACTTTATATCTTTCTTATCTTTCAGATGGGAAAATTCATTTATTTTTTCTTGTAATTTGAGGTGGTAGGATGTCTCTTAACAAAATATGATCAGTTTATTTGCCTCAAAAAGTTAATGTCCAAATAGTGATTGTTCATACTACCCTTTTGCACACCAGTGGGACCCAGAGCTGGAAATGCGAGTGAGGAAGTCACAAGGCAAAAGAACATTATAGTCTGAGACCTAAGGAGGGCAGGAAGTAAGGGATTGTTTTACATGAAAACGATGTAAAGTGCAACAAAATGCATGAAGAGAGAAAACTGAATTAAAAGATCAATAACAGAGATTTACAAGGAGGAAGATGATTTAGTTGAGCTAGGAAATACTCTTAGATGCAAAGGAAGTCTGTGAATTAGAGTGCAGTAGGATACACCAAACACGCCCTTGGTCAGGAAAGGATCTGTAAGGTGCAAATGGTGGTTTAGTTGTCAGTAGCTCTCTGACCAATGTTGGGTTGATTTTAACATCTCTCTCCCACCTTCCCTTCCTATCTCCCTCCTTCCCTCCCTATCTCCTTCCTTCCTTTCTCTTTCCTTCCTTCCTCTCTTTCCTTCCTCCCTCATTCCCTTCTCAACTCCTGGTCCTTCCCCTCCTTCCTTCCTTCCTTCCTTTCTTATTTTTCTTCTTTTTTTTTTTTAGAGAAAAATTAAAATTTACATGCTCATCTTTTTCTTGATAACTGGATTCGTCATTTTCATCTTGCTACAATCATTACTTTTCATGCATACAGAGGGCTAGACTTACAAGAAAGGACCGTATTTTGCATTTATCTCCTTAAGTACCATTGAGTTTGGTGACTATGTATTAGGTAAGTCAGTTGAATCTTGGAATTCTATTGACATTCACAGCCACAGAACTAACAAGATTTGAAATAAAAGTATAACCAGAAATACAGCATTAATCCATAGGAGTTAGGGTAGAAGCCAAAACTATATTTCAAACTCCAATCATCTGACAATCCATGAAAGAATCTAAAATAATTCCCTTCTGTCCAACTTTCTCCTTAGTTGAGTACACTAATTATGGGAAAATGGAACAGAGGAAATCCTTTTATAGCATGTCACCACTTGCTCATACAGGTATCCAAAATTCATGCATAATGAAAATACCAGTATAAAAGATAAATCCCATGTAACATGCACTTAGTATCTTTTCCAATAGATTAAGTCCACTTTCACCTTAGAATAAATATACTGTATAAGGAGATATGTAAATATACTGCATAAAGATCCCCAGAGATTATTTATGTATATACCTAAAATTCAACAGCAACATATCAAAAAAGCATTTTGTAAGAAGGGTTATTTTTATAAAGCCGTTTTGTGTTTATAAATTCTTTAAAGGAACAAAGCAAATCTCCAGGCTATATATTTTGTGGCTCATCACTGCTTCAAATTAACATCATCATATTAAGCATTATTCTTACTATTAACATATTTTTAAAAAGTTAGCCCAAAGAACATAGGTGTACCATCCCACTTTGCATACATGCATATGCTTCACACTTACATAGAAGAATCAATATTCTCCATAAAAAGGACAAGAAGCAGAACATTAATGTGTGTTTTACCACAATCTATCTGTGTCAACCTGGATAAGCTACTTGGCCAACAGGATTTAATTTGATCTAATATAAAATAGCTGGGGTGAGGGAAACTTTGAACTAGTTGATTTTTTTTTTCTATCAATCAACTAGTCACTCAACTAACGTAGCAATCAGTATTTCTTGAGACTTTTTTAACCATGTGAAAGTCTTAAGTGATGTATGCTGAGGAATTAACCATGACTAAAACTTGGCTTCTGTTTATAAGGAGCAAACACTGGAGTAGTAAGATTTAAATATATAAATAGACAATTACAATTCATGTTGCAATAAGCCATAATTTCCTATGAAAATCCCAATTGCTTTTTTCTTTCTACGAAAATTAACAAGCTAATCCTAAAATTCATATGGAAATTCAGGACATTCAGAATAGCAAAAAAAATTTTGAAAAAGGACAGTTCGAGGACTTATACTTCCTGGGTTAAAAAATTACAACATTACAGCCATAAAAGCAAAATGGTACTCACATAAGGATAGATATAGAGATCAATGGAATAGGAGTAGAGAAATAAATCCAGACATATATGGTCAAGTGATTTTTAAATAATAAACTTCATTTTTTTAGAGCAGTTTTAGATTTACAGAAGAATTGGGCAGAGTATAGAGTTTCCAGATACCCCCTTATCTCACTTCATAGTTTCCCCTGTTATTAACATCTTGCTTTAGTGTGGTAAAATTATCACAACTGATGAACCAATATTGGTATTTTTTATTAATTAAAGTCCATGATTTACATTAGGTTTCACTCTTTGTGTTATATATATATCCTATGGTGGTCAACTGATGTTTGACAAGTGTGCTAAGACCATTCAACGGAAAAAAGATAATCTTTTCAACAAATGGTGTTGGGTCAACTGGATATCTATATACAAAAGAATGAATCTGGACCCCTACCTAAGCTAACATCCCATACAAAAATTAACTCAAACTGGATCAAAGATCTAAGTGTAAAAGCTAAAATTCTAAAACTCCTAGGAGAAAAGATTTGAGTGAGTCTTTGTGACCTTTCCTCAGACAGTAGTTTCTTCTATTTTTCTTTGATTGCTTGTGCTTTAGGTACCCTGTCTAAAGCACAAGCAACCAAAGAAAGGTAGGTAAATTGAAATTCGTCAAGAATTAGAATATTTTTTGAGTCAAAAAATACTATAAAAAAGTGAAAATACAATCCACACAATGGGAGAAAGTATTAGTAAATAACATATTTGATAATGGTTTAGTATCCAGAATATGTAAAAAATTCTTACAACAATGTAAAGACAACCTATTTTAAAAGTGAGAAAAGGAGTCGAATAGACATTTCTCCAAAGAAGACATGTAAATGACAAATAAGGATATAGAAAGGTGCTCAACATCATTATCATTAGGGAAATGCAAATCAAAACCACAATAAGATACCACATTACACAGACCAGGATGGCGACAGTAATAATAATAATAAGATGATAAGTGTTGACAAAGATATGGAGAAATTGGAACCCACTTATCTTGCTGGTGGGACAGTAAAGTGGTACAACTACTAGGAAAACAGTTTGGCAATTTCTCAAAATGCTAAAAAGAGTTACCATATGACCCAGAAGTTCTATCCCTAGGTATACACGGAAAAGAAATAAAAACATTTCTTCACACAAAAAATCATATATGAATGCTCATAGCAGTACTGCTCATAATACCCAAAATGTGGAAACAATGCAAAGACCCATTAGCTAATGAATGAATAAACTCTATGTGACATATCTACACAATGGATATTCAATTCCTTATCGAGTAGACAAATACTGTACTTTTATTGCATGATGTTTTTGTGCAAACCACCTTGAGTATATACCTATATAAAATAAAGTTCATGGTAAGTAGTTCATATATGTTACTGGCAGCAGAATATTAATTTCACTAAATTAAACAGTTATAGAAAATTTCTCACTTCCTGTAAAGTTCTTGAAATTTTTCTGATTAATCACAGTTATACAGAACGTTAAATTCCATTATGAATATATATATACATATTTAACACATTCATTTTTACTGACTCACTGGAGAAGTCATAAATCAGATGACTGATTTCATCTGTATTTAAAATAAATCCAGCCTTATGTCATCATTCAGACCCATTCACCCGCAATTTAAATGTAAAGATATTAATTCACTGAAATTGACATGACAATAAAGTCCATTAAAAAAGAGCTTGAAGTGCTCGCAAAAAATCTCAACAATAAGCATTCCTGAGAGAATATCTAAAGATAGGTATTTAAATGAACAATTCTTCTTGTAAATGGAACAATATATTTTGAAAATAAAGCTTAGTAATAAAAAAATAGATGTATACACAGAGGTAGATTTCTAAGACATCTAGTACATCAGAGCTGTTGAACAGTATTGGAAATCTCAACAAGGTTATCTCAGCACATGGTGTTCAATTTTAAGGGATTTTATTTTCTATATATTCTAAATACTTCGTTTTGTTCTTTTTGTAGTCTAACACCAAAGACCACTTCCAAGTTCTTATAAAATCATTTAGGACATCAAAGTTATAAATTCCAAAGTGGTGACTTTGAAAAATCTTTACTAGCAAACTGAATAAATTTGCAAACAAAAATGTTTGGAACTTTCTAGAGAATATCACCCTCATACCCTGGCAGATTCCTTAATTAGTATATAAAAGCAGACCCTTTCAATTGGTTTCATAACTCCTTTGCCTCTTTCAATAAACAGCCAAAAACTAATGTTGCACTTGTCTTTCTTTGGATAAGATCTAGTAAATTATAATGCTTAGAAACATTAATTCATTTGGAATTGCTCAGTAACTTAAGAACATTTCAAAATGTTTTACACAAATTAGTGTAGTAGCTAGCTTGGATTTTGTATGTCAGGATTCTCTAGAAAAAAAAGAATATATTATGTATAGATGGGGGAGGGTATATATATATATAGAAGCTGCATATATAAAGAGATTTATTGTAAGGAATTGGCTTACTTGATTATGGAGGCTGAGAAGTCCCATGGTCTGCTGTCTGGAGACCCAGGAGAGCCAGTGGTGTAGTTGCAGTCTGAGTCCAAAAGTCTGAGTATCTGGAGGGCCAATATCCCAGTTCAAAAACAGTCAAGGGTGTCTAGGTGGCTTAGTTGGTTAAGCGTCCAACTCTAGATCTTAGCTCAGGTGTTGATCTCAGGGTTGTGAATTCAAGCCCTGCGTTGGGCTCCATGCTGGGTGTGCAGCCTACTTAAAATAAAAACAAAACAAAAACAACAGTGAGAGAGACCAATTGCTTCCTTAACCTGCCTTTTGTTCTTTTCAGACCTCTACTAGATTGGATGAGATTCATCCACACTGGGGAGAGCAATCTGCTTTACTCAGTCTACCGATTCAAATGTTAATATCGTGCAGAAACATCCTCATAGACATACCTAGAATATTTAACTAGATAACTGGGTACCCTGTGTTCCAATCAAGTTGATACATGCAATTAATCACAATTTCCATAAGAAAATTACCTTTTAAAAGATCAATTTATGCCCGTAAACCCTTAACATTTCAATGAACTTCTACAGAAGCCTCCATTAGTCATGTATGGGAGTGTAGTCATACACTTTATGAACTAAATATAATTATTATCCTCATTTTACTGATGTGGAAATTGAGGGTAAATAGCTTGCCCGAGGTTACCCAACTATTAAATGACAGGGTTGTGGTTCAAACTCCAGTCTGTTTCACATAAGCATCACCACCCTTAACCAGATCACTCTAACTAGCATGGAAAGAACATTTGAAGGGTTGTGTATTGGAGAACAAAAAGACAATTACAACCCTGTGACATTGTGGACAGAGATCTTGGAATGATTTTAGTGCTTTTATCACACTCACACACACACACACACACACACACACACACACACACATATATCTATGTCAGAGGTTGTGTGGGTATGTATGAAGGAAGCCAAGGGTGACTGAAGTTCTGGCTTGACTATCTTCTATTCCAACTACCTGAATTATTACATTTGATTCTCATGTAAGTAATAGTAATAGCAGATGGCATTTTCCCAGAATAGGAGGCATAAAGGGTTTTGAAATGAGTGTCTTTAATTGATTCACAGAAACCATATATAGTGCAATAATGAGAAACAGATACAGATAGTCTTAATCCTAACAGATCTTTTTTCTCCCAAGCTGGTAGACAGACACTGGCTCTTGCCAGACTGCTATCATCAACATATTGAGTTGATGAGTTTGTAACAGAGGGAAACATGGAGGGATGAAGTGTAAGAAGAAATCCCCTCATTTATGATCTCTGGGCATATGGCTAGGAACAGGAGGAGAGAAAACATTGTGACTACTGACATTTGCCAGTCCTACCATGAATTTTGATAGAAAAATTCATTAACTTTCTTTCTTTTGAGATGCTCATTAATTGTTACCACCTTAATATAACAAAAAACTTTTCTTTAAAAAAAAAACCCATTATTGGGAGTATTAAATCATTGAGAGACATTAAATTTAGCTAAGTCCCTTTAGCCAAGTACAAGAACCCCACAGGCCAAAATGCTCTGAATAAAGTTCATTAGTTAATCAGCCATCTTTCAAAAGCAAAGTATCTTCTAATTTCTTAGACATTTCTTCAACCATGACTTTAGCTTTTGACTTATCAGCGAAGTCCTGCCAATATTTTAGAGAAACTGCTAGAAAGGAAGTCTGTGTTTGGGAAGAGGGGGCCTTAAAGCAAAGATTAGCACTTTCCTAACTGTTTCAAGTGGAGTTGTGGGATTATAGAGCTGCACGGCTGGGACATTTAGGAATGCAGTAGTGACGTGGCCCCCTTCCATCTTTGGATGCTCTTAGTTTATTAACAGTATTTTTAAATGCCAAAGAGTTATAAGTATAGCATGTCTACACTTAATACTTTTAGTGCAGAAATACAGTAAAATAGCGGTGCCTGGATGGCTCAGTGGGTTAAGGCCTCTGCCTTCGGCTCAGGTCATGATCTCAGGGTCCTGGGATCGGGCCCCGCATCGGGCTCTCTGCTCAGCGGGGAGCCTGCTTCCCCCTCTCTGCCTGCCTCTCTGCCTACTTGTGATCTCTCTCCTCTCTGTCAAATAAATAAATAAAATCTTTAAAAAAAAAGAAAAAAGAGGGCGCCTGGGTGGCTCAGTTGGTTAAGCGACTGCCTTCGGCTCAGGTCATAATCCCGGAGTTCCGGGATCGAGCCCCACATTGGGCTCCCAGCTCCGCGGGGAGTCTGCTTCTCCCTCTGAACTTCTCCCCTCTCATGCTGTGTCTCACTCTCCCTCTCTCTCTCTCTAATAAATAAATAAAATTAAAAAAAAAAAAGAAAAAAATACAGTACAACATACTTATGCTATTTTAGAAGATAATTACATTCGCAAAAGTTACATATTCATAACACACGATGGGGCCGGACTATCATTTAATTAAACATAAGCATGAAATTGTATGATGAAATTTATCATCTTGCAGTGTGTTTGGTATATCCCATTTGGAGATCCACATTTGAGGCCCTTCACAAATGTGCGCCTCAAATAAATGGTGCCTCAGGTTCCCATTAGGCCAGGTAGGGCCCAACTCATCTGACCCAAGAAGATAGTTCACAAACAGACCTCAGACTTAGTTGGCAAATGATACCGTTTCTGAGACACTCTTGCTCCTTTCTACCAATTCTCTTCCCAAGAAATATTTTTTATGGCATATTTTGAATGCTTATGACTTAGGAAGTTATATAACTTGGCTCCTTGTGGGAATGACCCAGGGTGCTTTATTCTTCACAGAAATTTCTTTTGACCCCACAACACATTCCTTTCTGCAGAACTTCTGCAACAGTCCCAGCTGGATTCTAAAGTCACACAGATTTGAGTTCAACTTCTGCTCTGTCATGACTACTTAAATGACCTTGAGGAATTACCAGCCATTCTGAGCCTGCATCTCAACTGCAAAATAAGGATAATAATAGTCCTTATTTCACAGGGTGGTCTGAAGATAAAATGAGTTGCTGCAAGCAAAGCACCTAATGTGTTGTCTGACATCTAGCTTGTACTCAAGAACAGTTAATCATAGTTACTGTTATTCTTTTCCCAGAGTTATACCCAAATTTTCCAAGCAACAGAGATTTTGTAGAAGATAGAAAAAATGAAACAAGCTTTTTTCTTACTATTTTTTGATATCTCTAATGTTTCAGATATTTTACTTCTTTTTTAAAAGAGGTTAAGGGCACTAAGAGAGTGGAGGAAAAGTGAGATGTAGTACCAAACTTGACCTCCAGATGTCAGTATGAACTCAACTGATTGAGGCAGTTACTATCAAATAGAATGGCCGAGGTCCCTCTACTCCTAGGCATCAAATAAAATTACAAAGGCACAATAACTATTCTTTGATTTTAGAAAGGTAATAAATAGATCAGCTTCTTTGACTTCAGAAGATAATTGCACCATAAAACTAGTATTGAAAAAGTTGGATACCTTTAACCACAAATAAAAATATGGACGCAGGGTTACAGTTAATCCTTGCTCTTGGAAAAAAAAATTATTTATATGATTGTGATACATAGCGTTTGGGTCTTCAAAAACTATTCGAGAGTAGCAGAGGCCATATCTACCATTTTCTACATTCTATGGCTGTGCAGTACACAGAGCTGTCTCTACTAGAGAATTATATCACATCATTGTTTCAGGTCTATGAAAACCATGTTGATCACTATATAAAGTGGCTCAGATTGAATATGGGTGTTGCTATAGAAACGTCATGAAGAAGTCTGCTCTCAGAAGGCAGTGTTCTCCATTTCATTCATTCATTCAATACTTACTGAGCACCTACTACGTTTCAAGCAAGTTTTAGGTGTTGAGAATACAGCTGTGAAGAAAGCAAACAACATCCCTGCCCTAAAGGGGTTTGCGGTTTAGAATGAAGAATAATAAGCACAATAAATAAGCAATAAAAAAAACGTGTATTAGAAAATAATAAATTCTACAAATCAAAAAGAGAGGAAAACCTTTGAAATGTAGGGGTTAACGTGGGCCACACTGAAAGGTGACACGTAAGCAAAAACTTGAAGGGACTGAGGGAGGAAGCCTGCAAGCCCTGGGGGAAAGGCGTTCGGGCAGAAGCATCTACAAAGGCAAAGGCTCCAGGGACAGCAAGGCTCGTGCGGCTAGACCAGAGTAGGATGGGAGTCCTGAGGATTTTTGGTAGTCATAACACCATTTGACTTATGCTTAAAAAGAACACCTTAGGTTCCTCTGTTAATAGACTTTAAGTACAGAAAGCAGTTAGGAAGCTTCTGTATTATTCTAAGAGACTGCAGTGGTTTGGAGGAAGACTTGAGGGGAGCATCTAAAGGTTGGTGCTGAAACAAGGATCTCAGGTTGCTTCTAGTGCCTGGAAAGGCCTCCTAAGTTAAGGATGAAGCTGTTTTATTTTATTTATTTTTTTTTAAAAAGATTATTTATTTATTTGAGAGAGAGAGACTGAAAGAGAGAGAGAGCATTAGGGGGGTAGGGTCAGAGGGAAGAGCAGACTCCCTGCTGAGCAGGGAGCCCAATGCAGAAGTGGAGCCCAATGCAGAAGTTGATCCCAGGACTGCAGGATTCGCACCCGAGGCAAAGGTAGTCGCTTAACCAACTGAGCCACCCAGTTACGCCAGGATGAAGCTGTTTTAAATTAAAATCCTTTCTAAAAACCAAACCATTAACTAACCAATCAACCAGCAAATGAGCCCCCATAATCCTTTTATGCTAATGAATTGCTTTTCGGGAGCTGACTGGATTGAAGTTACAAGAAAAGAAATCTTTTATTTCATAATAGTGCAAAAAGAAAAGTCAGAAAAAAGTGTCAGCAATCAATATAGAGCACAGTGGATTTTATGGGAGACAAAAAGTGCAAGGTTTCTTCTGACCTTGGCAAAAATATTGGGACCAGATTTCGCTCATAAAATAAAGAATTTTCAGGGTGCCTGGGTGACTCAGTCAGTTAAGTGACTGCCTTTGGCTCAGGTCATGATCCCAGAGTCCCGGGATCGAGTCCCACGTCCAGCTCCCTGCCCAGAGGGGAGTCCACTTCACCCTGCTCGTGCTTTCTCTAATAAATAAATAAAATCTTTAAAAAATATAAAATAAAGAATTTTCTATTTTCTCTGGAAACCTAGTTTTTTTTTTCAAACACCACACTTCTAGCAAAAATGCCAATTCAGTGTTCTTTTTAATTAGTAGAATTTTTTTTTAAAAAGTGGTTTTAGGTTTATAGAAAAAATGGAGCAGAAAATACGGATAATTCCCATATATCTCCTCTTCTTCTCCTCTCCAAAGCAGTTTCCGCTGTTATTAACATCTTGCATTAGCATGATACATTTGTTACAATTGACAAACTAATATTGGTACATTATTATTACTAACTATAGTCCTTAGTTTACATTCAAGTTCACTCTTCGAGTTGTGCAGTTCTATGGATTCTGACAATGTATAATACAGTGTATCCACCATTACATTATCATACAGATTAGTTTCATTGCTCCAAAAATCCTCTGTACTCTACCTATTCTTCCCTCCCTCCGTTCCCCCGCCCCCCGAACTGAACCACCCAAACCTCACCCAACCACTGATCTTTATTGTCTCTATAGTTTTGCCTTTTCTAGAATATTGTATGGTTGGAATCATACAATATGTATGTGACCTTTTCAGACTGGCTTCTTTCACTTAACAATATGTACCTAAGGCTCCTCTACGTCTTTTCATGGCTTGATAGTTCATTTAACTTTACTGCTGAATAATATTCCATGTGTGGGGCCCTCTGGGTAGCCCAGTTGGTTAAGCAACCAACTCTTGGTTTTGGCTCAGGTTGTGATCTCATGGTCCTGAGATCAAGCCCTGCATCAGGCTCCACGCTCAGTGTGGAGTCTGCTTGAGATTCTCTTTCCTTATGCCCCTTCTGCTTATGCTCTCTTTCTAAAATAAATGAATCTTTCTAAAAAATTTCATGTGTGGATATGCTAGTTTCTTTATCCATTCACCTATTTGGCAATTATAAAAAAGCTGCTATAAACATTCATGCAGTTTCCTGTGTGGACATTTTTAACTCATTTGGGTAAATATGAAGGAGTACACATGCTGGATTATATGATAACACTATGTTTACCTTTGTAAGAAACTGCCAGACTGTCTTCCAAAGTGACTGTATCATTTTACATTCCTACCATCAATAAATGAGTTCCTGCTGCTCCATATCCTCACCAGCAGTTGAGGCTGTCAGTGTTTTAAATCAAGTAGGAATCAACCATAACAGTGCTAGGTTGGAATAAAAAAATATATATTTTATATATTTAGCCATCCGAATAGGTATGTAGATATAGCTAATTATTGTTTTAATTTGCAATTCCCTAATGACATTTGATGTTGAGCATCTTTTCCTATGTTTATTTGCCATCTGTATATCTTCTCTGATGAGGTATGTGTGCATATATTTTGCCCATTTTTTAAATGTTGAGTTTTAAGAGTTCTTTGTATATTTTGGATACAAGTCCTTTACTGGATATGTTTTGCAACTATTTTTCTTAACATTGCCTTTGCCAGGGCAGAAATTTTTAATTTTAATTAAGTCCAACTTTGCAAATATTTTCTTTCATGGATTGTGCTTTTGGTGTTATGCATGTAAAAACTCATCACCAAACCTAAGGTTACCTGGATTTTCTCCTATGTTATAATTTAGAAATTTCCTTCCAGAAATTGGTTGAAATCTCTTGTCTGCTGATGGCCTCTCTTCCCTCTTCTTTATCAGTCTGGCTTATCTGAACAGAGTATTGAAAAAGATGGAAGAGGGATATTTTTTGTGTTTGCCATTATATTTAAAATCATTTTTGGTATTAAAAATTTATTAGAATTCGTATATTTTTATCCCAACGTGGCACTGTTAAGGTTGATTCCTACTTGACTTAATGTTTTAGTTGTTCTTGGCTAATACAGCTTATTAGTTGTTTCTTCATATTTTCTAGGGAAACAATATTTGACATCCTTTTTAGAATTTATTACTTCTTCTTTATCTTATTGCATCAAATACCTTCAGCATAATGTTTAAGTGGTAAATAAGGGCAACTTAATTTTTTCCTAAGTTAGATGGGACTATCTCTGTTACATATCTGGTTATTTCTGAAAGACACCCTCCATTAAGCAAAGGGATTTTCCATGTCTTTCTAGCTTCTGAAGTACTTCTCTGAAAGACACTGAATTTTAGCAGATGGCATGTGGCAGAAGAGCATTTTTCAAAATGATTACAGAGCTTAATGTATCTTCTTTACCTTCTGCATTTGTCATTTTAATTATATATTTCTCTTTTTCTCTTAAATTCTTGATGAATTTTTCTTGATATTCTTCTAATTTGCATTTTCAGCAATGTTTATTCTGGTATTCACTATCTTTATTAAGAGTCTTTAATACTGCTAGCTCTGTTATTTTTAATATTTTGAATAACTTTTCTTTTTGCCCGATATTTTACATTTTCAAATGAAAGATTAAGTTTGAATCACTAAACCACTTTTCAGTTTCCTCAGTTCTGTTTCAGTGATGGTCATTTGTATGTCAGCTTTGCCTGAGAATTTAAAAAGTTAATGAAAACTTTATACAGTTTACTATATATAAAATACATACAACTAAGAAAAAAAAAGATATACAAAGAGTTCTGATATGAGTGTCCAATTCTTCCTTCCCATAGAACTGGCTGTAACTGAACCAATGTGTTAACTGCTTAAAAGCAGTTTTTGAACTATCGATTTTAATTGTGTGTTTCATAATTTTTCATTTTCTGCCTTTTTTAGAAGTGAATCTTATTTATGCACTTTTGGTAATGTATCAACACTGTAAGTATATATTCATTCACTTAGCGTTTTAGTTCCTGTTATGCCCAGATACTGTACTTCTGTGTTTCTGACTTTTCCCATCCTTAGTCCCAATCAGAAATAGATTAACCAAGTGGACAATGAGGCAAGCAGGTAAATTTCTGCCTTTGTATAGTGAGCCATTTTCAACCTTATGAATGAGGGAAACATTTTAGGAAATGGCGAGCAACAATTTCTTAACTAGTCATAAAACACTTCTTATACTTTGCAAAGACTCATGTAAGTTGTTCTCTGTGCCAGCTCTTTCAATCTCACTGGCTTACACAAAATTTAAGGGACCTCCAAAAAGTCTCATTAATCAAGATACATCATACATTATTGTAATATTTTTTGAGGTGGGGGAGGGGCAGAGAGAGAAGGACGGAGAGAATCTTAAGCAGGCTCCACACCCACTGCAGAGCCCTATGTGGTGTTTGATCTTACAACCCTAAAATCATGACCTGAGCTGAAATCAAGAATTGAACACTTAACTACCTAAGCCACCCAAGCACCCCAGTGTAATACTTTTTATATAAAAAATATGCAAAAAACTATGATGAACAAAATATCAAAATTTTAAATACAGGATCAGATTAGTGATCTTTCCTATTGCTTCAGACTTCAATATGGCTTGAAATGGCACTGTTACTAATCCTGTCTTTATTTAAAATTTTGATACTTCTAATAATTTTGAGTCAATTGAGTTTTTTGGTGCATGTCCCATTAAATTTTGTACCCAAGGCAATGAATGAGTGCCTCACTCATATCATCCTAGTCCCAGCCCTCCTCTTTTACCACAGTATGTACAGCACACTGATGTGGAGAATCATGTGCTCTAACTTGACCCAGATACATAGATATCCCAGGTTTCCCCAGGCATCCAGCTCACCAAGTTCACTTTTCTTTAAGATAATATGCTATTCAGGTAAAACAGACTGATGAAGAAAAGGGGAGGGAGGCCAACAGCAGACAATAGATTTCAACAAATTTCTGGAAGATAGAAAGTAAATAGAGGAATCATGTCAGATGGAGCAGCAAGAGAAAACCAGAAGCCAGCACCTGTAGACAGTCATGGCGTCCGTCTCAAAGAGGCTCAAGGCTCGGAAACTCCAGGGTAAGAGTTGGACGTGGAGCTAAAATCATGGGCACTAATTCAAAAGTCTATATGCAGAACTCTTAATAGCCCCATGCCTTCTCCAACCCAACACTTCATAGCTGCTATATTTCCCAAGCCTCAGACTGGAGGATATGTCTCTAAAGAAAGTCAGTGCCCCAGAAGCAAAGACCTCTACATTCTGGCATTTAGCAGCCTCCTACTATATCAACCAACCCCCTGCTGGCCATCTAAAAACAAATCTCACCAGTTGCTATGGCTTTATGCCTGTGCATTCTCAAATATTTATGACCATTTTAAGACCACTACTGAAGCAGTACTGAGGTTAGTCTACAAAATAAGAGACCAAAATAAACAAGCAGGAAATAAATGGGCCTGAAGAAAACAGGGATGGCTCATGGAACAGAAGAGAGACTGATGAGTCTCTTTGGAGATCTTATGAAAATATTTTATTCTGACAACAAGAACTAGATAATAGGAAAAACAAACAGCACATTTTTTTTTTTAAATAAAAGGCTTTGGACTTGAAAACCATTATCTCCAACCAAAAAAATTAATAAAGGATTAGAAGATAAAGCCAAGAAAATACTCCATAAAGTACAGCAATGAGACAAAGACTCACATTTTTAAAAAAGAAAATATGAGATCCATGGGAATCTATGTAGGAAGCCAATCAACCCAGTAATGGGAACTCCAGTGTGAAAAAAGAATAGAACAGAGTTTCCCAGAGATGAACATAACCACTTTTCATATGGGATCACCATGGGCCTGCCGCAGTGAAAAATACATGTTGGATCATTGGTATGAAATTTCAGGGGGAAAAAATCTGGAAAAAAGGGACATCTGTCTGGATGGTTCAGTCGGTTAAGCAGCTTCTTCAGCTCAGGTTATCGTCCCAGGGTCCTGGGATTGAGCCCTGAATTAGGCTCCCTGCTCAGTGGGGAGACTGCTTCTCCTTCTCCCTCTCCCTCTGCTTGCTTCTCCCCCTGCTTCTGCTCTTTCTCTGTCAAATAAATAATAAAATCTTTAAAAAAAAATCTGGAAAATGGAGAGAGAGAGAGAAAGGTGGGGGTGGATTAAACATTGAGAATTAAACAGTGAGATGCACATTGACACTTTATTTCTTATCACCCAAACTAGGTGCTAAAAAAAATATGAAATAATATCATCAAAGCTATGAGGAAAAAAACACTTTTAATTTCAACCCCAAGATTTAAGAACTGGTCATTTATAGCCTGCTCAGTGAGAGCACTGATCCTTGAGTAGATCTATGTATATTTATAATTTTAAAAGCAGCCACCTTTGATAACATAGGTAGAAAATGACCAATGGGGGCATGAGGGTATCTCATTCAGTTAAGCATCCAACTCTTGGTTTGGCTCAGGTCATGATCTCAGGGTCATGAGATCCAGCCCCACATCAGGCTCTGTGCTTAGCAGGGAGTCTGCTTGGGATTCTCTCTTCTCCCTCTGCCCCTCCCCCTGCTCTCTCTCTCTCTCTCTAATAAAAAAAAGAGGGAGAGAGCAAAAAGTGACCAAACCCACAAATCTAAGCTTAGTGAATTTAATTTACATTAAAAGGGTGGGCAGTGAGGGAAAAATACTCAAGTAACATTAGCAACTGCTTTATAAGTATTTATTTTTAAGGCGAGTCCTTCAAACACATGTCTTTCTTTTTAGATATTATGTCTACATTTAAGTAGCTGTTGGTAAAAGACCTTTGGTGCTATTCTAAGTTCAGTTTTATGACTAACCAACAAGGATTTCACTGGGCACAGGAAAATAAAAGCCCAGATTTACACAATTCAGTTAATTGGAAATTCTTTTAGTTAAATAACAGAATTTTAAAAATTAAAATAGCAAGCACAAAATATACCAAATACACCTCTCGAGAAAGAACTGGGCATCGGTTTTGTCTGTCTTCTGGGGCCAAAAAGGAAAGGTGGCTAGAACCTCGTCCGAAGGTGACAGTTTCTGTCTGAAGGTTTACAATATGCCTACCTTCCTGGCCCCAGGAGTTCTTGCAGTGAACTTGGGCAAACCGTCCAAACAGGAAGTCTGAGAAGCTTTGGTAACTGACATACTCAAAGGAAATACATCTGCTCTAGGAGCGGTGGGGGCACAGGAGATAAGTCCCAATATCTGTACTTTTTAAAAATTTTTATTTTTTTATTGCTTACTAAGAGCTTCAACCTCTTCTGTCTTTCATATTTTCTATTTCTTTTCTGGTTTTAATTATTTCTCCTATTATTTGTTATTAACTTTATATCATTTTATATGCTTTGTATTATATTTACTTGGACATTTTCAGCTGAAGTATGTTCTCTTAGTTATTTTAGTCTGTAGTTTTATAACCTGTATGTCCTATTTACCACCTGAAAGTACAAAGTAGCATCTCTTCTGCCAATGTTCTGATCAAACTGCTGGATGCCCTGTCTCACTAGTGGTGAAAATGGCTTTCCTTCCTCCCAAGGTTCATCCTCCTGCAGAAAATCCCCAGAAATCTTCGTGAAGCATTTCCTGTCCAAAGGACTAACACTGGTTCTTCCTCCTTTGCCCCTGGATCTAGAACTCAGACACACCCCCCTAAGAGTATAGAACATCACACCCACTTCTAGAAGGTGATTTCTTGAAATTATACTGAAGCCACGCTCAGAGAGGCTGAGCAGACCTTTCTGGCTGCAAGGGAAGCACTCATCCCCGGTTGTGTCCAAAGTGACTCCTCAGCTGAGCTCCTGCTCTGTTCACTGCTACAGGCACCTGTGTGAATTCCTGCCTGAGCCGTAGTGGATCTTCAGAGCTTGATAGTGGGTGAACCTCATGCCCTCTACCTCCACACACTCAGGACTGTGAGCTGGTCCAGGGTGAATCTGGCCTGAGCTCAAATATTGAAGCTCTTCATGTTCACTTTTCCAGATTATTTCTCTCAGGAAGATAGCATCAGAACAAGATCTTCTGTCTATTGCATGTGGTAGAAAAACATAAAAGAGGGAAGAGTCTGGGTAATATTTGGCCACACGCACCATGAAGAATTTTGCAAATAGACAGTGAAGAGCACTGAACTTAAATTAAAATTAGAATGACCTCATTTACTTTCCATGATAAGAGTGCGTGTTTCATTCAGAAGAAATTCTGACTAAAGAAAAACAAACATTGGCTAGGACAGAAATATCCATACACACTTTTGTTTTACAAAATCAGAGGGATCCAGGGGCACCTGGGTGGCTCAGTCAGTTGATCGACTGACTCTTGATTTTAGCTCAGGTCATGATCTCAGGATTGTGAGATTAAGCCCTGCATCAGGGAACTTAAGATTCTCTCCCTTTTCCTCTGCCCCTCCCCAATCTCTAAAAAAAAAAAAACAACAGTATTTTTTCTAAGCCAATACTACATTGAGAAGTCATCCATTAAGTTGCCATTATTGTTTATTACCAGGGCATTTTTTTCCTTTTTTAAATTTAAAATCAATTTAATTAACATATGGTATATTATTAGTTTCAGAGGTAGAATTTAGTGATTCATCAGTTGCATATAATACCTAGTATCCATTACATCAACAGCCCTCCTTAATGCTCAGCACCCAGTTACCCTATTCCCCACCCACCACCCCTCCAGCAACCCTCTTAACCCTAGAGTTGAGAGTCTCTTACGGCTTGTCTCCCTCTCTGATTTCATCTTATTTTATTTTTCCTTTTCTTCCCCTATGTTCATCTGTTTTGTTTCTTAAATTCCAGATGAGTGAAATCATATGATATTTGTCTTTCTCTGACTGACTTATTTTGCTTAGCATAATACCCTCTAGTTCCATCCACATCATTGCAAATGGTAAGAGTTCATTCTTTTTTTTTTTTTAAAGATTTTATTTATTTATCTGAGAGAGAGAGAGACAGCAAGAGAGGGAATACAAACAGGGGGAGTGGGAGAAGGAGAAGCAGGCTTCCTGCCGAGCAGGGAGCCCGATGCGGGGCTCGATCCCAGGACCCTGGGATCATGACCTGAGCCGAAGGCAGACGCTTAACAACTGAGCCACCCAGGCGCCCCAAGAGTTCATTCTTTTTGATGATGAGTAATCTCGGCTCTTTCCACAGTTTGGCTATTATGGACATTGCTGCTATAAACATTGGGGAGCATGTGCCCCTTCAAATCACTATGTTTGTATCCTTTGGATAAATACCTAGTAGTGCAATTGCTGGGTCATAGGGTAGCTCTATTTTCAACTTTTTGAGGAACCTCCATAATGTTTTCCAGAGCGGCTGCACCAGCTTGCATTCCCACCAACAGTGTAGGAGGGTTCCCCTTTCTCCACATCCTCACCAACATTTGTTGTTTCCTGAGTTGTTAATTTTAGCCATTCTGACTGGTATGAGATGGTATCTCATTGTGGTTTTGATTTGTATTTCCCTGATGCCAAGTGATGTGGAGCATTTCTTCATTTGTCTGTGGGCCATTTGTATGTAGTCATTGCAGAAATGTCTGTTCATGTCTCCTACTGGTTTCTTGACTGGATTATTTGTTCTTTGGGTGTTGAGTTTGATAAGTTCTTTATAGATTTTGGATAGTAACCCTTTATCAAGTATGTCATTTGCAAATATTTCTCCTATTCCATAGGCTGTCTTTTAGTTTTGTTGACTGTTTCCTTGCTGTGCAAAAAATTTTATCTTCATGAAGTCCCAATACTTCATTTTTGCTTTTGTTTCCCTTGCCTTTGAAGATGTGTCTAGCAAAAAGTTGCTGTGGCCAAGATCAAAGAGGTTGCTGCCTGTGTTCTTCTCAAGGATTTTGATAGATTCCTATCTCACATGTAGGTCTTTCATCCATTTTGAGTTTATTATGTTTATGGTATAAGGAAATGGTCCAGTTTCATTCTTCTGCTTGTTGCTGTCCAATTTTCCCAAAACCATTTGTTCAAGAGACTGTCCTTTTTCCATTGGATATTCTTTCCTGCTTTGTTGAAAAGTAGTTGACCATAGAGTTATAGGTCCATTTCTGGGTTCTCTATTCTGTTCCATTGATCTGTGTGTCTGTTTTTGTGTCAGTACCACACTGTCCAACATTCGTTTCACTATTTGAGGCCTTTTCTGGTTCCACGAAAATTTTAGGAATGTTTTTTTCCAGCTCTGTGAAAACTGCTGGTGTTATTTTGATAGGGATTAAAATGAATGTATAGATAGCTTTGGGTAGTATAGATATTTTAACAATATTTATTCTTCCAATCCATGAGCATGGAATGTTTTTCCATTTCTTTGTGTCTTCCTCAATTTCTGCATAAATGTTCTATAGCTTTCAGAGTACAGATCCGTTACCTCTTTGGTTAGGTTTATTCCTAGGTATCTTATGGTCTTTGGTGCAATTGTAAATAGGATTGATTCTTTGATTTCTCTTTTTTCTGTCTCTTTGTTAGGGTATAGAAATGAAATTGACTTCTGTGCATTGATTTCATATCCTGCCACTTTGCTGAATTCCTGTATGAGTTCTGGTAATTTTTGGGTGGAGTCTTTTGGGTTTTCAATACAGAGTATCATGTCATCTGAGAAGAGTGAAAGTTTGATTTCTTCTTTGCTGATTTGAATGCCTTTTATTTCTTTCTGTTGTCTGATTGCTGAGGCTAGGACTACCAGGACTATGTTGAACAACAGTGGTGAGAGTGGACATCTCTGTATTGTTCCTGACCTTAGGGGAAAATCTCTGTTTTTCCCCTTTGAGGATGATATTCACAGTACCACCAGGACATCTTTAATGATGTCCTTGAACAGAAGCCCTTAACCACAATTGTGACTTGTTAACAATTGTGAATTGTTTTACCCCACATTAGGCTCCATGCTCAGCAGAAAGTCTACTTCTCTCTCTCTCTCTCTCAAGAGAGTGATTCTCTCTCAAAATCACTTTTGATTTAAAATCTCTCTCCCTCTGTCCCTCCCACTATTCGTGCATGACCTCTCTTTTCTCTCTGAAATTATATATATGTTATATATATATATAAAAAATAGCAGAAGGATCCATTATTTTAGGTCAATGCACTAACTAACCCTGGACAGAGAGTCTTCATATTACCATATTACCAATCACTGAAGGTTTTAAAGCAAAGTAGAAAAGTAGAAAGTCCTTGAGGCCAAAGAGAAGCATGTTTTGGGTTAGCTGTAGGCTCAAAGTCTTTGGGATTAAAGACTGAACACACAGCTTAACAGAGACTAAGAAATGATCACACAATAATTACTTAAAAGCTGCTAGTTGATTATTTTCTTTTCCAACATGGTTCTCTCAATCCTGTTGATTCTAATAATGTCCAGTACTGTTCATAGGCGAAAGTATAACTTCACTTTCTGCAAGACCATTTCCTCTTCAGGAAATAAGGCAATTTCCAGCTATATGGGATCACCAGGACAAGTCTTTGCCTTCTATGACAAGAGGGGCCATATGCAGACACTATAAACACAGACTTATTAATAACACCCAGATCAAATACTCAAGTATTTATGGGTAAAGTCTGGGCCATATGGAATTATATTCAGCAACATAAGGGATCAAATCATTATATATACACAGCAATGGGAGAAGTAATGTTTTTATGTATAATCCTTGAACTAGCTTCTAGGTGAAGTATGTGTACACATTATCAAAAAGACTCCTAGAGAATCCTTATCATTATGAGTATAAATAAACTGTTTCCACTAAGGAGGCAAATATTTCCTCTAAGGAGGCAGGAAAGGAGGTGGGGTTGCTTCTCAGGGGAACATCTGGTAGCTTGTCAGGGACAGGTCCTGCTGCAGCATTTTCCGGCACAGCAGCCTCTCTTATCAAGGAAAGGTGAGTCACCTCTGCAAACGCAGGGGGTCCAGGAGTGAAGGATGTAGAGTCAACATCGTCAGGAGTATCCATCCAGATTTCTTTGTCCCAAGCTTCAGGATGCAAACTAGAGCCCTAACTTTTGCATAATAGACCTTCTTTGACTAAGTCGTCAAAAGTCTCTAGAGCACTGTGACTCTAAGGACTAGGTTTTCAGCTTGTTGTTTGGCTATGACCTCCACTACAGGAGATAAAGGTCTTTTTGTAAGCTGCAGAAAGGCTTTCTGGCTCTCACATTTATTTAGTAACTGCAGACACAAACATGCCTTTGTCTATGTCCATACCCATACCTGTGTCTATAGAGAGAAAATTCACACTTTGGTTTTTTAAAAAAGAACACAGAGAACAATATTTCATAGTGTTGAAGATGAAATTTCCTCACTTTCCCAAAAAGGAGAATGCTATAATTTATGGATGATATCTTCTGAAATAAATCTCTCAAGCCATACTTTTGGGGTTAATATACTTTTTGTTTGATAGGGCTTTAAAAAACTCACAAAATTGGGGCACCTGGGTGGCTGAGTGGGTTAAAGCATCTGCCTTTGGCTTAGGTCATGATCTCAGGGTCCTGGGATCCAGCCCCGCATTGAGCTCTCTGCTCAGCAGGGAACCTGCTTCCCTCTCTCTCTCTGCCTGCCTCTCTGCCTACTTGTGATCTCTCTCCTCTCTGTCAAATAAATAAATAATATCTTAAAAAAAAAAAGCTTATAAAAAACTCACAAAATTTTAAGAAACAATGGATTGATGATTAGAAATAATGTGTAAAGAAACAGATCCCTGTGAAAATAGCTCTATACAGTTTTGTGCATATTTCTATCTTTATTAAAATACACAATGGGAAAAAGAAATGCAAGCACAGCTTTCAGCATGAGCTTCTACTGTATACAAATGCCAGTGTGAGTCCAAATGTAGGGTGAGACTGATATGGGAAAGGGTGACAAGTGAAGCTGAGACTCGCATCATATTCTTAAAGTGTTTTTCTTGAGGAGGAGCAAGATGGCGGAAGAGTAGGAGGCGGAGATAGTGTCTGATCCCAGAAGTTCAGCTAGTTATCAAACCACTCTAAACACCTACAAACTTAGCAGGCGACAGAAGAGAAGAACAGCACCACTAGGAACAGAAAATGGACCACTTTCCGGAAGGTAGGACGTGCACAAAAGTGAATCCAAAGCAACGGGAAGATAGACCGCGGGGGGAGGGGCTGGCTCCCGGCAAGCCACAGAGCTGGGGAGCACAAAATCGGAACTTTTAGAAATCTGCTCCACTGAGGGACATCGCTCCAGAGGCTAAGCAGGGGGGTGGAGCACCCGTGGGGACAGCGTGGTTTCAGGACCCGTGAGGTCACAGAAAGACCGGGGCTGTCTGAGGGTGGCAGAGCTCCCAGGTATCAGAACGAGGAAGCCAACAGCAGAGACAGAGCCGAACAGTGGGCTACCAGCCCAGGCTTACCTTGAACCGTGATCCAAGGCACAGTCAGGCCACTGCTCTTCCAGCAGGGACCCCACAAGGGGCAGATCTGGAGAGACCCCCTCCTTCCTCCTCTGGGAGGAGCGGCACCGGAGCAGCAGCAGGAATCTGCTGGGTTTGGAGACTCCAAACGGGGCCGCACGCCAGAGACAGAAACACTCGGTCACAGACTGGGTGAGCTCTGAGTGCAGCCAGAGACCAGGGAGACGGGAGGGATTAACTACTTTTCTCTGAGGGCACACTGAGGACTGGGGCCCCAAGCTCTAGGCCCCTATGGGCTGGAGATTGGGAGGCCGCCATTTTCATTCCCCTCCTCCAAAGCTGTACAGAAAGCGTTCAGGGAACAAAAGCTCCTGAGAGCGAACCCGAGCAGATTACCTAGCCTAGCCCCTGGCAAGGGCGGTGCAATTCTGCCTCGGGCAAAGACATTTGAGAATCACTGCAACAGGCCCCTCCCCCAGAAGATCAGCAAGAATATCCAGCCAAGACAAAATTCATCGATTAATGAAAACTGCGGAACTCCTGAGTTAGGAAAAAGCAACACATAGAATTCATGGCTTTTTTCCCCCATGATCCTTTAGTCTTTCAGAGTTAAATTTTTTAAATTTTATTTTCTCTTATTGTATTTTTTTATTTTATTTTTCCTCTTTCCAATTTTAATGTTTTTAACTAGTATCTTATCAATACCTGTTAAAAACTCTTTTCTAATTTTCACTGTTACATACAAATTTTATCCCCTGATTGTATTTAACCTTATTTTTTTGTATACATATAGGGTTGCTTTTTTTTCCTTTAAAATTTTGGGATACAATTTCTTCTAATAGATCAAAATATATCCAAAATCTACCACACGGCTTGGATCTAGTCTTCAGCCTGATCACATTCTTTCCTCTTTTATTCTTTTTTTTTTCTCTTTTTTCAACCGACCTCTTATCAATCCCTTTTTTAGAATTTTTTTAAATTTTTATCTTTACACTCATATTCCATCCCTTCATAGGGTTTACCATTATTTTTGTATATTTATAAATTTTTCTTTCTTTAAAATTTTGGGATGTAGTTTCTTCTAATAGACCAAAAACATCCAAAATCAGGTGTGGGGCTCTGTTCTAATCACAAGTCTAATATATATAGATATATATATTTTTTCTTTTTCTCTTTTTTATTTTCTTTCTTTTTTTTTTTTTCTCCCCCCCCCCCTTTTTTCTTCAACCCCTGGTTTTGGCTCCCTTTTGATTTTTCTGGGGTCGTTGTTACCCT
>CM052896.1:90711816-90767815 GCA_028534135.1 Potos flavus | reverse complement strand
TGGATCAAATTAGACATTTGCCTTAGGACCAAGTGAAACAGAAATATTTATGATGAGAACTTGTGATGGAAAACCTTGTTTGTTTTAGTGCCGCCAACCCTTTTAGAAGTTGCATATGGATTAGATATGTGACTATAAAATAGTCTTTGAGGAAATTTGTGAGAATGATGTATATAAATTTAGCATAATGATTAAAAAATGTTAATTAAGTTCAATTATTTTCAAGTACTTAGCAAATCTGAGTCGCAGATAGCTATAGAGAGACTTCCCAGTTTAAGTAAACCGAAATCATGAGAGATGTTAAGAAAAATGATAAAAGAGCCCAGTGATTTTTTCACATCATTGGAGAATAAGAAAGGAGTTAATGACAGGGCCAGCAATTCCTGGAAAGTTTATTTATTTTTTTATTTTTAAATTTGATTTATTATTATTATTTTTTAAGTAGGTTCCAGGCCCAACATGGGGCTTGAACTCATGACCCTGCGATCGAGTCGCATGCTCTACTAAGCCAGCCAGGCGCCCCTGGAAAATTTAAAATACCTAGAATTTTGTTGGTGAAAGAACTTTGGCCAAATAATTTCACAATCTAAACAGTAACAGTAGCAGACTCTTCAAGGGGTCAATGCCTTGATTCTCTAAACACTCCCAAGAAACTGCGAATACAGAGTCAAGGGGAAAGGAATATGGAAGTGGAGAGTGGTACAATGAGCAAAATAATTAAAAGATTTTTTTCTGTGCTTCCTGATTCTTTATGGAATGCTTAGAATGAAGCTGATACTAATATATAAAAGCAGACATAGATAGTACAGGTATAAAGGAAGGAAAGAGGGAAGGAATGAAGGAAGGAAATTATACACTGCCTATATAGAATCCCAAATTTTAAACAAAATGTTATTAAATAAAATCTAGCAGAGTTATAAAAGAATACATTATGACTAAAGAATGTACTAAAGTTTAGTAATAGGCAATCACTAAAAATATAATAAAGATGAAAGCATATGTTAATGAAATAGTTTCAGGGAAATATCTTGTAAGTTAGAAATAGGAACAAAATGTTTTAATTTGATAAAGAGTAACTATAAAAAACCCCAGAAACTTCATGTTTAATAGTGAAATATAAAAGATATTCCATTTAAAGTCAAAGGCAAGATAAGAATGCCACTATGGGAGTCACAGATGAGTCTAATAGAATCATAATCCTAAAATTTCAAATATTGCAGAAATTGGACACAATATAAAATATGTTTAAAATGTTTAATAAAACAGAAGGAATTAGAGGCATGTAGGAATAAAATATTATCAAGAAACACCACACCAAATTAAAGAGGATAAAATAGAACTTCCAGAAAGGAAAAATATAATTATTAAAATTAATAATTCAAAACATTAGATAAGAAGGTGGAGCCAAAATGAAAATAATGGAAGATATATCTTATTATATTATTGAAAATATAGCAAAAAAGACAAAATAGTAGAGAATATAAAAGAGACATTAAGAGGTAACAGAGTAGAGAAATAATAAGCCAATCATATGGGTCATTTAAAAAAAAATTAATGCGTTTCCTAGAATTGGTAAGAGAAACAACTATGAAGATTCAGGAGGCAAACCCCAAGCAAAATAAAAATAAAAGTCACATCTAGACTGTTGAATTAAAACAGAGAAATAGCAGAGATCAAGAGAAGTTCACAGAATCAGATAAAGTCTCTGATGCCAAAGAGAAAAGATAAATTACCTACAAAGTATAGGCAATTAGAGTGACAGAAAGCTCCTTAAAAGCAGGTGAAGGAAGCCACAAAATAGTGAAATAATGTCTCCCATGTTCTGAAAGAAAACAATTGTCAACCTAGTATTGCATTCTCTGCTAAAATAAATTTCAAGAAAAAATATGAGAGGAATAAACATTCAGACCAAAACAAAACAAAAAAGAGTGCTTTCAACTAGCAGACTCTCATGAGAGAAATGTATTAAAGATATATTTCACTAGGAAAGTTATCCCTGGAAGAATCTCTTAGATGAAGAAAGAAAGAATGAATACAGACATAAGTAAAATGTGGGTGAATCAAAACAGAAACTAAGTGTACAATAATACATATGGGAGTTTTAAAAATGAGATTGAACAAAACCACTCTGGGATGACATGCTAGGTGAGAACAGGGGTGATGGTCATCACCATCATAGATGGTCATCTAGTCACCTAGAGACAGGCTGTAATCACTAAAGTAGGAAAGCAAATGAAAGGAGCACTACCACTGCCCAGATTGTTTGGAAGTAATTTCTAGACTGGGATATAGAGAGGGAGATCCCAAAGAGCTTGATGACGTTTCTGAGTTGGGGAGACAGAGGTTGGAGTTCAACAAAGCTGAGGCGGCTACAATTTGTGGACAGAGTTTCACAGAGGAGGAAGCTACACAGAGAAAGGATTCTAGGAGTCTGCACTGAATCTTTGGCTGAAAAGCACTGTGCACATGGGAAGGATGAAACATTGTGAGGCTTTCCCAAGTATGGCAGACATTTTCAAAGTGGCCCCCATGGTCTTGTGTTCATGCCCTGAGTGATTCCCTTCCCTGTGATTTATTTCTAGTAACACAGCATATATCAAAGGTGGTGGACATCCATGATTCCACTTGTGTGATTAGACCATATGAGACTGTGTGCTGATCTTGCTAGTCTCTCTCTACCTTGCTGGGTTTGAGGAAGGAAGCTGCCATGCTGTGAACTGCTATGGAAAAGGCCATGTGCAGGGACTTGGCAGTGGTCCTGGCAGACAGCCAATGTGAAACTGGGGTCCTGGGTAGGACTGCCTGAAGGAACTAAATGCAGTTAAAAGCTACATGAGTTTGCAAACAGGTTTTTCCTCAGTTGAGCATCGGATGAGACCACACCCCTGTCTGGCACCTTGACTATAGTCTTACAGAGGACCCAGCTAAGCTGTGTTCAGACTCCTGAGCTACAGAAACAGATAACAAATGTGTTTTAAGCTACTAAATTTGCATTAATGTTGTTATTCAGCAACAGCTAACTGATGTATTGGGAAAAAACAATTACTGTGGCCTGTAAACTGGAATATTCCCAGAGCTCATACCAGGTTAGGAACTGTTTGAGCTTTCTCAGCTAGGGTGAACAGGCCTCACTGTATGTTCAGGACATAAAGGAGAGAACCCAAAAAGGCCGTGGCCGAGCAGGGCAGCAAAATTCGCTCTAGAAAAGGGGCCACTTTAAATCTGAAAGGAGCTTAAGATAAATCCTGAAAGGATTAAAGTAATGTTTAAGTAACTTATTTAATTGCCTGTCAGAGAAAGTTAAGGAATTTATAGGAATATAATAAAACCAAGTACCTCAAAACAATTCACAATGTCTATTATCTAATTTTTAAAAAATTAGTAGACATACAAAGAAGCAGGAGAAGGTTACCCATTACCAAAAGAAAAATCACTCAAGAGAAACAAACCCATAAATAACAGTTCCATTAAAATGGTAGAATTAGCAAACAAGGACCTTAAAAGGACTAATATAAATATACTCAAAGATAAATCATTAACATAATGAGGAGAGAAATGAAATATTTAGTAAGTAACCAAATAGAAATTCTAGAAATGAAAAATACAATATTCAAAAAGGAATATTTCACTAGATGAGGTTATAAGCAAAAGAAAAGATTAATAAGCTTAAAGATACAGCAGTAGATTTTATCCAAACTATCGTAAGCTCTGCAACCCAGAAGACTATGGAACATTTTTAAAGTGCCAGACTAGAACTATATATCCAATGAAAATGTCCTTTTAAAAAAGGCAAAACAAAAATTTTTTCAGACAAACAAAACCTGAGAGGATTTATCACCAGATTTTTGTGGTTCTTCACATGCTGAGTATTTCTGGATTGTATCCTCGACATTTTCAATCCTATGTTATGAGGCTGTGAGTCTAATTCAAGTCCTATGGAGAATGTTGATATTTTCACATTGGCAGGCAACTTACCTGTTTAGATTCAGACTGCAAGTTCCAACTCACATTCTGTGAAATGTGTTCAGCTCTCATGGCCTCTATCATGTGGACCTGTCCCACACGTCCATCACTCGGGTCAGTCTGAGATCTAGATTCAGGTCCACCCACTAGTTCCTTCCTCAAAGTCTTTGAAGAGTGAGTTAGGGTCAGATCCATGCATGTGCAGGCCAGGGTGAGTCCAGAAGATCTAAAGCACTTTTAGATCTAAAACAGCTTCCTCTCTGTGATCTAAAACAGCTTCCTCTCTGTGATCTCCCCATTACTTTTCTGTAACCGGGGGCTCCCGTTTTTGGCCTTCCAGCCAGAAACCAACTACTTGCATAATTGTACCATATCTGGGGACAGAGAATGAAGGAAGAAAAGTAAAAGGGTTTGGCTCTCACCTTGAAACTACAGCTTCAGGGAACAGAAGGTGTTTTCCCTCCCTCGGAAGTTTGCCTCCTGGGGGATCCTGTTGCTTCCACTGTTTCTGTTGCTACCACCGTAGGATTGTTCAGCAGCTTGGGTGCAAGACAATGAAGAAAAGAAATAAATAAGAGAATTTCCACACATTTTCTGAGCAATAGGAGTTCCCTTTCCAGCTCTTGAGCCAGAAGGAGCGGGGGTCTCCCAGAGCTCTCTGACTGTGTTCAATAATGAGTTTCCAGCGCAAAAGATGAGGCTGAGGAGATACCGGAGGGGGTAAATCCTTAACTCTAGTCTACTACTACTAGTCCAGTACTTCAAATTCTGGTGTTCTTCCTCAATATATTGCTGCTGCTACTACTTTTCAAATTCCTCAAATACCTGATCCATATATTCTTTCCAGATTATATAGTTACATTCAATGGGGGAGAAAATGGAATGTGCTTACTCTACCTTAACCGTAAGTGATTCTAAAACAAAAGGATATGTGCATTAAAAACAACAGCAAATCTTGATGCTTACCTCACATAATTCACCAAAAATAACTTGAAATATATCAGATAGATAAATATAAATCCGAAACTATACAGTTGCTGGAAATCTTTGTGACTTTGGTTTAGCTGAAAATTTCTTAGAACACAAAAAGCACAGCCCATAAAAGAAAAAAAAACTATAAAATAGAATTTATAAAAAAATATCATTCTCTTCAAAAGAAATTATGAATAAAATGAAAATCAATCCACAGTCCAGGAGAAAATACTGGCAATACATATGCCTGACAAAGTGCTTTTCCCCATAATGTATACTGAACACTTATGACTCTCATTAACAGGACAAATGAAAACAAGGGCAAAAGATTTGAATAGACATTCACAAGAGATGATATAAAAATGGCCAATAATCTCATAAAAATGCTCAAGATGAATAGTCATTAGGGAGGTATAAATTAAAATCACAATGAGAAATCATTAGATTAGAAAACTTTACAACATCAAATTTTGGGGGGAACACAGAGCGACTACAACTCTCAGTTTTGCTGAAGGGAGTATAAAATGATGTAACTACTCTGGAGAACCACTCTGTTTGGCAGTTTCCTATAGAGTATACATATCTACTTACATAGTTCATTTCACATAATAATTCCTCTCCTAGGCATTTACCAAAACAAAATAAAAACATGTTTCCTCACAAACTCTTAAATAAAAAAATATTTGTTGCAGCTTCATTTATGATAGATAAACCTAAAAACAACTCAAGGCTCATCAACGTGAATTGATAAACAAATTTTAGTATCGATATGCAATGGAATACTACTCAGCAATAAAAAGAAATGACATACTGACAAATGCAATAATATAGCTTAATGTCAACAGTATGGTGGTTCCTCAAAAAATTAAAAATTTAAATACCATAGGATTCAATAATTCCACTATTGGGTATTTGCCCAAAGAAAATGAAAACACTAATTGGAAAAGATACTTGCATCCCTATGTTTATTGGAGCATTATTTACAATAGCCAAGATATGGAAGCAACCTGTGTCCATCAACAGACAAATGGAGAAGGAAGATGTGGTATCTATCTATCTATCATCTATCTAACCGAATATTATGCAGCCATAAAAAGGATGGGATCATGTCATTTGAGACAACATGGATGGACCTAGAGGGTATCATGCCAAGTGATATAAGTCAGACTAAGACAAATACCACATGATTTCACTAATAAGTGGAATATATAAACCAAAACAAAAAACAAACGAATAAGCAAAAAGCAGAATCAGACCTATGAATGCAGAGAATAAATTGATGGTTGCCAGAGGGGAAAGAGATGGGGTTTTGGGAAAAGTAGGTGAAGGGGAGCGGAAGATACAGGATTCTAGTTACAGAACAAATAAGCCACAGGAATAAAAGGGACAGCAAAAGGAATGCAGTCAATGATATTGTAATCACAAAGTACTGGCACAGATGATAGCTACTTGTGGTGAACATAATGTATAACTTGTCAAATCACTGTGCTATACACCTGAAATTAATGTAACATTATGTGCTAACTATACTAAAAAGAACCCCAACCCTCCCTGAAACCAAACCAAAACAAACCAAAATCATGCTAAGTGGAAGAAGCCAGCCTCAAAAGACGATGCATTACATGATTCCTATATACTAAGTGATTTCATTTTGTGTTTAAGAATACTCAATATCGGGTACCTGGGTGGCTCAGTGGGTTAAAGCCTCTGCCTTCTGCTAAGGTCATGATCTCAGGGTCCTGGGATCGAGCCCCGCATCGGGCTCTCTGCTCAGCAGGGAGCCTGCTTCCTCCTCTCTCTCTGCCTGCCTCTCTGCCTACTTGTGATCTCTCTCTCTCTCTCTCTGTGTCAAATAAATAAATAAAATCTTTAAAAAAAAAAAGAATACTCAATATCATCACATAGTAATTCTCCCCAAATTCAAAGAAATCTCGATCAAACCCCCCAGCAGAGTACATTACGGAATTTAAAAATCTGATCTTGAAATTCATACAAAAGAGTAGGGAAATGTATTCCAGGACTCATTGCATAGCTACTGTAATTCAAACAGGAGGGAATAGAATCAAAAGCCCAGAAACAATTTATGTACAAATGAGAATCTGGCATATGACAGAGGTAACACTAAAAATTAATGAGAAATAATGAATTAATCAATACATTGTTTTGGAACAATGGGATCTTTAAATAGAAAATTATGTAGAGCTAGATCCCACTTTACATGTACAGACACACAATCCAGATCAATAATCTAATTAAAAATTAATGATTTAAATGTAAAAAAGCAAAATATTTAAAACTTTTAGAAGAAAGTTGAATATATCTTTATGACATTAAAGTTGAGAAAGACATAAACTATACAAATGCTCAAGGAAAAGAGTAATCAGAATGCCTACATTAAAATTAAATTACTCTACAACGAAAGGTAGCATAAGGAAAAACTAGGGGACAACGTGTCCAGAATATAGATCATGACAATCTCTGGAAAAAGTGGAAGGGAAATAAGCCAGATTTCCTGCCAAATTCTTATCTCCTTTTCAGAACATCTGTCTGCTCTTCATCTGAAATAATGAAAAGGATCATTTCAATCAGAATATTTTTTAGTGTTTATCCCCATAGTGATTGGGTTGTAATTTGTTCCTTCTCTGACTTTCACCTCCTTCCACCTTATCATCTGCTGCCTTCTTTCTTCTTGCCAGTTTGCATGATTTCTTATTCCCATTCTTCCCTGTCTGGCTTAAATGAAGTTTCCTGCTCAGGTAAACTATTGGTAGTCTCAATGAAGGAAGCTATTTCACAGAATTTCCTATTAAATGCCTTCTCTGCATAGGTAGCAGTTCTATGCCTCTGAAAATAACCATATCTTCACCTCTTACCTGCACAAGAGTTCCACATCTTCTTGAGTCAGATTAGAACAATTTTTTAGAAAAGCAACTTTTGCATTAACTGGCACCACAGTACCTCAAAGTCTTTCTCCAAGGCTTGAAGTATCATTGCCCCAAGCATATGTAGCCAACAAGAGTGTGCCCTTCTGGACCTCTTTATATAGTGGAATGAAGGTCAGAGAATTCACATCACTTCAATGTCCTCTCAAAAGAAACCCAATACAACAAAGCAAAACAAAATTCTCAGATACGGAATGTGAACTCACTTTTATTTATGAACCTGCCTTTAAGCAACTATACAAAAGAGACCAATCCTAAATAGTCAGGGTAATAGAAAAATAACTCCACTTTGCTCCTGACTATAAACTTCCTTATTAAAAAAAAAAAAAAAAAAAAGATCAATTGTGCTATTTGGGGAGATAAGGAAATATTGCAGGGTCAACATTTGCCAAATGACTCCATTATTCCATCAATTTCCTTAGAGGAAATGCTATTATGGAGTTAGACTTTGGAGTACGTCCCGCGAACATTTTTAAAAGAGTACAATGTTGATGCTTCAATTGTTTGATAAAATGGATTAAGTCAGATCATTCACCCTCTACCAGTTACTAGTGGTATGAACATAGGCCACTTCCGTATCCTTGCTGTTTCAGATTCTTCTTCTGTAGCGACTTCGGAGGGTTGTTATAGAGATTAAATTAGTTGATACATTTAAAACCTCAGAATAAGCCTAGCCAATAGGAAATGCTTAAGGAATCTTAGCAAGTGGTTGAAGAAGTGGTGGTGTTTGTAGTACAGCGGTGGTATGAAGAGGAGTATCTACTCTGCATCCCGATTCCTCTATCCCTCAGCACTACAAGCAGGAGGCAGAGAGGAAGAGCATGATTGCTGGCAAGATGAAGGAGACTCTTAACTGAATGAGGCCAGATTCTAATACTTAGAAAGGGGAAACCCGTGTGTATTTCATATGACTCTGGGAGCTGGGCTTTGAGACAGGCCTTCTCCACTTGGAAGGAGCAGGGCTCTCCACTCGAATCAGCCTCTTCACAGCCTCTTCCCCTTTAGAGAACAGGGAAAACCTCAGTGGCACTGACCCCCATCACTTGGGTGAACTTTCTTTCCCAGTGGGATTTTTGAAAAGAAAGCATATTATCTATGCTTTTGTATGTGATATTCAAAACTATGAGAAATCATTATAATAACAAGCACGGTTGAAATCCATATGCTTAGAACATCCAATATGTAGCCTAATACAATATTACACAATTAAATATATCATAGTCAGTTATTAATACACATTTCCAATGTCAAAGAATGAATTTGATCATACTGCATGTAAATAATTCAGAATAACAGTGAAACAGTACAATCTTGCCTAAGCAGCTCTTTTCCTTTCCATATCCATCATAATAATCATAAGCTTTTATGACCTTTGATTTCCATGTTTAAACTAACAGTAGATACTGTGACTAAAACAAAAGACATCTGAGTTAAACCTACACTGAGTCTTCCTTAGGGCTCCCTGTCCTCAATAAAATACTGTGAAGAAGGAGCAATCAAATAATTATGGTGTACATCTAAAACTAAATCAATGTTATATGTCAGTTACATCTCAATGTAAAAAAAGAAAAAGAATGCTTTCAGGAACCATTACTTAGGAGAGCATTTACAAACAAATGCATCTGATTTGGCCATGTTTCCTAAGAGGGCTTTCATTGATCTGTTGGGATAACACACTGCACTGAAGATTTTGAACTTCTGAACTTTTCATTAACACCCCAACATTTGGGGTGATGTTCTCCAGCCATATTACCAAGCCAAGGCCACTCCCCACCATCCCTGCCACCCAGGACCAGGCCCCCACTCTAGTGAAGCAATTAAAGTAATCCTACCGCTAGATTTAAAGTTTTGCAATTCAAAAGTGTAAGTTGGATGTCTGAGAAGGGACATTTTGAGCCTGTCTAAATGAGCCTGTCACTCCACCGCTCCATCCAAAACCTTGGGGATGGCTAGTTCTACACACTGTTGCCTCCCCATTATTACCACGTCCCTCCTGCTGGCTGTGCCCAGCTCCTCCACCCAGTGATTCACATTCTACGCCCATACTCCCCCCACCTGCTACATCTTTGCTGTGACCTCATTCAGCTCACCCTTCCTCTTCTATCAGTCTCCTGCTGATCCCTTACATGGCAATGATGAGGCTCCCATCCTGTGCTCAAGGAACCTCTTTACATTCACTCTTTCAGACTGCTTGCTGCTTCAACTCCTGTCCCTTCAGACTCATGCTCAATACACTGTCAGGCCTCTGTGCCTTTCCTATGTTCTTCCTACCCTTCTCCACTTGCTGAAATGCTCCTCAGCCTTCCAGACTTGGATACCTGACATCATCTGTGATACCCTCTCTGATCCTAAGTTGACAGAAGGTTCTCTGCTGTAAACTCAATTATAGCATTTATTTGTACTATATTCATGCACAGCTCCCCACCGAAGGTATACATCGACTTTATCTTATTCAAATACATCGACTTTATCTCTTTCAAATACCTAACAGGGTTTCACATACTCAGAAATGCTTCTTAAATGCAACCAAATAATTTTCATATAACATGCATTATTGACAAACTTCACATTGCCCCTTCTAGATTATAATATCCAGAGACAACATAAAGTATTGCAAAAATCACAGGCTTTGGAGTATGGCGGCTCTGCGTTTGAGTCCTGGCTCAGTCACTATGCAGTTTGCGACCTTGGATAGCTAACTTCCGAATCTCTGTTTTCTCATCTGTAATGTAGATGTCATCATCCCCTTGCATTATCATTTCTTGTGCAGACTGCCTAACACAAGATAAGTTCTCCATAAATAGCTTTCATGACTTAATGACTAGTTGTAATCATTGTCTTCAGGCAGAAAGAATTTGCATGGCACATTTTATGGTGACTTCTCTCTAGTGTTTATTTTTTTAAAAAATGTTTGCTGAGTGAATGGAAAATGTGGTAATGAACAAACTTGAAGATGGAGTCTTGACCAGAAGTTTCTGGGAATTTTAGTGTGTGAGAAACATGAGTGGGTCTTTTTTTCTTCTCTTAAATCCCAAAGAACCAAATGGGATTCTTCTACTAATTTATCCCTGGTTGCTATAAACCAGAAATGAGACAGCCGCTTGAGTGTATGAACCTAGAGTGTGGCTCCCAAACACTTAGGGAAATGTTGGAGCTGTTCCGGGTTTTTGTGAACATGAGTGACTTTAAACTTGGACTAACCCCTATGGCTGTCCCAAACAGTGCAGAAGAGGTCACAGGGTTCCTGTATTCAAATGTCCTAGTGCCAGATCACGGGGATTGAATTGGCACAGTTACCTGCATTGTAATGCTAGGGTACACTGAAAGGTAAGATGGGGCAGCCTGTTGCAGATGGAAGTGCGCAGATGCTAAGCAACAAATTGGAACTCTAGGGAAGAAAAATACCAACGTTATGCTTTTTACTTCAAAATAATAATAATAAGAAGAGGAGGAGAGGAAGAGGATGGGGAGGGAGAAGTACAGAAGATGGAGAAAGAGGATGAGAAAAGGAAGCTTTGCTATTCTGGACACTTATCATGATGGAATCTTTCTGATTCATTTTAATACCATATAAAGTAACTAATTTTAATCCTGCTGTTTTTACAGATGAAGAAACTGAAGCTTAGACAAATTAAGAAATTTGTCCAAGATCACACAGCTATTGTGACCTTAATAAGGTGAGATTCAAACTAATGTCTAATTGGCCCCAAACTTATGTGTGCCCTTTAATACTATTCATTCATGTATTAAATAAATATTAACTGAGCACCTATTTGTTAATCTCTACTAGCACTGAAGATATAACGGTGGACAAAATAGACAATAATTCCTGCCTTCATGGAGTGTACATCCTAGTGGGTTTTGGATAATAAACAAATAAATGGGTCAGATATAAAAAAATGTCAGAAGATGAAGAATGCCTTGGAGGAGACTAGAGCCAAGAAGGGAGATGGAGGTATAGGGCTGGGAACTGCCGTATTTAAAAAAATATATTTATTTGCTTTTTAATTCCAGTATAATTAGCATACAGTGTTATATTAGTTTCAGGCATACAATTCTATACATTAAACAATTTTATACATTACTCGTCCCCCCACCTGCCTCCCCTCTGGTAACCACCAGTTTGTTCTCTATATTTAAGACTCTGTTTTTTTGTTTCTTTTTTTTTTTTTAATCATTTGTTTTCTTAAATTCCACGTGTGAGTGAAATCAGATGGCATTTGTCTTTCTCTGACTTATTTCACTTAGCATTATACCCTCTAGATCCATCCATGTTGTTGTAAATGGTAAGATTTCATTCTTTTTATGGCTGAGTAATACTCCATTGTGTATATATATTTTTATATTCTTTGGGTAAATACCCAGTAGTTGAATTACTGGATCATACAGTAATTCTATTTTTAATTTTTTGAGTAATCTCCATACTGTTTTCCACAGTGGCTGCACCAGTTTGCATTCCCACCAACAGTGCAAGAGGGTTCCCTTTTCTCTATAAGAAACTTGTTGTTTCTTGTGTTTTTTATTGTAACCATTCTGACATGTGTGAGGTGATATTTCACTGTGGTTTTGATTTGCTTTTCCCTTATGATGAGTGATGCCGAGCATCTTTCCATATGTCTGTTGGCCATCCTTACGTCTTCTTTGAAGAAATATGTTTGTGTCTTCCACCCATTTGTTAAATGGATTACTTATTTTTTTGGTGTTGGACTGTGTAAGTTCTTTATATATTTTGGATACTAACCCTTTATGGGATATGTCATTTGCAAATATCTTCTCCCCTTCAGTGGATTGTTTTTTTTTTGTTTTGTTGATTGCTTCCTTTGCTGTACAGAAGCTTTTTAATTTTGATGTTGTCCCAGTAGTTTATTTTTGCTTTTGTTTCCCTTACCTCAGGAGACATATCCAGAAAAATGTTGCTATGGTGGGGGCTGCCATTTTAAATGGCACAGTTAGAGAATACCTCACTGGCAAGATAGAATTTGGGCCAAGACCTAAAGGATTAAGGAGGAGAGCTGTGGGAATCTAGGGATAAACTTTCTAGGCAGTGGCCATGGCAAATGTGAAGGCCGTGAAACTGGAATATTTTTAATTCATTTTTATGTGTGTGAAGAACAAGGAAGCCAGAGTAGCTAAAGCAAATTTAGTGGAGGAAGAGCGGGTACTCCTAAAAATCAGAGTGCAGTTGCAAATGAGAGAACATGGATGCTATATGATCAAGAATAGCATAGCACATACAGGATACGTGGAGGAAATTCATAAGAGAAATAAATGAATAGAGAATATCTGTGATTTACTTCCAAGGAGTTGAACTGGAGGTAGGGAGAAAGTATAGGATGGAGCTTATACTTTTCATTTAATATGCTTCTGAGCCACCCAGGCATCCCTGCTTCTCTGCTAATTTTTATACCAAGGATATATTTCAATTTTAAAGTTTAATTAAACAAGGAAATGAGTATGCATATAAATGTGCCTAAGTGTGTGCACAAGAATATTTATTTCTTCACATTTTGTAATAATAATGAATAGGCATCTGCTTTTAGAAAATGGACTATCCACAGAAGGAAATATAAGGATAATGATGAAATGGATCTCCATATTGATTTGGAAAGAGGCCTATAGTCTAGAACTCGAAACACTGGAGTAAGAAATTTATTTTATAGATGTAATTGAATAAATCTGCCTGTTTATTTGTGTGCCAATGTACAAAATTCCTCCAAAGAGTTGTTCCTACAGTAATAGCAAAACACAATACAAACTATCTGTTCATAATTATGGAATTAGATAAAAAATTTATGGAGCATTCAAATGCTAAACTGTTAAACAGCCATTTAAAATTACTGCATAGATGGGGTGCCTGGGTGGCTCAGTGGGTTAAAGCCTCTGCCTTCAGCTCGGGTCATGATCTCAGGGTCCTGGGATCGAGTCCCGCATCGGGCTCTCTGCTCAGCAGGGAGCCTGCTTTCCCCTCTCTCTCTGCCTGCCTCTCCGCCTACTTGTGATCTCTCTCTCTCTGTCAAATAAATAAATAAAATCTTAAAATAAAAAATTAAAAAAAAATAAAATTACTGCATAGGGGTACCTGGATGGCTCAGTCAGTTAAGTGTCTGACTCTTGATTTCAAATCAGGTCATGATCTCAGGGTTGTGAGATTGAGCCCCATGTCCAGCTCCACACCGGACAATGGAGGCTATTTAAGATTTTCTCTCCTTCTCCCTCTCCCCTCCCCTCTTCTCTAAAAAAAAGAATAATAAAAAAGTAAAATTACTGCGGCACCTGGGTGGCTTAGTCGTTAAGTGTCTGCCTTCGGCTCAGGTCATGATCCCAGGGTCCTGGGATCAAGCCCTGCATTGGGCTCCCTGCCCTGTAAGGAGCCTGCTTCTCCCTCTCCCACTCCTCCTGCTTGTGTTCCCTCTCTCGCTGTGTCTCTCTCTGTCAAATAAGTAAATAAAATAAATAAAATTACTGCATAGATCTCTATTTAGCATGAAATGCTGTGCAAAGTACATTTTAGTTGTTTTTTTATATTTTATTTATTTTGAAAGAGAGCAACTGGGGAGGGGGTGTGTGTGGCAAAGCGTGGAGGCCAATGCAGGCCTAGATCTCATGACCCTGAGATCATGACCTGAGGCAAAATCAAGAGTTGGATGCCTAACTGACTAAGCCACCCAGGTGCCCTGCAAAGTATATTTTAAATTGATAAAAAGCAAGTTGTAAAATTGTACATGTGAAAGAATTCAGTTTTTATAAAAGATACTAGAATATAAGCTCCATGGAAGGAAGGACTTTATTTTCAGCACTATATTCTCTAGACCTAGTTCCTAGAGCATGGCCTACACACAATAAATACCTGTTGAATGTTGAAAGAACGAATAAAAATGTGCACCCTCACGCAAAAACACAAAACCAAAAGACCTATCACAGTATGTTAACAGAACTTATCTTAAGGCAATAACATTTAAGTGGTTTTGATTTTTCTTCATACTCACCTGTATTTTCTAACTTTAAAAATTAACATATATCACGTAATAAAAATACCACTTTTACTTAATATTTATTTAAAGGATTATAAGTCTCAATACATCTCAAGGCTAAGAGTTTAGAAACCATCCAATATTGAGAATAGCTATAATTCATCGTTTTCTAGTTCAGAACTCAAACGAGGGTTGGTTGCACTCAGCAGGACCATTGGCTTCTACTGGGTTGAAATAGCAGATTTGTGAGTGGCTAAGAAGGGGAGACTGAACAAATAAAAAGGAAAAACAAAGCAGAATTTCAAAGCCAAAAGAATATCACGGTGCTGCGGGATCCTAGAAGACACAAAGGGTGCAGAGAGTCCCAATCGTTTGGGAACCTGGCGAGTACTGTTACTCTTGATCTACTTTTAGATGCTGCACTCGCAAATCGGGTTGTTGCCCCTTGTGGACTATCCAGTTAGGATTCGCCAGGCACGGGTGTGATTTGCACACGATTCTGTCAATTATGCATTTCCTCTAGAATAATGATGCCTTTTTATTCAAGAACAAAATGTGGACTTGCTAGTCTGCCTGAGCAGGGATAAAGCAGAAACTGTGCATTTCCACTGGGGCCAGGAAAGGGCAGTTGGAGCTGGGCCAAAGTTAGTTAGCTGTTTCTTTAACAGAAGGTTGAAAAAAAAAAAAGTCTGGAGATACTTACCTTCAGCATGAGACTATAGCAACACCTTTTTTTACATTTCAGAACTCTGTAAGAAATTTAAGAAGACATTTTCCGGTCTTCTATAACTTCCACAGCCTGAAGGACGGAAACTAAATCAGAGGAACCCAGGCTTTCTGAAACCATTTCTTCTATTTTTTTTAAAATCTTGTTTGAAGTATGTGTACTTAATTGAATTTGTCATATACTATATTTGATCTTTTTGTTCTTCTGTTATTTCCTTTTAGTCTTTTCCCATGTACCTGCTGGTATTGCTTTACCCTATTTATTTTCTTCTTCCTTCTTCAAGTTTTTAGTACCATATTTACTTATTATATTTGTTTTTTATATTATCTTATTTTTAAAAATATTTGATCTTACCACCTTACACCAGTTAGAATGGCCAAAATCAACAAGACAGTAAACAAAGAGTGTTGGAGAGGATGTGGAGAAAGGGGAACCCTCTTCCACTGTTGGTGGGAATGCAAGTTGGTGCAGTCATTTTGGAAAACAGTGTGGAGATTCCTGAAGAAATTAAAAATAGAGCTACCCTATGACCCGCAATTGCACTACTGGGTATTTACCCCAAAGATACAGATGCAGAAAATAAGGGCCATATGTACCCCAATGTTCATAGCAGCAATGGCCACAATCGCCAAATTGTGGAAAGAGCCAAGATGCCCTTCAACAGACAAATGAATAAAGAAGATATGGTCCATATATACAATGGAATATTACGCTTCCATCAGAAAGGATGAATACCCAGCTTTTGTATCAGCATGGACAGGACTGGAGGAGATTATGCTAAGTGAAATAAGCAGAGAGAATTAATTATCATATGGTTTCACTTACTTGTGGAGAATAAGGAATAACATGGAGGACATTAGGGGAAGGAAAGGAAAAGTGAAGTGGGGGAAATTGGAGGGGGAGGCAAACCATGAGAGACTGTGGACTCTGAGAAACAAACAGGGTTTTGGAAGGGAGGGGGTGGTGGGATGGGTGAGCCTGGTGGTGGGTATTAAGGAGGGCACGTATTGCATGGAGCACTGGGTGTGGTGCATAAACAATAAATCCTGGAACACTGAAAAAATGAAATTAAATTAAAAAAAATATTTGAACTTACCACATCATCTTAATATATCATTTTAGATAATCCTATCCCTCTACTTTATAAAAATGTAATCACCACATCCCGTTTTACCAGCATGATGTGTGGTCACATTTCTTTTAAATGTTCCCATTAAACCACTTGACTCCCACCTGGGCCTTCTGACCTGTGATACCCAGAGTATCAGGGATGCTTCATCTCATCCAGAAAGTTGGTCCCGACTTTCACCCTGATTCATTGCTATGTTCGTCCAGGGAGATTTGTGCCAAATCTGACAGGGCTCCCAATTTACAATGTTACCGTTCTTGAAATACACAGCTGTGTCATCTGCAGGACCAGGTCAAGTTCTATTTACTGTATCAGCCAAAGAATTTGTGTAAAGAATGTTTGTTGTCTACTCAATGGCCATTCTCCTTTCCCTACATTCTTTCTGGTATTCTTTTCTTTTCCCTTCCCTTTCTTTCCCTTCCCTTCTTTTCCCTTCCCTTTCCCTCCCCTCCCCTCCTCTTTCTTTCTTTCTTTCTTTCTTTCTTTCTTTCTTTCTTTCTTTCTTTCTCTCTTTCTTTCTTTCATTCTGATTTTATTTATTTTAGAGAGAGAGAGAGTGTGTATGTGTGTGTGTGTGTGCATGCATGCATAAGCAGAGTGAGGGGCAGAGAAAGAGAGAGAATCTCAAGCTCAGCATGGAGCCTGATAAGGTGGGGGGCTGGGCTCAATCTCATGACCCTGAGATCATGACCAGAGCTGAAATCAAGAGTCTGGCACTTAACCAACTGAGCCACCCAGGCACTGCCCCCTTTTTCTTCAAGTAGGCTCTATGCCCAGTGTGGAGACCAACATGGAGCTTGAACTCACAACCCTGAGATCAAGACCTGAGCTGAGATCAAGAGTCAGAGGCTTAACCAACTGAACCACCCAGGCACCCCGCTGGTGTGCTTTCTTGACCATTGGCAACTAATGGGAAGAATAACCATAGTAATAAGAAACGCATAGGGAAAAGTAACTTTTCATACATGTTGAATGGGATTATGTCTACGTGGGATGCTTTAATGAGACAATGAAGGAGTGACTGTCTACAACATGAAGATGGCGAAGAGAAAGACAGAGAAGTACCAGAGTTCATCACTGCATTGCGTTGCTGATCCAAAACTGGAATCACTTTGCCTCTAGACTTCCCAGAGAGATAATAAATGTCTTTGTTACTTAAACTCGTTGTAGTTAGGTATTGAGCTGAGTGTAGCCCAAAGCCTCCTGACTGGGACATACTGTTTCCACGTGAAGATCCACACTATCAGGAATCACCCCACTGACCTCAGCCCTTTTCTACCCTGATGGTGACTTTCTCTTACAGACCTCAATTGCACTTTACTGCTCATTCTCCCCGGCAGGTTTCAGCAACTATGAATCCCTGATAGAAGGAGTCAGACGTTTGTTCTTCCCTTCCCACCAAATATTTGGGCTGCATGCACATTTGTCTACAAATTTCTAAGCAACTGCCAAGTTCATCATATCAAAATTTCTCATAGAATACAAATGTAAAGTTCCTTCTCACTATATACCTGCTACATAATAAACTTTCTTCATAATTATAGAGGCAAAGGATATTCATATAAAGAACTGGAAAATGCCAGACGATCAAAAGAAGAAAATCTCAATTTGCCATGCAGAAATCTGTTCAGCTAACATCGCAGTATACTTCTTCTGAATCTTATACCACTGAGGCTATACTACATGTATAATTTTGTATCCTGGCTTATTCATTTAACATATTGTTTTAAATCTTACATTACTATTCCTCAAAAGCATGATGTTTAAAGGTTGGAAACTATCCTATGGTGAGGACTATATAAAAAGAAGCTGCATAATCCATAATAGAATGCTAAAACGATGGGTTCTAGAGTAACAATTCCAACTCCACTTTTTAGATGTGTGGTCTTGGACAAGTTGTTTAACCTCATGGAGCCTTAATTGCTTCATTTGTAAAATGGGTATAATAATAACACCTACCTCCTACGTTTGTTGTGAAAAACAAATAATGCGGAGGCTTAAAATGGGATCTGGCACAAAGTTAACACCCAACGAAGGCTTATTATAATGAAATTTTTGCGTTGTTTCCTATTTTCTCAAATATAAATAAAATACCAATGTCTTAAAACATCATTAAACATAAATCACTTTTTGCATCTTTGATCATTTTTGGGAATCCTTTCCTAGGAAGGGAATTCCTAGTTAATGTCTACTTATTTTTGGTACCTTATCAGAATTTTATAAAAATAAAAAAGCAGGGAATTCAGGCTTCAAGAGACAATAGTGAGAGGAATAGTTTCCATTTTAGTTGGTCTTTTAGTCCCAACATTATAGAGTAGATTCACCCATTTCCTCTAAAGTTGAGCTTCCTACCTTTAAATTGAAGTAGTCCAGTCCATTCACAGGTCACAATTAGCTAATAACAAAACAACACATCTGTTCTGGGAACCACTCAGATGACCTACTAGAACGGTATCTTCTTTTTCAGTTATAGATTCTCATCTTCCTTTTTGAAGAGAAATGTGATTTACACAAAAATCTAGGCTTTTTTCTCCATATAATTTTTTAAAAGTTTTATTAATTTATTTTAGAGAGAGAGAAAGAGAGAGCAGGGACAGGGGGAGGCGGGGAAGGGCAGAGAGAAAGAGTCCCAAGCAGACTCCACACTGAGCTCGGAGTCCAATTCAGGGCTCAACGCAGGGCTCGATCTCATGACCCTCATGGCCCTGAGATCACGACTTGAGCTGAAACCAAGAGTCGGTCGCTTAACCAACTGAGCCACCTAGGCGCCCCATCGTCTATGTAATTTTTGAAAACTCACAGGAGCACAAGGAGTGGGTAAGAGAGCCTTATTGTAGCCCCCAGGTATAATTTTAATTAAGTAGCTTAATTAACTACTTATTAGGCAATTAAGTAGTTTCATCAACCAATTGTCAACTTCCTTGAAAGGTATGCTTTCATTCATCCTATGTTTTGATTGAGAATGTTAGCATATCTTTAGCTGCCTGCTTGCCACCAGGTCAAAGGAATGCCACAGTATTTGTCCTGAATTCTTAATTACTAATCCTAGAATTCTCTACCTCTCATAGCAGACAAAGAGAAAATAATGAAAAGAAGAAAGCATCTTCTGTTTTTTTCCCTACTCAGAAAATCCTTTCCCAAGACCCACTTCTCCTCCTTAAATCTCTGAATCTTTAAACTAAATATAAAAGTTATTTTGGATAAAATTATATTAAACTCATGAAAAAAAATTTCACTGACTCCCAGCAGTTTTAAATCTGGATTCTGTGATAGATTTATATCTTTCAAAACTTAGGTTTCCTTAAAGGACACTCATGAACTTCCATCTGTGATGCTTTTGCTGCCCTCCTGTGGCTATCCTGGATCCTAACAATCTGAAGAGCCTTTTTTGTCCAGCTGCCTGGTCTCACCCTTTGTCATCTGCTTTCTCTGCCAATGAGCCTCCTCCTCACTCTCATCTCCAGTATCTGAAGGAATTCAGCCCTTCGATGACTCATCCATATTCATGGCTCCATTTTGACCCAAGACTGTAACGTTATCTCTGCTAGACTCTATCTCCCTTCTGGCATTGGTGCTCCCATGTGTGACTAAATGCTTGCTTCCTCTTTGATAGAGAATGTACGTTCTTGGTAATGGTGCATTCGGTTAAGTGATCATTTATTTAAAAATTATATTCTCAGGCCTCGCTTATAATAAGGCCCTTCATCGACCAGATGATCAGGCTGGACACATTTGTTAGCAAAGCTTGGCTTCTTCACTGATCATTTTATAGGCATTTCTGGGTCTACTTGTTCTAGGGGGGCCTTTTCCCAGAAGCCTGTTTCCTATGTTTCTGTCTCTCCTCACCACCCAGTTAAATATGCCTTTTCCTGGTTCAGACAATCTCACAAAGATTTTTATCTCCAATCTAAGGAAGGTTTCTAATTCAGAATCATTTGCCAAAATGGAATGCCTGGTGCACTTTCTGGGAAATTAATCATTTAGCTTTTCCTGGCACTTTCTCAAGTTTTTGGAAATGATTTCCTCTCCTCCCCCGGCGGAAACAGCTTTTTAAAATTAAAATTTAAAAATATTTACGAGTGAAGACGCCAATTTCATTACAAGACAAAGCCAGCACTAAAAATGGGCTAACAAATGGGGTGACACAAAGATTTCAGGATAAGAACAATTACCTTCTCATTGTCTCTTAGCTAAAGACACTAGTACTAAAAATGCAGGTAAACAATAGTAGGTACTGGATATATGATGCTATACTAGTGATTTAGCAATTAAAATGGGTACTGAATTCTAGTATTCTCTACTTCTGTGAGCAGGTCACTTAACCTATCATTGCCCTGGTTCACTCATCTTTAAAATGGCTCAGTCGGTTAAGCATCTGCCTTCAGCTCAAGTCAGGAGCCTGCCTCTCCCTCTCCCTCTGCTGCTCCCCCTGCTTGTGCTCTTTTGCTCTCTCTCTCTGTCAAGTAAATAAATGAAATCTTTAAAAAAAATAATTAAATGGAGACAATGCTATGTACTTTTCAGGGTTGTTTATAACAAACATGGTACTTTTACAAACTGTAAATCAAGATACAAATATAAAGTAGTATTGTTTACACTCTGTCTTTTGGGGGATAAAATTAAAAGGAAAACAACATCAAAACAGCCAACCAGCAAAGATCCTCCTCTAGTGGGTCCTTTATAAAAACTCAGCAACTCGGAGCAGATAATTCATATAAATACATTTTATTCTAAAGACAGTTTCCCATATTTTTCTGTCATAAATCTGAGAACATTTGTAGTGTACGCAACTGATGGTTTCTCACATTAAAGCAAAACTTCTAAGCACTAGTAGGCATTAGGTTGAAATTCATAAAGCAATGAAGTTGGATTTTAGGGAGAAAATAGTGTAATGCCTAATTAGATATTGCCTGTTAGATATTGGCCAGTCTGAGTCCCATTGATTTTAAGCAAAAGATTGACCTGAAACGGTCAAAATGGTCATCTGACTAGAGAAAATATGGTCTACAATGCAAGAGGATCATCTTGAAATGAACAAACTTCTCTACAAGACCTGGAGAACATGCTCAGGATAAGCCACCCCCGTTAGCAGTCGCTTTCCCACCTCCTATGCTACTAGCTTCCACGTGGGGACCACGTTGTCTTGGCAGCCCTCATTCTGCACAACGGCTAACCTCTGCTCACTCACTTAGGTCTTAGGAAATCTTAACTGTCATTTTAAGAGTTAGATTCTCTAATGGCTTAATTGAAACACTGCAGTCCTTTTTGGCACAATAGCCTATGCCAGATAATATTTTAAAAGAAGCAGAACCCCTTTTAAAACCAATTCCACGTGGAATTCCAATTTATAAAAGAGTTCAAAGGGAAGCTGGTCCGGTTGAAATAGGAGTAGGGGGATTGTCTAGATTTCTCTGAGATTCTCCTTCAGCTCTCTCTCCAATCTCACAGTGGCTCCCGGACAATCTTCAAGGATTTTTAATATTCTAGGAAACCCAGGTTGGAAACGTTGTTCTATGCTAACGTGACAGGTGGTTTTCTAAATAAGAAATTAGGATAAACTTTAAAATAATGGGAGGCATCATGACAGAAACCAAATCAGTCTCTAGAGAGGAGAATGCCTGAGAAGAAGAATGAGGGAACTTTCTAGAGTGATAGCAGTGCTTTGTATCTTGACAGGGTATAGGTGTAAGCATTTCTCAAAATTGAACTGCACTCTTAGGATCTTACAATATACCTCAATAAAAGAACAAGTCTAGAGCCATGCTGAACCTAGTTAGTTCCCAGATAAATACTGACTCATGTTCATTTAACTAAAAAGATGCTCTGTAACTTCACTGGGTTTCATCTACGAAGGTCAAGCTCATGTTTATGGAGCAGCCACTATGGGCTAGTGAATACTATAATTCCAAATCAAGTAACACAGTCCAATACATCAGCTCAATGGTTGCAAAAGGTACCATTGTTTCATCTCTACTCCTGATTTATCTTTGATGGAGATAAATAAGGATGTTGCAGCCCTTATTAAATTGATTAATACTTTGCATCACAGTTACAGTGAGAGATAACCCTGTAGCATTGGTCTACATTGTCTACAGACCATTCCCAGAAAAATGATTCTGAAAACACAGCCTCGTTTCAGGTCAAAGTGAAGTGTTAATTCTCAAGTGGCAATAGGAATTAGAGGTTTCATTCCAAAACAGTGGTTCATGTACATTTTGGCTCTTATACACCTTTGTGAATCTGATGAAATATAGACCTTTCCCCTCAGATATGTGCCTGCATGTGCACGCGCGCGTGCACACACACACACACACACACACACCCTAAACGCTGGATACATTTCAGAAACTTACATTTCCTGAAGCCTATTCATGAATTCAAGGTAAAGAAACTCTTCTCTGGGGGCGCCTGGGTGGCTCAGTCAGTTAAGCATCTGTCTGTGGCTAGGTCATGATCCAGTGGGATCGAGCCCGGTCCTGGATGGAGCCCAGAGTCAGGGCTTCTCCCTTTCCCTCTGCCTGCCGCTCCCCCCGCTGTGCTCTCTCACTCACTCTCTCTATCTCTGTCAAGTAAATAAATTTTTTTTTTTAAAAAAGAAGAATCCCTTCTCTGAATATTTTCTCTGCTTCAGGAAGTCTCATTTAATAGTCACTATAGTGTGGTAGAATAATAAAAAAACTTGTCCAGGGGGCAATGATTTGTGCTCTATTCCTGAGTGGGGCTGTTTTTGTTGTTGTTGCTGAGAAATTTATTTTCTACAAACTGGCTCATGTCTATTAAAGGAATATCTAAGAACTATGCAACATTGTTTGATTTTCAGACACAGCATAAATACCACATGATTTACCTTGGGGCCTCTACATAATAGACATCTACTGAATTAAATTTTAAACTCATGATTTTCTCAATAATTCCAGAAGCTTTCAATCTCATTCATGGATAGGAAACCTTAGATATAGGGCTAACCAAGGTGAATTGGTGAGTCAATGCAAAGTTTCATAAAAAAGACTGAATCCTTGCTCTGATACTAGCCCTTTTTCTTTAGGCTATGTTGCCAACCGAATATTTTAAATAAATAAATAGCAGCAACAATAATAGAATAGTTATCATTTTGGGAGCATGAAGCTAAGAAATGCTCAAAAAAAAAATCCACTCTGAACAATAAAATTGAAATCAGAATTTTAAATGTAGATTCACACTGAATGATGATCTTTAAAAAATAATGTGAATATATTCTTCATCATCTGGTGATTGTCTTAACACTGAGTGTCGCTACTTCATTTTAGTATTTGAGCTTGCACTTAGCCTGCCATTGTGCTCACGCCATGTGAGAGCTAAATAATTTCATGGCATCCTACACAAAGAAAGGTTTCTGGCAGTTCCACTGGAGAAATGTAATGACAGATCTGTGTTCACGGAGCACAAAGTAGTTTGAGAAATGTGCTCCAAAAAAAAAAAAAAATCCCTGTTATTGATTGAATATTTAGTTTTCAAAATAATATTTAACTTTTCTTCCATAATACCAATTTAGCAGTAAATGTTATAATAAGTATAAAGAAATTCTGTTCCCACTTCCAGAAATAAATGGATTAAGCTCGCATTTAATGTAGATTTCAATCCCTAAAAATATTAACCTTAATGCTAATCTTTAGTAATTAATAAAATTGGCATGTAGGAATTTCTGGCTTGTGGAATTTCGACAAATTATAGCATCTGACTAACCCGAACTATCAAACAAATCCTTGGAGTTTTAAATTTCATTTTGTACGGCATATTTATGCAAGTAAGCCTTGTCTGCATTGGAAACGGTGGAGCCAGAATGCTTCAGGTTATAGAGCCTGACATGAAGCCTCATCACTTTAAGATTAAACTCAACATCAGTGTCAGTAAACAACATTATCTGTCATGTCAAATGAATACTATTAACTTAGACTGTGTTTTTATTTGACTCATGTGTTTGTGATAATTTTAAAATATTTATTCTTGAATAGGGCCCGGAAGAATAAGTTAACTTATTTCTAGTTTTTATGCTTGAATAATACTATGATAAAAATTTTAAGTCAATACTGGGGAGGTCTGTGAATATATATTTCTTTTATTTTTTTTAACATCTTAATTTTATTTTTTTCATGTTCCAAGATTCATTGTTTATACACCACACCCAGTGCTCCATGCAATACGTGCCCTCCTTAATACCTACCAGCAGGCTCACCCATCCCCCTACCCCCCTCCCCTCCAAAACCCTCAGTTTGTTTATCAGAATCCACAGTCTCTCATCTTTCATCTCACCCTCCGATTTTCCCCAATTTACTTTTTCTTTCCTTCTCCTAATGTCCTGCATGTTATTCCTTATGCTCCACAAATTAGTAAAACCATATGATAACTGACTTTCTCTGCTTGACTTATTTCACTCAGCATAATCTCCTCCAGTCCCATCCATGGTACTGGCACAAAAACAGACACATAGACCAATGGAACAGAGTAGAGAGTCCAGATATGGACCCTCAACTCTATATATTTCCTTTGAAGGGGATCCACATATGTTACTCAAGTCTAAGAAACACTGGTCTGGAATAGCAGTAGTTAATTTACCAGTATTCTTGAGATACATTTTTATCACTTGGTGAGCCAACTTCTCAGGCTGATATATGACGATACCATGACAAAGTTTGACAAGTACCTGGATGAAATCGATACATTTTTGGTGTCCTTTTAAGCATGTTAGGTTCATTTTTGGCATTCTGTTGATCTTTCCATTTAATGATGCTATAAAAAAATAATAAATTTTGGAATAAAGTTTAGGGGGTCACTCTGTCTCTCTGGAGACTCAGGGAAAGCCATATTTGCTTCCTCTGATTCACTCCGGAACACATTCTTCACTGTAGAGAAGCCAGAAGCCAGAATGACACTTAAGGAGCTTTGGTATCATGCGGCAAGCCTGGGAACTAGGTGCTTCACTGTGCTTCAGATAGGAAAGGGTGGTAAGGAAGAGACGATCCCAACACTCGGGTATGGTGTCCATTCTCTCTTTCTCTCCTTCTCTTTTTTGGTAGAAAGAGTGATGGTGCCTCTCATGGAGGCCAAGATCTGCCTGTATCTCAATCATCAGCTGCAAGTGGCTGTGTGTTCTGCCTTGTTCTGGGAAGTGGTCACATCTACCCATTTCCAGGTGCTGAGATGGGGATTCTATTACAGCTGCAGACTCTAGTCCCTGCCAGTCTCTGGACACAGAGGCCACATGGACTGGAAAGTTCACCTTTGTTTTCTGGTATTCTTTGAGGCTATGGGTTCCCATGGAAACCATCATCCATGGCTGCATATCCAAACTGACCCATTGACCCTAATTCTGCCCAGCTCCTATCCCAGCCTGTCCCGTACTGTGGCCATTCTAAACCTTAGAACTAACAGAATTCCCAGACAATTTTATTTCTCCTAGCTGTAAGGCCTGTGAGGGCAAGAACTTTGTTTCCTTTGTTTGTCTTCTTATTTTGAGCATGGAGCTTGGTACCTAGCAGATAGGTGGCTTTCAATAAACATTTATTAAATGAACGAATGAGTAAATGAATGCAAGCTTTGAAACATGTCCAACCCTACCAATTAAACAGAGACCTGAAGCATTTTCTCCCACTTCAGAAACACAAACTATTTTTTTTTTAAATCCCAGGTTATTTCGTTTGTGTGGTCTCCAAATCCAGCAACTCTTTCCTTGTGGTCATTCTAGCTTTTAAAGGACTGAAACAAAGGCTTTCCTCACACCTTTCTCAATCATGGAGTAGGAGGAAATGCAATATTCCCAGGGCCTGGAAGTCGGTACCCCTTCTCTTCCAGGACGTGAAGAAGAGAGTTCCAGCTGTCTAAACAGTGGAGGCAGAGACCTCTCTTTTACCTCAAGATTGGAGGGAATTTTACTTTACTCTGCTCAGTAGTCCAGAAGTCCAAGGTGAACACAAAATAGGATTTAAAAATCTGTTTCCAGGAAAACTTCTGTGGTTACAGGAACCCTACTGCTTGCTCTCACTCTCTGCTTCAATAGCAACACTCCTCACTCTCCAACCCCTTGCCCTTTGTCATGTGTGAGCAAAACGTATCCATCTATTCAGGTGATCTTATTTCTGCCTTATTTCTGATCTTATTCCTACCAATAATGTTTGCTCATTTTAATTCTCATTTCAAATAAATTTTCCAGAATGAAAGGGCATGATTATGATCTGACTCTCAAATTTCTACTAGAAATTCATATTACTCTCCAGAAATCCAGGACCTTCTCACACCAGAAAAAAAACTAATTTCTTGCTATAAAAGGTCACACTGACATTAAATAATGACATATTTGAGGGAGGTAACCTAACCAGAAACAGAATGATTAATAACACCTAGCCCACACCTCATCTTAAAAAAAAAATTATGTCAAATTTTTTAGTATCCCATTATGTGCCAGTATGGCATATAGTATTTTCCAAAAAAGGCCACAGCCATATTCCTGGTCCCGCACACCACTTTCCCTCAGGGAGTAGAGTCTATTTTCCTTCGCCCTGAAGTTAAGTTGACCTTTGTGAACAAACGTCTGCCTAAATGAATAGAATATTGTGGAGACATCACTGCAAACTTCCAAGGCAAGATCACAGGAGCTCTGGCTGGCTCTCCATCGTGGGAGGTTCACTCTTGGAACCCAAGGATGACATTGTGAGGAAGCTCGGTTTATAAGGGGAGGTCACATGTAAGTGTTCTGGCTGGCTGCCCCCACTAGTCTCAACGGACAGCAGCGTCACTCTCAGACCTGCGAGGGAGCTGGTCTTCAGGTGATTCCTTGGTTTCAAACCACCCCAGGTGAAGCTGAATGGAGCAGGAATGAGCTCTTTCCACTGTGCCCTGCCTAAACAGCAGCTCTTTGAGCAAAATAATTATTGTGGTTACTTCAGGCCACTAGATTTTGGGTTGTTTGTTATGCAATAGTAGACAACTGGACTAATCAAATGCTCTATTATCTCAATCCTGTGTTCATTTAATCCTCATAAGAACTGAAAGGTGGGTATGATTAACTCCATATTGCCAATGCATAAGCAGGCACTGTGCTGAGCCCTGGAAATACGTTAGTGAACACAGCAAACATGTTTCCTGCCTTCACAAGCTTACAGGGCACAGTGATTGTGTTCCTTTCCTTTAGAACCATAAGCCATTGGGGGCGCTGCTGACCCTTCACTACACATATGAGAACAAAGATCACGCATTTCCCTAAACACTGTCTTAATCGTAATATTCTCCAGAAAGGATAAATTAAATCATGTGTTTCTCTTGGCTCCAGATGCAGTGTGCGTGCGCGTGTGTGTGTGTGTGGTGTTCTTACATTAGAATTTTACAGACTGAGTCTTAAATTATGGTGATTGGCTTTCTATTTGCCACTTGATCCTTTTAAATATGTTCTAAACTTTCTTATTATTCAATAAGAATAAAGATATAAGTTAAGGTATATTTATAAAACCTAAAATGTAAAACATAATATATGTTTATTGAAGGGAAACTGGAAAATATAATCAATGAAAAACAAAAATTATACAAAAGTGACAATATAGATATATAACAGAAATATTTTAATAAATAGGCTTCTAGGAATTTGCTATTCCTATGTATTTATATTTCTGTCAAATGATAGAATATTGTTGAGGGACACACCAGACTTAAAATATCTTGCATTTTGGGGTGCCTGGGTGGCTGAGTGGGTTAAAGCCTCTGCCTTTGGCTCAGGTCATGATCTCAGGGTCCTGGGATCGGCCCCCACATCGGGCTGTCTGCTCAGCAAGGAGCCTCCTTCCCCCTCTCTCTGCCTGCCTTTCTGCCTACTTGTGATCTCTCTCTGTCAAATAAATAAATAAAATCCTTAGAAAAGAATTTCTTGCATTTTAACCTCATTCACATTGGTACTAGAAATGAAATGATAGATGCTTAAAATTAATGCAAAAAAAATCAATGTAAGTAAAATTAACTTGGCTTTAAAAAGTATGATGATTCTAGAGAGCACTCCCTTCAAATATTTTTTATGTTCTTTCACTTTAGGAAAATAAGATAATTCAACTAAAATAGAGTATCTTTAAATATTTTAGGATTTAGGACTCCTCGACCTCTTGGCTATGCGTGTTCCTGTATATTTATAAATATCTCAGATCTCCAGGGTCATTAACACATTGGCTGTGACTTTGAAGCCTTGGCTATGGAAGTTGTACTTCACCCATTAACAGCATCCCACATTCTCGAATGGCAACCTCTAAAGTCTGGTTTTAGCTGATTGTGGCAATCTGGGTTTCATTATTTAAGAGAGATAAGATGACAGACTGGGCTGGTTCCCACTATCTCAGAATAGCAGCCTTAAATATTTGGAAAATGTGAACACAAAAATATTTAGGGATTTGAAGAGTGTATGCTATTTGCTGTCTGAAAGAGAAAAAGCAGAAGATTATCACCCAAACAGTTTTGATATTGGGTTTTATCTTCCTGAAACAAGCAGACGATGGTTGAAAGAGTCTGTTGCCATTGACCGTGAGAGTGTGGACTTAACTCATATCTCTAGCATCTCTCATTTGTTTTTAGCTTCATGTTTAGTTAGTAACAGTGGAATCTGGGTGCCAACATGTTTTTAGCAAATACTGTCCAGATCTGCCAGCGATTTCAGCTGCTCATGGCCATGTAGAAATACAAAGCAGGAAACGTAATGAAGAGGAACAGAGCTTTCAATGAGGGAATGTTCAGAAAGGTTTCATAGGTTAGAGTTCAGCTCCAACTGTGAATTTCAATTTACTGCACCTTTTCTTTTCTCTCTTAGAGTATTTACGCCTGAAGAAATGATCTGGGAAAAGAAGTCATTTTGGATTATCTTTTTCATCACATGGAGGGATATTTTTAATAGCCAATGGCTCATATCTTGGGATCTTGACTTCTCAAAAGAATTCTATTTTCAACTACTAAACACGGCTCTACACTTAAGAGACCAGTTTCCCTCAGCAGTGAATGGAGGCCATGCACATCAGGCCTTAGCTATGGCAAAGATCAGTTCCCAGGAAGCCTGAATTCTTACCATCCCTCCTATGACATTCTGCATTTAAATTAGACCACCCAATGGAATAGAAATGTGACCAGCAGTCATCAGTGTAGTTGAAAATATAAAGCCAAAATTGAACAGCCCACGAGATATTTGCTGTTTATATTATCTGCTTCCTCACGGTGTTACACGTGCATAAATAAAAGTACCAAAGAAAGGAACAGGAGGCCAGACTGAACAGCTGGAAAATGTATGACAAATCTACAGTCCACTCACCTTTTGATTTCATTCCAGTTCTTTGCACCAATCGGTTTCAGTTCTATAGCAATTCATAAGCTTATGGGAGAGTCATTATCTTGCTTTCCAACGCTAACTCATTTTGGGGTGAAATAGGCAGTGAGATTGCAAGAGGTTATATGAGTCGAACAAAGGAAAGCCAATTCAATATTATTTTTATCTGACTGGGCATTTTAATGTCACTGAGAACAAAAAGAGTTCTCCTCTTCCCTTTTCTTAACTCTGACCATCAAGGAAGACTTAGAAATGCTATTATAATTATGGCTTACATTTTCATAATTTCTTGATTCCCTGGAGTATATAGAAAATGAAAAGATAATGTTTTACCTTTAAAGACTGAAATGGAAAAACCTTCTGTTCATGGGATCTCTCTGGAATGCAGTGATTTGTGTGATTGCAATCACAGCCAGCTAAAATAGCATATGAACTCTCCAGCGTCTTCCTTCTGTCAAAAAGAACATTTCATTGAAACTACCTTTATAGCCTGGAATGGCTGTCTGCTTTCCAAAAAGAGTTCTAAATGGCTATTAAGCAACCAGTAACTCTGCCTAAATGTAGAGCAATTAGAACCATTTTCAGAGTTTTGAAAGATGGTTCTAACCTCGCCCCTTCCTTTGCCAAGACTTAGATGGAATCAAGAAAATAAGCAGCTTGGAGATGAAGAAGACTGAAGATGTAAGTGAGTCAGCACTATGTTTGAAAGTGAAGTGTGTCTGCACCTTTGGAGCAATTTTTAAATTTTTAATTATTATAATTAACTCTGGAAAATGGGATGCCATAATCACAGAACATCTCCTTCATTAAAAAAAGAAAAAGAACCAAAACCCTCATCACATCAACCCCAACCCACATCATTACGCATCTGTGCAAGGCTCATTCTTTCAAAATTATTTTTCTCTACTCGATTCCTTATCCCACCTTCATTCTCTGTACTAAAGTCATCTTTTCCAATGTGCTTGACATGTGTCCATAGTATGAACAGATACTTATAAATATACATTGTGTGCGTGTGTGTGTGTGTGTGTGTGTGTGTGTGTGTTGACTTACATAATGGCATTGTGGTATAAATATTGTTTTGTTTCTTACTTTTTGGGAAATTTTGCTTTTAAGATCTATCTCTGTTGCTCTATATGCATCAGATGCGTTGTTCCTGATACTGCACAGTCGTCCACGGTGTGCATTCACTACTTTCTCTTTATCATTCCCCACTATGGACACTTAGGTGGCCTCAATCTCCATACAATAAGCAACACTTGATGAATATCCTTGTAAAGTCTTTCATTGATCTCTAAGAGAGTCTTTCTAAGGTATGGATCCAGGAGTAGGATTTCATGATCATATATGCACAACTGATTTTACTGAGGACTCTAGGATCTGCTCTTTCTCTCTAGGACAGCCAGGCCAGTTTGCTCTTCCACCAACAGTGTAAAGTTTGTCTCCTCACATTCTCATTAATATTTGATAAAGTCTTTCTAATTTTTGATAATGTAATGGGAATAAGGTAGTATCTTGTTTCAACCATGTTGAGATTTTGCAGGGAGACTGAGTGTGTTTTGCTTGTATGAGGACAGTTACATTACATTAAGGGGGAGCATGGTGCTGTTTCAGAGTTTCAGACTGGGGAAGACAGTCTGTATGGATGCTGAGCTGAAGGACATGTTACAGATCGATGTGGATGCTCAGCTTAGTTCGTTCCATCGGCCCTCCCAATGATTCTGTGAACTACACATACCATTTAATAAACCCCTTCTAACTGCTTAAAATAGTTAGAAGGGATGTTCTTTTTGGCAGCAAAAAAGGCTGGTTTATATAGTAATTGGTACCATAAGTGGTTGCAAACCCTCCAGGAATGGGAATCTAGGATAGGTTATTCAGATAGCTTAAGTCTGAAAGCAGTGAGGATCTGGTTCCCATTAAAATACAGGTCACCACAGGATTTTATCTGTGGACTTTTATTTTTCCATATACGTTTTGGAATAGATTTGATGACAGTCTCAAAAATACTCTTAGATTTTTATTAAAATTATATTGAATCTATAGAATAATTTGGGGATAATTGACATTATTAAAATATTTTTGCCCATCAATGAACATGGTATGGTTCTCTGTCTGGGCTTTCCTTTATGTCCTATAATAATATTTTTAAAATTTCTCCATAAAAGTTTTGTGGATCTCTGTTAGATTATTTCCATTTCTGGGTGACGTCCATTTCTCCTCTAGTCCAATAACAATCCTGTTTGATATACAAGAAATTATGAACCACATTTTGTTAGCCATTATAACTAAATTATATGATGACAATAAAATAGAAAGGGAATGGCAGAGGGAAAAAAATAAAAATTTTTATTATGTATAAGTATCTACTTTACAGGTTTTTTAATGCTCTTGTGGATGATGCCTGGATTTCTAATGCATTTTCTAGTTGGTTATTGCTGGTGTAAAGACATAGTAGAGGTTAACGACACTTGCTACACTCTCTTATTCATTCTATCAGTTTCCCAGTTGATTTAGCTTTTTTAAACGTAGATTGATCTTATCATTTTCAAGTAATGACTTTCCTTTTTTCCCTTCTAATCTTTAAACTCATTTATTTCATTGTCCTATTTCACTGACTAGGACTCTAACGCTAAGTTGAACAGGATCAATGATAAAGAAAGTCAAGTCTTGTGTCCAGTCTTAAAGGGAATGCATAATAAAAGAAAGATGAATGACATTGCAATTGGTCTCCCCATTTGGCACAACGTTTTCCAAGAACTGTCTCCCTTGGTTGTAACTACTTGTCGTTGGGGTGTGCCGTCAGAGAGAAGGAGGGAAGGTGGGGAAGCCCAGGCCCTGCTCAGTCGTTTGCACTTATTTTGTTCTCCCCAACTCTACTGAGTTCAAAGACCACCCTTGTGTTAATCTCACTGATCTAGGCTTCTCATTTTCTGCCTCAGGTTTAGACAGAGACGGCAAGAGTCGTTCAGGGCTCTTTCTATACCCATAATACCTTCCATCTGTGGTACTCACCCCTTCCTAGGCTCTTACTTCAGCTGAAACTCACTCTAGGGACTTTTCAGTTTTTCCAATATTTTCTTAGATCCATCATTTTCTTTCTCCCTTCTGAGGCATCTTCAGAGTTGGGTTTAGAGTAGGGATCCAGAAATTCCTTCAATTAACATTTTAAATTTTTGCTATCTGGTATTGTTATCTAAAAATGAAAAGAATAGAGATGAAACTTGGCTGACTATGTAATAAGGAGGTAGCAGAACCTGTATACCCATCGTGAAGCATTATCTATGAAATACTATGAAAGTTGGCCTAAGACTAGGAAGGAGACTAGAACTGGCCAGACCTTTGCATATCTCGAGCTCAAACCAGATTTCCCCAAAATCTTGAAGGTTTTAATAAAATCTAGCATCACAACCCTGAAAGGCATGTCTTGATCCTTTGCACAGAGGGAGAATAAGAGGACAGGTTGTTGCAACTGAAGAAGATGTACTCATATTCTATTTACACATGTCTAAACTCCAACTTTTAGTCAATGGGGTTAGATGTTTGAAATTGGGTAAGAGCAGAAGGGATGGTGGCAATGGGCAGATCATACACGAAAAAACTGTGGCCAGAGATTTTTGCCCTCGAACACCAAAAACTGAGAGAGAGACATCTCCCAGGGCAAAGGAAACAAACAGATGAGATGGCATTTAATATAAACCTAAAACAAAGCTTTGGACTCCTCATCTCGGGCCTCCTCCTTCTTTTCCACAATATTCTATTCTCTAATGGGACATGAGTACTTCTCCAAGATGAGCAATCATCAGAACAGTACCAACACTGGACCTGTGCACAGATATTAGATCTAACTGGAGAGGAGGAAAGGAACATAAACAAAAGACAAATAAAAAAACTTGGGTCACAAAGAAGCTTTTAAAATGAAGACATAATTGAAGAAAGAGTTCAATATCTCAAAGCAGTTACAAATCACAGTGCATTCCTCACAGAGACTGTTCCAGGAGAGACTGTGACTGTTGGAGTCTCTTGCCTTCTGGGATTCCAGGTCCGCTCTCTTTCTTGATCCACACCTACTCCAGGGGAAATTCATTTCTTGCCTAGCTCTTGGTGAGACTCTCATTATCTTCCAACATCAGCCTTTCTGCTCTTTCCCAGGCTGTTCTGGTTTTCCATGACCCAAACACCAGACACTTGAAAGGTACAAATAATGCTTACCTCCCAAGTCCTCCATTAAATTCTCTTTTGAGAGTGGAAAAATTACCAAGTAAATATATTGTTTAAAAAATACAAATTTTGTGAAATTTTATTTTATGTAGGCAAAATATAATTATGGATTCAAAAACCAGAAAGATGTTTATATATCTATAGGCAACTAGGTATTTTTTCAGTAGCATTTAGTTTTCTTTTTAAAAAACTAAGGTAAAATTTACATAAAATTTTATCATTTTAACCATTTTAAACATACAGTTCAGTGGCGTTAGCACAGTCCCATTTTTGTGAATCATCATCACTATCTGTCTCTGGAAGTTCTTTCCAAACAGAATCTCTACCCATTAAACAATAATTCCTAATTTCCTCTTCCCCTCAACTCCCAATAATCACCATTCTACTTTCTGTCTCAATGAATTTGACTACTTTAGGCCCCTAATGTAAGTAGAAGCATTTAGCATTCTTAAAATCGAATAAATCACATTTTATTTGTCCATTAACCTCTACTTTGCATATTGCATATTCAACGTTCTTGTTATTCTCCAAACTGATTAGAAAGAGGTTTAAGTTCTAACTGATTGAATGTAACCATGTTAACAGGGGGTTTTTCTTGATACCAATAAGCAAGTCTCTCTGAGCTTTAAATGTGCCAATACTAGAGAAAATTTATTCTGGATGGAGAAACAAAACTGAAGGAGAAAGCTGAGAGAGCAGAGTTATACACCGAGGAAAGAATCACAGAAAAGACTCTCTTCTGTGGGTTGGTCTCTTTTAGTGGGTTGTGTAGGTTTTACTTTATTCAATAAATAAGTATACCAACTGGCTGGAGACCACAGGGCTGGACGTATTGGTCCTGGACTGGAATAGAAGGCAAGGTATCTGGCTTAGGTTCATCACATGAGCTCATTCACAATTCAGAAAAAGAAAACATAGGTGTTTGTTCTGATTCTCAGTTAGGAAACTTTCAAATGCTGCAATTGTTAAGAAACAGTAAGATGATATTTCTGACTTTTAAAACTGATTCGCTGGCTTTTCATAATAGATAAAGACTTCATATTTCAATAGTTATTCCAGAATGGCCTTTTATAATTGAGCTTTGTTTAGGTAACATTCTAAAAGGCATCACTCACGAATCATCAATCATTTAAAGAGTCTCTGTGATGTTTCAGGTATGGTGCTAGGCACTGGGGTAAAAAGATACTACATTCAAATGATTCCATGACAAAATAGTGCTAGGTGTGTAGGCAGGTAGGTAAGTAGCTAGCTACATTGATAAATAGAGACAAGGATGAAGAAAAGAGAGATAGGAAGAGAGAGAGACAGAGGGAATAAAAAGCAATGTGGCAAACTAAGAATTAGGTAAAGGGTAAATAAAAGTTCTTTGTACTATTCTTACAACTTCAAGCTCAAAATTACTTTTTAAAGGTGCTACGAAAAATAAGAAGATAGAATATAAAAGTGATAAGTTCATTTAAAGAGTCATGTTATAAAAGGGTCTTCCAACCTTATTTTTTTAAAGGAATGATTCCTTATCACACTAATAGAGATTTAGAGGAAAATGGAGTTCCATGGGAATAAGCTTGCAAAATACTACGCTCCTCTCCCAGACAGTCTAGTGTACATTTTAGCATATTCAAAGATCAGAGAAGTCCCCTAGGAAATAAAGCCAACTACTTTATTCTGTTTAATACAGAATATCCCAATATATTTGACCATAGAACTCCTTTTTTTTTTTTAGTAACATCTATTAAAATAGAGATTTCAGAAGTGCCATTGTAAGATAAGGAACATTATCTCAATTTGTGTACAAATTCAATTAGAGCAAGGAGTCTACATGTAATCCTTGTATGTTCCTGAGTTTACACAGATACAGTTCCAATTGGTTCTCAGATACCTTTGTGTGAAGGTATAGACATGTGGCCCTCCTTTAATTAGAAACTCTTTTCCTTAATGTGGTATTCATTGGATTTCACACTGAGATAAATAGTTTTTGTTTATGTAATTTTCCCAGGACTAATTGCTGAGTTTTTAGAACCATCTTTCACTAAGCTTTAATGACTACAATTAAATGAACCACCAAGATAAAACAAATTATCAATTCAGCCACCTATTGTGAACTGGTTGATCTTGAAGTGCGTGATGTAAACCTGTAAGACTTTTGGCTTTTTGCCTAAGATTGCTAGAGGAAAGATTATCCAGGTAATTTCTCCTTGTTCCCTTGAATCTTTTCACAAAATTCCCCAAGAGTAGAGGGTGACTTCAGAAATATAACATCAGATTTTTCTCTATATCAATGAAGAAATCCCTGTTACATGAACTCTCACTGTATGGTTTGTTACTAGAAATGGTTGCAAATGAATACTTTGAGAAATTCTAAAAGTAGTTGAGAACAATTTTTCTTTTTTAAAAAAGATTTATTTATTTATTATTTGAGAGAGAGAGAGAGAGAGAGAGCAAGAGGGAGATAGAGCGCACCAGTGGGAGGGACAGAGGGAGAGGGAGAGGGAATCTCAAGCAGACTCCCTGCTGAGCACTCACTTGCATGACTCTTGATCTCATGACCCCAAGATCACGACCTGAACCAAAACCAGAGTCAGTCACTCAAACAACTGACCCATCCAGATGCCCCAACAATTTTTCCTTCATAAAAAAAAATTCCAATAAAAAACTTGAATAAGAGGTCTCATTTCTTAAGTGATAAAAACACATCCTGGAAGTGAATCCAGAGAATGCTAATTTTTATTTTTTATTTTATTTTTTTAAAGCTTTACTGTTTTTTATTTTGAAGATTTTTATTTATTTATTTTTCAAAGAGAGAGAGAGAGTGAGCACAAGCAGGGGGAGCAGCAGGCAGAGAGAGAAGCGGACTCCCCACTAAGCAAGGAACCTGATGTGGGTCTCCATCCCAGGACCCTGGGATCATGACCCAAGCCAAAGGCAGATGCTTAACTGACTGAGCCACCCAGGCATCCCAGAGAATGCTAATTTTTAAAGTTAACAAACTAAATGTGTATTCAGATGCTACTGATTAATTCCAATATTCTGTTCCTTTCTATATATATATATATATATATATTTAGGTCAAATGCCCAATACATGATCAAAAGTGGAAATACTAACCCAGTTTTATAAGGAATATAATGAATTATCTCCACAATAATAATGTATATTGCTAGTAATAATGTTATATTATTAATATTATAGCTAGTAATAACAATGTAATTGCTAGTAGTTATAAAGATATTTTCTAACTGAAGTAGGTTTTCTTCATAATTATACATGTAAAGTCATACAACAGAATACAGTGATTCTTTTTTTTTTTTTTAAGATTTATTTATTTAGCATTTGAGAGAGAGGAAGCAGGGGGAGAGACAGAGGGAGAGAGAGAATCTCAAGCAGACTCCCCACTGAGTGTGGAGCCCATCGTGGGGCTTGATTCCATGGCCCTGAGATCGTGACCTGAGCTGAAATCAAGAGTCAGATGCTCCACTGACTGAGCCACCCAGGCTCTCCCAGAATACAATGATTCTTAAAGAGCAACTATCAATCTAATAACACACCAATTCTCATTTAATTAATGGACTACATTGCTAAAAAAGGAAGTGTATTAGTGTAAAATCTAGTATTATTAAGTAGATAATAGGAAACAAAAGGATATAATGTCATATAGATTGAGCTTCAAAACATCAAAATATCATTTTCCAATGATATTCCTAATTCACATATTTCTTTACAGTTCTTTACAATTATGCTCAGCACGCTGTGTAAACTGTCATTTAACCATGTTAATTAACTATCTTGATTTCTTTCTTTAAACTTGTGCCTTGGATTATGTGAAATAATGAAAAATAAGAGAAGAAAGAAAATTTAAATGAAGAGAGACAAAGAAGAACCCAATATTCCCTGTGACTGTTTTTGTATTAAAATATAAAAGGACACAATTTTATTTCTGATGGTAGATTATTATGTGGAAAATGCTAATTACTTTTTTTTTCTTGGTTAGACCGAAGGTAGAGAAAATGGATTTTAATTATTTACAAAAGAACTACAAGTTAGAGTTCCATTAATTCATTGAAATACTTCATAATCACCTACCATTCATTCATTTAATTCAGATTTGTGAACAACAGCCCATGGGCCAGCCACCAGGTTTTACAAAGTTTTACTGGAGCAAATCTATGCCAATTCATTATAGTTTCTATGGCTGCTAAAACAGCTGAGTGGAGCAGTTACAACAGAGACTTGATGGTCCACAAAGCCTAAAATATTTATGATTGGATCCTTTACAGAGAGAGTTTGTGGACTCCTGATTTAAGCAGGACTCCTCATTTGTTACCATTTAATAAGTGTTTTGTTGAGTCAAACTGGCATTGGTCTCAGGGCTAAGACTCCAGCAATGAACATTGTCTCTGCCCCATGGAGTTTAATACTCTAGTGGAAGAGAGCATTAAACAGCAATGACATCAGCAGCATAATCAACTCTAGAATAGGGGAAATGCGGCAGGTGATGGGAACATAGATCAAAGAAACCAAACCTGGAATGGAGAGGGGTGTATGTAGTAAGGGTAATCCTGGAAGAAAATGATATCAAACTTAAATCTGAAGGGCACCAATCAGTCAGGAAAGTAAAACCTAGGGCTGGGGGAGATTAGGGGGAGAAGGAGGGAACTGGAGGTAGGTTGTGAGTATTGCAAGGAGAAAGACATATGCTGAATCTCATGGATAAAAGAAAGTGTAGCACGAGTGATGTCTAGTCCAGTCAAAGCAAAGGCTTCTAGGGAGAAGTAGTAAAAAGTAAGCTAGAAAAGCAAGCAGAACCCAGATTATAAGTCTTACAAGGATCTCATGCCAAGGAAAATGGAAAGCCGTTAAAGGATTTAAATTATGAGATACAATCATATCTATATTTTAGAATCATCACTTAGACTTCAGTCAAGCTTAGCGGGGAGAAAGGCTAGAGTCTGAAATAACAACTAAGAAGCTGTTGTAGACATTTGGACTCTTTCCATAATTTTGGTGTTGTTGATAATGCTGCTATAAACATTGGGGTGCATGTATTCCTTTGAATTAGTAAAATTACTAATTTGTAAAAACACTATTTCCAGGGGATATATGCACCCCAGTGTTTATAGCAGCATTATCAACAATAGCCAAATTATGGAAAGAGCCCAAGTGTCCATCAACTGATGAATGGATAAAGAAGATGTGGTGTATATATACAATGGAATATTATTCAGCCATCAAAAAGAATGAAATCTTGCCATTTGCAATGATATGGAAAGAGCTAGAGTGTATTATGCTAAGAGAAATAATTCAGTCAGAGAAAGACAAATACCATACGATTTCATTCATATGTGGAATTTAAGAAACAAAACAAATGATCATATGGGGGTAAAAAGAGAGAAGCAAACCAAAAAAACAGACTCCTAACTATAGAGAAAAACCGATGGTGACCAGAGGGGTAGTGGTTGGCGGGGGGGGGGGGGGAGGGGGGGCAGGTGAAACAGGTGATGGGGATTAAGGAGTGCATGTGTTGTGATGAGCATCAGGTGATGTATGGGAGTATTAAATCACTATACTGTACACCTGAAACTAATATTACACTATCTGTTAACTAACTGGAATTTAAATAAACACACACACACAAAAAGAAGCTGTTGTAAAGATGGAATTCCTGGTTATAGCCAAGTAAGGAGATTGGCAAATCCTCTACCTGAAAAGCAACTATAAAGCTGGAAAAAATTGGCAAACAAATCATCCTTCAACAGTTTGAAAATCAATAAAAGCACGCAACAATCTGAGAAGCATTTATATTTGAAAATCTGCTTAACTTCCCAAGTGGGAACATGGGAATCTGTAGTGCTTTGGACTTTGGCCATTCCTCTCCTCCTCCAGCTCAGCAGACAAGGAAATTTTCCAAGGCAGGGCAGCTCCTGAGGACCAGTAGCTTCTCTCTGACTGGCAAAAGGCGCTTGCTTAGTGTGGTGTGGTGGGAAAAGACTGCACCCAACAGTGTTATTGGTAAAAGTGACAATCACAACAGTAGTTGGGTAGGAAAGGCTCACAGCTCTGCTAGCCTGAGGTTGTAGTCATTGTTGGAGAAGGCATATTTCTTGCTCGTCTGTGCGTATGTGCCACTTACACTGGAGAAAATCCAAAGCAGTTACAATGCCTTGTTGACCCTGAAGCTGAGCACAGGTGCACAGGAGACACAAAAGGGCCCAGCAGAGAGCAGAAGCCTGGGCATACTTGAAAATGGCATGAACTGTGAATGTCACCTGCTTTACCCTTGTACATATTTATCCAGTAAAGAACAGGAACCTTACTGGCTTGACGTGGTTGAGTCCTACCTCTATTCAACCTCCATCTAAATGAAGCAATGCAGACACAGCGGTGACTTTGAAGAAGCAAGGTTAAAAATAAAAACAAGACTATTTAAAAAACCAAAAAACATGAAGCAGAGACATGAGCAGGCACAAACCAAAGAGGAGACAAATTTCACAGATCTTGTCAGGTAAATCACTCAACGAAGAGATAAACAAAACAACAACAATCTTCAGTGGGTAGAAAAATCAGAATCCAGAGTTGTTTTAAATGCATTATCTAAAATGTCCAGATTTCAACAAAGACTGCTAGACCAAGGAAACAGGGAAGTGTGATGCAGACTCAGGGAGTAAAGGAGCCAATAAAACTTGCCACCTGTAGCCGAGTTGTGTGCTTCGGTGGTTCACATCCTCTAAGAAGCAGACCCAGATGAGATTAGACATGCGAAAGATTCACTGGCGGAAATGCTTGTGAACGTGAAGGGAGAAGGGAACAGGAATAGGTAGGGAGAGCCCTGGGGCCCCAGTGCAGGTCTGAGACCTATGAAATGCGGGCAGGAAAGGAAGGATTGGCTAGGGAGACCCTAAGTCACAGCGTAGTTCTGAGAAAGTCTCGGCTATCCCTTTAGAGGAGCCCAGTGCTGGGCAGGCTCCGCTGTGGTACCCACAGTAAGTGACTGGCTGGGAGTAACCCAGAAGAAGTGTGGTCTCAGTGTGGCCAACAGATGTGAAGATACAGCTGCTCAAACATCCAACCTTTTGGCCTTCCGTAATCCATCCATGCCTGCGTGCCAACTCCCAGCAGCCTCTTCCTTCTGTTTGGCTCTCCTCTTCTGTTTGCCAGAATAACTCAGGCCTCTGCACTTTACTTGTCATCAGCCATCTCTAGCCTTCTAAGAGTGAGTTTACCTGACCCTTGGGGCCTCACCAGAGCCCCCAAAGTCAATGAATTCTCACTTAACCGTTCTTTTGTTCCAACCCTCTTGAGCAAGCACCCTCTAAATCCAATTCCAGGGGTAATCCCCTCATTCCCTTTTTTTTTTCCCCAAGATTTTCTTTAAGTAATCTCTATACCCAACTTGAGGGTCAAGCCTACAACCCCAAGATCAAGAGTCACAGGCTCCACTCCACCAACTGAGCCAACCAGGTGCCCCATAATCCCCTCATTCTTAATGGCACATGCTAGCTAATTCTTAGAACTCCTTTAGGGTGTAATTTCTTCCTTCCCTCATCAGGCCCAGCACATCCCCACCAGGTCACGTGAACATTTAACCGGGATCATCACTCTGGCAGCCAGGAGAGGAGGTGGGAGCAGCTCCTGAGGGGGGCCCCTGTTGCCTTGCAGGGGAAAGGTCTATGAGATGGCAACTTCAGGCAGGAGGAGTGATAGCTCCTACTAGGGAAGGGTGACCACATCTGCAAGCCCTGAGAGTTCGGGGTCCCAGCGTTTGCCAGCCAACGCCCTGATGTTGCATGAGAGACCTGCCTAGTCTGAATATTTCAGCGTCTCCAGAGTTCTGTGGCTCTGTCATAGCTTCCTTCTGCTGCACAGCCATTTTTACTCTTCCATTTTAGAAGATAAAGATCTCTTCTTAAGCTGTCAGAGGCCCACGGGCTCGCACACTTAGCCGTTAATGGTTTGTTAACTGCCCTCAATTTCTCATCCCATCAAAGGACATCAATATAGTTTATTAAAAAGAAGGCAATTCTACTCCCTGTAGGCATTACTCCCTGGTATCTTTCACATGCCAGAATCACTGCATTTCTCTCTAATGGGACATTTTCTAAAAATCTTCAGCATTTGGGCTTTCACCTTGTGCCATAGACTATATCATGCCCTCCCTGTTCTACTCAGGAAAGGGTCCTTTGTACCGGCCAGCCAGTAAGTGAGCCAGTCCCAAGTCCCATCTTACTGTCAGTCCTCTCAGACCCAACTCTTGGGACCACCTGTGTCAGTTTAGGTCCTTCAAAAAACAGACAGTAAGATGTGTTAGCCAGGCAAGAGATTTCCTGGGAGAAGGATGAGGGGAAGGGAGCAGGAGGAGGTATGGAGAACCTTCAGGTTGCAGTGCAGGTCTGACTCCTGCAGAAGGAGAGAGGTAAGGAAGGATTGGGTGGGAAGAAGCTCAGACCTCAGTGGAGTTCGGAGAAAGTCTCAGGAGGGCTGATGGAGGCCCCAGAGAAGACTGCCTCTAGAGGAGCCCAAAGCAGGGAGGCACAGCCCAGCTTGAGTACCCACACCATGCTCAGACATTGGCTTACTCATTGGCCGGAAACAGCCCTGGGAGGTGTGGCTTGTGAGTGCCATGTGGCTCTAGGTGAGGCAGCTGGAAGCTGTCAGTCAACTGTGACCCTCAGCCGTCCTACTGAGTGATGACATGACAAGTGTAATTCCATCCTCTACACATGTCCTTTGCCAGTGTTTCTGAGGAACCCTAGACTAGAGCTTTTGCACAAATGTCTCCTTTTGTTTTGTATTCCTACTCCTGTGTAAGTGATCTGTCTCCTCTAGTGATCTTACCACTTCTTAAAACCTCAATGCTCTCTTGGCATCTATGACCCAAACTCGAAGATCTCACGTCATTCCCCAAAGTGTCACTATCCCAGTGCTATGATAGCTATCTGACATATGAAAGATTTGCCGATAATGGGGAAAATTCCAAGAGAGAGACATGAAACACTTCAATTTTACTTTTAGATGCTATCATGCCTAAAGTCCACTGACCCTTCTCTGCTACAAGGAATCTTACTAGGCTTTCCCACCCTCCCTCTTGCCACTTGTCTCTTCTTGAGAAATTTTCCCCATCCATTTCTTATTTCAGTATCAATTTTCAAAATTCTCCTTCTCCTGTGTTATCCGGAAAGGAAAAAAATAATAAATATTCCTGTGTTTTGCAAGTAGTTTGTGGACAATGTTTATCTTGGATAGTAGTTGAGGATCTGGAGTCTCATTGGGCAGAACCAAAAAAGACTAATTAAAGTGTTTTTATTAAATATTGTGGTCAATCCCAGATTTCTGGTACATTCTCAAATCTTGTTTTGGCCACTTCTTACTATATTTTTATTTGCTAATAAATTATTAAAAACTCAATCTCAGATTAAACAGAAGGTTATGATAGCTCTCATGCAAAGATACAAGAAAACAAACAGCCATAAGCCACAGACTTCCCTATGCTATTCCTCATCTCAAGTTCATTTTGGAAAATTGGAAAATTTGGAAAATTTTCATCTTTGAAGGAGGTAACATTCAGTAATGGGAAATGTGCATTAAAAAGACTACATATCAATTTATGAACAGATGTAGGCATGTAGCCAACATGTATAAAAGGAAAATGTTTTAGGGAGCTGATTCTTTGATGCGTATGTTCTTTTATAAGAATTTTTCTTTATCTCTCCCATAAAAAAAGGAGTCTAGTTCAAAGCACAATCAGTCTTTCATGCTAAGGACAATGGATGGAAGCAATTTGAAGCAAATGCCCTTTGATTAAATAGATGACTATTTGACTTCTTAATAAATAATCAACATCAAAATAAAAGCCTAGATCTTTTCAAGTTCACATGGCTATGGTTTATTTTAGCAGAATTAAAATGGTATATGCACTTTGAACTCTGTAGCTTAAATATTTTTAAAATACTCCTTGGAAATGATTTTAAAATAACCCAACAACGTTCATGTACCAAAGCATGGAAAATTGAAAGCAAATCAAGATCGCCAGAATATATATATTTGCCTTTCAGCATCACCTTGTACCTGTGGCTTTGATTGCAAAACAACCCTTGCATGTGTTTACTTTGAAGTTACTTTTGATAGGGGGAGGTATGTGCTGCAATGTACAGATAAGCAGGAAATGAACCGTGGATGAAAAATCTATTAGTTCTGAAATTCAAAGAGAATAGTGGCCTCAGCACTGCATGTTGGTCCCTTTGCCAATTTAAAATTCTCTCTGTTCCCAATGATGCCACCTAATTGTCCCAATTTTGAACCAGACTATCCTGCATTTGTACTAGATTATTGGTGCAGAGAGTTTATTTTCTTACCTACAAATTCCAAAGAAAAGTGGTCCTTTTCACCCGTGTTCTCTGCTGGGATGCCCCAGCGATGGCAGCCATGGTCATACTGCTGGAAAACCCGTTGCCCTTCTGTTGGTAATGCCAGCAGGCTCTTGCTTCAATCATGGCTGTCCCCTTAAAAAGCCAGAGTTTTATTTTCCTCCCCAAGGTCGGGACAACGTGTTCCCCCCAGTGAGTCAGAGATTCTTTCCCTCCATCATACACAAAGCATAAAAATACAAAACAATAGCTCTACACCCAAGCTTAGTTCTAATTACATAGCTTCCTGAGAAGGCATTAACTGAGAAAAAAGACCACAACATATTTGCTTACAATCTGCTTGTCCTTTGACTATGGCAGAGAGATTCCCTAAATGGTTACGGTTATTAGACTAGAAAGAATTACTAATAAGCTAATAATAGTTTAATTTTTTTTTAATTTTAAGTTAATTTCAGAAGTGAGAATAAAAAGTATAAGTTGCCTAGTCAGAAACTTTTCACATTCGTATCATGTAACAGTTTACTATGTATTCTTTGTGATCTTTTAACGCATTTACATATATACTTACATGTATAAGTATATCTAGCAGGTGGAAAAGTGCCCCAAGAAAATTCACATCCACGTGGAACCTCAGAATATGATCTTATTTTGGAATAGGGACTTTGCAGATGTGACCAAGGTAAGAAAGGATCGTGAGATGAGATCATCCGGGATTAGAGAGAGCCGTAAATCCAACGATGACTGCCCTAAAAGAGACAGAAAAGAAGATGCGGACACATGGAGGAACATGGAGGAAAAGATATGTGAAGATGAGGGCAGTACTTGGAATGATGCCTCTACAAGCCAAAGAACACCAAGGATTATTTGCAACCACCAGAACCAGAAGAGACGCAGGGAGCAGACTCTCCCTCAGAGCCTCCAGAGGGAACCAACCCTGCTGACACCTCGATTTTGGACTTCTGACCTCTAGAATAGTGAGAGAAGACATTTCCGTTGTTTTAAGCCACCCAGTTTGTGGTACTCTGTTGTGGCAGTCCTAGGAAACTAATACAGTCCATAATTATTTACACAGACAATTATTGTCTTGGAAAGCTTCCGTAAGAATCGTGGTTCTCAGTGGAAGATGTACTACCCCACATAGAAACACATGAAGGTGGTTTGGGTTTCAAATAATTGGAGGATGCTATGGGCATCGAGTGGGCAACGTTCATACCAGTCCCACACAATGAGAAATCGTTCAACCTTCTGCCTGACTTTTGAATATCTCACCAGATATTTATGAAGGTGAAAAACCCATTTACAATTATTTGAGGCAAGGACCTTATGTTGTTATACAAGTAAACACAAGCCACAGTTTTAATATGCATACATTCTCTGAATTTTCAAAAAATATGATCACTGTAAAGTGAGAGAACTCTGCATTTTCTTTTGTTTGGAATCATGTCTACGCAACTTGTCTGCATTGGTAGCTGTTGTCTCAAAACATCAGACAGTACTAGTTTTCCTGCTAATTTCATTGTGCCTGAACATTTATATAATTAAATAGATAATGTATTCATCAGGGTTCTCCTAATTAATATGAGGAGGTTTATTATATGGAATTGACTCATGTGATTATAGAGGTTGACAAGTCCCAAGGTCTATAGAGTGAGTTGGAGACCCAAAAAAGCCAATGGCATAGTTTGTGACTGAAGGCCAGGCAGCTTGGAACCCAGGAAGAGCTAAGGTTTCAATTCAAATCCAAAGGCAGGGAAAAGAAAACATTCCACAGTTTGAAGGCAGTCAAGCAGGAGGAATTGCTTCTTACTTAGGTGAGGATCAGCCTATTATTCTATTCAGGCCTTCAACTGATTGGATGAGGCTCACCCACATTAGGAAGGGCAATCTGCTCTACTAGGTCTACTGATTTAAATGCTAATCTCATCCAAAACACTCTCACAGATGCACACAGAATAGTGATTGACCAAATATATATGTAGGTGCTCTGTGCCTCAGTCAAGTGGACACATAAAATCATTCATCACAGACATTAATACATAATTGTTACCTCATATTTTAGTTAAATGTTATATTAGTTTCTAAAAAACTAATTATCTAAGGTTATATTATCTATGAATTTTGTTTTACAATAGTAAAGGTAGGGGGCACCTGAGTGGCTCAGTCAGTTAAGCATCTGCCTTCAGTTCAGGTCATGATCCCAGGGTCCTAGGATTGAGCCCCGTATCGGGCTCCCTGCTCAGTGGGGAGTATGCTACTCCCTCTCCCTCTGCTCCTCCCCCTGCTTGTGCTACCTCTCTTGCTCTCTCTCTGTCTCTAATAACAAAGAGAAGTCACTAGCTATTAGAGGGTCAAGAAGCACCCATCTGGCTGTGCTGCATTCGACTGTAATGGTTTAATAGTCCTCCATATGTGCACATATGGCAATATATTTAATTAATTAACACTTCAATTTTTTTATTTTATTTTTGCTATTACCAAAAATACCATGGAGCACACCCTCATACGTATCTTTGTACATTTTACAATATTTCTGTATAATAGATTCCTCAAAATAGAATTCCTCAAAAGAGTATACAGGTTTAAAATGTTAATAGACACTGTAGCAGGGGGTTTCAAGACTAGGACTCTCTCTTCAATGGAAATTATATACCAAAGAGTACAAAACGGATATAGGTAGAGATGCTTTTGAAACAAGGATGGAAATCTGGAAGCCCCACCCATTCCTCTGTGGGACAAGGTAGTTCTTGGGCATCCCCATAGAGAGCCTCAGGTGTCAGCAGCATAACTTGAAGACCACTGGCCTGAGATACAATTTACCCCTTTCTTGGTGGCTTTGGCTTTGGGAGGATAGCCCTATGAGGCTCCTCAATATCTTCTCCTCACTCTGCCTGACATCCAGGTCATTATCATCAGGTTAACGGTTAGCCCACTAGTCAGGTGTATAGGCTAACAACCAGCTAGAATCCCCAGGCTACCTTTATTGTTATTATTTGCTTTAAAAACATTTAAAATACAGATACTAAAAAGTACATAAAATGTAAACATATAGCTTAATAAAACAGCATAATGTACATACCTATATAGCCACTACCCAGATAAAGAAATAGAACCCTATTAGCGCTCCATGCTAAACACAACCACCTCATTCCACCCCAAAGGTAACCACTGTACTGACATACATGGTAATCACTCCCTTGTTTTTCTTTATACTTGTACTCTAGTAAATACTATATTTAAGTAAATACACTGTAATTTCTTTTTTTACTGTTTGGGGACTTTATATCAAAGGGATAGTACTGCAGTCATTTTCTGTTCTTTGATGCAATATCATTTTGGTGAAATTTTTCATTGTTTTGTGCTATTGCATGTGGTTATAGTTTTTTATTTTAATTTTGGTTGCTATGTGACATTCAATTCTATGAATATACCACAATTTAATTATCCATTCTATTGTTGATAGGCGTTTGGTTGTTCTCACTTCAAGGCTATTATAAATAATGCTGCTATGAACTTTTCCATACATATCTTCTAGTTCACATAGTCTTGCATTTCTATTTCACACATAGCTAAAGACAGAATTGTTGGGACATAGGATATGCACCTGAGCTTTCTATTCTGGGTTGTTTTACTAAGTAAACAATCAACTCTACTGGTTTTAAAAAGTATTTGTTTGGTAGATTACCCACTATCCACATGCAGTTGCAATAATCAGTTCTTAGATATTTTCCATAATATTTTATAAAACATGGGGTTGTATAGGGTTTCTTTTGGGTTGATGAAGATATTCTAAAGTTAGTGGTTATGATTACACAACACTAAATGGACTAAGAATCTCTGTTAAAAGAATGGATTTTACGGCATGTGAATTATTCTCAATTGTTATAAACAAAGAATTCAGGATTGTTGGTGACAGACGCAATGTAATAGGAGACTCTTTCTACCTCCAACCAACCTACCACGAATAATGTGTTGGGGGGGGGCAAGGAATGGGGAATGGGAGGGTAGGTAAAGACAGAGAGGGGACAGCAAGAAAGTGATAGGCTTAAATAGTAGCTTAGAAAAATGTTGTGTTATCTTGTATTATCTGATCATGGGAAATAAGGGGAAAAAATGGAATGGGACTGATGGAGTACTTTAAGCAACAGTTATGTTTAAATGTGCATGATTTTCTGATCTGCAAATATCAGCTCTCCACATCTCAAGGAGTATTAATACATTCACGGATTACATGAAGAAAATCGAGTTTTAGGGATAAAACTCAGGGTCACCAGGTTAACATACATAAATAATAATCATAATAGTAGCAATCACAGCTAATGCATTATTATTTCACATTTATTTTGTATTTATTGTAAGACTTCAAGTCCCTGCTGCATCACTGACTATCTGTGTAAGCTTGAGGAAGCTCCTTAGCTTCTCCTGACGTTACTTTCTTCATTCAATGAGCTGCTGTTGTGCATTTCAGTTCCGGAAACGATGTCATGGGATTTGCCATTGTCTCTCCCCTGCTTTACTTTAAAGGAGGGTGCACAGTAGTAGATCTGCCAGTTAGAAGGAGTGTACACTTATCCAGCTCTTCCTCACGCACACCCCCAACATAATCCCCTTAATGACGTAAGGCTGCTGGCAAGAGACGGGAACATGCCCTGGGTCAAGAGAACACAGAAAACTGCCTTTCTGCTTGAAACTAGAGAAAAGGGGAAAATAAGAAAAAATAATGTCTCAACAAATCATCCTGTCACAGAAACATCTGACTAGCTGGAGAATTCTAAGCAGCATACCTACAAAAGCTCTTGTTTGACTTGTGTGGTATTCTGTGCTGCTCAGGATACAGTATGAGAAATAATTTTTTAAGTCCATAAATGGTTCTTTGAAATACACCTTTTTACCTTTTTTTTAATAAAGTGGAGAGTAAGCTCACTTTGTTAACAAATACACGTAAATAACACAATTCGTGTCAGTTTTGTTCATTTCGAAGGTTTAAGGACATGTAAAGTGTCTAGAAAATTCCAACAGGCTCTTGCTATCAAATGAATCAAGATGGCTTCTTCAGCAGCTGAATATCACTCTATATAACACTTTTCTTCTATAAATGAAGGCCTTGTTTTACAACTGGCCTGGATGCTTCTGATTTTATTGGAACTATACTAAGAAGTCGGGCTGCTGTGAATTCCTGCCTTGTGGCTAAAGGTGCATAAAGTCAATACAGGGCCCAGCGGCTGCGAGGTCTCACGCCACCCACGTCCCAGGTGGAATTAAATGTCCTCAAGTAGGCTACTTTGAAATTCTAGTTTTTAAAGCATGCTTTTCAGAGCAGCAAAACACAAATGGCTGTGTGTATATTTACTGTACTTTATGCATCCCACATATAAAAGCTGTATTGAACATTTATGAGGGTTCTCCTCTGAAAAACTGCAGATCATAATAGAAACTATGTTTTTGCATTTTTACTCAAACCTCAGACTCCAATAGACTGAGGGTCTGATGGAGCCAACTAAAAAGGGGGAGTTGGTTACCACAACATACAGTTTTCCTGGCACAAATAAATCTGTCTGGCTCACTGAGGCCTTGAGGCAAAGGAACAAAAGAACCCAAGCAGTTCCAGAACATTCTGCCCACAGCTGCCCGTGCCCCTGCTCTTTTTTCTGCACAGAAAGCAAGTGAGGGGAAGAAGTGAAGCAGGCAGTACCCATGAGCTTTGCAAGACGGGGTGAAAGGGAACGCTGGGAACCTCTTCATCTTTTTCCACCACATATCTAACACCTTTTCCTTGACTTTCAACTTTCAAAACTATTTGTACACTGTTCAAACAGCAAAGGTCTAATTATGAGTGGCTTCCCAGTGTTTGCGTTAAGCAAGTCACCTTGTTTCCAAGGTAATCTAGGAACGAATGTTCACTGCATTTATTGTTTGAAAAGTATTTAAATATACTGAATTTCTTTCCAACCACGTACTGGTAATAGTCAGGGTCCAACAAGGAAACCACTCTTTTTCTTTTTTTTTCTTAAAGGGAAATCAATGCTTGGAAATAGTTACAAGGTGATAGAAGAGCCAAACAAGAGATAGTGAGGCCAGGCAGAGATTAACAACAGCGGAGAGACAAAGGGAAGTAGTAGAGTTTTCAGAGCCCAGAGCCAGGGTCCCCAGACAGGAGCTGGTACCACCGCAGACCTGTCCAGTGAGAGCTAAGCCAAAGGGGAAATGCGGCTCCTGCTGGACAAGCCATTCAAAGCAGAGAGCTGCCCTGGGTGCACCCCTCCTCCTGCACCTCCACACCCCTACCAACCCCACCTGCAGCCTCTCGCCAGCATCTTGCAATGCCCAAAAACCAGAAGCCAACTGAGGAGAGTGTGGGAATTAGTCTGCAAGCAGGGCTGAGCCCCACCGCCATGGAGAGCAGAGAAGAGGATGGGGAATGAATGTGAGGGCACGTTGAGATCACGTTTTCTTGACCATTCTCAGGCTCCTCAAAGCTAAAGAAAAAATATTCTTGATATGAAATCTCGAGCTCCCTCGATAATGGGGAAGATTAAGTTCTAAAGACTGCAGCCACCAAATCAGCCCTGCCTTCCACCTACTTGCTAACTCAGGACCACTCTCACCTGTGGTATCACCAGTCTCTACAGCCCTTCCAGCAAAAGCTCTTGTCCAGTGGGAACCAGTGCCGTTTCCTTGAATTTCCTGACACTGTTTCAGTATTTTCTCATACTTACACAGGAACTATTATGCAGCATTTTATGAGCTGTCACAAAGAAAAATGGGTGTGGGGATGAGTCCACGGCTGACAGGGTGCTTTTGCCATGTATGTCTTCCAGAGCTTTGGGGTAAAGGGAGAAAGAAGGAGGGAAAAAACTAATATGAATGAGTGGTGAGTTACATCTCCTGTCCTCTTTCCTAGCATAAAAACACCTTTTTCCCTTGCTTATTTTTTTCCTCTTCCTTTTTAAGAAGAAAGGATATACCTAAGAGAAATATTTGGGCTCTCTAAGGGTGGGGAACAAGGGCAGCTCATCTAAAAGCAGCTGGAATGTATCTGTAATGGGAGTGGACCAAAAAAACGCTCTTTCTGTGCCATCAGTGAATCGTTGCTGTGAGAAAGCCAAAATAGCAACCTCTTTATCTCCAAAACAATTCTCCCTGAGGCCAGTTCCCAGCTTAGTATGCAAACGCAGGACACTTCCCAGCTGTCTGGCAGGGCTGAGCTCTTCTCCACTGACCCGGAGCCTCAGATCACCAAGGAAGCTGCCATGTCCGAGGACTTCACATCACAGGCAGTAGAGGGGCACAGCAGGTCTGGCAAAGTCCTGTGAGATAAGACACTAGGCGGGTCAGTCTGAACACAGAAGGAAAGCTATTGTCTTTAACGTGTGACGTAATTGGCATCTATTCAGCACTTGCCACGTGCCGGGCTCTCTGTCATCTTACTGAATCTTCACAACAGCCCTTCGTGGTCAGCATTCCTATTTTCCCCATTTCATAGATGAGGATGCTGAGGCTTGGAGGTTGGGTTATTTGTCTAGCATCTCACAACTAATAAGGGGCAGTTTGAGACTCAAACCTATGTCTGTCTCTCCCGCAGATCCAAAGCTCTTCATCAGTTTTACTAGTCTGCATATCAATTCTAAGGGAAACTCAATGGAGAGTTTGCACATTTGGTGCTAACCAGCCTCGCAAACAATCATTGACCTCATCACCCATGATTTATGGAAGAGATAATAAACAGAATCATTACTTGTTGGTTTTCTCTTTGTTATATCTGAATGCAAATGATCAGTGAACTCTTGCTATCTATTTAGTCTTAATGACTGAGTCACAGGCTATCTGCTGATGCCCTAGAAGCTCCTATGTTCTGAATCTCTCCAGCTACCCAAACCCTAGAGAATGAATGCTCCATTTCTGCAACTTTTCTTCCCAGAGATTTTTCAGCTAGAATCCCAAAGATTAGAATCTGTAGGCTGAGATCCTGGCCAGTTCTGGAGTGACTCCTAATCTCATCTTCAGGGAAGGTCATTTATCTTAACAGCATTTTGCCCAAGATCCATTGTATCTGTGATGGATACGATGGATTTCTACTCTTCTCCAGCTGGTATGGCTAGACTCTGCTCTCATCTCTGCTGCACCGTTGGAGTCCAGATGGCTTGTGTCTGGTGTATAGGCTCTTCTCCCTACGAGTCGACCCTGTCCTTTGAATCCTTACATTTATAGAAGTAAAAGGGCACAGGATGACAAATACATTACATATATACTGCTACTTCCAGCGCTAAGTTCCACGAAGACAACAAGTGTAAAACAGGGCATCCCACAGTAAATAATGTTCATCAATCCTGTCCTTCTCACCAGTGATCCAGGCAGTCCTTCAGATATGAAAACTACATGTAATCATATAATTGATACATTAGGACACTTACTGTTCACATGTGCATGCAACTCATTTCATTTTTTCAGCATAAACTTTAGTGTTTATTCTGCAAATTTACAGATGAGGAGCTATTCATCTTCTAAGAAAAGAAAGACATAATCCTGCTCACAGACAGATTAGAATCTAGTTCTGAAGAAAAGACAACATAAAATGAATAAATAACTTTCTGAGTACAAATATTCTCTTCCATGAATGAATTTCTCTGGGTGAGTGAGAAGACCAGGTAGCAATTTGCAAGGTAAGTTAGACTTGAAATTGAATATTCCATTGGGTTTCACTTGGAAGTGATATGAAATACATTCAAGATTTTAGAGTCAGAAAGTCCTGGATTCAAGTTGTGAAGCTGCATTTACCAGTTGTGTGGGGGGAAAAATGGTAAATAGAAAGAAAGTGACAAAGGAGAGGTACTTAAAAGTGGAACAAAGGAGGAGAATAATTCTGTTTAGAGATGTCTGTCTTACTGTGCTCCTTTATATAATTTCTTCCTAAAAAAGTATATTTGTTGGGTTAAAAATAGCAAAGAAGTACAAATAAGAAATAAACAAACAAAAAGATCCACAATCCCATCCTAGATCACCATTGCTGGTGTTTAAAAACAACAACAAAAGAAATATAGACACATGATCACAAAGTTCAAATTGTACAGAAAGACATAAGAAATAAAAGTCTCTTTTTCCACCCCCAGAATTACTCCCTGAAGTGCCCACCTCTACCATTTTCTTGTATACCTCTCATAGGAAAAAAAGGCATTTATCTGCATGTATATATTTTGTACCTTGCTTTTTTTCTACCTTATAGTGCAACTTGGAGGCCTTTCCATCTCAGCACATACAAATCTTTATTCCTTTACCAAAAGGAAGAGTCCATCACAGAGATCATAATTTATTCAACCAACCCTTTACATTTATTTATTTTTGCTACTATAAACAATGCTGTGGTGCATATGTGAGCCTCTTTAACAGGATGTAGCTTAACCTCATAGACTTATTAAAAGTGAACATTAGGATATGCTATAGGTATTTACACTTTGTCTCCAGAGTTTATTCATTGTCTCTCATGGTCCATTCCCGCCAGCTTCTCACTTCTAGTTCCCTGTGTCATTAATCCCCTGATTTCTGGCAGGTCATCTTATGGTTTGCTTAGCCCCTTTGATGACTGAACTCCCTTTGGACTTGCTGTCCTGGACTTGCCCTCAGCATCCTCCCAGGACCTGCCCACCTGTCAATATTTGCCCTATGGCTCCACATCCATCAAATGTGATTGAGAATCACTCTACTTGGACACTTGTGATACTGTGATTTATAAATTAGAAATACATATTTCATTTTCCTCCTGGTTCTAGCACAGAGCTACTAAAACCCTTGGAATTTCCTAAGTGACAAGAGCAATGAAGGTGTCTTTTGTTATGTTAATTAGGTAACTTTTGAAATCTTCTTAGATCACCTAAGGATGGGCCCAGTCATCAGAGGAACCATGCATTAGAATTTTGGAATTTTCAGTTCCACGCCCCTTTCCAAACCCACCGCAGGGAGAGGAGAAGGGCTAGAGATCGAGTTCAATCACCACTCGCCAATGATTTAATCCATCATGCCTATGTAATGAAGCTCCCATAAAAACTCAAACGGATGGGGATTCAGAGAGCTCTGGACTGGTAAACATAAGTAAATTTGGGGAGAGTGCTATACCTGGAGAGGACATGGAACTCTACACTCTTTCCACATAAATTGCCCTATGCTTTTCTTCCTTTTGGTTGTTTCTGAGTTATTTCTTTTTATAATAAATTGGTAATCTAGTAAGTAAAATGTTTCTCTGAGTTCTGTGAGCTGCTTTAGCAATTTATTAAACCCAAGGAGGGAGTGATGGGAACCTTCAGTCTATAGCCAGTAAGTCAGAAGCACAGGTGATAACTTGGACTGGTGTCTGAAGGCAGGAGAAGGGGTCAGTCGTGCAGGATGGAGCCCTTAACCTGTGGAATCTGGCCCAGTCTCCAAGTAGACAGGGTCAGGATTGAGTTGAACTGTAGGACAGCTGGTATCTGAAAACTGCTTGGTAGTAAGGGGAAATTATGCACGCGCACACACACAAATTTGGGTGACCATAATCGTTAGTACCTGAACCTTACCAAGTACTCCTATTAGGCAAATGGGAATTTGACAGAAGTGTTTCCAAGAGTGAGACTCAAGGTGTCCTTTAAAGGACAGCGTGGATTTTAAAAGGCAGGACAAAGTCCTCAGGGGAGTACTAAACAATTTCTCCAGATACTCTGCAATGCATGACTCTATATAAGGCAGGTATTCTGTGAAAAGTCAACTAGTTTAGCAAGATTCCTCTAAGTGCCACATTAGTACCTGGAGGCCAGTTTAATGTGAATTACATTGCAATGAATATTCTCAAGCCAGACAAACTGTCTACAAGATTATTGAGGGCCCAGAGAGTGCTATAATGACCCAGAAACAGAGGCCCAGAGGCACTGACCAGGAGCCTGTGTAGAGCTGGTCTCTCAGGAGCAGTCAGATGGAGGGTTAAAGATTTTATGAAGAATTACGGGTTTCGGAGATGAATGAAGAAAGCTAGAGCAAAACCACCCCGTCAAAAATGAAAGAGTGTCTTAAAGACTTGACAATAGTCGCAGTTCTGCCTGCCAATGCTGTAGGATAATTTATGAACCACACAACAGTTCAGAGTGGTTTAATAATTACTGAATGATGAATACATACTTGGAACTGCTACTATTTCTGCAATAGCATAATGACATCAAATTAACAAATTCTAGTTTATTCTATCTGAGGGTATGAGGATGCAAATCAATCAGTTAAATATGTATAGGTACAAACCTACTTGTTGAAGATCCCAATGTTCTATAAAGACCTTCTGAGCCATAACCGCCTGTATTTGGAAAAATGTAGAATCTACATGACCAATGATGGATTGGTCTAGTTTTCATATTTACCTACTGCGGTAGGAAGAATAATCGCC
>CM052896.1:90687020-90711316 GCA_028534135.1 Potos flavus | reverse complement strand
AACATTGGGGTGCATACGGCTCTTCTTTTTACTACATGTGTGTCTTTGGGGTAAATACCCAGTAGTGCAATTGCCAGGTCATAGGGTAACTCTATTTTTAATTTTTCAAGGAATCTCCACACTGTTTTCCAAAGTGGCTACACCAACTTGCATTCCCACCAACAGTATAAGAGGGTTCCCCTTTCTCCACATCCTCTCCAACATTTGTTGTTTCTCGCCTTGTCAATTTTGGCCATTCTAACTGGTGTAAGGTGGTATCTCAATGTGGTTTTGATTTGAATTTCCCTGATGGCTAATGATGAACATTTTTTCATGTGTCTGTTAGCTATTTGTATGTCTTCTTTGGAGAAGTGTCTGTTCATGTCTTCTACCCATTTTTTGACTTGATTATTTGTTTATTGGATGTTGAGTTTGAGAAGTTCTTTATAGATCTTGGATATCAATCCTTTGTCTGTAGTGTCATTTGCAAATATCTTCTCCCACTCCGTGGATTGCTTCTTTGTTTTGTTGACTGTTTCCTTTGCTGTGCAGAAGCTTTTTATCTTGATGAAGTCCCAAAAGTTCATTTTTGCTTTTGTTTCCTTTGCCTTTGGAGGTGTGTCTTGAAAGAAGTTCCTGTGGCCGATGTCGAAGTGGTTACTGCCTATGTTCTCCTCTAGGATTTTGATGGATTCCTGTCTCACATTGAGGTCTTTCATCCATTTTGAGTTTATCTTTGTGTATGGTGTAAGAGAATGGTCAAATTTCATTCTTCTGTATATAGCTGTCCAATTTTCCCAGCACCATTTATTGAAGAGACTATCTTTTTTCCATTGGATATTCTTTCCTGCTTTGTTGAAGATTAGTTGACCATAGAGTTGAGGTTCCATATCTGGGCTCTCTACTCTGTTCCATTGGTCTGTGTGTGTGTTTTGTGCCAGTACCATGCTGTCTTAGTGATCTCAGCTTTGTAATATAGCTTGAAATCAGGCAACATGATGCCCCTAGCTTTGGGGTTTTTGTTGTGTTTTTTTCCCAACATTTCCTTGGCAATTCGGGGTCTTTTCTCATTCTATACCAATTTTAGAATTGTTTGTTTCAGCACTTTGAAAAATGCTGATGGTATTTTGATTGGGATGGCATTGAAAGTATAGATTGCTCTGGGCAGTATAGACACTTTAACTATGTTTACTCTTCTGACCCATGAGTGTGGAATGTTTTTCCATGTTTTTGTTTCTTCTTCAATTTCTTTCATGAGTGTTCCATAGTTTCTAGAGTATAGATTCTTTACCTCTTTGGTTAGGTTTATTCCAAGGTATCTTATGGTTTTTGGTGCTATTGTAAATGGAATCGATTCTCTAATTTTTCTTTCTACAGTTGCATTGTTAGTGTGTAAAAAAGTAACTGATTTCTGTGCATTGATTTTGTATCCTGCCGCATTACTGAATTGCTGTATGAATTCTAGTAATTTTGGGGTGGTGTCTTTTGGGTTTTACACAAAGAGTATCATGTCATCTGTGAAGAGAGAGAGTTTGACTTCTTTGCCAATTTGAATACCTTTTATTTCTTTTTGTCGGCTGATTGTTGTTGCTAGGATTTCTAACACTATGATGAACAATAGTGGCAAGAGCGGGCATCCTTGTCATGTTCCTGATCTTAAGGGAAAGGCTCGCAGCTTTTCCCCAGTGAGAATGATATTCACTGCGGGTTTTTCATAGATGGATTTTATGAAATTGAGGAATGTTCCCTCTATCCCTATACTCTGAAGAGTTTCAATCAGGAAAGGATGCTATATTTTGTGAATGCTTTTTCTGCATCAATTGAGAGGACCATGTGGTTCTTCTCTCTTCTCTTATTAATATGTTCTATCACATTGATTGATTTGTGAATGTTGAACCACCCTTGTATCCCAGGGATAAATCCCACGTGGTCATGGTGGATAATCTTTTTAATGTACTCTTGGATCCTATTAGCTAGTATCTTGTTGAGATTCTTAGCATCCATATCCATCAGGGATATTGGTCTGAAATTCTTCTTTTTAATGGGGTCTTTGCCTGGTTTTGGGATCACAGTAATGCTGGCCTCATAGAAAGAGTCTGGAAGTTTTCCTTTTATTTCTATTTTTTTGAAAGAGTTTCAGGAGAACAGGTATCATTTCTTCTCTGAATGTTTGGTAGAATTCCCCAGGGAATCCATCAGGTCCTGGACTCTTGTTTTTTGGGAGGTTTTTGATCACTTTTTCAATCTCGTTACTAGTTATTGGTCTATTCAGGTTGTCAATTTCTTCCTGTTTCAGTCTTGGAAGTTTATAGGTTTCCAGGAATGCATCCATTTCTTCCATGTTGCTTAACTTACTGGCATATATCTGTTGATTATAATTTCTGATGATTGTTTCTATTTCCTTGGTGTGAGTCATGATCTCCCCTTTCATTCATAATTTTATTAATTTGGGTCCTTTCTCCTTTTTTTTTGGATAAGTCTGGCCCATGTTTATCGATCTTATTAATTCTTTCAAAGAACCAGCTTCTAGTTTTGTTGATGTGTTCTATTGTATTTCTGATTTCTAATTCATTGATCTCTGCTCTAATCTTAATTATTTCCCTTCTCATGCGTGGGTTAGGCTTAATTTGTTGTTGATTCTCCAGTTCTTTAAGGTGTAAAGAGAGTTTGTGTATTCAGGATTTTTCTTTTCTTTTCTTTTCTTTCTTTCTTTCTTTTTTTTTTTTGAGTGAGGCTTGGATGGCTATGTATTTCCCCTTAGGATCGCCTTTGCTGCATCCTATAGGTTTTGGACCGATGTGTTTTTGTTCTCATTGGTTTCCATGAATTGTTTAAGTTCTTTGATTTCCTGATTGACCCAAACATTCTTTTATTATTTTTTTAAGATTTTATTTATTTATTTGACAGAGAGAGACACAGCAAGAGAGAGGGAACACAAGCAGGGGGAGTGGGAGAGGGAGAACAGGCCTCCTGCTGGGCAGGGAGCCCGATGTGGGGCTCGATCCCAGGACCCTGGGATCATGACCTGAGCTGAAGGCAGATGCTTAATGACTGAGCCACCCAGGCATCCCCGACCCAAACATTCTTGAGCAGGATAGTCTTTAGCTTCCAAGTGTTTGAATTTCTTCCAAACTTTTTCTTGTGATTGAGTTCCAGTTTCAAAGCATCATGGTCTGCGAATAGGCAGGGAATAATCTCAGACCTGATTTGTTGAGACCTGATTTGTGACCCAGTATGTGGTCTATTCTGGAGAAAGTTCCATGTGTGCTCGAGAAGAGTGAGTATTCTGTTGTTTTAGGGTGGAATGTTCTGTATATATCTATGAGGTCCATCTGGTCCAGTGTGTCATTCAAAGCTTTTGTTTCTTTGCTGATTTTCTTCTTAGATGATCTGTCTATTGCTGAGAGTGGAGTGTTAAGGTCCCCTACAATTAATGTATTCTTATCAATATGTCTCTTTATTTTGATTAACAGTTGGCTTAGGTAGTTGCCTGCTCCCATGTTGGGGGCATAGATATTTACAACTGTTAGATCTTGTTGGATAAACCCTTTAAGAATGATACAGTGTCCTTCTGTATCTCTGACTACAGTCTTCAGCTTAAAATCTAATTTGTCTGATATGAGAATTGCTACCCCAGCTTTCTTTTGTGGTCCACTGGCAATGAAAGATGGTTCTCCATCCCTTCACTTTCAGTCTGGATATATCTTTGGGTTCAAAATGAGTGTCTTGTAGAGAGCATATGGATGGGTCCTGTCTTTTATCCAATCTGCAACCCTGTGCTGTTTTATGGGAGCATTTAGGCCATTCATGTTGACGGTGATTATTGAAAGATATGATTTTATTGTCATCGTGTTGCCTGTGAGGTCCTTGTTTCTATAGATTGTCTCTATATTTCTGTTCTATATACTCTTGAGGTCTTTCTTCTTTTATAGAACCCCCCTTAATATTTCTTGCAGGGCCCGCTTTGTGGTCACATATTCTTTCAGTCTCTGCCAATCCTGGAAGCTCTTTATCTCTCCATCCATTCTAAATGAAAGCCCTCCCAGATAAAGCATTCTTGGCTGCATGTCCTTCTCATTTAGTACCCTGAATATGTCTTGCCAGTCCTTTCTGGCTTGCCAGGTTTCTGTGGACAGGTCTGACATTATTTTAATGTTCCTCCCTCTGTGCATAAGGAATCTCTTTCCCCTAGCTTCCCTTCCTTTCCCCTAGCTTCCCCTGTTTTAAGACTCACGAGTTTCACTATTACATGCCTGGGGGTTGGTCTGCTCTCCTTGATCTTGGGGGGTGTCCTCTCTGCCTCTAGGACAGGAATATTTGTTTCATTCCCCAGATTAGGGAAGTTCTCAGCTAGGATTTGCTCAAATATACCTTCTAGCCCTCTCTCTCTCTCTCTCTCTCTCCATCCCCTCAGGGATCCTAATAATTCTGACATCAGAATGTTTCATGGCATCATTTATTTCTCTAATTCTGTTTTCATGTATTCTAAGCTGTATGTTCCAGGCCTCCTCCTCTCCTTCTTTTCTATTAGTTTGTCTTCTAGATCACTAATTCTTTCTTCTGCCTCATTTACCCTAGTTGTTAGAGTATCTAGATTAGACTGGATCTCACCGATAGCATTTTTAAGTTCTGCCAGATCAGCTCTCACTTCTGCCCTTAGAGAATCTATGTTGGCATTAATGGTTTTCTCCAACCTAGCTATCGTTTGCATAACTGTTACCCTGAGGTCTATATCTGACATCTTGCTTATATCCATATCCATTAGTTCAGTGGCAGAGGTCAGTCTCTGAATTTTTCCTCTGTTGGGGGTTCCTCCTCCTAGTCATTCTGGTAAGAGGTGGTTGAGGGAATGTACAGAGTCCAAACTACTGACCACAACCCAAGCAAGATGCACCAGTTTTATAGGGACCTTAGGGTTGTTGGCCTATTGTTCTTTCAGCCTGTCTTCCAGGGGAGGGGCCTTCTGCACTGTTACTCAGGCAACCCTGTTTGGGCAGAGTTGCCCTGCTCCCTGTGGGGGGTGGGGGGATGGGTTCAGTGAAAACCAGTTTTGGAGGGCTTTTGTTCTCTGGTAGCTTTCCCTGGTGGCTCTCCACGTCTCTTCTGACAGAGCAGAAGTGACCGTATTCAATTCTCTGTCTCAGAACAGAGAGATTGCGGTCTGTTCTTTCGTGAGCTCTCCAGGCCACACTGTGTCCAGACAGAAATGGACACATTTCTGCTAAAAACCACAGTGTCCTGGGTTGTGCTCCCCACAGCAGCACTCCCAGCCCTTGCTTCCAGGTCCAGGCATGTCTCTGCCCTTTATGCCTCTAAAACCACCAGCTGCCCCCAGTTCACACGCATGTCCTCGCAGTTCCAGGTTTCAGCCTGGGGGGCTGCCCTAAAGTCATTTTCCTGCAGCTACCAGTCCACGAGTCTGTGCCCTGTCCCAGCCCAGGCCGTTTTTGCGCTCCTGTGTTATTTCACCTTTCCGACACCAACACTTATGGTGGCTCCCTCCCCCTTCTGTTTATCTTCCAATATCTGCCCACAAAATCGCCGCTCCCTGCTTCATACCTTTAAACCAGCTGCCAGAGATATTCTGTTATATATTCTGGTGTAGATCCTGATATATCTTCTTACATCCCAGGCTGATTTTGTGGGTGTTCAGAGAGGTCTGGTAGATATCCAGCTCAATCCAGGGGACCAGTTGAAATAGGGTCCCCTACTCCGCCACCATCTTGGTCACCCCCAATGTTTTCAGTGTCTTTTACAGATTCATATTAAATTCACTACAGTCCCAGAAGAGAAATCTCTTCTGTGTATTTCCTGGATAGCTTAATATGTTAAATAAATTTAAAATTTTAGGATTTCAAACTTATATTTAGATGTTGTGATGGATCCTTCTGAAGATTCTGCTTTAATTTCCCTGATAATTTCCATTTCTTTGGGAATTGCCCCTTGATCTACAGGGCCTAAATTTAATCCTTCCTTCTAGCCAATATGAATTGGAACAAGGAAAGGCCAAGAGGAAATCCTGACCCAAGCTAGGCCAATTATTTCTTCTGGGAATCTAGAATTTGAACTGCAAGATTCAGAGTCTGGGAATTAGAAAAGGAGTTACTTTAATGTCAGAATGGAAAGAGAAGTTCCTTAAGTTCCATAGGCAAATATTAAGCCTTCCTAGGCCTGGTTATTAAAGTCTACCTTGGATTCTGTAAGACACTGTATGTGGTAGTATGATTTGTGTAAACAGCAACAATTCTCACCCCTCCCTGAACCAACACTGTTGCCACACTCTTAGGATTTGCAGCTCCTCTCAGTGGTGGAATAAATTTACCTATCCCTTAAATCTGGGATGGGCCTTATGACTTGCACTGAACTGTGGAATGTGGTGAAATGATAAGAAGTCTCCACATTTCCTCAGTCTGTCTGTCTGTCTGTCTTTCCCCCTACTTCCTAGGAGAACAAGTTCAGTGTAGCCTTCAGCATAATTAGATATGTGTTAACCAGTCACAGCCTTAGTCCCAGTCAAAAGCCAGTCAACCACTGGACATGTGAACGAAGCATGAAGTATATCCTAGACCTGCCAGTCCTCGTTTGACCCTCCAGCTGATCGCAAATACATGAGCACACCCAGGCAAGATTAGCCAAACCTCACCCAGATGAGTAGATCCATCCATGTGACTCAGAGATGTACAAGTAATTTTTTCATCATTTTAAGTTAGGGTTTTGGGTGTTCTATCACAAAGCAATGTCTAGTTGATATGCCCTAATTTGTTTGTTTGCCTGTATCTTTTCTTATTTTAAGAAATATTTATTAAGCATCTAGTAAATACCAGATTAGTTCTTATGCTAAAAATGAGACTACTATGACATTACAATAAAACACAGTTCCCACCCTCATAAAGCTGACATCCTAGTGGGCATTGTGGGGGAGGTGAGGAGACAGACAATAAATAAATAAGACAGTAAATAAATGGTGTAACTAATGGAAAATTAATAAAACAGTATTTGAAAAATCGGGAGTATGGTGTCAAGGGAAGAAATTAGCATCTTCTAAAGAACACAGATGAAAGTTTATCTCTATAAGATGATATCTGAGTAGAAACCTGAGGGGAGTGAGTGAGTAAGCCCTACAGATATCTGAAGAAAAAGCATTGAAGATAGAAGAAATAGTAAGTGCAAAAGCCCTGAGGCAGGAGTGAGCTTGGCATGTTTGTGAAATAGGAGGTAAGTTTTCTGGAGCAAAGAGGTAAGGGAGAGAGGGACCAGGGAGAGGTCAGAGCCATGGCCAGGGCTCCAGTCACGGGAAGCTTGAGAGTGATGATACGAATTTTGTGGATTTCACTCTCAGCAAGATGGGAGGCGATTAAAGAGCTTCAATCACAGTAAGTAAGCGAAAGGAATGCTTGTCCTGAGGACTATGTGAATGAACTCTAGATGGACGAGAAGGGAGACCAACTGGAATGCAGCTGTGATACTCTGGTGGAGCTGATGGTGATTTAGATCAACATATTTTCTGTTCCTACAGGGATGATCAGAGAATCTATAAATGTTTGGTTTTGGGGCGTGAATGAATGAGGGGGAAGGGATCACTGTAAGGTTTTGGCCTGATAACTGAAGGGACAGATAGGCATTAATGGGGATGGGGGAAAGAAGAGGATTAAGGAAAATCAGGACTTTGGTTCTGGACATGCCAAGGTTGAGATTTGTTCTAGCAGCCACAAGGATAACATCAAGTAGACAGCCAGCTGTATGACTGGAGCTGAAGTCAGAGCACTGAATTGGAGACATGAGTTTAGAAGTCATTTGTGTGTAGTTGGACTTGAGAGGTCTGAGTGTGAGAGAAATCCTCCAGGGAGGATAGAGAACAGAAGAAGCCCTGGGGCTCCCTAATGATTATATTCAGGAAGACAGCAGTTGACAAGGTACAAGAACCAACAGGGGTTTCTGCCAATAAATTCCTTTCTCTTTAACCTAGCTTAAGCTGGTGTCTGTTATTTGTGTAATGGGATAATACACAGAGATTTTAAAAAGAGGTTTTCCTTTCTGAAAATTATCCGCGTTGCCCTGTGGCTCTTCCCACGCTGGATCAGAACATCCGTGGCTGCACAGGGAGGGCAAACACAAAGACTTCCACTGACTAAGGGATTTCTTTTTCAGTCATGGCAGGCATAAGAGTCGAAAACCAAAGCATTTTTTATTTGTGAGAGCTAAGAGTATGAGAGAGAAGTGGTTTTGTTTTGATTTCTAAAAGGGCTTGATGGAAGAGTGAGCCAGAGCCTAGTGTAGACGGTAGAGTCCTGTAGGAAATAATGCAGGATAGGGATTAGCAGCAGTTTCTTGCCCCCCAGGAGGGAGATAAGATCACTTCCTGGGCAACAAAAAAGGCTGGAGAGGGAAATCAGGACCTCTGAGATGCTTCCCAGCCTGCTTTTCTCCACCCTCCACCCTCTTCTAGGTTGAAAGCCTTGCTGGGGAGGGGCAAAGACCTCTAGGCAAGTTTGAAAATCCCTCCACTGAAGAACTTTGCTCTCAGTCCCCTGGGTGACTTGGTCAGTTAAGCATTTGTCTTCTGCTTAGGTCGTTGATCCAGGAGTTTGGGATTGAGTCCTACGTTGGGGGTCCTTGTTCTGCAGGGAGTCTGCTTCTCCCTCTGCCTGCCACTCTCCCGGCTTGTGCTCTTTTTCTCTCTCTCCGACAAATAAATAAAATCTTAAAAAAAAGGACTTTGTTCTCCACTTCCCATCTGGGGTGCAAATGGGACTAACTCAGGGTGCATCTCACACCGATTCCCGAGAGTGACAGTGAAGTGGACATGGTGGCCCTATGTATTTAGGCAGAAAGAGCCTGGCCAGTGGATACCTCCCCCAGTCCCTCTCAGTTCTGCAGTTCTGCAAGCCAGCGTGAAGCACAGACAGGATTTGAAGATTTCCTCACATCCCAGGAGTCGGATATCGAAGATGGCTACAAGTTGAGCGTCTCCAGACCGGCCAAGGAGTCACCAAGGCCAGGGGCAAAGTCCCAAACAAAGGTGTCAGGGTGGAGAGCTTAAAGCCCAAGCCACAAGGGAGCTTCCACTGAGTCTCCGAGGAGCGGTGCTGACCATGAGAAGCCCAGGGCGATCAGCATGAGTCAGATGAATTCTGTTACAGGGAAATTTAGTTACATTTGAGCTCTGGTGATACATTTTTAAAGCAGTCACACGGGGAATGGAAAAATCCCTGCTTAATCCAGCTATCAAATGCGGGCTGTACATTCTGCATTGCTTATTCAACAACGAACCAGATATTTGGTAAATTCTGACAATATTTTGGTGACATTTTTTCACTAATAACAGAGTGCTCCCCAGTGGGTGGTTTAAAATTTATTTTTCCAGGGGCGCCTGGCTGGCTCAGTTGGTAGAGTATGCAATTCTGGATCTCGGGGTTGTGAGTTTGAACCCCATATAGGGGGTAGAGATTACTTATAATGTTTTTATAGTAGTGTTATAAATAGTGGTTAGTTTCCCATATTAGTTCACTAAATCTATGTAATCCATAATATAATTGAATTGTAACTAGTCTTGTTGGTGCCAGGGTGGGATAGTGAAAGGATGTTTCAAATCCGTGGTACTACTACCCATGGTGGACTCTCAGCTATACACTGAGCTTATCTGGCCCTCAGTTTCCTTATATGTAAAAAGGGGATAACAATATCTTTTCTTGTAGGTTTGTTATAAGAGCTAGTAACAATTTCCCTAAGATACCCAAATCTTCAGTTGTAAGAACTAGTAACAATTTCTATAAGGCACCTAAACAATTTCCATAAGAAACTTCAAGCCTTACCAGTTGATCTCAGCTCAGCATTGGAAAAAAACTATCTGGCTGAATAAATCTATTCTAAGCTATGGATTGTTCATGCTCCCTTAATCCTCATAGATGTATTTGCACTTTTAAGTGAGAAAGATTTCTAATTTAATTAAATTCTAAATAAAAGTTTTTTTTTTAGTAGTTCTTTGAATAACACATTCTTTTAATAACAAATTTAATACTAAAATTTAAAGTACCATGAGGGAAAACAGTTTGAAAGAGATGAACACCCTTGGAGCAAGGTGGATCTCTGTTCAAGCTAGCTTAGCGTCCTCTCTTTTAGGATTAGTTTGGGCTGCATATACTAGAAAAGCCTTAAAAGGTTTAAGCAAGATAGAAGTTAATCTCTCTCATACACATAAAAGAAATCTGATAGCTAGCAATCCAGGACTAACATAGTTACATTAAAAGCCATCAAGGTCCACAGCTCCTTGGCCTCCCTTGAGCGCCGTTCTTATGCTCACCGTCTAATATGGCTGACAGCCCACCATAACCACATTCGGAACAGCATGATGGAAGAAGAGGCGAAAAACCAAACCCAAAACCAAAAACCACTTCTTGGAAGTCTCCACATAGTAATTTCTGCATTTACCTGCATTTACTAGCTAAAATACCGTCACATGACCATGACCCTCTCTATCTGCTGGGAAGGCCAAGAAACATCCTTTAGCTGAGTTTTGCCTTCCAAGTAAATTTAGGGTTCTATCACTAGGAATGAAAGGCAGAACAGATGTCAAAAGTAAGCAACGAGCAGTTTCTGTCACAGCACTAATGAACCTGTTACTTAGCTCTTTTCTCTCAGTTGTAATTTCCCCCCTTAATACTCCACGATGTGATGATGGAGCTGGGACCCTGCGAACTCCATTCTGCTTTGCAGGGGATTCTGGAGAGAGACTAGAAGACTTGAGGAGGGAGGATGCTGTCCCGTTCTATGTCACCCAGCTCTGCTTCAGCGGTCTGGCATTGGCAGTTCCTTCCAGGAGCAGTTTGCCATTTGTCAGCACTCACAGACCAGCCTCCCCTCCCCTTGCTTCAGATACATCAGTGCCAGGCCAGCGGGCACCCCTACTGTGAACTCAACGGAGTCCACTCAAAGCTCCTAGTTCACGCCCTAACCCCCAATGTGACTGCATTTGGAGACCAGGCTTTTAGGAGATAATTAAGGTCAAATAAAGTCATAAGAATGGGATCTGAATCCTAATCTCTCTCCTTTCCCCTAGCATGCCTTCAGGAATGACCATGTGAGCACAGCTACCGGCCAGCCAGGAAGAGAGCTCTCGTTAGAAACCGGCTATGCTGGCGCCTTGATCCTGGATTTCCAGTCTCCAGCCCCAAGCAAATAAATTTCTGTTGTTTAAGCCACCCAGTCTGTGGTAGTTTTTTTCTACAGTAGCCCAAGCAGACTAACATGGCTGGGTTTTGGTCCTCTTCCTCCATAAAACACAAATTTGTATATTCTTGCCTAAGAACTGGGCCTGCACTGCTTCCCTAAGTCCATGTTTTCCTGGATGGGATAAGGTCATCATCTAAAATTATACACCCAAACCCACTCCTTTTATCAAGCTGCTATTTTTTTTTTCAAAGTTTTAGAACTTTCTACTTTTTTAGAACTTTTTTCAGCAAGTTCTTAAAATAGTTCCAATTTGTTCTCCTGATGGCAGCAGAGGGAATTCCTTGGAGAAGGTGGGACACTTGATATAAGAAAACTAATTAATTAGCAAGGCGGGCATTTGATGTTGGGAGCAGCCTGAAATAACTGTGTACTTAGCTGTGCAGTTAAAGAATCATTTCCAGGTGATTCCAGCATTTTCATACATTTTCGGGTTGCTTTCACAGACGTAAGATTTCTTTTTTGCCTCATCTTTTCAATGCCATATTTAGATTGTTTGTGTGTTCATGTATTGGAAACCATGTACAATAAAATTTGGGGGGGAATTTATCTTTCCTTCCACAATACTCTTCCATGATCTCTGCTTCTCTTCTTAGGCTATCTGGTTTAGTTTAACAGACTTTCCTTTCCTATCACTATAAATCCCACAATCGCTAAAAAAATGCTAGGGAATAAATAGACTCTCTCAAAGTACCCTCTTATCAGGTTATTTTGTATAAGATAATAACATTTTAGGCCTGATTCATGTCAAGAATCTTGTTTGCTTGAAGAATACTTCTTGTAAACCTGTTTTTATAGCCTTAGGCTGGCCAAAGAGGGAGGCTGGAGAACGAGTCATTGATTTAAATTTCCTTGCTTTCTCGGTGGCTGAAGAAAATGAAAATCCTCATCTATGTTATAACCTGAAGAGGTAGATTGTAATATGCAGACATTTTCAAAATACCTAGAAAGCCTCAGGACTGATGACGATCACACTGATTCAACACGGTGTTCATTGTAGCCTCTGCCAACATCTGTTTTCCTGTGTTCCTAGAGAACACTGGCATCCATGCCCACGGGGGCTATATTTTTTAAACCGAAGAACAAAATACACTATCACAGCAGTATAAATTTCCTCATGTATACGTATGAGGGGGATAGAGAAATAACACTGGACAGGACTGTCCCAGGAAACTGTATTATGGCTGCTATATCCTTACCAGATGGGCAAAACACACCAGGCAAACCAACAGAGGCTTTGCAGAAGTTTCATCTTACTTTAAACATATGAGTTGGCACACTTCTTCTGTAAGAGGCCAGAGAGTAAATATCTTAATCTTTGTGGACTGCATAGTCTCTGGGATTTTATCTTATTTATTTTATTATTACATTACATTACATTATATTATATTACATTTATTTTTTTATGAGAGAGCAAATACACGAGCCAGGGAAAGAGCAGAGGGAGAGGGACAAGCAGACTCCACGCTGAGTGCAGAGCCAAAGGCCCCGGCCAGATCTCACAACGTGACCCGAGAGGAAATGAAGGGTTGGACTCTCAACTAAGCCACCAACATGGTCACTGTTTTAACTACTAAATTTAGCTGTTGTAGCACAAAAGCAGTCATAGGTAGTATGCAAATGAACCAGTCTGACTGTGTTCAACTAACACTTGCTTTTACAAAACAAGCAGAGGGCCATTTTGGCCCATGGATCATAGTTTGTCAATCCGTGTTCCAGGATATGCAAGAATACACTTTTATGTAAAAAAGACACATGCCACCAAAAAAACCTATGTTGTTTTCCCAGTATTCGACAAAATAACCTACACATGTTACACCTGTGAAGACACAAAATGTTGTCCTTTTTCTTTCAGCTTCCTGAATTGAGACGAATGTTTATGTCCACAGAGAAAGGAATTTAGCGCCATTTTGTCATTTCCTACTTGCTAGGGTTGTATATCAAGGCAAGACAATTATAACTAACGGGATCATTTATGGGCAAGGCCCAGGTTCTAACTTAACCTCTTCCAAAAGGGTAAGTGTAAGAGCATTCCAGGCCATTACAAACCAAATAACCCCACGAGGACAGGTGAAGGCTAATGCCTCTAATGGTACTCAGGAAAATCAATCAGCCAAGACAAATAGAGAAGACTGTCAGTGTTATGTTGACGAACTGGTGGGTGGTTAAAGGAAAAAAGAGGGAGTGGGTGAAAGGAATTTTTAGAAGAGCAACAAAGGATGAAATTCTTTCTAGACCCTTGAGGCAAAAGTTCAAGTTCAGGGTTGAGGTTAATGGGGTTCATAGAGAAGACGCTTCATCTACTAGATCCTAATGATTCAGTTCTTATGGGGTTTTTTTTTTTTGGAGGGAGGCAAATCACCAAGTTTTAAAAACCTAACCTTAAAATAACTGCACTTGAAGTCCTCAGAGTGGGGAAAATAATATTAATAGATAATATTTGAGGTCTTATTAGTATATCCAATTTATGGGTGAGGAAAAAGGCTCAAAATGGTTAAGTAATTTGCTCAAGGACACACGGATATGAAGAGGCAGGACCAGAATTTGTAAATGGGTCTGTTGGACTTGGAAGCCCATATTCTCAATCTTTACATTATCTTATCTTCTCTCCTCACTTCTGGTTGTTGATACCTAAATCTTCAGGTCACAAAAGATTCTGAAAGTAATTTTTAAGTAGATGGTAAACTAAGTTCTAATGCTCATGTTTCAAAGACACTCGAGATCAAATTCTGCCCCTACTGAGTTGCTTAAAGTTCTGTTACTGAGAGTATGATACATTAAATCTGGAATTTTTATCCTGGGCCAGAAAAAGAAATGAAAGGAAAGAGATGGGAAAAGGAAGAGTTTAGTAAGTTTAATAGTTAACTAATTTCATTAAATATTTAATTTAATCAATTTGTTCCCATAAACATGCAGACAAAACATTTTAGGGCCAGCACATAGACGAAAATACAATAGAAAAATGACGGGTTACATAAGGTATATGATGGTAGTGAGCGAATTCAGTCAGACACAAATAAGGAAGAATCTGAAAAACGAATATATATGTGTGTATACATATACATAAATTTTTAAAGAGTATTCCCATTATTATACCCAGCTAGTCTCAGGGAGGAGCATTTATCTTCTTAATCAGGCATTATTTCTTCTTTTCCACTACCTAATGTATGTCTTGCAAGTCCTAGTTACAAATTTAAAAATTAATATGGGCGTTGTATCACTTCATTCTCTGAGATGGTTTTCATCTCTGACAGATATATCCTGTTTCTTTCTTTTTATCATAGAATTTGACATATTTATGTAACACTGAGTCTGAAGTACAGGTTTGTTTTCCTGATTTGTCTTTATTACTTTCTCCCATAGATCTGGGTCAATGGAAGCCACCATTCTTCCTCCCCAACTGCTCTCCCTCTCTCTCACATCACAAAACTCAAGAGCGTGCTTTCTTACGTACTAGTTAAATTGACTAGGCATTTATTTGTTTTTTAAATTTTTTAAAGAAAGGCAAATAAAGGAAGTCTGGGGCAAAATAGCTCCCTCTGGGACCTTAGCTTCAGCCGCTTCTCCTTGTTTTAATAAAATCACTTTTGATCCTAAATGTTTTGTCTCCAGAAAACCATCCAGAACTCAGTTGATTTCAAAATATTAGGCATATTCTAGGACCTGAGACCCTGAGGAGTTAAACTGTCTACAGATCATTTGGACCACCCACCAGTAATAGATGCACGGTCTGTCTAAATGCCACAGAAATGCACAAGCCTGCCTCTTGCTATCTCTGCAAATTGTGCCCACGAGGCTTTGCTCCCCTTTAGAACTGCTGAGCTGGACAAGAATTTTACTCCTCTGGCCCAGTGTCACTTGCAGGTGGGAGGGAAAGGGAAATTAAGACACAAATTCCATTGCTAGTGAATAAATGTTGGACCCAGGAGACCAGTTTATCTAAAACTGGGAAAGGGAATTTTGGGCTTCACATACTTTTGCACTCTGCTTCTGTTCAAATGATTTTTTTTTTTTTTTAATTTTCTTCAACACATCAGTTCCCATAAAAAGCATTCTCTTTTTAGTAGCCTAGTCAAACATGAAATGAGAAAACTTCCATGTTGAAATTACTTTCAGATCTTGTTTATGGGTCATGCAAACAACATACTCATATTTCTTTGTATTCAAATCCAGTTTTTAATGAAAAATTGATCCCCCATCTTATTCGCGAAATGACTTTGGTTGTGTCCAAAAGAGCTGATTCACTCTTAAAAATCTGGCACTTCTAATGGCATTTAAAAGACAGAGGCTGTGAAAGTGACAAAGGCAGAATTCTAAGAATGACCCCTAAAGACTCACTTTTGTATAATTCCCTTTTCTGTGGCTATGATGGGACATTGGTCCTGTGATCATGTCGTATTGCACTGCGGAAGGAATTCTGAGGATATAATTAAGGTTTGACCTTCAAATAGAGATCACTTAGGTGAGCTAGGCCTAATTACATGATCCCTTGAAAAGCAGAGAATTTTCTCTGGCTGGTGACAGAAGAAGTCAGAGACCCCCACTTAAGAATGACTGGACACACCACTGCTCACCAAGAGGGAGGGACCACATGATGAGAAATGAGTGCAGCCTCTAGAATATGAGAATGGTCCCCAGCTGGCAGCCAACACTGAACTGGATTCTTAAATAGCCTGAATGAGCTTGAGAGCTGACCCTTCCCTCCAAGCCTCCAGATAAGAACCCGGCCAAACCTCACAAGGACTTCCGACCTACAAAATGGTGAGCTAATAAATGGGTGTTGCTTTTAAGCCAGTAAGTTCGTGGCAATTTGCTTTGCAGCAACAGAAAACTAATATGGAAGGAGATGACGGGATCTTTAAGGGAGATGAAGAGTCCCAAAGGCATTCCGAGTAATAAGTGCATCCCTGGAACAAACATCCCCCCTTAGAACGGAAGCTGATGCCTAGAGCTGGGAATGTCATGTGGATATATAAATTCTGAGGTAATTCTTAATATGTTATTTTATAGCCATTTTCCATCTCCTGATTTTGACTGTGCTCCTCAGAATTGACCCCTCCACTACAAACCCACTCTAGGAGGAGGACAAAGAGATTGGTGAGCCTCCCTGACCAGGCCAGCCACATATGATAGCCACACATTGGGCACATTTATGCCTTCCTGCCCCACATGTGTCCTTTTGCCTTTCAGGAGATGAAGGCTATGAGACTGTTCTCTCTTGGATACCTGCTCTTGCCACACCATTAGTCAGTCCTGACTGGCTCCTCCAGCCTCACTAAACATGCTACCCAACTCTGTTAGTTGATGGACCCATTTTCTCCCCTGTCCACAGAAGCAGAAACCAGAACAGCCCAGAGAGGTCGTTCCTAGACGACATGGAAAATGTGTCACTGGTACTCCCAGGGGAAGCTGAGATCCATGACTAAGGATTCAAATAGAAAAATTCTAGGAGCTCTAATCGGTAACCAGAAAGCAGAAGTTAGCCAAATAGATAGTCCCAGGAGATGGTGGGTGAAAAGTAAATACACAGACTGGCCCAATTTCATTTTGTTGGGAAGATCGTACTTGGTTGAGTCATTTTAAACGATGAGATACCTACCTATCGGACCCGGCACTGTGCTTCTATTTATCACTTTGAAATCTCATGCACTTGAATTTTCAGTCTTACTATGTTTATATCTTTGTTGCACTGACACTGTCATACCCTCTCTTCATCTCAAAACTTCTCTTAGCTGTCCTGATGCCAGCCTCTCCTGCTTTTCCTACTATATCTCCGGTTTCTTCTCTTCGTGAGATTGTTTGCCTCTACTCGCCTTTAAAGTTGGTATTCCACAATGATCCGTCCTTGACCAGCTTCTCACTCTCTCCATTCATCCTAGGTTGTTATTTCATTCACTCCTATGGCTTGGTTTCAACACCCACAGATCTGATGATTCCTAAATGTCTATCCCTAATCCATTCCTGTCTTGAGCTCTAGAAATGTACGTACAACCATTTCCTGGACACCGTAACCTGGATGTTCTATTGGTACCTCTAATTCAACATGCCAGCTCCCCAAACCATGTTCTTCCTCCTTATCCCTTATTTGGGATCTAGCATCATGCACCAATTGTTAATTATAAACCTATCTATTCCGGGTGTCGAATTCTCATTCTCACAGCCTGAGACCCAAATTATTTAGGTTAATAATAGTTAACATTTAATGAAGAACAGTCAACCAATTATGCTTTAGCTTTAAGCAAAAGAAATAGAGATGGCAAGAAAAGAAAGACCAGTTTTAGAACATCAATAGCTGGCAGGGATGTAGGTGAGAAGTGTTTCCCTGATCAAATCTGTATGCCAACAGGAACAGACCTCTCATGGGGAAAGCTGCAAAAACAAGACACAGTCTGACACAGACAGGATAATCTTCTAAAAACTCTTTCAACCAAGTCATGAGAGCTCATGCTTCTCCCTACCCTGTAAAAGCGTGGTCCTTTGTTGATTCAAAGCTAGGATCCTGGTCATTTTCTTACCTGAGGCCAACTCCCTCATAGCTTCAGCTTCCCACCAAGATGCCAGGATTTCCTGGCAGAAATAGCCCATAGACAGGGCATCCCCCCCCCCCCCACACACACACACACTCCAGGCCACTTCTGCTTATTTCTATCTTTTCACACAAGCCAGGAAGATAATTTACTCACACCTCTTGTTACTATTCCATTTAATTATAATATAATCCTACATATGCAAACATGACAACAGCAATCATGTTTTACTCCCAGTTCTAATTGCATGTAGCAATCATGTGCTTTCACTAAATTATTTCCATCGAGCATACAGAGTGCCATCATCGCCGGCATGCCGAAAGGCCCACCTGCAGCCTCCTACCCTCATCAGAAAAGGCCATTTGAGTTTCACATACTTGCTCTGATGTTTCAGCCAGTGGCCCTTCCCCTCACCCCCACCCCCTACATTTCCACATACTGCATCTGTGTGAGTGCAGCTCCACTGTTCATTTTTGTTTCTCACCAGCGTCAGAGACCCCGAGATGCTGAGCAGTCTGCTTACCACTCCCCTCTTGCTTTTCTGCATATGGATGCTCTCAGCTGGGCTTTCTCCGTAACCATTTCTCATCCCTCTGGTTCTAACATGTTCATCTCCTTTCCGCAGGCAGATCCCCTATTAATCACTTTTCTTCTTGAATAATACCATAAGCTAATCTTACTAGCATCAACCAACAATCTTTCTTATTCTTTGCACCTCGCCCCCACCTGAAATACAGAATAAAAAAGGGAAAAGGAAGAATGTCTTTTCCCTGTTCATTCTGCAACTCATTTCTCACTCTAGGAATTGCGCATTTTTTGCTTTATTCTCTCCCAACTCCTTTTCTACATTACGTCATTGGAAACGAGCCTAGAAATTAGTCAAGTCATGTACATAAAAATGAACGCTAGAGAAAGAAAACACGAGATAGTGAGGTGGTGAATTATGAAGCACTGGGGTCAGCAAGTGTCTGAATTTTTGCTTCTGCTCTTCAGAGTTTTTGCTGTTGGGTACATTCCAAGCTAGGCCTCAAGCCACTACCAAAACAGGTCATCTCAGCAGGTTTTTCTTTTACTTTTTTCCAAAGATGTTATCAATCAAGCTTTCCCAAAGGCTCACGGGCGATTAGCAAAGCAAAAGGGAGCCTCAGTGTCTCAGACACAGGACTACCATCTGCTACAGGAAGCAGGGCTGAAACCAGGAGGATTTGGCCTTGCGCTGTGTTTCCGTGTTTGAGAAAAAGCCTGAGAGTGCTCTGAGGACCTGAAAACGGCCAGCATGACCTGACCATTTGAAAAAGAAATCCTGGAGCATTCCAGAGACATGAAGACAACCTCAGTACTATGCAGCCAAAGGAGATCACTCCTGGGGGACTGGTTTACGGAATGGAGAGAAATGACTTTGAAGAAGTGGCTGTCTGAGTGAGAACAATTTGGGACTTTCTTTTTCTTTTAGGGCTGAGCTGGACGCTCACTAATCTTAAATGTAAAGGTTGAATATAAAATGAAACAGAAAAAAAAGAAACATGTTTTCCAACTGTCTGCATGTGGCCAGCTGCCAATCTGCCTAGGCTGGGCGGTGATTCTCGCCCTAAAGTCAGCAGAGAGAAGGGTCGCATGTTCTAGTTGTTTCTCATTAGTGTTACACTTTAGCCATTTTGGTTGTGAATGGCTTTGAAGTCTAACAGGAAAGACAACAAACTGTGGTCAGAGTTTGGGATCATAAACTCACTTCTATTCCACTGAGGCAAAAAAGCACACCGTTTCTCTTAACCTTGCTTTTTGGATTCATAAAGTGAAAAAATAATAATTCTGCTTCAAGGCTGACTTCTTACTGTTATTTGGGTCCTGGTTTAAATGTCACCTCCTCCGAGAGAGATCCCATCTGAAGTATCTCCCTCCCTCCCACATACATGTCACATCACCCAGTTCCAAGTCCGTCCTCAAACTCTGCTTTTACACTCATTTGTTGCCTGTCTCCCCCAATTAAAGTATAAAGACTATGAAGGTAAGGACGTTTTATCTGTGTCGGTTTGTTGATTCATTCAACAAATATTGTTCAGCGGCTTCTGGGTCCCAGATGCTGCTCGGTGCACTGGGGATGCGTCAGTAAAATCAGGAGATTAAGACCCTGTTTTCTAACAGATAAGTCAGGCCTTGAACAAATGAGCAAATAATTGACAACATGTCCAGTGGTAACAGGCGTCCTGGAGAAGGATAATGTTTTCAAAGGAATGAAGTAGACCATCGTGGGGGTATAATTTATACAGGGTGGTCAGGGAAGGCCTGAGGTGACATTGTAACAGAGACCTGGAGAAAAGGAAGGAGGAAGATGTGTAGATACCCAGAGCTAGTGTATCTGGGAGGTAGGAGCACTAAGGGCCAGAGCCTTGAGTGGTTTTCCCAAAAACAGCAAGGGCAGTGTGGCTGGAGACGAGAGAGTGAGAGAGAGACGAGAGAGCCCAATGGGAGAAAACGGCAGGGGAGCCCGGCTCCTGGAAGCACATGCGAGTTATGCTAAGGGCTTTTGTTTTTATTATGAATGAGATGGGAAGATGGGCTGGTTTGAGGTAAAAGAATAACTTCTGTATTCTTTGGCTTACTATGACAGCTGTGTGGAGAGGAGATTGAAGAAGGTCCTTTTTTTTTTTTTTAAAAGACTTATTTATTTATTTGAGAGAGAGAGAGAATGGGGGTGGGGACATAGGGAGAGCATGTCAACCAGACTCCCTGCTGAGGGCGGAGCCAGAGGTGGGGCTCCACTCAGGCTCTGAGTGGGGCCCCATGCAGGGCTTGATCCCATGACCCCGAGATCCTGACCCCAGCTGAAATCAAGAGTTGGATGCTTAAAGGACTAAGCCACCCAGGCACCCCTTGAAGAAGGTCTTAATGGAAGCAATGTGACTGTGGAAGTTATTTATAAAAGTGATCCAGGTAAGAAATAAAGATGTTTTGAATGGGTGGCAGCAATGGTGGTAGTGGGAAGGGCTTTAATTCCAGATATATTTTAGAGGTAGAGGCTACAGGATTTCCTGACAGATGGGGAAAGCAGGGGAGTAGGGAGAGAGTCAAGAACATCTCCCAGGTTTCAGGGGTGCCTAAGTGGCTCAGTCAGTAAAGCATACAAGCCTTGATCTAGGGGTTATGAGTTCAAGCCCCACATGGGGCATAGAGCTTAATTAAAGAAAAAAAAAAAAAAAAAAGAAGAACGTCTCCCGAGGTTTTGACCTGAACAACTGAAATGGAGATAGACAGCTAGAGAGCTTAGGGGAGGAGAGGATTAATATGAGAAGTGTGGAGGCAGGGGTGAGTTTGATTTGATGTATTAGTTAACTTTGAAATACATATGAGAAACCCAAGTGGAAATGCTGAATCAGTTACACATACTAACTCAGAAGTTCGAGGGAAACTATAAAGACTGGAGATATAAATTTGGGCAGCATCAGCAAATAGATAAAATTTGAAACTATCCCTTTCATCACTGTACCCTTGGTGCCCAACACAGTATGGACGCTCAATAAATATTTGTCAAATTAATGAATGAGTGAGGATAAAAGGAGATGATGGGTATGAAAGTGTTTTTCAAACTGGAAGGCCCTCTGCAAATAAAAGGTTATACACAATATTATACTATGGTTATCTTACAAACAGAAAACCTTTGAATAAGCAATAAAGATTTAGCAAAAGCACAACTAGAAATCTTGCTTCTAACAGAAACAAACTCCAGATGGCTTCTTTCCTCCTCCCTTTTTTGATATTTAAAGTTGATACTGTCTAATACTGTAATTAAGGGTGATAAAGCACCATAAAAAAAACTGAATGCTAGTGAAATACAGCAGTAGGTTTTCTCTAATCATGGCTCTTCAAATTGTCAAAAGATTTTCACAGCAATTTTTCAAACTGTTTCAGAAGGAGTACATTTTCAAAAACTACACGGGTTTTGTATGGACTCTCCCACCTCAGATCCCATCATAACTCTAAATTCAACTGGCATTATTTTTGCATTAAATAAAAGATAGCCCTGACTTCTTTCTATTTGCTTTTTAAGTCACAGCCTGATGTTTTCATTAAAAAAAAGTCACTTGATGGGGTGCCTGGGTGGCTCAGTCAGCTAAGCGTCTGACTGTTGATTTCAGCTCAGGTCATGATCTCAGGGTCGTGAGATAGAGCCCCCAACAGGCACTGTGCTCAGGGCAGAGTCTACTTGAAATTCTCTCTCTCCCCTCCCTCTGGCCTTCCCTACCACACTCACCCACACTCTTTTTCTCTTTCTCCCTCTCTCTAAAATAAATAAATAAGTCTTTTTAAAAAGACAAAAAAAGTAGCTTGGTGAATTTTATTAGGGAAACTATTGCTTTGGGACTTAAGCAATGATCTGGTAAAATTCTCTGGACTTTTTTTTTTCTTTTAAGATTTTATTCATTTATTTGTTAGAGAGAGAGGGAGCACAAGCAGGGGATGCAGCAGACAGGCATAGGGAGAAGCAGGCTCCCCACTGAGCAAGGAGTCCAATGTGGGGCTCAATCCCAATACCCTGAGATAATGACCTAAGCCAAAGGAACACACTTAAGTGACTGAGCCACCCAGGTGTCCCTTGTCTGGACTTTTTAAAGCACATGGTAGAAATTAGATATTGCAAGTTATATTCCCTCTACTGATTATAGAAATAAAACAAAGGTAAGCGTTTTCTGCCTATGAGAGCTGAGCATTGGGTATGAAGATTTTAGTTTCCTGGACCAAGAGAGGAGATAGTCAGGTAGATGGATGGATGAGTGGATGGATGGATGGTTGGGGAGAAGTGAGTATTGAGAGAAAGAGAAGCAGGAAGATATGAGAGAGTGAAAGGGAAAATGGGACAATCTGACTTTTAACAAGGGGCCAAAACAATTCAATAGGGCAAGGATAGTCTTCATAACTGACTGGTATAATTGATATCCCCACTGGAAAAATATACCTGAGGCTTACTTCACAATTTGCAAAAATTAACTTGACATAAATCATAGATATAAATGTAATATCTAAATCTATAAAATGTATAGGAGGAAATACCAAGGGAAAATTTTCTACTTTGATTTAGACAGAGTTTTTGTGACATAAAAAGTATGAATCATAAAAAGAAACAATCACGTATTAAACTTTATCAAATTTTAAATAGTTTTCTCTTTGAATATCACAGTCAGAAATTAGAAAATCTTGCCAAAGACTGGGAGAAAGTATTTGTTAAAAAATATATGACAAAAGGCCTCCTACTTGGAGTAAATAAATAAATAAACAAATCTTAAAACTCAAGAATTTTTTAAAAATTTTAACAACAGGCAAAGATTTGAACATGCTCTTCAGATGATATGAGAATGGCAAATAAGCATATGAGAAGCTCATCATTCATCATCAGAGAAATTCAAGTTAAAATCACAATGAAATACTACTCCATATCTAATAGCATGGCTCAAATATTAAAAAACCAACAAAACAAAACTGACAGCAGCATCTGCTCTCTAACCATGAGGAAATAATAGGGACCAAACTAGAAACTGGCGAATAGAAAACTGTGGCAGGTTCATACACACACACCTACATATTACTCAGCTATAACTACTGACACATGGCACAACATAGATGAATCCCAAAAGCATTATTCTTAGTTAAAGAAATTAAACACAAAAAACTCTTTTCTTCTTAATTCCATTTATATGTTGTTATTTTTTTTTAAAGGCAAAACTATAGAAACATAAACAGGTCAGTAGTTACCAGGACCTGGGGGTGGTAGGAGGAAAGTGACTGCAAAGGGGCAAGAGAGAACATGTTGGGGGGACAGAAAGGTTTTGTATCCTCATTGTGATAATGACTACATGTCTGTATAAATTTGTCACAACTTATAGAACTGTACACTTAAAAATTGGTCTTATTGTATATTAATTACATCTCTGAAAAGCTGATGAGAGATATTCATTTGATGAGATTAAAACATATTGGACCACCAACAAGAAATGATCAGTAGACTAGAAGGCAAATTAATAGAATTTATCCAAACTGAAACACAAAGAGAGAATAAAGTTTTAAGATATGAATAGAGCCTCAATGACTTTTGGGCCAGGAACAAGCATTCCAATACAGAAGAATTTAGAGCTTCAGAAGGAGAAGAAAGAGTGAAGAAGGCAGATAAAAATATTTGAACAAGTATTGGCCAAAAATATTTCAAATTTAGTTAAAAACTTCCATCGACAGATGTCATCAGCTTAGTGAACCTCAACAGATAAATACAAAGAAAACCAAAGCAAAGCACATCATAATCAAGGTGCTGAAGGCTCCAGATAAAAGCAGCCAGAGGAAAAGAAGACATATGACAATTATATTAAGAATGATAGCTGACTTGGGGCACCTGGGTGGCTCAGTGGGTTAAAGCCTCTGCCTTTGGCTCAGGTCATGATCTCAGGGTCCTGGGATCGAGCCCCACATCGGGCTGTCTGCTCAGCAAGGAGCCTGCTTCCCCCTCTCTCTGCCTGCCTCTCTGCCTACTCGTGATCTCTCTCTCTCAAATAAATAAATAAAATCTTAAAAAAAAAAAAA
>CM052896.1:90615296-90686520 GCA_028534135.1 Potos flavus | reverse complement strand
ACAAACAGAAAATAGATTTATACCCAACCATATCAATAACTTATATTAAATGTAAATAGACTAAACACTTTGGTTAAAGACAGAGGTTATCTTATTGGATTAAAAAAACCAAAACCAAATACATGTTGGTTTCAAGTGATGCATTTTAGATATAAAGACACAGATAAATGCTCAGTGAGAAAAAATTGAGGAAATACACATCTTCAATATTAGGAATGATAGAAGAGACAGCTCTACTGATCCCGCTGGTATTAAAAGGACCAAGCCAGTTACATTCATATTGAAGGCTTACAACCTAATACTGTATGTATCCCAAATGGCTAAATATTCATCAAGCCACAGATTGTGCTAAACAGTTCAGGTACATCCTTTTATTTAGTCCTCTCGCAATCCTGTAGTGCAGACATATTTTCGTTCATATTTTATAGATGAGAAAAATCAAGGCTGGCAGAGGGTAATTGACTTGCCCAAGGTCACGCAGCTTGTTAATAGCAGAAGCACTTCTTTACTGAACTCGCATCCTGTGGATATTTCTAGCCTCATAACTGTCTCATTAGAATGAGTTTAAATGTATATATTATACTTTAAAGGAAGAACAGGTTTTGTTTTTGTTTTTGCTTTCGTTTTTGTTTTCTGAAACAATCTTACAGCCTGAAGGTCTTGGAGGAAGAATGGAAAAGCTACTCACTGACTTGCTGCCACTATTGCCATGGGAACCTGAAAAGAGATTACATACACATCAATTTTACAGCTCCATCTTTTAGTAAGTGCGGAACATAACCACAGGCTGCTGACTCCTCATGGAAAACTCCTTGAAAAATCCATCTAATCAAAAATCTCCACAGCTTTTCTAATACAAAAATCCCAATTCACCCAGTAAGCTGAACTTTGCCAGATGGTGTGGATAATGATTCTCTTTTCCTAAACTGCTGTCCATCCTCTGCCTATTGAGAAGTGAATCAAGAGAGAAAAAGAAAAACAAAATTAAAAAATAATACTGAAAAGCAAGAACAAGGTGTTACAATGTACCGGATGCTTATGTCCTAAGAGCCAGATCAAGAGGTGCTGGAGAGAGAGAGCTATGGGCACTGATTTAAAGCAGTGGTAAACATCACTGAGACAAATGGGCAAATGTAAATAAATTAGTCTCTGACAATGGAGGCAACAGCTTCCACTAAAATCAAAATCAAAACAAAACATTCCTCGGAAGTACACACTTATCTCTGTTGACTATTTCTCTGATGCTGAGGTATAGACATTGTCAACTCAAAGTCGGCTGTCACAGTAAGATGAAATTCTGAAATTCGATAAAGCATATGTCTATTTACAAAGAAAGAGTGATGTCCTTGTTTATCTAAATTTAGCCTCTTAATATGCCTCCCTAAAAGCTGATTTGAAAAGTCACAAGAGAAAACTGAAGCAAGAATTGTACGTACAGAAAAGTAAGTTGTGATTTGCCAGTTTTTTCATGACATACGACTCTGCCTCAGCCAGCAGAAATGATTTAGAAATATGTTAATTATAATTTCATTTGATTGCAAATGGCAGAAGTCCTAAAGGAACAAGGGTTTGAACAACACAAAATTTGATTTCTTTTTTATTTAAGTCTGCATAGATCAGGTAGGGCTGACCTGGCAGCTCTACAATCATCAGAGAACCCCGTTTCCCCCCACCCCTTTTATTGTTCCACCGTTCCCACCCTGTGCTCCAAGATGGTTATTGGAATGGCAGACCACACATTCATGAGAGAGCCCACAGAAAGGGGAAAGGGATGAAGGATGCTCCCTTTCCTTTTAAAGGGCACTGTTCTCTAGTGTCAGACACTTCTACTTATACCCCACCGGTCATGTCAGATGTGACTGGGCCGACTCCTATGTGCCACAGACAAGCAGGACCTCACATGTGGTACCACGATGGCCAGACGAAGAATAGTTGCTCCCTGCAACTGCAACTCCAGGAGACCCCAGACTCAGGTTGGACTGACTTATTCATTTGTCATATATTCATTCAAGGCACAATTGTTAGTTGTACTGTATATGTCAGGCTTTGTGTTAGATTCTGGAAATAAGAAAGACAATAATGACACATAAATCATTTCAACACAATGTGTAAGGAATTTCATAGAGGTAAAAAAGTAGCTAACTGTTGCAGTGCAAGGAACCCTTTCAAGGAAACTTTCCCAGAATAAATGCTGTGTAAGGTAAGTCTTTTAAAAATATGACCTCGCCAAGTATACTGATGGAGGAGAGCTGGGTGGGGGTGGGGAGAGGAGAGATGGAGAGTGTCGGAAAGTGGAGAAGGCATTCCAGGCAGAAGGAGGAACAGATGCAAATGTGACAAAATATGGGAAAGTATGGCTCGCTAGGGAGCTCTAGGCGCTTCCACAGGACTTGGAATGGGGATGAGGATGTAGGAAGGGAGCCAGGGGAGGAGTGGTAGATGAGACAAATGGAGACAGGTTGGAGAGCTCGTGCATCATTCTGTGCTCCGTAGGAAGCACTAGAGAGGTCTAGGAATGAGAGGATCACAATGAGTTTGTGTTTTGAATAACAACTCTGGAGGGTGTGTGGGTAAGTGGAAGTCTAACAGAAGATGGGCATAACTGAAAGCAAAAACCATGTTCATATCAAACATTTCCTGAGTGTCAAGTCTGCACCAGGCACTACAGGAAGTGCTAAGGATACCCAATGGAGCATAACAGACGCAGGAGCCCTGCGGGACCCGCAGCAGAGGAAGGGACACAAACTGGTGTTAATAGTCCTCTGCAACACGTGTGACCATGGGAAGGTGAAGGATGATCTGGGAGGACAGTAAAGAAAGTGTCTAACCTTGCTGGGATGGGACCAGAAAATGACAGAGAAAAGTGCACTTCAGTTTGTAAAGACTGACTAGAATTTTGACAGGTAGTCAAGGACTGCAAAGGGCATTCTTGGCAGAGAATGTGGTATCTACAAATATAAAAAGGCATGAGGAGAAATTAGAAGTAGTTCGGTGTAGGGGTTCAGGATACAAGTGTGGGTGGAGGGGTGGAAAACAGGCCCAGATCAGGACGGAGACTGCTGGAGAGTCACATGATCAGACCTGATTAGCGATTACAGCAAATGTCTAGTTAGGAGGAGATGAGAGCTTGATATAGAGTGGGTAGAAAGAGCAGTCAGGGAGCTGTAGCTCTCCCCTTTGCTCCCCCGATCCACACCATGCCCTCCTCCACTCTGCTCCGTGGCCCAGGAGGTTGAATTGCGTGGATGGCACCCATCTGCTCTCTTGTCCTTGCGCTTCCAGCGGAGTTTGGCCAACGGGGAACAACAGACGGACATTAACAGGGAGGAGAACTTGAGAGAGTGAGGTCAGGTTCCCCGCCTGTGAGGTGACCCAGGGCTGACTTCATGCTCCTGTTCAGCGTTCCCCTCTCCACGGAGCTCTCGCGCTTTTCCTCTCTGCCCCAAGGCTCTGGCTTTCCTTTGTTCTCTTTGTCCCCAGAACCATTTCCTGGCCTTCCCCACTTGGGCATGGGAGGGGTAACAACACGCACTACGTACGGGGTGTGACACCACCCCTGCAGTTTCCCTACACTGTACCTTTGAGAACAGTCCCTTTATTAAGTACTCAAATTATGCGTTGAGTGTGCCAACTCTTTCCTGCCAGGATCCTGACTAACATAATCAGTAAACACCGCCTTCAATTAAACCATGTCTTCACAACTCTCATCACTCTGCTGTGAAATCTGGAGCACCCAGTTTTCCAGGGGAGATGATCGAACCCCCAAGAAGCTTCCTGGATCTCACAGTACATTTAGTTAATTTCGTATGTCAAAGATCACAGTCTGGTGGGTTCAGATGAATTCAGGTGAATGAAGCTAAATTCTTGCTACCAACCGGTTCACAAGTTGCGGGGGGAAATAAACTTGTATATAATTAACAGTAAAACCCACCAGACTAATCTCTGGCCTACTTCCCCAGCATGGTACAGTTTAAGCAAATAGTCCAGACTGGACGAAAATCATTTCTGTGGGGATATATTGGTCAAAGGGTATAAACCTCCAGTTACAAGATTAACCAGTTCTGGGGATCTAACGGCATGGTGATTATAACTAGTAATACTGTATTGTGTACTCAAATGTTGCTAAAGAGTAGATCTTAAATGTTCTCACCACAAAAAATGAAATGGTAATTATGTGACAGGATGGAGGTGTTAGCTGATGCTAGGGTGGGAACCATTTTACAATATTTAAATAGGTCAAATCAACATGTTGTACATCTTCAACTTATACAATGTTCTATGTCAGTTGTATCTCAATAAAACTGGCGTTAATAAAACTAGGGTTAAAAAAAGAACAAAACCTAGTTTAAGATAAAGAAATGAAGTCTCGGGGAGGGGCTAGATCTTGTGCACGACCACACAGCTGGTGCATGTGGGAGGCAAGATTTGAACTCCAAGCCTTGATTCAAAAACAGTAGCAAACCCACGTTTGTTCCACCGCATTTCCCTCCCATGCTAGAACTGCGTGCCTCGGAAGCTGTTCGTTAACAGATAATTTTTTAAAAATTATCTTTTCCAATTCCCAATTCCAAGGACAGAGACACTGATTGTCCAACTAATTTGGGTTTTCAGTTCTAATCCAGTCAGTGTGGCTTGCGGTATAAATAGGCTGCCTGCAAATTCAACCCTCTGTGGGGAGAGGAAGTTTCCAGAGAAAGAGTACTGGTGTAAGATGAGCAGACATCCCTAACAGTATCTATTACACTAATCTGTAGGCCCTGTTTAGTCTTTTTTTTTTTTTTTAAAGATTTTATTTATTTATTTGACACAGAGAGAGAGATCACAAGTAGGCAGAGAGGCAGGCAGAGAGAGAGGGGGAAGCAGGCTCCCCGCTGAGTGGAGAGCCCGATGCAGGGCTCGATCCCAGGACCCTGAGATCATGACCTGAGCTGAAGGCAGAGGCTTTAACCCACTGAGCCACCCAGGTGCCCCAGTCTTTTTTTTCTTTTTTTTTTAAAGAGGCAGGGAGGGACCAAGGAAGACGGAGAGAGAGAATCTTAAGCAGACCCCACACTCAGGTGGAGCCCGACATGGGGCTCGATCCCAGGACCCTGAGATCATAACCTGAGCCGAAACCAAGAGTCCAATGCTTAACCAACTGAGCCACCCAGGTGCCCCAGTCTTTCTTTAAATGAATAATTTCATAAGGCAGATTGTGATATGCTGAGAAAGGCTGATTTAAAGTCCATCTTGTCTTAGGGTATTTTAGTGGGTTTTTTTTTTTAAGAGAAGGAACAATAGCATATTTACAACTCAATTACATTTCTATTATGCTACTTCTAGTCAAATTGGACATTCCTTGGTTCCACAGTGATTTTTCGGGGGGAGGGTTGTTGTCACACCTGCCACACAGCTGGGTCCAAGGACTGCCTGCATGCTCCCAGCATGCTCTGGGGTTAGTTACCATGCCAACCAGTCTAGGAGTGTTTCCACCCTATCTACCCGCTCCAGGACAGACATTAATAGAATAGGCATATACGAGAAAGAGTAAGAGACAGGCTGAATAAATGTATGCAATTATTTTTATAGCACTGTGGTCCTAAATTATTCCTATGTTAGTCCCCTTTGTAACACACGATAATTGGAGACAGATTACGATGTCTTTCCTGCTAAGCATTTAGAGCTCTTTCAAATGTGCTATCACATTATCCTCACAGCATCCCTAAGAGATAAGAAAGGTCTTATTCTGCAGGTTGGGAAACTAAGGCACAGAATGGTAAAGTGTCCCTTCTGCACCCATAGGATGAGGTGATACTAGCATTAGGATGGAATTCAAGAATCCTACCTGTAAAATCTGCATTTTCACTACTCTTTTCTGCTCCCCTATCTCCATCAGCTTTAAGTTCCAGAGAAAATCAAACTCAGTACAATTTTTGATGAAACCTCACCCTCCTTATTGTTTGTGTAAACTGTAAAAATAACAAAAGTGGTAGAAGAGGGTAACTGGGGAGGACAACTGAGTAAACTATTCAAGAAAAAGGCAGGTGAATACGAAGACTGGGAAACAGGAAAGCAAGTATATATGTTTCACCTAAGTTAAAATATTTCACCTCAATTTTCCTTCAAGGAAAGGAAACAGCCACTCAGCTTTAGAATAATAGAAGGTTAATCCACCGGCATGAGGTATATTTATGACTCAAGGAAACAATATGACATCAGTTATGGCCAAGACTAACAAGAGACACCTCAGAGAGTGAGAGGGAAACTCGGGAAGATGTGCCTCCTTCCCCCCCCAAAAGGAGCAAAAACGAGCCCACTTTTCACCTTTTCTAGGATTCTGCCTTTGGCCTCCACTGCGTTAGAGAGAGGAGATCAGGAGTGCGTCATGGGAAGAGGTAAGAATTGCCTTTGTGAGATGGAAGCTGAGGATACATTAAATCCTAACAAAGTGCCGACTCCATTGTTTGAAAGATCCTGAGATTCATTTCACCTCATTCCTCCATGTAAAAAACTACAACCCAAAAAGGCAGCGCTTTAACCAGTGAATGTAGAAGCACCAGAATGTAATTTCATGCCCCTGATGTTTCTCCAAAGCAATAACCAATCCCTCCAAAAGTCAACTGCCAGTGGCATGCTAGTGTCAGGGGCTTTATGAACCCAGAGCTTTGGTATATTTATTTTGGATTCATACACGCATATGGATGCACACACACATTTACATTTGGTCCTTTCCTCTCTTATTTCCTTATCATGCAATATAAAATGTACTGACTTTAGAGCATAGTATTCAAGTATTGTTAATTTTAAATCATAGCATTTCAGTTACAGGATATCAAGGGGGAAGTTCATATCATCCAAGGGCTTTATCTCCTCTTCTGTGGAAGGGATTAGCATGTTTTTGGTTGTATACAGGATAGCTGTATAATGGTAGGTAAAATTAGGACCTTGTTAATGTCTTTATTTGGAGATTAAGTATGGTTTAAGGAGTTGGGTATGGGTGCCAAGTTGACAAGGGGTGGATTTGTGATAGTGAATTTTATGTGTCAACTTCACTCGTTAAACATAATTTCTGGGTGTGTTTATGAGAGTGTTTCCAGAAGAGATTAGCATTTGAATTGGTGGACTGAGTAAAGAAAATTGCCCTCCCTGATGTAAGGGGGCATTTCCAGCCCCTTGAAGGCCATATGAGGGAGTGCTGATCTCTCCTGACTTCTCAGATCCAGGAACAGTTAATTCACTCACATCACTTTATCCTATGTCCAGAATCGTTTCAAAGAGTAGAATACTAGCCTAGGACCATCTTCTTTGTCTCTCTCCTGACCACCATCTCTGTGATACTCATTACCTATGTGCCTTGGGGCAACAAGCTCCAGCTGGACTCCCCACCCTGTTCCGTCCCCCAAAAGAGGAGCAGGGCTCTGGAGTAAAGATTAAGAGGTTCAAATCCTGGCTAATGGTAAACATTCTGTTGACCAATAACATTTATAGTAAATGAACATAGGCAATGTTACTTCTCCTCTCTGACATTTAGTGTTTCTGTCTATAAACCATGATTACTAATAGTATCAACCTCATATGGATATTGTGAGGATTAAATGAGATAATCCACATGAAGTTTGTCTAGGGGCTAGAGCACAGTCAGCACTCAATACCTGTTAGCTATTTATTAAAACAACTCTCCAGAAATCTGTCTCAGCCAGGAGCTGTGCCTTTGCTCATCATACAGGGCTTTCTATCATACTCAAAGAGGGTGAACACAAAGGAAAGCACAGAAAACTAAGGACTGGAAAATAGTGAGGTTGTGGAAGTGGCCAATTAGGAGGAACCAATTAAATAGTTGCCCGAAGCATGTATAAAGGGTCTCTCTGGACAGAATGGAGTATAGTATGTAGAAAGCAGTTAAATGGGCACAGTTTAAGCCTCTTAGGGCAAATCTAAGAAGGGATGTATTAAGTGTATTCATAAAATAGACAGACTTTGGAAAATATACTTAATTAAATGAAAGATTTGCATTGAAAACTAGTCTTTTCCCAAGCTCATTAGAATGGCAAGTCAATGATCCCTTAACAAATTTCGAATGTTGCTTTTATACGGTGGGAAGATTAGGAGACTGAAAAAAACCCAATACACTAGCAGTAAATCTGTGCCATGCCCAGACCTCAAGCAGAACTCAGGCATTTTTAGGTGGTGAAAAGTAGACCCTATAGGAGAATTCAAGAGACACAAGTGATATGCTTAAAGTATTCCAAATATATTTGCAAAGAAAGATTTACTCTTTCCTGCGGTCAGTATATTGCCTAGAGCAAGAATAATCTCTTCCTCACGTCTCTGGTTCACACTGGCTTTCTTTTTTTACACGCTGTCCTTCATTTGCCACACAAAGATATTCTGAATCTGTCATAAACACAGACACTCCCCGTGCAGTACAATGATAAACTAGCTGTTACAAAGAGCTTAGAAACCAGACAGAGTGATCCTACATATCTAACCCAAGTTATTTTCTGTGGCTTAACATATTTTCAATAGCAGTTCAACCGCATGCTTAACTCTAACATAGAATTCCTTTCACCAGCTACGGAAAAAAATAATCAAAGAGACTATTGCTTCTGTGGAAGTTCTTATACATGACGCCGGGGGAATTATCCTTTCCCTCACTCCAACATGCTTTATGGGGTTGCCCCGAACCTGGCTATGCTAAACCCCCCAAATGTATGACTCTGTGTGCACCACAGCTGTGGAGGTTGGAAGAGTCCCAAGAGTGTCAGAAAGACAAGAAAGAATACTTTAAAGCCCTGAGACCATTCATTATCCTGCAGAGCACCTAAATAGGCAAAGCATTTCCCCTCCGTGGTCTGCATTATTCCAGTCCCTTTCAAAGTACAGTAGTCCCCCCTTATGCATGGCGGACACATTCCAAGACATGGATGCCTGAACCTGCGGATAGTACCATACACTATATAGACTATGTTTTTTGCTATACATATATACTTCCGATAAAGTTTAATTTATAAACTAGGCATAGTAAGAGATTAACATAGTAACTAATAATAAAAGAGAATAAGAATAATAAGAACTAATAATAAACTAATAATAAAAGAGAACTAATAAACTAATAATAAAAGAGAACTAATAATAAAAGAGAACAATTATAAGAATATACTGTTATAAAAGTTATGTGAATGTGATGATGGGAGATGATAAAATGCCCATGTGATGAGATGGAAGGAAGTGAATGATGCAGGCATTGTGACATAGTTTTAGGTTATTACTGACCTTCTGACAATTTATCAGAAGGATCATCTGCTTCTGGACCATAGTTGACCATAGGTAACTGAAAGCATGGAAAGTGAAACCACAGATAAGGGGGCCGGGGGGCGGCTACTGTACCGTTTCCAGCAACCGTGACAGCCTCTATCCTTTGGAACTTCTGAATATCCTCTGCCTTTCCACCTGGATCATCAGGCTTCTGACCACGGAGATAATACGGCAAAATGCCAGCAGGGCCTCAACACAGGAAATGGCCACCATTTAACTCTAGCTCAGCCTATGCTGCCTCACTATGTGATTAAGGGTTTGGGTTAAAAAAAAAAAGTTAGGGTTGAAGGTGGACTGAATCAGGTTTGAATTCTGAATCTACCTCTCACTGGCTCTAAGACCTTGGACAAGTTATTTGATTTTTCTAAGCCTCAATTCCTCATCTACCCATTGAAGAGAATGATACAGCTAACCTCTCTGAGTGCAGGAAAATTAAAAGGGATAATTTATGTAAAGAATTCAATAAGCACAATAAGCAATCAGTACATAATAGCTACTGTCAGACAATCCTGCTTTGGAGATGCAGTCTGACCTTCCCCCTCCCAAACATTCCTTCATTCATCAAATGATTATTGATCCATTTCGGACATTAGCAAACCATCCACAGAGTTCCACCATCTAGAAGTATGAGAGCTCTGGGTGCAAACTACATACAAACATTCAAATTTGAGATTAGTATTCAATCTAGTAGCAGATTATCTTTTTCTGACCCCTAAGAATTATCCCACCAGACTGCTGGGCTCAGTCACATGAAAACCCAAGAAGAAAGTCAATCAGTAATTTACATAAGAAGGTAAACAAATTACCCATAAATACATCAAAAAGTTTAACCTTACTAATGAATAAATGAATTAAAAATAATCCAATAACACCATTATACCTATCCAAAATGAGAACATTAAAAAATTATAATATTCACGGGCATCTCAGTGACTCAGTCAGTTAAGCGCCTGCCCTTGGCTCAGGTTATGATCCCAGGGTCTTGGGATCAAGTCCAGCATCAGGTTCCCTGCTCAATGGGGAGTCTGTTTCTCCCTCTGCCCATCCCCCTCACTCGTGCTCTCCCCCCCCTGCTCAAAAATAAATAAAATCTTAAAAAATAATAATAAAAATAATAATAGAAATTATAGTGTTCAGTATCATCAGAAGCAGTATGAGATATGCTGATAAGAATGTAAATTTCTGGAGTATTTTATTAATATATATCAAGGACCAAAAGTTGGTATCTTTTGACCCAATAATTTAATGTCTGGAAATTTATCCTGAGAAAATACTCAGAAATAGAAACAAAAATGTATATATGCAAGAATGGTCAAAGCAGAATTATTTTGGGGTGCCTGGTTGGTTCAGTCAGTTAAGCATCTGACTCCTGATTTCAGCTGAGATTGTGATCTTGGGGTCCTGGGATCTAGCCCCATGTAGGGCTCCCACTCAGTGGGGAATCTGCTTGAGATTCTCTACCTCTCCCTCTGCCCCTCCCCTGCTCACTAGCATTCTTTCTCTCTCTCTCAAATAAGTAAATAAATCTTAAAAAAAAAAAAGCGGTATTATTTTAACAGCAATTAATTAATTAAACAGATATATAGCATAAATACCCAACAATAAGGAATTCCTTAAATAAATTATGATATTTCAATACAAGAAAATACCATCTATCCATTAAAAATCATGTTTTCAAAGATTATTTAGTGCCATGGGAAAGCACTTGCAATATAATGCTATTTTTAAAAATTTTTTTAATATAATGCAATTCTTAAAAATCGATTATAAAACTTCCAAATATGTAGAGAAAATTAATAAAAGGAAATACGGTAAAATGGTAACTGTAAATATCTATAATGAAGGAAGTAGAATCATGTTTATTTTCTTTTGTATGGTTTTTGTATTTCAAATTTTCTGTAGTAAACATGCACTCCTTTTATGATCAGTTTTTATGTTTGTATGTATGTTCCAGTTTCTCAGAGACTCATTATTCTCCGTGGATTTACTTACACTTAAATGTAACCTTCTAGAGAAACAAATCCTCAGCCCCAAAGAATAACCCTACTCTGAAACCCCTAGTACGCAGGCTGCTGTGGCCAGTAGAAGAGATACTTGAGGTAGTCAGTGATTCCTTCTTTACCCCTCTCTGCCCAAATCACAGTAGGTGGGAGGAGAGCCTTAGGCTCAAAGGCTGATGGGAAAGTGACAAAGCAGCAGAGACAGGCCAAGCAGATGCAGCCATCTTCATCAGAGACCAGGCTCTGGTCAGGAGGCTGTCACTGAGTTGGCTGCGATAACAATGATTTATTTCTATATAATCGGTAAGCTGTAGCTATGCCATTGATTCCCATTGCTATGAAGGTGGAGGAGTCCAGAGGCTGAGAATATGTTCAAGCTATCTTTTTCAGGAAAGGCCTGATCTCAGAAGAGAAAGTATGGCAGAACACTCACAGCCCTTTGAAGTCATCCTTTGACTTACTGTCCAGCACAGGCCCAAGAGATGAAGGACAAAAAGAGATACAATACTATGCTGGACCTCATGGTTTCTGAAGGCATGTTCCATCAACTTTGTGAAATTGGAGCATTGTTCATTGCTATTATTTAGCACCCATAGAGTATTCTATTATTCTGGGGCATTTTGCCAACAATAATTAGTAATTTTTCTCATCACTCTGAATAGCATTATTAGCATCATTATCCTCTGAAATATACAAGAATATTATGAAAGCCGATGCCACAGCAGTCACTGGCAAAGCCAAAATTAAACTTATTTTCTGGCTTCTTGATTAATACTTAGAAGTCTTGTATAATATAGAATTGTCCCACTAGAAGTAAAAGATGCATTATTTATATGTAAGATAAATAAGTTGGTTGTGATTTCCTCTCCTCTCAAATAAAAATTATTGTGTATTCTTTTAATTAAATAATACAATTATACTGTCTGAGTTGCAATTAGTGTCTTCCTTCTCTGGCTTTCCTAGGAGACCTAGCCTCTATTTTAGTTTCTTCTGATTATTTCTGTCCATGGCTCTTGCTGGCTTTCGTGTTAGTCATCTGTTGCTGCATAACAAATTACTCCCATAATTTAGAAGCTTCAGACAACAAACATTTATTATGTCACATAGTTTCTGAGGGTCAGGAATTTGAGAGTCATTTAGCTGGGTGGTTCTGGCTCAAGATCTCTTTATGAGATGCACCCAAGCTGTCACAGAGGATGTGGTCATCAGTAATCTGATAGCTTGACTAGGGCTGTGGTTGTTGGCCTCAGTTCCTTGCTGGCTATTAGCAAAAGGTCTCAATCCCTGCCCTGTGGGCCTCCTCCTTGGTCTACTCACAACATGGCATTGAATGGCTTCCCCCACATTGAATGACGAAAGAAAAAGTAAGATTGCAAGACAGCAACCAAAATGGAAGTTACACAGTTTTTAATAGCCTATTCTTGAGGGGGACATAACATTGCTTCTATCATATACTTTCGGTTACACAGAGCAACTCCAGTAAAATGTGAAAGGGAACCAAACAATGGTATGAACATTGAGCAGCAGGGATTGCTGGGGGATCATTTTGGATGCTGCCTACCGTAGCTTTTATTTTTTTTTTTTTTTTAATTTTTATTAGAGAGAGAGAGAGAGAGAGGCAGAGGGAGCGTGAGAAAGAGAATCTTAAGGAGGCTCCATGCCCAGCATGGATCCCAGACGCAGGGCTTGATCTCACCACCCTGAGATTATAGCCTGAGCCAAAATCAAGGGTCGGACCCTTCACCGACTGAGCCTCCCAGATGCCCCTACCATAGTTTCGAAGAAAGTGTGATTTGTTTGTTTGTTTATTCAATGGTTCTTGTCTCAGTGTTAGCAAAGCCTTTCACATTCTTTCACAACCCAATCAGCAGCAGGAAGACAGCCAAGAAAATTCATTTAAAGAACAATCTTCCAAAATAACTCAAAAACATTTTTTAATTAAATAAATTTTGATCATTTTAATTAGTTTCACTGGCCTTAAGACTGTGGGTCTATCATGCCATTATTAGAATTTTTGGTACATTTTTCTTGAATTGGATTTCCTAGAGAAAATAGTAACATTATCCTAATAGGAAAAGCCATTTGAGAGACTAGAATGGCAATGAAATATAGTAATTAAGACTTGGTTCCTAAGTCATGCTGGCCTGTGCTCAAATCCTCGTTCTGCCCCATGCTAGCTATTTGACTCTGGACAAACTGAGCCTCGGAGTGTCAGTTTCCTTATCTATACGATGGCACATTCCAAGCTCTGTTGCCTGAAAACGGGGCAAGTGCTTAGCCAAGTGCGGTCACTGTCAATAATGAAGCTTTCATGTTTCCACACAGTATCCACACAGGGCAAAAGGCTCTTGAGGAAGCCTTTTCCAACTTCATTGACTCCTCCCTCTCCTTTCATCTTAGGGAATATATTTAATCCTTCTTGCTCTCTATAGAAGGTAGATATTTCTTAAGAGATTCTTCATTTTTAATTTTTCAAGGCTGCGATCAGCAAGGGAAAGTAGTGAATAGGTGTTTTATTTCATTTTTAAAATTAATTTTGAGAATCTGTCAGAGTCAGGCACTCGGAAACTAGACTGTCACGGACTTTGAAGGTTGCTCCCTCACCTTTCCCCTATTCTGTGCCCTGCTGCCCAGCATTGAGCAAATCCGTGACCTGAATTGAGGTGACAGCTTTCACGTGGAGAGCTAGCACGGGGAGATCCCAGGAGAGGTGAGCGGCTGCAGTGTAACAGGAGGCATCTATTTGTTACCAACTACACCGATTCTCCCTGCTTAAGTCTTGAGCAAGGTCATTATTCTCAGCCAGCGACACATGGGTGCACAGCAGGCTCAGCTGATGGGGCACGAGCCATTAGTATTCCGCACGTTCCACCGGTTAAATTTGCCATTTCATTTAGAATGCTTCTGATTGCATATTTTTTTTATATTCCTGGCCTCCTCAGAGAAATGCATGCCACTGTTAGTGATCTGACAGGCAGCAGAGCACACAGCGACACATTTGTCATCAAACTAAAGGGGAAAGTTATTAAAACACTTGGCTGTCAACCATGAATTTGGTCAGAATCATTTAAGTTATAAAAGTACTTTTACATGTGAGTGCCCAAAATAAATAAGTAAATCAAGGAAGAATTGTGGAGGAGGGGGAAAGATTTTAACAAGTTAGAATTTACCAAAGAGACTGGCTTTCTCCTCTAATTATGTCTAAATAAAATTTTAATGAATGCAGACATTTTTTCAGGCTACAAGATCATTTTCTGCTGTGGAAATGGGCATTGCATATTTTGCAAACCTCGGGAACTCTATGTTTTAAAGTATGTACTTTTAATAGATAATTAATATTTATATTTTATTATGCTCTCCTCAATATCTCTTAGATGTGATAGGACAGAAGACATCTGAATTGCTACTTCACAAGAGAAATAAACGAGGAGCATTGTTTTATGGGCTGTGAAGGGAATGTAAAATTTGTACTCCCATCAGCAGAGCTACTAAAAAATGGAAATTTATGACTTTTGCCCCCCAGAAAAACCTCATTAAGCTTCTTGAAGAAATGGAAACCTCATGAGCAGTAATCAAAGCATATGAAACCTCCTGAGTGGTTAACAGAACCCACTTCATCAGACAATTCCACTGAGGACAGAGTTGCCCAAGGACATGCTTCTTACGGAATGTATTGTAAATTAAAATTCAGCTGCAGAGAGTGACTGAGCTAGAGAGCTTAAACACAAGACTGTATCCATGAGAATCTTCCCTGAGAACCGTATTGGCCTTTCATCATTGTCAAATCCCCAGGAACAATAAACAAGCCAGAGGCAGACTGATGTGCCCCATTCAGGGCAAATCCGTGCAGAGAACGCTCCAGACAGGCAGGCGGTGGAAGGCCCCACTACTGGAGGCCAGAGCAGCTGGATATTACAAGTCTATACAAGTCAGTGAGATTTAGAACCACAGTCTGGGCGTGTGTCCGCTTGTCCTGAGCACACCTTCCCTGTTTCCACGACTGCTTGTACATGAGCCTAAATGCTATTAGCTTGAGGAAAGAACATCTGACAGAAGACATATTAATAATACTTTGCTTTTCAGGACATCCTGTGGGACCATGTATTAGTTTCTTAACGCTGCTACAAAGAAGTACCACAAACCAGGTAGCTTCAAACAACAAAAAATTGTCTCCCAGTTCTAGAAGCTAGGAGTCTGAAATCAAGGTGCTGGCCGGGCTGTGCTCCCTCTGAGGTCTCTAGGAGAGAATCCTTCCCTGCCTCTGCTCGCTTGATATTTGCTGGGAATCCTTGGCATTCTTAGGCCTAGAGATACATCACTCCAACTTTGCCTTCGTGGTCACATGACTTTCTTCTCTCCATGTGTCTCTGTCTTGGCATGGTGTTTGCTTTTCTTATAAGGACACCGGTCACACTGAATTAGGGCCTACCTTAATGACCTCATCTTAACTCGATCACATCTGCTAAGACTCAGTTTTCAAATAAAGTCACATGACAGGTACCGGTGGTTAGGACTCAGTATATATTTTAGGAGACACTATGCAACCCCACCATAGGCTACTTTGGTTGACGGAGGCTGAAGCAAACCATTTAGATGGACAGGATGCAGACTACGAGGGAATTCGTAGCAGAAGACAGAGGATTAAATTGTTAGAAGAGTGTGGCCAATAGTAGTGGATTGATTAACACTGTAAGTAAAATAAAAGCTAAGTATCCATTGGATTTAACAGCAGGGAGTGTCTATAGAGTGTCTATAGAGTGGTGAGGGCTAGGACCATATTGCAATGGGGAACAGAGTGAGGAGCAAATAAGGGCAGAAGACCGTGAATGTAGGTAAGTCTCTTAAGCTGTGTGGAGATAAGAGACAAGAAAGCTATTGGAGAGAACACTGATTCTATGCAGGGCTTTTGGTGTTAAGAATTTGGAAGCGTATTACATTTACTGGTGCTTCTCTACACTGAATGGCCACTGATTCATACACCTGCCATGAATGAAAATGCTAGCACCTCCAAATTGGTGGCAAAGATTGTATTTGAGAGCATATTGCTCCCTGCTTATAATGGGATGGGCAAAGTGTGGGAAGAGATGGTTTGAATTGGGAGGGGCTTGTTAAGCATGCTAAGTGAGGATCATGCTTTCCTCTATAAATTGTCATGAAAACTGACTCCTAGTCCATGTTTGGCTAAGTCCATGACACTTGTTTGCATTCAGGGCCCAAGAAACTCTCCTGCAATTTGCAAGTCACCTGCTTCTTTCCTTCACTACCTGTATCAGTCAGGGTTCTCCAGAGAGCACCAACAGGATATACATACACATAAAAAAAGATTTATTTTAAGGAATTGGCTCATTGGACTGTAGGGTCTGACAAGTCCAAAATTTGCAGGGCAGGTCAGCAGGTTGGGAACTCAGGTAAGGAGCTAATGCTGCAGTCTTGAAATAGAACTTCTTCTTCTCTGAGAAACCTGTTTTTCCTCTTAAAGCCTTCAACTGTTTGGATGAGTGAGGCCCCACCCACGTTAGCCGGGGTACTCGCCTTTACTTAAAGTCAACTGATCATAGATGTTAACCACATTCACAAGTACCTTCACAGTGACAACCAGATTTCTGTTGGATTGAACTAGTAGACACTATAGCCTCACTAAGTTGATCCGTGAAACTAACCATCACATCCTCTTCTTCCTAAGGACCTCTGAGAGGCACGGCTTCTGAAAGGCACACCAGTTCTGACCACAGCGATAAGGCAAATGTCCACTTTAACCTTAGAGGCTTGGATTTAGGCATTTATAGAACATTATTTTTTTCAAAAATTTTAAAAGAATTTTATTTATTTATCTGACACCGAGAGAGAGAGATGAGCACAAGCAGGTGGAGCAGGGGAGGGAGAAGCAGGCTCCCCGCTGAGCAGGGAGCCTGATGTGGGGCTCGATCCAAGGACCCTGGGATCATGACCTGAGCGGAAGGCAGACGCTTACCTGACAGAATCGCCCAGGCGCCCCTAGAACAGTATTTTTGTAGCAAAATCTATATGGTAAATGGAGTTAGCAGCCACAAATAAAACTATTTAAGACAATGAGTCCACAGAATGATAGGTGCTTGCATTCTTTCTAAAAGCAAAATTAAAACTACGATATAGTTCTTTGCTTATTCATAGTATAAAAACACCAGACCCAGCCTGTGGCAATTACCTCATTATCTTATAGTAACATTACCTATTACTATCTGGAGGTGTCATTAACCTCCTTTCTCCTTAGAGGAGAATTTAATACAAGGCAGCTCTCTCTCTCTCACCATTCAGTGGAGCATTTAATTATCAAAGGATCAAAAGCATCTTGTTAGAATGTTGCTATGCAGTGTGGACTTCAAGGGAATTAGGAAGGACAATTTAAGTGTAATTTCTTGAAAGAAAGGACTGTCAACAAAAAAACAAGAGCACAGAAGATGACAGCTTCAGAACCATAACATGTTTATTTCTATATTTCTATCACAGAAAACTCTATTAAGATAACTTACAATAGGAAAAGCATCCAAACAAAGCAAGAATGTTTCTCATCTACATGAACTGAACATTTGAAAGTATCACCAACGGTGCTTACTCCAGAATGCCATATACTGTTATTAGCCTTTAACATTTTAGTTCAGGTCATGTATTAAAAGACTGTTTTAGATGGTGAAACACACACACACACACACACACACACACACACACACAAAAGCGTCTCCAAACTCCCACAATTAGATGAGGTTTAAGATCCTTCATTCCCTAATCATATTCCTTCCACTCAAAAATGATTTTATTACGGCTTCTCTTGAGATTCTTTTTTGAAATTGAAATGACATAATATGCCAACAGAAAGATAGAAAACTCACAGTTGAATATAAAAGGGTGTCATTTATAACTCATCCTTCCAAGACAAAACCAGCTCACCTTTGTATCGAAGTTTGCCAGGCTTGTGCCCGGGCTAGAACAATGCAGAAAGCCATTTAATGTTGAGTCTTGGAAGGAAATCCTAGAGTAGTCTTTTCTGTTTATATTTCCCGTCTCCAACCTGCACATAGGATTAGAAGATGTCACTCAATTACATTTCAATTTTTCTGCCAGCTGCATTCATTACAAGATTTCAGAAATGTTCCAGGAAGGGTGATTTATTGAACGGATGCTAAATTTGCCATTAGAAATTGACAAGTACCCAGCAGCACATTTTGTTCTCTCTCAGAGATCATTTATTTCAAAATACTGTGTTTTTGATAAGTGGACCGTGTTTGGGACTTTAGTGTATCATAGAGACTGTAGTAATTCCCCCTTACAGTGATTTAAATGCTTTTATAGTAATTCCCCCTTACAGTGATTTAAATGCTTTTATTATTAGGTCTTAGCAAGAAAAAAAATGTGGGTTATATTAGTGAAGGGGATTATTTTTTATTACATAAATATTTTATGATATCTATTTTCCATTTCTTGCCCTGACACTTTATTACTACCCACTCTTATTAATTCCATGCTTGATATAAATTAAATGTGAGATTTTGATGTGTGTGGTTGCAAGGCCTTGAGGGCATAAAATCCCTTCTCTAAAATTACAATTACTTAACTTCTAGGATTGATATGCCTCACCACAGTCCCTGAGCTATCCAAGAAAGAGATCATTTGGAAACAAAGCAGCAGCCTTCAGAGGTGATAACACAACCTCCTACTTATGCCGTTTGTGCGAACTCCAAGACAGTTCACCACAAAATGTTTCATAAAGCACTTGTGAAATTGAATCCAGTCAAACTCTCCATTGTTCAGGGGCTGGTGCTCTTGCCTGGGGACCTCATTACTTGCTGGCACCTCTGTGTGAAGCTAGATTGGGCTCGGGAAGGTTGAGAAACCGACCCACACCATGGTCACCACTAGTTAGCAACTCGCAGGAAATGTAGGCATGGCAGCTGAAATGCGCTCTGCCTTCCTCGGGGACTTAGCCAGGCTCTCCTCCTCTCGGTTACATTACTAAATCGATTCGGCTGTTGTTATTTTTCCAAGTTTCTCCCAAAAGAAAAAGGATAAACACACATAGAAATGCTTAAACCAACAGGATATGATTAGGAACAAGGAGGATGACAGAGTAATAGGGTAAAGAGAAAGAACACTGGAAAGATAGGCTGGATGGGATGTCAGAAAGACAGGAAGCTCAAAAGTGTGGATGTTTTTGCATGCCCTAGCTCTTAAGTAGCTTACAAACGCCTTTTTAAAGGAAAGAATTACCTCCGATGTTAACTTATTTCATGAGATATAGATACATATGCATACATAGATATACATATGCACACCCATATCTACATATTTTACACACATCTGTAAAATATATGTGTGTATATGTATTTATAAAAGTTCCCCAATCATGTGTCCTTTGTGGTTGGCTGAAGCTCTTGGTTAACCTTACATAATCTTCATTCTAGGGTCGAGGCTGAAGAAGAAATCCCTTTCTACAATATTGCTGGGCCCATGCCAGAGAGAAATAAGGGAGAGGGTCAGATAGACAGTGGATCTGACAACCTCCACTGGAAAATGGCATGTTCACTTCCACACACATTTTTTTTTTTTTTTTTTTTTGGTTAATCAAGTGGTATAGCCCAATCTAAAGTCAGGAGGATGGGAAGTATAATTTTCCCACAAGAAGGGACCCTGTAGGGAGAGACAGGAAATACTTCTGAAAAATAAGGGAATTTCTATGTGAAATGGAAAACTTGGCCTGATCTCTTTTTGCTTAGAGATTTCACGGGAATCTAAATCATAACAATTCTATAGGAAATAACAGAAAACCAATAGAGTTCAAATTAATATTTACTTATTGTGTTAAATGTTTTACTGAAACGAAAACACCATGCGCTATGAGAAAATTGTTACAAAGAGCTAAGGTCTTGCTTCTTGGTTTTGTTATTATTGTTTGGTTTGTTATTATTGAGAGTTAGTTAGGCATGCCTAGTCTGGGATGGGACATGTAGCCACTCCATTCTCCCCACTTTTCTCTACGAGAGCCATTGTACTGAAAACCTGTCGACAAACAATTTGCTATCACAGCATTTGCCCTTCACATGGAGCAAACTCATTACAAATTATGTCCACTTCTATTCATTTTTCATTAACATATGACATTTAAAGTCATACGACTTGGTGCCGATAAGATCATAAAGATATCTGCAACCCAGACAGTGAAATTTTATGATGGTGATAAGACAGTCCTTTCGATGATCCCAAATAGACTTCTATTATTTTTTACTGATTTTTGTGGTTGTTATTAAAACACAAAACTCAAAAAACTCCTGGACAACCTAAACATGACCTCCCTCTTCCCATAAGAATGTCACCTCAGAGGTCTGGGGACACTGTTATATCAGGGAAGGGAGCCACTGAAGAATTTGATGCCAAGGACTCTTAAAAACTAAATTTATTTCTGAGAAAGATCAGGCTTAAGCAACCAATGGGCACCAGTTAAGGAGGCACGACGATACGCTGAGTAGGAAAAGCAAAGGCCTGACCTTAAAGGTGGTTATGAATAAAACTAAATGTTGGAAACGCAATGTTTAACGTGCCAACTATGAAATCTGGAGAAGAAAACTTTGAAAAAGCAGGGAGAGCTGAAGGGGGATAAAAGGTTCACCTGACTTCTGGTACATAAAACTTCCGTGCCAGTCTCCCAAAACCAAGAGAAACTCTTCACTAACAAATATGTGGATATATGATTAATCACAAAAATTGGAGAGAACACCGAACAGAGTTAAAAAAAAAAAAATGAGTTGCAGTTTGCGCTTTGCCAATCCGTAGCCATATTACTTTGGGGAAACAACAATCTGAGTTTTTAAAGAGAAGATTCATGAGCAGTCCTGCGTATTTCACAAGTGGTTTAGACAGTAATCTACAAGGAAACACATGAAAGCAGTTTTAAATTCAGTTTAACAAACACCTCCTGGGTACCTACTATACAGAGGGAGGAACTTGGAAATGTGTCAAGCGCTATACAAATATCAGTTATCATGTGAATTTTCTTCCCTGTTCCTTCTGTTCCCGGAGCCTGGAGAACCCAATAATAAAGTAATAGAATGGAAAGTTTTGTATGGAACTCGTTGGAGCAGGAGCCAGACAATATTTGAGCATCCTAAGGTACAGAACATAAGCTAGAAAAAAAACTCGGAAGTGCAAGCAATCTGATTTCCTTTTGAGTCTGCTCTTTCCTGTTCCATTACACCCTCCGTGCCTGGGCTCCCCCGGGGCCCCATCAAGCCCATCCATTCATACCAGAGAACAGCCGCCCATGCCAGAGGCTGTGACACAGGAGGATGAAGAAACTTCAAAGGAAGAGAGCTGGCCCCCAGGCCAAGGGACTGAGCTGAGGAAGCAGAAAAGGAAAGAGGAAGTGTGTCTAAGGGTGTGTTTTCTGTTTCAGAGGGGAGCAGCCCCCTACGGCATCTGGAAAGTCCATGAACGGAGCCCCAGACCTGTGAACGACACATAGATAAGTCAGGGAGAGAAGAGGCTCTGCACTGGTCAGACGGTTACTGGAGCCAAAAACGGCTGCACGTCCTTTGGGGGTCTGTGTGTGCGTTGACTCAGCTGAGGCGAGGTTTAGCCCCTCCTCACCTCACTCACCAGCAGACGCCTGGATTCTGACAGGGGAAAAGGATAGGATGCAAGTAAGTCATGTGGGATCCATCCCTAGCTGACCAATGAAATGTTCTTCTGACCTTCTCATTCCTTCCCACCTAGACAAGGAACACAGTGTCCCTATTACACGAGTATTTTAAATCCGCCCCCCTGCTACAGTATGGTAGACTATCCTCCAGGAAGGTTCAGAAACTGCTAAACATTGACATAAGCAAAGAACAAAGAGCTTCTTGTGGGAAAGCAGGTTTTAGACTAGCAAGATTTATCACTGTTTGATGAGTTTTATCTTCTATATTTTGATTCCTGACTTTTCTATAGTTTTCTGAGACTATTAAACTGAAAGTAAATGTGGGTTATTGGCAACTAAGCCTTGTTAAAGGAAGTATTAAAAGGAACTGTGGTTAAGCTACTGGTCTTCCATCTCACAGAGGGCAATTCAGCTACATACAAGGACACATTGTGGACTTCAAGTAAATCAGATTCAGCAACTTTTTAAAGGTGGATTTGAAATCTGCGATGGTAGGCAGGGAAGTAAAACATTGGAGAATACTGAGGCCGACTCAGAAATCATAATATTTATCAAAAACCTTATGTCACCTTACCCTTCCAGTACAAAAGGTCATATAATATTACCCCTGAGCAAGACAGAATGTTGTTCAGTATCCGAAATGAAACACGAATAGGGTTATACAACTTCGCAGGAGTTTCACAATTATTATAACAACACTGTTCTCTTGGAATGTTAAGACCATTCTTCCTTTTCATAGATATGCAACTTAAAGAACTATCTTCTTTGTCAACACCTTCCGAAGCCTTGAGACACTTCCCCAAATTGTGTAGGTCCCAGTGTATCACTCCAGAAACCTACAAGAACACAGCTTCTGATTACTGTCTGCAGTGGCCCATATGCACCTGTGACTTCAGGAATGCCAGACACCCCGGGAGGCGAGGAACTCACCAATAGTATTATCTCGTTTCTAAAAGAGAAGATTGGATTGAGAAAAGGTGAGTGTGTTGCCAAAAATAAGTGAGCAGTTATTGAATGAGGTGTGAGTAGATCTGGTTGTTATGGTTCACTTCTTCTACTGGGATAAATCACACCTCCAGCATGGAACTGAATTTTAAAAGATCAGACGCTACTACCACAGTGAAGGGAGATAATTCTAAGAGGTATCAATTTTAAGAGGAAGATTTGAAACAAATAAAAAACATTGTGGATCCTAAAAAATAAGAAAAAATCTAAGTGAATCCAATAAATTTGACTAGTGTGAGACTACCGACTGAATAATATGGGTCTCACTGTAATACGTGTGTATATTTAACTTCATACTAATGTGTCCCCTGGAAAATTTTTATAGATATCAGTTTTTTAATTTTAAAAATCAGGTTGCATTTCAAATATCCAAGGGAAACTCACTATTGAAAGAAGGAAGCCTGTGTAAATCTCTTGTATACGTGTATCCTTCTTAGAATTTGAGTTATCACTCTCTCATTTGGAGGCTTTATAGTCTTAGATTCAGTATCTTTGTGTTTTCTGATAGCAGGGCTTGCCCAAAGTTTAAGTTAATAGGAAAATACTATTTTGTAACAGTGCATGTTTGGCAGATGTATGAGGGTAGAATATATTCATACAAGGCTTTTAGTTGTATTGTAGGCAATGGTATGAGAGTAGCAATTGATACCAAGGCAACATTCTTTTTTCTCCTAAATAAAATCTCATAAACATATTTTTAGACCATACCCATCTGCTCCCACGGCCTTAAATTGTTAGGCATGTCTTATACGCATGGGTTGGCTCTCAGAGAGTTATCTTTTTCACAGATATCTGTCTAATTGGTAGCAGCTGTTAATCAAGCACATTGTCACAAATCCTGTAGTATAGCATTCATCCTAAAGGTTTGTAGTTTTTTACATTTTGAAGGGAAGCCATAAGCCTCAGGCAACATGGAATGGAGTAGATTTCAAGTAATTATATTGAGTCAATGTAATTTGGCCTGAAATATCTGACTTGAATGTTTATGTTGATCAAACTCCCCGGGAAACTGTCAGGCCTTATCAACTCTTTGTGCTGTTCACACATAACCCAAGAGGAAATGTCCCGTTAGCATTCTTGTCATAGGCCTTGGGAACCAAGAACTGAAAGGCAGAGTGCTCTAAGTGGAAGGTTGGTTTCAGCAGACTGGGGTTTGAATCAACTTTCTATCATTAATTCTTTACATTACTAAGCCACCTTTAAGTGTATAGACTGATGTCGCACTGTGCTAGATGCTGGGATAGCAAGGAGAATAAGGCATAATCTGGCCTCAAAGGCTACCCTCTACCTGGGGCCACATCAATCGCCAGGTACAAGACCAGGTTCATGCTCCAGACATCCAAACCCATAGGCCCCTATATCCTCCAAGGCTTCAACCCTAAAATCTCTGAGACCACGTTGAAACAACCTCGAGTTTGTAGGGCCAAAATATCCACCCTTGGGTCTGGTGCCCACCTTCCAACAGGAGACTCTCAGGACTAAACCCACCCATTCTTCTCATCCTTGTTCTTATCAGTCAATGCTCCTTTAATCTATTTGGTAGGCACTACTGTCACTATAATACTCATCCTTCCTTATCCTCAAATTGATGACCTAATCTCTCCCTCCCCTGAGTTCCTACTCCCCTCTCTGTTATCAGACTGCTTCCTACCACCTCAAACTCCCTTACAGGGCCCTCCTCCACTTCCTGGCATTAACTGAAAGCTGACTTGCCTCAAGGATATCCACTTCTATGTTGTTCTCTCAAATGAGGCTCTTTATCCTCTCATACATCAAGCACCTAGGGTCAGTGGTATGCTTTTCACTCCCCAATGCCTTAAACCTTTAAACTCTTAAACATCATCAACCCCTGTAGCAGACTGCATTTTCCAAAGGAGGTTATAGCACATCCCCCACTCCAGCTGGGTGACCTTGATTCATGAACGGGAACCCCCTCATCCTCAGCAAATGTACTTGCATCTGTCTCACCTTCCTTCCCTCTCCTTCTATTCAGGAGTCCATTCTTGTAGCCATTCTCTTCTCATTCCTGAATTTTAGGCTTGTCCCCTCTAATAGATCTTTTCAATGCCAATAGTATTTAAGCATTTTCATGTTTTTGCAAACTAAAAAAAAAAGCATTTGATTGTCCTACCTCAAAGATAGCCTCCCTTTATAGCCATGTTTGTCAAGCGTTGTTTATCCTTACCTTTTCCATTTCCTCACTTCCTCCCTACTCCTAAGCCTGCCCTATCTGGCTTGGGTCCTATCAATTCACCAAAATAACACTAACTAAGGAAAACATAGACCTCCATTGTGCTCATTTTTCTGGATATTTTTCAGTCTTTGTTATAAGTGGTGTCAGAACTAGGGATATAGTTTTAGGGGTGAAAAAAAAGATTAGGATCATTCAAGGAGAATTCTGAATATCAAGAGAGAGAGGGGGAGGAAGAGGAAGAGAGAGAACACTGAGAAAAGAACTTCAGAGAATGTTAACACATGGAAGGGATAAGAGAAAGAATTCTGAAGAAGACTGAGAAGGCATGGTTATGACGTAAGTAGAGAACAATATTATGAAAGCCAAGGGAGGAAGAAGTTTCAAGTAAATAATAATACATGTATTGTTGATCATATATATTCATGTAGTGTTCATGTATGACTGAGACAGCAAGTGTCCCCTGGATTTAGGAATTAGGAAGAGGACAGTGACCCAAGCACCACAGAATAATGAGGCAAAAGCCTGATGAAAGAAAATAGGAATGAATGCACTCTTTTAAGAAGCTTACCTACAAAAGAAAAGAGAGAGATGAGGCAGCAACTAGAATTCTCTCTGTGCCTGTTTTCAATTCTGTTAAATAGAGATAGCAGTAACTGACCTTGCAGACTTGTTGTGAGGACTAAACTAGAGGAGGAATGGATGTATGGTATGTAGCATAAGCTGTATAAATGATAGCCATTGTTACTAAAGGATGAACATGAAAAATTGAGCCTATTTCTCGTTGGCAGGAAGAAACTAATGGAGAGGGGTTGAAGATAATGGCTATAAGAGAAAAATGATAAAGGTCCTGTGACCAGACTAAATGAGATCAAGCAGCTAGGTGGAGAAGCTATCTTGACCAGGAAGAAGGAGATATCATAGTCCCAGAAGAGAAGGAGAGAGGGACAAATGTTGATACAGAAGGTGGCCTCTGGGGAGAGAAGAGCTGTGAAACTGATGAAGTCTGTGACTGAAAACACTGATCTATTAGGAAGGTATGAGGGGAGATGATCTGCTGACAGTAAATGTGTTGGGGGCAAGATAAGGGGCATAAGTAAGATAGAGTAGTGGCCAAAGGGAATGGGACACAATGCTAACCAAAGACAATTTAAGTAGGTGAGCATTGCTGAGGGAGTCACTGAAACTGGAACCAGAGATGTGGATTGGGCCTAACCTGCATAGTTGTGAGCTTTGTTCTCACTGGCCTGGGTGGATCCATGTATTTTCCATCTCCCATCATGAAGCTCCCTGACGGTAGGATATGCGTTGATCTTGGTCACCACTACATCCAGTAATTGGTGCAAGGTAGGTGCTCAATAAATAGCTACTAAAAGAACAAATGAATTAATGGATATAGAAATGCAAAAGGAAAATCATATAGTTGTGTGAGTTTGGGATGTGTAGAATGGAAGAATTAGAATGGGAAAGAATTGAGGGAGCATATAAGAAAATTATGAGAATCACGTAAGTGAATCAGACTAGCAATCTGGAATGAAGAGAAGCCACAAGAAAACTGCTCAACTGAGACAAAATGGCAACACCCTACTAGGACAGGGGATTTCATTAGTCAAAAAGAAGACTCAGGGGGCACCTGAGTGGTTCAGTCAGTTAAATGTCCAACTCTTGATTTCAGCTCAGGTTATGATCTCAGGATCATGAGACCAAGTCCCATGTCAGGCTCTGTACTGGGCATGGAGCCTGCTTAATATTCTCTCTCTCCCTCTCCCTCTGCCCCTCCTACCCTAAAAGGAGGAGGAGAAGGAGGAGGAGGAGGAGGAGGAGGAGGAGGAGGAGGAGGAGGAGGAGGAGGAGATCAGTGGAATGAGAGAACACAAGAGATCTGATTGGTTTTTTTAAACTTCAAAGGTAGAGCTATTACCAGAGATAACAAACCTAGGATATATCCAGAGGATCGAAAAATTTAAAAAAAAAAAAAAAAAAAAATGGAGACAAAGGAGCTAAAGGTCAAGGAACTATGAGATCAGAGTGAAGTTTTAATTATTTTTCTAGCTTTGGTACCATGAAACAGACTGAAAAGAAACCATACTTGATATCTCTCCTTCCAGGGCTATTTGTACACTTCTTACCTTCCTGGAGGGTGGAGACTGCACCATACTCATTTTAGCTCAATGGTTCACACATAGATGGAACTTCGTTGAAGTGAATAAAAGATAAGGGAGAATTGCCTATTTTCCTTCACTCATACACACCATTAAGCCAGAACCGTCAATCAAAAGCAATTCTATGAAAGTCTGTCCAATTCATACTCCAAGGGAGGCTAGCCAAATGTTAAAAAAATAAGAGATTAGCAATTAATTTAGCAGTAGAGATGATGTCAATGACAGATTGCCTCAAATATTGTATAATTTCTCCCTTTAAATGACTGGTAAGCATGAGATTAAAAAAAGTTTAAAGTTTTATAAAAATCTAATCAAGAAGATATACCTGGTATTGAATGATCTCAATTATCAAAGTGCCCAGCCAATTGGTCAGCCTGTCCCATCCTTTCATCCTTAGTTTTCTCAGATACAAAGTAGGGGATTAACAGTATTCTCCCTCTAGGATGTTTAGATGATTAAATGAGATGATATTTGTAAAGACCTTAGCACAAGACCTGGCACGTAGTAAAAATTTAAGAAATGAGAGCTATAGCTATAGTTTTCCATGAGAATGAAGCAAACTCCAGGCCTTCTAACCTACCTCCATATACCCAGTCATCCACAGATAACAGCTCAAAAGTAACTCTGGCCTTCTATAAATAAATAAATCTTTTTTAAAAAGTGTTGGGGGGGAGGGGGCTCCTGGGTGGCTCAGTTGGTTAAGTGTCTGACTCTCGATTTTGGCTCTTGTCATGATCTTAGGGTCCTGAGATGGAGATTCAAGTCAGGCTCCCTGCTTCCCCTCTCTCTTCCTCTGCTCCTCCCCCTACTCATGCTCTTTCATGTGCTTTCTCTCTCTCTCAAATAAATAAATAAATTTTTGAAAAAAGGCAACTCTGGCCTTCCAGTTCAAGTTGAAAGACAGAAAATATGCATTGACTTTCCCTCCCCCAACCCCACTGAATCACGGTAAAGAAGCATAAGAAGAAATTCATGTATGAAGCCCTAAAAACGTAAAGAGTATTAGTTTTCTAGGGCTGCCATATAACATATCACAGACTGGGTGACATAAACAACAGAAATTTATTTCCTCACAGTTCTAGAGGCTAGAAGTCCAAGACTGAAGTGGCAAAGGTTTATCTCTTCTGAGAGCTTCTATTCTTGGCTCATAGATAAACCATCTTCTCCCTTTGTCTTCACATGGTCTTACTTCTATGTCTGTCAGTGTATGAATTTCCTATTCCTAAAGAGACCCCAGTCATATTACATTAGGACCACTCTAATGACCTCATTTAACCTTAATCACTTCTTTAAATATCCTATTCCCAAATACAGTCACATTCTGAGGTACTGCAGATTAGGGCTACAACATACGAATTTGGTGGGGGGATACAATTCAGCCCATAAAAGGAACACAGGCAAGAAGTAAAAAAAAGATACAGATACATTTTTGGAAAACAAAATACAATTGGAAACCAACTGATGCATAATCCAGAGTGCAGATAGACATGGGTCAGAGAGAGTGACTCCAGAGGATTCAGATACAATTCATGGGAGAGGAAATAAGACAAAGTAGAAATGAAAAAAAGGAAATACAGAAGCCAAGGAAAAATTTTTAGGAGGAAAAAAAAAGAGAGTATCTGGGTGGCTCAGTTGATTAAGTGTCTGCCTTTGGCTCAGGTCATGATCCCAGGGTCCTGGGATTGAGTCCCAAGTCAGGCTCCCTGCTCAGCGGGGAGTCTGCCTCTCCCTCTGCCCCTCCCCCTGCTTGTGCTCTCTCTCTGTCCTTCTCTCTCTCTCAAAAAAAAAAAAAAAAGAAAAAAAAAATTAAGAGGAAAAAAAAAAAAAGAAAAAGGAAGGAAACAAACCAGGACAGTCAATAGTGTCCTAACAGGAGTTCCTGAAGAAGAAGACAATAAAAGTAGAGGGAGGGGATTATTAGAGAAACAATAGAAGAAAAATCTTCCAAAAGACCAGTCTTTAGACTGAAAGAGTCAGACAGTACTGAAGAGAATGGAAGAAAAAAGACTCACAAAACCCTAGAATGTCAATAATGATGAAAAGCTTGCCCAAATTTTGAGAAATAAAAACCAAATTACTTACAAAGGAAAGAGAATCAGGTTACATGATACTGCCTATCAGCAACCTTGGAAAAGATGTAAAAGATGGATCAAGGCCTCTAAAGTTCAGAAAAATGGTCTTATATCTAGAAAAATTCTAATTGAGTAGAAAAGTGAGATACAGACTTTCAGACATATACATACACAAAGTCTCCCTCCATGGATCTTTTCTTTAAAAAATAACTTTATCAGACTCTTAACTATAGAGAGCAAACTGATGGTAACCAGAGGGGAGGTGGGGGCCAGGGATGGGTGAAATAGGGGATGGGAATTAAGGAGCTCCTGACTTGTGAGGAGCACCCAGTGTTGTATGGAAGTGTTGAATCACTATGTTGTACACCTGAAATTAATATTATACTGTATGTTAACTAACTGGAATTTAAATAAAAACTTGGAGTTTTTTTTTTAAAGGTGAGGATGTATTTGTGTAAAACAAAGAATAAAAACCACAGGCAGAGAGGGATAGAGGCAGAGAGAGCTGTAGGAACATGAATTGCCTATGTTAGCTGTTTTTAAATCACTAAGTAAATGTAATAAATCAAGATAGAGACACTTAACTATATGATTTGAAATTATGAAAGTTGTCAATGGAATACCTGAAAATAGAAACACAAGTAAAAATTAAATTGGGGCAGAGCACGATTACTCTTAGCTAAATTCTTCAATCCAAAACAGGAAGATAATAAAGATAAATGTCTATTATGTGGCATCATGCAGTTAACTACCAGAAGAGAAAGACACAAAAACAATCAGAAGAGGTTAGCTTTGAACTTGCAGGGATAAATTGAAAATGGGAGAGTGGGCACGGTAGGCCAACATGGGAAGACTTACTTTGTCCTCTGCACTATTTGAAATTTTATTTCCATGTAAATGCATTGTTTTCATAATAATTAAAAAGGAAACTCTTCCCAAAGATTCCTAAATCTCAGACATCATCCTCTTGATCCACAGTTCAATCCACTTCCATTGAGTTTAGGGACAATTCTTCAAATAGCTACATGCTTTCCACTTGGAAGAAATGTCCTCAACAGTAAAAAACTGGACACTCACATGTTCAGCAGTTTATCTAACACAGACTTTTCCTGCTAAACAATATTTCATAGAATTTTGATTGTGGTTCTATTCTCTACCCTATCCCCACTCCTTTTTTATTCACATCTTTCCTTTTTTCTGGTCACATCGCTATGAACTCACACATTCTGTGTAATCTAATTACAAAATTTCTTCTCATGAATCATTAGCACCTTTAGCCTGCAAAATACATCAAAGCTGTATCTTTCTAATGATAAAGTTAACACATGTGATAGGATTTTTTAAATGCTGTATTTCACACGTGTGTATGTGTAAACCTATGTTGTAATGTGGCTGTAATTTCCATTGTAAGGGTGAGTGGGTATCAAAGGACAGACTGGAATAACACTTTTATTTAGGACTTCAAATCGAATGCCACTTCATCACTGTGGATTCATTCCCCATGTGTAACGTGGAGGGCGAAAGTTGAGCTTTCAGAGGTCCCTTTGCCCATGTTTGTGCTGGTTTCTCTTGCCCATCTTGCCCAAGAATCTTACTGACAAAGGTCATTTTTCCACTCGCCTATTGTAACACTGTCAATAAACTTCAAACTCACAGTAAATAAACTGAGGTCTCTTGGTTTCTAATACCCTGAACAACAAACAAGTGAGCTTTAGACATAACTGTGACATCACTTGCTTGAACTTCATCTCATTGAGAAAATGCATAAGCACCATGTAAGACTTTCGCCGTGTTGACTTACTGTATTAGTTTTCTATTGTTATAACAAGTTACCACACATTTAAAGGCTTAAACAGGGCACATTTATAATCTTACTGTTCTGGAGATCAGAAGTTGGATACAGGTCTCACTAAACTAAAAGCAAGATGTCAGCAAGGTAGCATTCCTTTCTGCAAGTCCTAAGGGAGAATTCTTTTCCTTGCCTTTTCATCTAGAGGCTGCCCACATTTGTTGGTCTATGACTCACTTCCTCCATCTTCAAAGTCAGTAATGGATGAGTGACTCCTTCTCACATTGCCATTGCTGACTCTTCATAGCTGAGAAATGTTCTCCACTTTTAAGAATGCATGTCATTGATTGGGCCCACCCGGTTAATCCAGGATAACCTCTCTTTTCAAGGTCCTTAATCTTAATCACATTAGCAAAGTCCCTTTTGCCATGTAAGTAACATATGCACAGGTTCTGGGGATTTCAGTGTGTATATCTTTGGGGGACCACTATTCTGCCTGCCACACTTATCTATTATTATCTTTTGATTCCCTGGACAGATCATTCCTGTGAATGAGAATGAAAGCATGATCTTGATTTAGGGACCAACATTTTAAGTCCTTCAAACCTCATCAGAATTACATATTGATAACCAGGGCTCTCAATGAAGTAATCTATAATTCTAAATGTCATAAAAGAAATTCATATACCAGACCTGTTAACTTACACAAATATAACCTAATAGGGTATGACCTGGAGTACATGGTTCTCTGTTAGAGCAAAGAAACAAGCAAGGCTCATGGTAAGGACTCAAATACATTAAAGAGTTTGTGGGACCATGAGATACCACCTCACACTGGTCAGAATGGCTACAATGAACAAGTCAGGAAATGACAGATGTTGGCAAGGATGTGGAGAAAGGGGAACTCTCTTACACTGTTGGGAATGCAAGCTGGTACAGCCACTCTGGAGAACAGTAGGGAGGTTCCTCAAAAAGTTGAAAATAGGGCTACCCTACAACCCAGCAATTGCATTACTAGGGATTTATACAAGTGATACAAATGTAGTGATCTGAAGGGGCACCTGCACCCCAATGTTTATGGCAACAATGTCCAAAATAGCCAAACTATGGAAAGAGCGCAGATGCCCATCGACAGATGAATGGATAAAGAAGATGTGGTGTGTATATATACACAATGGAATACTACTCAGCCATCAAAAAGGATGAAATCATGCCATTTGCAACCATGTGGGTGGAACTAGAGGATATCGTGCTAAGAGAAATAAGTGAATCAGAGAAAGACAATTATCATATAATCTCACTCATATGTGGAATTTAAGAAACATAACAGAGGAGCATAGGGGAAGGAGGGGAAAAATAAAATGAGACAAAATTAGAGAGGGAGACGAACCATAAGAGACTCTTACTCATAGGAAACAAACTGAGGGTTGCTGGAAGGATGGTGGGTGGGGGGATGGGGTAACTGGATGATGGGCATTAAGGAGGGCATGTGACGTAATGAGCACTGGGTGTTATATAAGACTGACAAATCCCTGACCTCTACCTCTGAAACTAGTAATATACCATATGTTAATTAATTGAATTTAAACTTAAAAAAAACATGCAAACATGATACAGCTACAGAAATTACACAACTGCAATTTAATTCTATAAGTTACTTATCACTGAACATATATTAAGAATATATAACTGCATCAATATGTATTCATCTGTGATACACCAGGTGAATGTATGTTTATGGACAATCTATGGACAATTAAAAAATTTGTACGAAAAATACATTTTATACAAAAAATATCAAAATAAAGAGGTTGTGGGAGTGGGGGAAGAGAAGAGCTAGATTTTATATTATTTATTTTATTTTTAACGCAACTTTTTTACTAAGTATAAAATGAATACATGCTCATTTTGAAAAATTTGGGAACTATATAAAGATGTACCCCTCAAAAAAGAAAGTTGTAAATAGTCTCACCTTTTCTTTCTACATTCTTATTTAGGTTCACATTTAATAGATAAGAATTAATAGCAATTGTTATAATACCACCACCATAATAACATCCCCAGATATTAAAACTAAAGATTATCTATACTCAAATGAAACAATTTTTAAAAGACTAAAGATTATCTTCAGTTGATTCTCTCCTCTCCAAGATCTATCCCAAACTGTGGGCCACTTCTTCAATACCTAGCTTGGCCTAATACCTCACTACCCCCAGAATTGACTTGCCTCCAAAATAAGCAGCTGGTAAGAATCTTGAAATGTGACCACACTGAGGTCCTTACAACAGCAATAATAAAGATTTATTGAGTATTTCCAATGTGCCAGGTGCTAGTCTACATTTATTAACTCATTAAATCTTCACAGCCACCTATGGGGTCAGTGCTATGGTCATTCCCATCTTACAAATGAGCACAGGGCGACACTGAGAGCTTACGTGCCTACTCAGGTCACTCAGTTACTAAACAGCAGTCCCAGGGCTTCAGACCCCAGCTGTCCACTTTTGATTTATTTTTCCAGCATCCCAGGAGCCCCAAGATGCCTTGCTCTTTGCCTCCTATCAATGCAACAGAAGCCAGAGAAGACAGATATTAGAAAAACTACATCTATATCAAATTATAGAAAGGTCTTTAATGGTATTGAAATACCAATAGCAGCTTAACGTTTTATGAGTCCTGACTGCGGGCCATGTGCTGCCAGACACTTTATCTCATTTAATTCAAACAACCATTTCACAAGGGAGGAACTATTACCGACACCATTTTACAGATGAGGAAATGGAATCTTAGAGAAGTTCAGTAACTTGGCCATGGCCCCACAAGAGGCAGAGCCAGAATTCCACCCCAAATCTCAAACTTCTGGGCCTGCCCTGTTGGCCAATGCTTTTCACTTGATTCTGTGCTTGTCTCAGTCCTGTTCTGTAACTGTATGGACATGGATAAAGATACAAAAAGGCACAGCGATCCACCACTTCAAGATTCAAAATAAAAACCGAAATTAAACTTGACAGTCTGGAGAGATGTACAAAAAGAAGAGAATGGAGATGTCAAGCCATGCCCATGGGGCCTCAAAGTAGTTCACCACACTATGGAACCTAGGAGAAGCTGGAACCAAGGAGGGCTACCAAATACAAAGTCAATCTGAGACCAAGGTAATCTGTGGCTACAGAGGGAAGGGGTGGGGAGGGGCACAGTCCTAAAGCTGGAGAGCAAAACCAGAGTTCTGATAGCCCAGTAAGTCAGGAGAGCACTCCCCAAAGATCTGGGCACAAAGAGGCTGGAGTATATATCATAGGAGAGAAGTCTGGGGAAATGGAGAAGGGGAAATCAAATAAGTAAACAAAAATAGAAAAGTTACAAGAGCTGGTTTTAAATGTTTGGTAGAGCAGCTATTCTGTATCTGTGGAATTAATTCCAGGGAGGTGACTTAGGATCAACAAATATATTTTATTTATTTATTTTATTTATTAAAATGCTTTAATTATTGAAAAAAGACATAAGCTCATCATTTATTTTAATGTGTTTATCCAAGTAACTTGAAAATATCTTGGATTACTTTAATATTATTTGACATCCTTCCCCAAAATGTATTAAAACGTGTTACTGATTTTATAGTTTATTTCTGAACATCATATGTTAAGCTCAATGGTAGTAGAACTTCCCAAGCCATAGATCCTACATCTGTTTCCATATTAAAATGAACATAAGGTGTCTCTGACATCCAAGGTGCTGTTGTTTCTTCATTTTACCTCTGCCTTTTCCTTGTCTTATGACTCTGAACTGTTTGAGACTTTTTCTTAATTGTTAAGTAATGAATAACTATTTTTTTTTTAAGATTTATTTTGAGTATTTTCTATACCCAACATGGGACTTGTACTCACAACCTCAAGATCAAGAGTCACATGCTCAACTGACTGAACCAGCAAAGTGTCCCAAAGACTTCTTTTTTTTCTTAAGATTTTATTTTTAAATAATCTCCACATCCAATGTGGAACTCAAACTCACAACCCCAAGATCAAAAGTTGCATGCTCTACCAACTGAAACAAATATATTTTAAAGAGATCTGAAAGAGGAGGTAGATTTGGTTGAGCAGAAGGAACACCCTGAAAACAAAGTTATTCAAAAAGGGAATTATGGATGTATGTTTCCTCCTCTCCTGGAGAACTCAGCCGCAGGCTTCATGATCGCCTATCAGGAGTGACCTAGAGGGCCCAGTGAGTGTGTGGCTTGGGTAGGGGAGAAGAACCATTTGCTTTAAGTTTATTTTCATCTCTACACTTCAGTGATTCCATGAAATGGGCACCAGCAACTATAGCTAAGAGGTAAGAAAAAGGAGACACAACATCAGAAATGGGAAAATATGAGGGGGACAAGTTTCATAAAGATAGGAAGCTTGATTTCTTTCGGTCCTAGGCTCCTAACCACAACTAGATTTGGTGTGGCTTTCATCTGAGAAAAGGAAGAATGTGTTACTTTCTTTTTCTCAGGAATTACATCTGCCTAACAAATTGTCAACCTGATTATTAGGTTGTAAATATGTTTCTACTTGTGTTGTGAAGTAAAAGTACATTTTGATGGATGTCAGCAATGAATGGAATATATTGGCCCAACAACAACTCCGGGCTGTTGGGAGGAATGGAATCTCAGAAAAGGTGGGTGGCCACTGGAGATTTGGAAAAAAATAAAACATCTTCGGAATCCCCGGAATCTGGCCTTTGGATAGTTGTCAAAATTATACATTTGAAATGCAAAGATTCTATCACGGGCTTAGTTTTTGTTCACTTTCAATGACTACAACAAAAAAATAAGCAATGCATTCCTTTATTGAAAGGCTATAATTTGCACATTATTGTCTGGCATTGTTGATACCGTATTGACAGTGAAACCAACCTCACATGTAAATGTGGTTGCCTATACACCCGAGGATAGCTTCCACACTGGGGTCACATGTAGTTTTGCTCTGCTGAGTAAGTGACTACATGTTACTAGGGTTTGTCTGGTTTGCGATTCAGTCTGTATGCTTTGTTAGATATATATTTCCTTTGTTCAACCTGTGCCACATATTTCTGATTATCGCATGGAACTTAGGCTGCAAAACAAAAGTTCCTGAAAATGTTCATACCATATAACCTGGGGTCATGCTGAAGCATGCTTTTATTATAATTTTTTTCTACCTTCTTCTTCCATGGTTTTGGAATCATAGCTTTCCATCCAATAATCATAAGTAATTAGCTGAGAAGTCCTATTGTAATCTGTCCTCCTTCTTTGTCTAGATCAGAGGAAATGAATTTAACTAAGTAGGGTTCTAATTCCAGCCAACTTGTATGTCAGAAAGTCATTGCTGTGATCTCACTTCATGACAAATGGCAAATAAAAGGATGCCAGTAAAAAATGGCACTCACTGGGGCACGTGGATGGTTCAGTTAGCTAAGCATCTGACTCTTGATTTTGGCTCAGGTCATGATCTCAGAGTCTTGAGGTCAAGCACCACATCAGGCTCTGTGCTCAGCAGGGAGTCTGCTTGAGATTCTCTCTCCCTCTCTCTCCCTCTCTCTCTGCCCCTCCCCCTACTCTCGCTCTCTAAAAAGTAAATAGATTAAATAAATAAAATGGCATTCACATTTGATGGTAATATCAATGCCCTCACTAGGTTTTTGGTCATAAAATGAATTAGTACTTAGAGATGTCGTGAAGCCTCAACATAATATATACAAAGTACTTCCACGTTTGGCACATAATAGACACTCAGTAAAAGGCTTATTGCTAAAACCAACAACTGGTTTCAGTGTCCTTGTTTTACATATTCATAGATTTAATCTCTATCATAGAGCTTGTCACACTAATGTGTTTTGCTCTGTTTACTTATCTGTCTCCCCATGCAACTAGATTTCATCTCTATATCCCAAGCATATAAATCAATGTAATTTGTTGAATTACAAATCGTAGAATACTTGCCTTTGGACTTTTGACTTAATCAATAGTTCTGCTGGCATCTAACTCTATTACCTCTTTAAAGATTAGTGATTTTTCTTATTCACATTTTCTAAGTATTCGCTATTGCTGCAATCAAAACATAAATCAAAGTTTTAAAAATGTATTTGGATATAATTGTACTCTCGGTTTCACTAATGAAGAAAAGTTCACAGATTATTCTGGAACAGTACAGTTCTGCTCTCTGTGGAGTATAGGACAGTTGGCCATGTACCTACAACTATTATGTCAAACCTCTGAACAAAGAATCAGAATGAGAGACTTCCTTCATGGTCAGGTCTGGAGAGGCCATGGAGACAAAATTCAAAAAAGTCACAGAAGCTGGAAAACAAGTTATAGGGAAAGTAAGAATAAAACCAATGATTCCTTAGCCTTCACCTAGGGTATTGTAGATAACCAAGTGGCAAAAAATTTTTAATTAATCTTTCTACCGAAGTATTAGAATGCCCAAGTATGTCTGGAAAATCCTTGGTGACTCTACCTTTTGCTAAGCCCAAAACTCTTAGCTTTCCCAAAAGCAGTATAGAAAGCAAGTGCCATTCACAAAGGATGAAGGTTGAAGAGCTTTACAAGATGAAAGCACCAACTCTAATTTCCTGAAAGAATGATAAAGAGTAAGTTCTTATAAAATGTGGTAGATTCAGTATGCAATGGTGTTGAAGCAGGATTGGGAGAGGGTGTACGGTTAGGACAACAAAAGATCCTGGTTATGCCAACAAAACCCCAATTCCACTTTGACCATTAGTTCACATGCCATTAAAGACTCTAAAGAAGAAGTGCCTATTTTCTCAGGTAGAAGAGTTTCGACCCAAGTTTTTGGGCCACAGGTTTTCTCATTGAGTTCAAATGAAGACCCTTGCCTATTTTTGATAATAATACCATGATGTCCATCCTGTCACTCTCAGCCCTGCCTCAGCAGAAAGATAGAGACCAAATCCTACATGCCCAGTACTATTACCCAATCCTCGTTCATGAATAGACGTAGACAAGAAGAATTTTAGTCCTTTGTGGACTAACATAAATGTATAATGAGCATCAAAAATATTTTTAAATTGAAAAACCTCCTAACATTTTTAAAATCAAAATACCTGTATAATTTATATTCAGTTAGTCACATGTTATTTTATTGCCTGTCACAAAGAGGAGATTGTGTTCTCAAAATGTAATTTCCAGAGGATTACAAAGTATGGCAGGATGCCAGTCACTGAGTCGGTTTCCCAGTAACCAGTAGCAGGCTCATTACAAGGACAATTATGCCTCCCAAGGCCAGTCACCCACCCCACAGAAAAGCCTGCCGTTCCCAAGCAGCATCCATAAGTCATGCTCGGCTTTGTTCAACATATGTACGTAATGCACCCACTGTGTCCTTGACTCTGTACTGAGCAATGGGCACACCATTGTGACCAAGCCTCAAAAATCTTACGACCCAAAGAATGAGACAAGTAAACTCACTATAGTCGCAGTGCAGAGCAATGAGGTCTCTGGTATGAGAGGAAAGCACTAAAATAATGTGAAAATCAGTAACTATGAAACAGCAGAGGATAAACTGAGTCAGCTGGTGAACTTTAGTAGCTAGGCAGAAATGAATGTGAATACTGTCTAAAGATGTTGAAATTTGCCTGTATATAAAGATCTTATATTAATACTCTTCCACATTCTTCTCACAAGATTGAGAGGATCCTTGAACCACCTATCTTTCTCTGGCCAAGTGTGGTGAACACGCAACTCAAACTATTAGGTAAGGCTGATAGAGAGGAGAGGAAGGAAGGAAGAGAAATACATTTTTAGAGCAATCTTTAGTTCTTTATTCCTAAAGCAATCAATTAGTATCACAGTATAATGAGGGTTCACAATTTTCAATAAGTACTCTCTAGACTTTTTCCCCTCTTTAAAACCATAGAGTACTCTCTGATTGATTCATTTTTCAATAGCATAGTAAAAAAAAAAAAGAGAGAGAGTAAGAGGGGTATGTGACCAAAAGCAATCATAAGAAGATGTCACAGACTTGTAGGAACAATGTCAAAAAACAGGGTGCTTTCAGAATTAACTGCATTGAAACTTACAGAAAACACCAAAGACGATGCATAGAAACTTTTGTTAAACTCCAGCACAAAGGACGGAGCAATAAAAATGCTCTTGAGAAAAAAAAAATGTTCTTGAGAGATCAGCTGTAGAAAAATTACAGGGGAGTGTTAAAATAGAGATGCTGATGAATATCTATATTGCTTTCTTTTACAAGAATGATGATCTTCAGATGGAAAAGGATAGCACTGCTATCAGCTAGAGAAAAGAAGATCACAGCAGACGCGGGACATTATAAGGGAGTCCTTAACTCCAGTGAATATTTCCCAGGGTTTCTAGATGATTAGGAATGATCACCACAGCCCCAATACTTGATTTTTGAAGTATAGAGTATTCTAGGGGTTTCCCCAGAAGCTGATGTAAAGACCAAGATTTGAATACAAGTGGTTTATTTGGGAGGTGGTGTCAGAAAGCATGTGTGAGGAACAGAGACCGAAATGAGAAAGAAGATAATACAGGATGGGTTAGTAAGCAGATGATCTCTATAGGCAGCTAGGGCCCCATCCTGCTAGGGAACTCCATGAGACAGTATGAAAATGTCTCAGAGTAGTCATCTCCAACGCACAGGGAAGTGGGGCATTTAATCCAACTCTAGAAATTCCTTCTGGGTCATTAACTCTTCACCATTCCAACCTTTCCCACAGCTTACAAGAAAACCTTAAGTGTAGAGTCACAGGTGTTCGTGGTAAGACTCTACAAGCACACCAAGAATGGTGAGATGTGAGGGGATATGAGTGGGACCCCAACAATGCCTACTCCAAGTGGAGAGGGGCAAATGGGCAAGAAACTAGTGATAAACCAATGTAGACCTGGTTTTCCAAAAGGGAAAGTGGAGTTCGGCAACCGATATTGGAGATCTCGACATTAATATGGGGGCAATAAACATACTATTACAGGGGCAGTTTGGAGTACCTAAAAAAGGAAGCAGAAGTGATGAGAATCTAACAAAAGCCCTATCAGATTAATCTCACATCTTGTTTTCAACAAGGTCACCAAATTGAGAAGTGAAGGAAATGGGATGGACCAATCTAGCTGATGTATACAGGTTTAGGTTCTTTGGGTAGCATGAGATTGACCAAGCTACATCGCAAACTGGCATGAGCAAATAGTTTCCTCAGCGTCAGGTTGCACAACTTCAAAGAATGCAATCTACCTAGTATTCTGGGTGAATGCTGCCCCCTGGAATAGAACATAGACTATAATGTGACTAAGTGCCTCCTGGAGCTATATAATACCATTGACCCTGTGGCACACAGGTGTAGTGCAAGAACACAAAAGGATATTCAACATGCAGAGAAAGGCCTCCACCCCGCCCAAGAGGCTTACAAATCTAGAGCAGGAGCCAAACCATCTGACCAACATGCTCAAGTTTATGCAGCTCCTCTCGAAAGCCCTTGAATGCAAGGCAAGTAGGATGCTCTTCAACATAACAAGATGTATCTTAACAAATTCAACATTTTTATGCCCACGGACACCCATGGATATTATCAATCTATAGAAAAATCTTAATGGCATGCCAAAAGGCTTCTACCAAGATTTTTATTAATGACTTGATGTCTGTTTATTCTCTCCCTCTCCACCTCCTGTCTGTCTGTCTATCTCTCTCTCTCACACACACACACACACACACACACACACCACTCTTCAGGCACAATATGCTCACTCACCTGAAGTCAGGTGACACCAAATTTCTGGATCCCATTCTTTTGCGAATCGTGATAAATACTGCAGGTTAAGCTTCTCAACCTCCATTTTACCTTCCTTCAGTTCAAGATGATGAAGAGCCAAAACAAGCAAACAAAACAAACAAAACACCTCTTGTAGCCAGGATTCTCGGTGCAAACTGCATTCCACCCGATAGAGGTTCTCATTAGAGTTTGGAAGATGGTAGTGACGCAGATCCCAACTTTCTGCCCCTATTTGCTGTTTCCATGCCATGTGAGGCTGTGGGGCAGCAGTGAGGCTGCAGCAGTGGTACGGGGTCTCCTTTACATCTTTCTAGGAGTCAGGAGTTGCCCACCCATGATAGAGCGGCATCTTCATTCCTGGATCACAGCCAGGACTCTATGTTCTTGAAAGCGTAATTTCAGAGGTGGCCTTACAGGTAGTAGCAAGTCTGCTGGGTCAACTGTGTAACATTCTTGGAGTTATTTCTGAAGACTCAGCTTAGAATCCATTCTTTCCCTCCTGCCAATGATTTTTCAAGCACCAAACTGCTTGTGTTAAACCCCTTCCTGCTGCAAGTGCCTTGAGAAATTTCTGTCTCCTGCACTGGATGCTCACTGACATAGGAGGGTGGATAAAGATGTTGAAGGACAGAATTAGGGTGAAAGGCAAATATTGCATGATACAGTTGAATAAGGATAAGTGAAAAAGTTCAATACTTAGGTCCAAAAAGCCACTGCACATCCATAGGCTAGAGGAAGTATAACTTAGCAGCTTTATATAAGAAAAAGTTGAGAGAGGGGACACCACAGATGCTAATGGGGTATCCAGAAAAAAAAACCAAAGATATAGACATGCTCTAATAGTCTGTTCTGGTAAGACTTACTGGAGAATAGTGATTAATCCCAGACATTGTGTTTTAAGAGGGATATAGCCAAAATAGAGATCCTTCAAGGGAGATTAATTAACCTAATCAACAGATTAAATTGAATCAAGAAAGAAAGACCTGAATCTACATCACAGAAAGAAATTCTTGAAGACCACGGGAGAAGTGTACCCTGAAGCCGAGAAGAGAGGTAAGGTGGACTATGATAGCCATCTTTAAATATTTACATGGTTCTCTGGTGGAAGATTCATTAGACTTGTTCTGTACATTTCAAGGGTTTGGAACCAGGACCGACAGAGGGGAGAAATGGGGAGGCACAGATGAAAGCTCTTTAGTGAGAGATGTCAGAATATGCGAGTACTACTTTGGAGGCAATGAACTGTCCAATATTTGAAGTATTCAAAAATAACCTGGAGACTCATTTGATGGGGAAACACTGAAGCATCAAATGAGTTGCTGGTCTAAGAAATTAACCTTTGAGGCTTATTCCAAATCAGAGAATTTTTTATAGCAAAATTTTTACAAGACTAGTAGGATATTCCTAGAAAACGCATATATATTCTTATATATTCTTAGAGATACAAATTATTCTTAGAGATACAAATCACACACACACGCGCACACGCACACCACTGAACAGAGGATGTAGGAGGTTGCTGAAAGAGCCCAGGATTTGGAATTAAGTAGATGGAAGCTCATTGTTTGCTAGTTAGATGATCTTGAGCAATTTAAATAATCTCCAATTCTCTGTTTCTATATTGGTGAGGAATGAGACCTACCTTATAATTTTATTACGAGGCTTTAAAAAATATGTCCTATGCTAGATAAATACAATTATTACCAAAAAAGTTGCCAACTTCTAAGATTTTTATAACTTTTTTTCCTTAATTTATAACTCTTTCAAACTGCTAGAGAGGAAGAGATGAATGAAGATTTTATAACTACACCAAGTCGATATATTTCCCCCTTAGATTTATAACTTTGCCAGAAAATAGGGAGTATAGCACAATGATTTACAGTAAAGGCTCCTGAGTCCAGCTCATTCTGGGTCCAGCTCAGTCTCTTCTTACCATATGACTATTAACATAGTCCATAAAAAACTGGGAACTCTCTTTCTCTTATCTGTAAAAGGGGACCAATAATAGTTACCTCGCTTATAAGATCTGGTAAGGATAAAATCAAATAATTTGAGTAGAGTATTTTGCCCAGTGCTTGGCTCCTGGTGGGAGCTCATTAGCCATTTGCCACTAAAAATATGATGGTAAATAACAGTGATGGTAATGACGAAAGCACAAACTATAGGAGCATCAATCTAAAACATTAATGCTATTGACTTTGCTATCCTTTGGTACGTTCATCCTGGATCTGTTGTAGCATCCCTCGTTGTGGTAAGGATATTTAGATATTTACACTTTTCGGTAGCTACACCACACTGCACATTGACTCCTAATTGCCTTCCTGTTTCATGGAAGTGCCAAAGACATACAGCTATAACCTAACCTAACACATACACTGGCTGCAGACCTATCTGGGAGGCCAGTGTACCAGGAAGGCTAGGAAAACACTACTTTTTACTGGCAGCATTAACTCAATAAACCTCCCAGGGGTGCGATGAAAATGCAGTAGCCAGCAGCCTTAATGAGGACATGCTCAGAGCACAGTGAAATCTTATAATGTGCTCAGTGCCCTGAGGAATCCATAGGAATTCGATTTAGCAACATTAGATTCCAGTTTCTCAAAATATTAGCAAATACGATTTGCAATAATAGTCTCTTATTTTAGAGGATAACATCGCAAATTACAAGTGTTCTTATGGCATCGTTTATAATTCAGAGATGTTACCACAAGAACCTGCCTTTCAGCTGTTGGCAGATGCAAGTGGAATTTGCCTTTGTTAATACAGCACAGGCCAAATTTTTCCTTAAGACCTTTAATCAGTGTGGTACATATATCAGGGCAACGAGAAGCCTATTTCTGAAGAACTTTAAAAGGCAACCTCTACTCTATCAACACGACATTTCAAATGAATCTTTGTCTCTTTCACTCCCCAAATCTTTCCAACTGTGCCCCATATTTTGCTCTCCAGCAAACCCCTAGAGCCCCAAATATTGGGATGTAAACTGAAATGGCCAAGAAAAAGAAGTATGAGAAATGTCTTAGGCACTTCAAGAACTCCCAGATTCCACTTCTCAGAAACTTATTATCTTTGAAGTTAGAGGTAATAATAGAAATGATAATCACACTTAAGTGATATTTCTTAGACAATGCCTATGGGAGTGCTGGGAGGGAGCACAGAGAAAAAGGAAAGTTTAGGGTGAATATTAGTAACTTCCCCCAAATGAAAGAACGTTTATCATCTATTTCAAAGGCATTAAGATCAATCTAAAAAGATATCATGTTAGAAATGAGTTTAATATGTCCTAATTGGGGACTAACTTAGGGGGAATTTTCAAAGTAATTATCTAGCAAGTATAAAAAAAATCTCCTACAGAGTCACTTGAACATAAAAACTAATCACTCAGCATGTGGGTCTATCAACTGAGTTAATAGGCAAAAGAAAAAAAAACAAAAAACACTGCATCGAAGCACACCATTTAATTCAGAGTCCCACCCAGTAGTCTCACTTGTTCAGAATATAACTGAGGAGGGCGCCTGGTTGGCTCAGTGGGTTAAAGCCTCTGCCTTCAGCTCAGGTCATGATCTCAGGGTCCTGGGATCGAGCCCCGAATTGGGCTCTCTGCTCAGCAGGGAGCCTGCTTCCTCTTCTCTCTCTGACTGCCTCTCTGCCTACTTGTGATCTCTCTCTTTCTGTCAAATGAATAAAAAAAAAAAGAATATAACTGAGGGACTCAAGCCTAGAAAGGCAGCCCCTTAGATGTTAGATGTGTGACACACAGCACCTGTACCTCGGGCAGGTCACATCCCGTCTCTATGCGTCAGGTCCCTCATCTGTTGGTGGAGGCACAAATACAAAGCATATAGTAAAAATGCTAAATGTTTTTGTTGTTAATTTTATTGTCATCCTTTTTAGTACTGTTGTTGTTGCCACACATACTTTTCCTACAAATTTAGCCATAGGGAAACCTCTTGGGCTCTACTGAACTTTCTTCACTCACTTCTAACAAGTGTATAGATAACTAGTTTCTCACTTGTGGCAAAAACTACCAGTTGTCTACTAGTATCCATCCTCCCCTCTTGGTTCTCCTCACCGGTCATCCCTTCTTAGTGTCCTTGGCAGTTTCTTTCATTTCTTCCTTGCTTCTTATTATAGGGGCGCCCCAGAGCTCTGATCTTCGTTCCCTCTACTTCATCTCATCCCTTGGAGATCCCGCATCTAGTCTCATGGCTTGAAACACTATGCCAACAGCTCCCAGATTGCCAAACTCTTTGTTACTGGTATATCCCACACACCTAAAAGAGCGTCTGGCATATAGTAGATCCTAAATAAAAATTTGCTGAGTGAATAAATGATTAATAAGACCCAATGTTTACTGGAACATATGGACTTCAGAATAAAGGCTACATTTCTTAGCTTCTCTTGCAATTAGATGTAGCACACTGGAAGGACAAAAGGTTGCTAGTGAAGGCATGCGTATTACAGCAAACATGAATAATGACATCTTCTGAACTCAGCAACCTTAGTTCTCAACACTTCCCTATGAAAATCAGACAGAAGAACTCAAATGTAGCAAAGGAGCAATGTCACATAGCTTAAAAGCCTTGAAGGGAAATCGTTGATGTTGACAATAATGATCTTGAGTTATCAACATAGCAAGATAAATTCTCTTTGCCAAGGACACATATACATTTAGTAAAGATTATATAAAATACCATTTTATATTGTTCAGAAATACAGCTAAAATAAGTCTTAGGATTTAAAAGATGGTAATCTTTATCGAAAAATCTAGCATTTCCCATTAATGTCAGATAAAGTGGGTAACATTAATTTTTTTTTTCTGGAGACAGAGTTAAACAAGCCACTTATTTTAAGTCTCTTACAAGGTGTTGGAACATCTAATAAAGAAATGCAAACACCAAAAGGTCTGAGAGATGTATTGGTGTCAGGTGGTATTTTACTCATTCATTCAATAAAGAATGACCAACATGTAAAGCCCTGTGTTAGGTGCGAAGTTTGTACAAGGTGGAAGTCCATGTTCTCATGGAAGTTACCATCTGGGAAGATGAGATGATGATGGGATGAAGATGGCTTCACTCAGAAGCCAATCTGAGATAGGATACAGTAGGTATCCTGAAGGAGGAAACAGAAAAGACCTATAGAGGACAGAGTCCCTGCAGCAGGGAAAAGAGGGAGCCTGGATCTTGCACTTAATTAATTAATGGTTCAAGAGCCCGTCAAGATGAGCCAGTCCCTTAGGAAGGCAAATTTGCAACATTGCATTGGGAGCCTTCAGATGGCTCATCCTAAAATGTCCTCCAGTAGCAAAATTCTGCCTCTCAAAATTTCCTTTCCTTATCACTAATTTTTGTTTTCAATCTATTACTCCACCGCTTCCTCCTTTATCCCAATTATCTTGACCTTTTTATCCCCAGGTGCTGGTTGATGAAAGTAGTTATAATAGCTAGATTTACAGATTGTCCACTATGTACCAAGTACTGTTCTAACTACTCTACATAATATTAACTCATGTAATCCTTACAATAAGACTGTGCAACAGCTACTATTATTATCCCCATTTTATAGAAGAGGAAACCAAGTCACAGAATGACTAAATAACTGTCCCAAGGTTATACTGCTAGTACGGTAGTGAATAGACAAAATTTTCACGATTATATGTCAAGCTGAAAAAAATCAGGATAATATAGTGATTTCCTAATATAATTTTTAAAAATATAATTGTACATGAAAATATATACAATTTAAATAACTCTCCTACATTCTGAGATTAGGTTCAAATGTCTAAGCTTTTATGAAATGATAGTCAAAGGAAGTCACACAATCACCATTCTTTTAAACAAACCCATAAAAATCTAAATCCACTGAACTCTCCTTGCTGCTTTAAGAGCAAACCCTGCCTCCTGGCTTGTCTTCCGACAGCTTTGTCCCATCCAGCTCTACTCCAAGTCCTTTCCCTCCCCGCCCTTTTCCCTACCAGCTTTTCATGTTGCCCTGTGAGATGCCTGTTCTAGCATGATCGTAATCCATGTTTCCCTCCAATCCTCCCCATGGTTGAAACCTGATTCCCCTCAGTCAAGCCACTTCCCTGGGTGAGCATACTCTTTGCTCCCCACAGCTCCTGTCCAAATGATCCTTCTTCTGCCCCCACTGGACAGCCTCTCTCCTCACCTTCACCACCAATCCTCATGCCCTCACATGCTTACTTCTCATGCCCTTTCCCACCTTTCTCCACAGGACTTTACCACTGATAGTTAAGTTTGTCCCCAACTCAAACCCTTGCTACCTGATACCTATCATCAGCATCCAGAAAGATGACCTTTATAACATCTAACCATTAAACAACCTCCCCCATTCCAGGAGTATTTATTACCACTCCACTTTGCTTAACCTTACCAAATGGCCACATTCACACTCCGTGCTGGAGACATGGGGAAAGAAGAAGGAGAATCTGTTGGATTTGGCATTTAGCCTATCAGTAGTGATAGGCTTCCAGAGAGAACTACAGCAAGATGTGGAAACAGAACCCTGGCTGCAGGAGGTTAAGGGGTGAGTGGGTGGCAAGATAGTGGAGGCCACCATCACTCAAGAAACTTCCCTCCTTAGAATTCGTTTGATCCCATGGCCAAGCAGCTTCTCTTTTTCAGCCCTATTCCCTTGGTCATGCTGACGCTAACATGGTTGTCCTCTTATATGTCCAACAGGTCATTCTCTGCTTTCATTTAATACACAAAACATTTCTTGACCCCCAATTATGAATCAGGCAATTTGCCAGGCACTGAGGACACCAAAGACATAGTTCCTTCCCTTGAGTTTCTCAGGCTTGGAAAGTGACTATTATAGATTCAGTACATTATGCCCACCTTTAATGAATAAAATGGGAACACAGCAGGGGAAATGTTACCTCTAGCAAAGGACAGGAATGAGGGCCAAACAAAGGGGTCTGAAGGAGGGACACCATTGAGTCTCAAAGAGGAGGAGTGTGTCAGCTGTAGTCAATTGCTAGGGAGATGGCATCTGCTAGGGAGCAGATCCTACAGCACAAGCAAAGGATTAAAGCATAGTCTTTTGGGGGATAGCAAATAGCTTGGTGTGGGGTGGTAGATACTAATGGGAGAGTGGTAAAAAAAAAAAAATACCACTGGGAAGGTGAATTGGGACCAAATTGCACAAGATCTTAGAGAGGATGCCTATAATTTGAATTTTATCTTGTAGGCCAAGAATCATCACTGAAAGATAACAGCTATGTTTTAGACAGATGATTCTGGAAATGATATGGAAGGTAGAAAAGAAAAAAAGAATACAGGAACTAGATCTCGGCTGGTGCAATGTTCTAGGGTTCCTACGCCTGGGTTCCTTCTTGATTTCCTTCATGGTCTGTCTTAATGAGAACTGCCGTAGTTGCTCTGTTAATAAAGAGGGAAAAATAATATGAACTACCTCTAGGTGACTCAATCACCTCAATCAATGGGACTTGGTGACCAATTAAATACGGAAATTTGGAGATCAGGAAGAGTAAAAACTGATTTAAGGTTTTAAACCTAGGAGACTCGTGAAAAAAATATCAGTAGCCAAGAGGTAGGGGTTCTTTGCCAACTCTCTTTCCATGTCCTACACCAAAAGTTTTCTCTTTGTTCTTCTTTGAGTTTTCTAAACTCTTTGCATGACACTTTCATATCCTCCAATTGTTCGACTGTCGTATGGGTGATCCCCAGTATCTCCTTCCAGCCAGTATCTCTGACAGGTTCCAAACATACTTTCCCAATTTGCCTTCTAGAGATCTCTGACTGGTTATCTCACTAGGATCCCAAATTAGCTCTCAGATGTGAAACCCTCCTCTCATTACCTCCCATCCAAACCAGTTCTTCCTCCAGGCTTCCTTTACTGGGATTAATACCTTTCACCCAGCCCTAAACCTCTCAATGATCCAATCCCACAGCCAGTTCGCTGCTGAAACATGTGGAGTAAACCTCATTCACTCTCCTGTCATCTCTCACCTCCACCTCTCCTCCCCATCCCTCCAGCCAGCTCCTTCCTAAATAAATCCCCCCTGCCCTCTCACCTCCAGGCCTCCCAGCAACACACACTCACTAACAAAAACTGAAGTCCTTTCTTAAAGCCCAGTTTTATTCTGCTCCTGCCCATGCGACAGTTTTCAGCGGGGTCCTGACAGTATTCCCAACCCAGTGGTAGACATTTCCACATTTCGTCATTTTAAGGTGCTCCCAAAGCAGCAAGAAAGTCGCATTTCACCAAAGAGTCAGCTGCAGCTCTCTTGGGCAAGAGATACTTTTCACTTAATTTGTTACTGTTGGTAACACATAGGGCATGCCCCAGATCCTAGGATAATGCATTTTCTAATCTAAGAAGAAAACTGCTTCATACATGGCCCTCTGAAACGTCTACTATGGAAACAAAATTTTCTACTTGATCAGGTTTTTTTCTTAATTTTTAAAATGGTTCCACAGCAATTGTCCACTCGTGTCTACACATTAAACTCCTTTCTTTCCTGAGGTTATGTTTTCTCAATATGAGATAGAAAAGCTGCCGTAATTGGCAGTCATGGGAAAACATCTGCGACCTGGAACCAGTGAATCGGGTTATTTTCTCTTAGCAGTCACACTAACCGCCCTGTCTCATTAGCAGACTTTTGAGTTCACGACTAACTCCTGGCTGACTCACGTTCACAAAGGTAGTACAGATGTTCCCTCGGTGCCACAGGCGGCCCTTTCACAGTGTTCCACGGGAGCGAGGTAGAGATCACCACTAGAAAGTAATTGGATTTCAACACAGGGAGCTCAAAGTGCCACTTTGGAAAGGTAACCTCTTGTTATGTTCAAGTGTGACTCAGTCCAAAGGCATCGCTTCCCTCTAAGGGGGCTTTTCCAGTCTCTACCACCCAGCGCCCCCCCCCCCCCCCCCGCCAGAGTGGAAGCAAGGAGACTCCTTTGCAGCTGCCTGCAAAGCTCCATTCCACCTGCCTGCAGACTCCGGTGGGGGGCGGGGGGGGCAGGAAGCATTCCAAGCACGCAGAGCTGTGATGAGCAGTCGGGAGGGGCTGGGGCTCAAGTGATATGGTACAGAGATCAGCACAAAGGGACAAGGTGCCCTTTCCAAAGAGGACACATTTGAGAAAGATCTCAAGATGACAAGGTGACACCTGTGACTCAGTCTTCCTGGGCTCTGAGCCCATGAGCAGGAGAAGCCGACTTAGCGGTTTTCTGAAAACGAGAGGAAACTTTAATGAGACCCAGACTAGCGGGTGAGCCTGTATAGGAGCTTCTGCTACTGCTCTCCAGCCACAGGTGTGGTTTCAAAAAAGAAAAGATGGGAAGATTCTGGGTAATTCACAATTTAGGGTCAGTTCCGGTTTCATTTTTTTTTTTAAGATTTAATTAATTTATTTGACAGAGAGAGAGACAGTGAGAGAGGGAACACAAGCAGGGGGAGTGGGAGAGGGAGAAGCAGGCTTCCCACTGAGTAGGGAGCCCGATGTGGGGCTTGATCCCAGGACCCTGGGATCATGACCCTAGCCGAAGGCAGAGGCTTAATGACTGAGCCACCCAGGTTCCCCCCTAGTTTCATTTTTAAAGTGACTATTTTTTTAACTGCAAAAATAGTATATGTTCATTAGAGAAAATACAATAAAGAAAAGATGAAAATAAAAAATAAAATCACTTTGATCCCAAGACCCAGAGATATATAATAGATAACTAATATAATAGATAACATTTTCAAGAAGATTCCTCCAGTCAGTGTATGTGTATATATGTGCATGTATATGTTTGCATGCATACATATATATTTTTTTATTCTCATATATTGTTTCCTCCTCCATGCTGTACTTATTGTCTTATAACCAACTTTTCTCACTTAACAGTATATCAAAGATATTTTCACATGTCACTAAAAATTCTCCCCTATTGTTTTCAGTGGATGCTTAGTATTCAAGAACAAAGTTTACTTTAAAAACATATTTGCGTCAATCTAAGCTGTACTATTATTTGCAAGTCATTCACAGGGCAGAAGGAAGGGGCTGGTCAGGCATTGCTTCAGTCTTATGGACCCTGATATTTGGGATAGATCCTGCTAAATTGCTTCATAATTCTGTACTTTAGACAGTATTTTTATCCAAAACTTAAGGCCATCAGAGGTATTTTATTTCAAGAAAAATATAGGGGCGCCTGGGTGGCTCAGTCAATTAGGCATCTGCCTTCAACTCAGGTCATGATCCAGGGGTTCTGGGACCGCAACCCAAACTGGGCTCCCTCCTCAGCGGGAAATCCACTTTTCCCTCTACCCCTCTCCCTGCTCATGCTCTCTCTTTCTCTCTGAAATACACAAATAAAATCTTAAAAAAAAAAAAAAAAGAAAATAGAAATATATAAAGAACTTACACAACTCAACACCAAAAAAACTGATTAAAAATGGTTAGAGGACTTGAGTAGACATTTTTCAAAAGAAGACATACAGATGGCCAACAGACACATGAAAGGTGCTCAACATAATTCATCATCAGAGAAATGCAAATCAAAACCACAATAAGATATCATCTCACATCTGTCAGAATGGCTAATGTCAAAAACACAAGAAATAACAAGTGTTGGTGAGGATGTGGAGAAAAAGGAACACTCTTGCACTGTTAATGGAAATGCAAAATTGGTGTGGCCACTGTGGGAAACAGTATGGAGGTCCCTCCAAAATTATAAATAGAACTACCATATGACCCAGTAATTCCACTATTGGGCATTTACCAGGAGAAAAGGAGGACACTAATTTGAAAAGATATAAGCCTTCTATGTTTATTGCAGCATTAGTTACAATAGCCAAGACAAGGAAGCAAGCCGTCCATCATAGATGAGTGGATAAAGAAGATGTGGTATATATACACAACAAAAAAGAGCGAAAGCTTGCAATTTGTAACAACATGGATGGACCTAGAGGGTATAATGCTAAGTGAAATAAGTCAGAAAAAGACAACTACTATATGATTGCACTCATATGTAGAATTTAAGAACCAAAATAAATGAACAAACAAAGAAAAAAAGAGACAAACAAGCCAGACTCTTAAATATAGGAAACAAACTGGTGGTCCCCAGAGCGGAAGTGGGTGGGTGAAATAGAAACGATGAAAAGTACACTTATCTTGATAAGTGCTGAAAATGCATAGCATTGTTGGATTATTATATTGTACACCTAAAACCAATATAACACTCTCTGTTAATTACATTTCAATTAAACAGTAGAAATAACGTGTAACTTTTCTTGCAGTCAAATATGCCAGGCACTGTGCTAAGCAATTCCCATGCATTATCTCATTTAATTTCATCAACACTCTTTAATAGGAGACTGTTGTTTTCCATATTTTTCCCATATGGAAACTGAGACTTAATGAGTTATATGACAGACCTATGGCTCAACCCTAGTTAATCCAGAGAATCGGACTCATGAATAATTCACTCCACGCTTTTCCAATAAGAATTTCTCCTCTCTAAGAAATGAAAGAAAGACCCACATTGAAATTAACTCCTTATCCCGTCACAAAATCACAATTTACTCAACAAGTCATAAAGTGGGAGAAACTTGTATAATCTTTTACTTGTGTTAGTGAATGGGGTCCTTAACTTTGTGGTTTGGAGAAAATGATGAGAAAAACTGAAATCCTTTGTTCCAAGTGACTTCTAGGATTTAAAAATACAGTGTCACGTGTAGTTATTTTCTTCGAATGATCTCTTTCCCAACCTCACCACTGCCTTTCAATGAAGAGAGCCACCTCTTATAGCCGACCCGAGGCTCCTTGCAGGCGACCAAAGCCAGGCTCTGCAGGGCAAGTAATTTACAGACAATGGCTGACTGGCTTTCAACACTAGATGGTTTCTGCTCAAAGCATGACTTTCTAGGTACTATGGAAAAATCTTACTTCTCTGGAGTAAAAGTTACAGACCTTAAATTTCTGAAAACATAACCTTCGGCATTTGCTGAAATTTTTTTTTCTTTTTCGCCTGATGATATAGCATAATTTTAAGGACATAGATGATGAGATCAAGTAGCAGCCCTTAATCTGTAAATAATCTCTCTGGCTTTATGGCAATCAGGAAAACAGTGGGAAACAGCCGGTTCAAAATGAAAGTGACAACCTATTAGCATTCAGAGAGAAATTATTTCTCTCATCACCTTTGCTCGAAGATTCTGTTGCTGTGGCAACTGGTCCCTGCGTTCATCCCCTATCCAATTGCTGAGATGACAAGGAAGCTGGTCAGGCTGAGAGAAGATCATTCACACTATCCCTTTTAAGTGACAGCCAGTAAGATCTGTGAGGGAGATTCCTTATACAAACCCAGCACTTTCCACTGTGGTGAAATGTTGCTTGACTACACGTTCCTAACTTGGGTCTTTGGCTAAAACTTAAGTTCTTTAATTTAATTGAACTAGTGAACATTTAACTCATGAACTATGATATGCCTCAGGGAATTTTAAATGTTCTTTCTTCCAGGAGCTGCTTCGCAAAGTATGTGTGTGGGGTGTGATACGTCCCTATGGGGTACAAAATGCACGGGGCAGAGATATTCTGCAATTGGGCTTATGGAAGGAAATGGGCCACAGCGGTCCCCTCACACCATGGCAGTCAGGCTTCAGGCTGAGGCTAAAATGCGGACCATGGGGCTGTTTTTCTTACATTTTGCCCCTCTGTCAGAAACCCAGTTGGAGTCTCTCCAATCCCTAAACTGGCACTAAAAGCACAAACGAGGGTACCTGTGCACTTTGTGATGGCTAGCTTACCATAGTGCCATCCATAACCTACATTTCTCCAGTTGTCTGAATACACAAATACTTCTCAGGTAGAAACAAAGTCGTGCAGCCAAACCATTTAATTCTGTTTCCTGAAGGAAACCCAAAGGATTAGTTTATCTTGGGTGACCGCCCCCAATGATTTCTAGAGCACCTCACTATGGTGATGTTTTTAAACCTGTTGCAAAAGCAGAGGACCTGCATTCATCATCCTGCTTAAATAATAAATGCATCGCTTTTAAAAGTTTCATGGGAGCTGGAAACCAAATGTTCTTCAGGGAACACCCTCATTCATCAACAAGCAATTTCCATTCATGACTCGTGCTGTGGTAGGCTTAAGAAGAAGAATGAAAAGGAAGTCCATTTTCAAAATTATATGGTCCTCGAGTGCCCACTGATAGCTCTCTGTCTTCCATTTCCAGGGGGTCATGTCTATTCTCTCCCTACTCAAACATGACATAATAGATCTAAGTAACTTCTCTGGGATTTCTCAACTAATATCCCTTGTTAGTACTGTGCCCGAAATAAAAAGCATGCTTTTGCTTTTACCCAGTTGCAAAGGAAACTCTTGGCTACTTTGAAAACTTGATAGGCAGAAGAGAGAGCAAGCAGCAACAGAAATAAATGCTTTGGCATTAATAGCTATCAGCTAGGGAGGGAGCCTCTTACATGTGATTTATCACTTGTGATTTGATATGCACAGATTGGAAAAAACTTTTTGATTCCAGATTGAGAAGCTTTCGCTTTTTAAAGACATGCTGCATTGTTGGCCCTTGGCCATTTCAGGAGTCTCTGGAACACCACTATCTTACATACTTCTTTTGTCTGAGATCCTGAGATCTTGTCTCCTCCTGACTTGCCACATCCTGGGCTTATTTTCCTCTAATGGACTCACAATGCAGATTTTAGAATTCCTTTTGTAACTGATGATACTCAAGGACCAAGATATATGTTGTCTGATTTTTTAAACCCACACGTGCCAGCCCTGGGCTGTTTTAGAAGAATAATGATTTTTTTTTCAAGATTAAATAAAACTATAACATTCAAAAAAGAAAACTGCCTCATGAGGTAGTATATGGCAAGGTTCCAACCCACTACAAGCAAGGCTTTGAATAATTTCTACAGTCTTGCAACGCCTCATTTCATATCCTAGAGAGCAGAACAAGTGTCTGTTCATGGTCCCATGAAGGCCTTCCAGCCCAGGGCTGCCGAGCTCCTCTCCCGGCTAATGACAGACACTCTAACAAATCCACACGAGAGCAGAATGAGCAGTGCCAAAGCAATTAATCATGGAGTGCATAGGAGAGAGCCTAGTGATGTCTACTTTGGTTTTTGGTTTTTGTTTTTTGGGGGTTTTTTTTAGTTTTGAAATTTAAAATAACAAAAAATATATTGTAGAAAATTGGAAAATACAAATAAACTAAAAGAAAATTTAAAACACTTATAATCCCCTTCCACAGAGATAACATTTATTGGAAATCCTTCCAGAATTTTTCCATTTTTCTTTTTTTAAGAAAAATGGATTATGCTACATCTATTGTTTTTATAAACCTAATATATGGTGAGCACCTTTAAATGGCAATAATATTAATCTTTGCCGTTATTTCAACAGTTGTATGGTCTATCTTATATGATTAAACCATAATTGATTTAACCAAATTCTCTGTTGTTGAACCCTGAGTTGCTTATATGAATATTCTATTGATCATCTTTGAATATAAATCTCCACCTACCTGTTATTTGATTAACATAAATTCATAGATTTGCCAGTTCCAAGGATATGTATGTTTTTAAGGCTTTTGATACATATTTTCAAAATGCTTTCCAAAAAATTCAATCAGTTTACCCTCTATCAACAGTGATTCAGAATATCCTTTTCTTAAAATCTTATATATCCCAGAGTCAAATATAAATGCTTTTTTGTAGATTGCATCATTGCTTTGCTCTGCTAACATTAGTAACCACAATTATAGATAGCAAAAAAGAGCTCTTGTGATTATTAAAGTGCTGTAACATTCTGCTGTTTTTTCAAAGGGAGTACAGGTGGGTTCCTGCAGACACTGACCCAGTACACTTTTCCCAGAGGGGCTGCCCAACCCCCCTTACAGTCATGGAAAAGAACCCCAAGCAGGACTGGCTTGTCTATGATCATTCATCTCAGGAGCGTGGGCTTTTGTGGCTCAAGGTGACTTACAGTCAAAGAAAGGTACAGTTCTGATTTCTGAGGTCCTGTGAGCCAAGTTTATATCAGGGGCCGCCCAGGTTCATGGGAGAATGATAAAGGTAAGCAGATTCCTTCAGGGGCTATTCCAAACTATTGGGAGGATATGCCTTTCTTAACCCCTGAGAGGTCCCCGGAACCAGTGGCAACTAACTCAGGCTGGTGCCCCTAGAGCCCGGCAGGGCCAAAGCAGCTCACCCCCATTTTCCTGTCAGAGCCTTTCTTTGTCAGCAGGATGGGGCAGATTGCCCTGATAGCATGCAAAGTACAGGTAACAGATGAGAAGAGTCCATAGGCAAGGGTACCTTCTTTAACAATTAAACTTCGAACTCCATTTTTAGATGAAAAAGAGTTATCTAATAATTCTAGAGTAGGTTACAAATTATATGCTTTATTCTCATTCCTTCACTCATTCCTCAAATAATCATCACATGCAATAGAGATATTAAGAGTACCACTCCTAGAGTCAGACTATCTGGGTTCTAATCCCAAGCCACTTTTGTGTGTGTGTGCCTCCGTTTTTTCAAGTATAAAAGGGAGATAATGCATTAGAACACTTCTGTGAAGACTAAATTACATTTTTATTTAATTTCCTTACTTAGAACTTACATAAAACAATGTCTGATAATTTTTAAGGGCTAAATAACTGCCAGCTACTATCGCTCCTACGTACTCAGGGGCTGGCTGGAAACCAGAGACCTGAAGGAAAAAACTCCCTGGATTCCGAAGGCTTCCTTTTCAACAGAGAAGGTGACTATGTAAACAAATCATTAGGGCTGTGCTCTAAGTGCAGCACTGCAGACATGAAGAAGAGGCAATAGGATCACGAAGAAGGAGTATTTAACTCAGCCTGAGGATGCGGGAGAAAGCGTACTCCCTCCTCCAGGAGTCTAGTCTTTAGGGTAAATCGGAATTTGTCACGCAGGAAAGGAGCGGAAGGGCATTCCACGCTGCTCAGTAATACGTGTGAATGCTTGCGGAGAGGAGCGATGCAGGGGAGAATACAGCTGGGTCAGGCAGGCTGTAACTTGGGTTGGTACGGGGAGAAGGGGAGAAGAGCAGGGAAACATCAGCAGACATCTATCTGTGAAGTCCCTCATATTTCATGCTCCCCAGTTCTAACTTGATCCTGCGAAGTCCCCCTTTCTCTCCACCTGGAGTCTTACGAGGACACGCCAAGGAGAACTTCCAGCCTTAGAAGCATGGTTTCTTTGGGGCGTCTGGGTGGCTGTCAGTTAGGCGTCTGACTCTTGGTTTCGGCTCAGGTCATGATCTTATGGGTCTTGAGATCAAGCCTGTGAGGGCTCCCTGCTCAGCAGGGAGTCTGCGTCCCCTCTTCCTAAGCCCCTCCCCCCACTCATGTGCGCAAATGCACTCTCTCTCAAAAATAAATAAAATTACATCTTTATAAAAAAAGAAGCATAGTTTACTCAACAACAGGTGTGACAACATGCAGCATTATTTCCCCATTACAATAACTCAGATATTGTGGAGTGGACTATAATATTCACCTAACTTTTTGAGGATTTCAATGAAATGTAGAATATATAGTGGGATGCTTAGGGCTGGCTATGCCTCCCGCCCCCAAGAGCAGGCAGTTTTTCTCCTCTGCCAGTCAGGTCTCCCAGCAGAAAAACAGGAAAGATGGTGTGTCTGGGGAAAGCAGAAGAAACTTCTGTGACATCTCTTGTTCAAAGACAGCTTTGCAAAAATATTAGGGAAGCATAGAAGGATTTGGAGGGAGAGGTATTATAAAGTAGATTTACCTTGAGAAGGATCACCCTGGCTTTAGTGTGGCTCTAAAATAATAATAATTAATAATAATAAAAACTAGAAGCAGAAAGGCCAGTGCGGAGGTTATTTCCATAACCCAAACCCAAGATAGTCAGCTCTCCCTTCTGTTATTCTCAAACACCCTACACTTCTCTGGCATAATATCTGGCACTTTCTTCAGTGTATGTGCTACTCACTAAACTAGAAACCTCACGAAAGAAGAAACTGAATGTTATTTATTGCTATATCCCTGGTGCCTAGTCCTATTTCTGGTATATATATTAGTTGCTAAATAAATGGTTGTTAAATCACTGTACAAACAAATAGAACTAAATGGAACTGCGATGAAATTATCCTCAGAGGCCTCAAATTTTTCTTTGGAATAGCTAAAAAGATAAATATCTAATTTCATGGATGATTTGATGTTCCTTTTTATTGCTGGAATTTACACTCGTGAAATGATAGTTGTTGAGTTCATCTCAATTTTATTAATACCATTTGTTGGTTCTAAATTTACTATCCTTTTTACAGATGAGGGACTGAGAGGCTCAGAGAGAGGTTAAGTAACTTGCCAGGGTCACCCAGTCAGTAAAAGAAAAAGAACTTGACCTTGGGCCTGGCTAGCTGGAGCCTGTTTCCTTACTTACTCTGCTAGATTTTAGACTAAATGGGCCAACTAGAGAAAGCTTTGTGCAAGTCATGGCGTTTAATTGCCTTCCTCAAAGGAAGGGGGACTTCCACATAAAGTTTGAGATGGGGATGGGACATTCCAATTCTAGAGGGAAAATATGAGCAGAATCCAGTGTCTGGAGAATTCCTAGTACCCTAGGAGAAGAGTGAGTAAACCAATGTGGTTACTTAACCAAGTAAGTATATAGAATTTGGAGAGAAAAGAAAGAGTTAAAAGTGGGGCATCCAATTAGAGAAATGGGTTAGAGCCAGATGTGGTCAGGCCCATGCAGTCCAGGAGAGAAGTGAGCCACTGCAGCTCTCTAAGCAGTGAGAGGAGACCGCTGGAGCTGAATAAATGTGCATTGTTCCAGGCTGGAGCTTGTAAAGGTAACTTTGGGAAAGCCATCTGCTTTGCTTATCGGTTTCCTACCTTTAGAAGAACAGCATATTCACTCGGTCCCCTCCCTCAGCTTGTTAGGAAAGTAGCCTAGTTAATTATCACAACTTTACTGAACGTAATTATTATGACAGGTTTTTCCTTTCAACTTCAAATTCATCAGTGGGTATGAAAAATAAAATTGCTTTCCTCTGCTGGTTTCTCTGCTTCTGGCTTTTATGACCTCTTATGTACTTAAGGCCAAGTATTTGGCTAGTTCATGGAATCATACCCTGGATGGATGTATCGTTTGCCTCTCCATTACAAGACCAGAAAAAGATGCATCTGGCCTTCTTGGTTTCTAGCCGTCATGAGAATCCTCTTGGCTCCGGATTCACAATCTGTTGTGGATGTTAGTGGGAAGGTTTGAAGCTTGCTTCTGGTTCTCCAGGTCTTACAGAGTTAAAGGAAACGATGTGGGGGTGGGAGATATCTGGCTCCTTCCATTTGTTCCTCCCTCCCATTTCCTTAATGTTAGATGTTCACCAAGTTTGCCTGGAAGGAGGTTACAAGCCAAAACTTGCACATAGTTGGGTGAGGTCTGGAACACAGAACCCCAGTGCCAGCAACAGCAACCCCCTCCACCCCCGCCCGAAGGATTTCGACATTCACATTCCCACGTCGGCATACATAGGATATGGTTATATCCTAAACATCAAATGTAAGCTATGGAAACAATATGGAAAACACTCCTTGTATATTCTAAAACATGGTAATTGAAACCAGACTTTGGATCCTCATTTCTTCTAAATCCAGGTGAAAGTTCCTTATCCTTAGAAAGAAATGAATATGATCAAAGTGTTTTTTCTTGGACTTGGAAAATATTGCTCAGCCTCAGCTACATCTTGTCTGTTTGCACCTCCTCTGCCCCACACCCACCTCTTTTCTGCCCCTCTTTCACAGATTTCCCCAACCCTCCCTGTGCAGACTGCCCTACCCTATTCCCACTCACAGCGACATGACCTACAGGAACACACAAGGGTTATTTCCTTTAGTAGACTGGGCTCTCAATAATGTTCAACTGTTTAGGTTGGAGCTGTGGACTGACTTTGTCAAAAGCCATCTGGTGCTGAGACAAAACTGGGGAGAAGAGAACTTGCTAAGATCCGCAAGATGTGTGGCGAACCAAAGCTGTGAGTTTAATGAGGAAAGAAGAGATTAAGAGAGTTCTGGCTTTTTTGGCAAAAGTCCCAGTTGAACACAGGAATGCCCAGAGGCAAAAGAACTCAACCTACAATAAATTAATAAAACAGCCTATTGTTTCCGGCTTTGTTGTCAACACAGTAGAAAGAGGCCGCCTCTCAGTTTCCAGGAAATGAGCTCTCTCTCCTCCCAATTTTGCATGTAGGCATATGCCCAGTCTCCAGGGATCACAGAGGATGAAGTGCTCTCTGTAGGCCTTTCTCAGCTGTCTGGTAAACTGGTGATGTGCAGCGTTTCTAACAAAGATTCTTTCCTTTTGGGAAAGAATCTTGCACACCCTTCCCATGTGAATTGCCAGTGTGTCTGTGTGTTCGTCAATATAAAATTATATTATAAATAAAAAGCTATACATATAGCTTTCACTGGAAATAAATAGGAAAGAAAAATAGTCTCTATTTCCTCTATTTCTCCTTTTTAAAAAGTTTCCCATGAGTGAAAAAGTAAAATATCTTCTACAAGTGAACATCCATGAAAGCCATTCACCCTCCTTAATCCAACCATCGTACAGCATCAAAATATGTTTATTCAAATGGAATTTCTACTCAAATATTTTTGACGCGGAATTAGTCTTGTAATTTCAAAATCTTCTGTCTTTAAAAAAAAGTACCTTAATGACTCCGAAAGACAGAAAAAGTGAGAAAAACTAGTTGTAGTTGATAATAAGCTGACTGCATTTATCTCAGACAAGACGAATAGAGCCCTAATAGTTTCTTTTGTTTTGTTTTTTGTCTTTTTTTAAGATTTCATTTTTAAGTAATCTGCACACCCCATGTGAGGCTCGAACTCACAACCCCAAGATCAAGAGTTGCACACTCTACTGACTGGGCAAGCCAGATGCCCCCGACAGAGTCCTACTAGATTTGAACAGCCCTAAACAAGCCACTGCACTGGAAAGAAGTAGAAATGGACATATACATACTGGGTAAGCTCATTGTCTGGATTGTGACAGAGATGAGAAAGTCAGGACACATGAACTGGCTCCTGTTTTGGTAAGGGTAGAGAGTTGAAAACAATTTACAGCAGATAGGCTAATATAAGACTCAAAGCAGCAGTCAACCCCAGGTAAAAGAGGCAGAGAGCGATAGCTTACATAAGCTCTGAACCTAAGATGTGAGCTCCTGAGTGGAGAAGTAGGAATTTCAGACACAGCAGTAGAAAGGACTATGAACATGTAGTTGGGCTAAATATTGCTTTTCCCCATTCCTGCAGGGATCTGGAAAGCATCCCTGGTCTGTAGCAGATGGGGGACTCTGAAGGGGAGAGATGGAATAAAGCGGACACCTGAAGCAGGAGGAAGAAGGGAAGATACAAAGAAGGGCAGGGCAGCCCTGGAAGAGGAGCCAGAAGGAACAAGGGAGGCTCCCATCGTGCCTTCCATTAAGGCTTCAGCAGAAGATAAGGAAATCTAAGCCACATCAGTGAAGGGAGGACAGCAGGAAGGCCTTTTGGGGGAGATTTGTGGTGTGGATTCACTCAATGTTGACGAGAGCGGCTCCCCAGAGACAGATAGTGAGGTAGAGACTAGTTATTAATGGAATCAGGATGAACTCAGGGAGTGTCATTTGTAATCATTTAAATTCCAGGAAATAGAAGAGCTTCAGATCATCAATATAACTAGATTACTTAAAGCCTATTTCAAAGAAAAAGACTAGGTCTACAAAAATTAATCTGTGGCAATTCTGTTTAGCAGGCCAAGGCCAATGTTTCAGTTCTTCAAAAATGACAATGAAAAGAAGCCATTTGTGCTCAGGTAAAAGGACATTGTGATGTTTTAACAGTTGCGGGAAAGTAAAAACACATTTGGAATTTATATGTAGAGAAAACAGGTGAGAAAAAGTTATAGAAAGAGAAGTAGATTTAAATGCCCACAGTGTACTTTTCCATTAGAGATGGAAAAGGTACAACAAGACAGCCAAAGTCATGATGGAAGGATGAACGGAAAGGGAGGGAGGGAGGGATGGATGGATGGATGGATGGATGGATGGATGGATGGATGGATGAAGAGGTCAAATGACTAATGGGTAAATGCAAAAGATGGGGCAATGTGCAGAAAAATCCATTTAGGTATTTTAAGAGAATAAGTCTCCAGTTTCACATCCTTTTAAAAATAGAATTTTATACCATCTTTGTGATGGCAAAACTAAAACATATTTATGCAGACGGTCCAATTCACATCAAAATGAGAAGAGGCCTACACAGCTGGGCCAGTTAACATGAATGAACAACTAAGCCAGTAACATCTGCCAAGATGAATTTAGAGGAGGCTCCAGAGGTAAGAGGAGAAGGCAGAGAAGAGGCTTCCGGAAGAAAATGAGAAAAATAAAGGTGGTGAATTTAGGATGTAGGAGTGAGAGTGGAAGGGTCAGAGAGCAAAACATTCTAATAAATGCAAGAAAAGAGAAACCTAGCAGGAATTACAGAACTCGGGAAACAAAACGGAGATGCATGAATACATATTACAGAAGAGAGTTTTATTTTGTTTTGTTTTGTTTTTTAAGACCATGCCAGCCTGCGGGCCAGAGAGGCTGCTGGCTGCCAGCCTCTTGAAGCCTTTGCAATGTGCTGATGTGCTGAGCCACCCAGCTCCAGGGTCTGGCCTTCAGCCCTTCGAAAAGCTGGATTTTGTCAGCACTGGGACTAGGTCCAAAGCCCAGGCTCACAGAGATGTAGAAACCAGAATGCCGATGGATACACGCACAAGTACACTCTTTCCCACAGACAGTCTCCAGAAGAAAGCAAACAACTGGAAGATCACTTGGAGAAGGTGGCACTGGCCCAAGAGAAGTCCTAAAAGCCCAGACCACAGAGCACATGGGTTTGTCACGTGCCAGCCATGTGGCCTTGAGCACTTGATTTGATCTGTGTCTCAATTTTCTCATCTGGAAAATGGGACATTCCAGTTATCTATTCCTGTACCTCAGTCCAAAATTTAATGACTTAACTCAATAATCTCTCTTTTTTTTCTTTTCTTTTGAATCTGCCATTCGGCAGGACTTGGCAGGGACAGCTTGGATATATAACATGTGGCATTCGTTGGAGTGGCCCAATGTGGGGCTGGAGGATCCATTTACAAGATGGCAAGTTGCTACTGCCTGTTGTTTGGGGCTCAATTGGGACTATGGTCCCAGGGTTCAGTTCCTCGATGTGGGCCTTTCCATAGGCTTCTTTCTGAGGCTTCCTTAAACTTTGGTGGCTGGATTCTAAGAGGAAGCATTCCCCGGGGAACAGAAAGTAAAAGCCATCCATCTCCCAAGGCTTGTGCCCAGAAAAGGTCACAAGCCTTATTCTATTAGCCCAGCAGCCACAGTGCATAGATTCAAAAAGGAGAGGCCATAGGGCCATACACACCTCTCAATGGGGAACATGTCAAAGAATTGTAGGGTGATGCTTCAAACCACAAGAGTCCGCCCTCCGGCCACACATTATTGACATTCTTCTCACATGCAAAATACACTCACCCTCCCAAGACCCCCATTAGGGCATCAAACTTCTTTTTGTTTTGTACTGTTTCTGTCTCTTTAGGTCAAGCTGGTATTCCACTAAACAGTTTCCTTACAAACATTGTGGGTTTTGTATAAATCAGATTGGGGTCATTCTCTTCGACAAAAGCCCTAACTGCAAATCTCTTCAAAATAAGTCCTTCTTTCCTTGGGCTCCCCATGAGGCTGCCATGATTCAAACACCCTTAGGATACTTAGAAGCCTTTGTTTTGAATGAGGAGCATCGAAGAGGCATCCTTTCAAAACCGTAGAGGACCTTTTGTCTGTCTGAAATGTTCTACTAGGCACTGCTTTCAGATCTTTCTGAAGTCTAACAAAGGATTTGATAGTCCTCCCCTGGATCTGATCTTTGGCCTGAGGCCCTTTCTTCATTTGAGAATTGCACGTCATCTGGAGAAGTTAGAAGAGAATCCAGCAAGTCCTGGTTTCTTTATATTTAACAATTTGTTCTTTAGCTCCCTATCTCTTCTTTTTTTTTTTTTTCTTTTTTACCATAGGCAGTGAGAAGAAACCAGGCAACACTTCTAATATGCTTCCTGAAAGTCTCCTTAGCTAGAGCATTCATTAGGTACATTTCTTATTTTCCACACTACTTCAGGTGACCGTGCTACCAAAGCTTCCACCACTGAATAACAAGGATCCCTTTCTTCTACTTCCAATAACATTTTCCTTAATTTCCTTTCTGCCCTCACCAGCAGCTTCCCCCAGGCTCTACAGGCTTCTGCCAACGTCCTCCTCGAGGCCCGGCCACCTTCTCCCCTCCACCTGGTCTCAAACCAATTCCACATGTTTTAAGTCTTTGATATACAGAGCCCCACCGGTAGGTACCAAAATCATCTTGGTTTCTTATGAATCAATTAATAATTTACTCCATTAATAACTATGTCCTTAATAGAACTATTGTGATGATCAGCTCAGTGCCTAGACTACGCTGGTGGCATATAATAAGGACTCGGTAAAGGTTTTCTGTTATTTAAATGCTTGTAATGTATGTTTGATGTACTGCTTGAAAATATTCAATATTGCTACAGAAGACAAGAAAACAAATGGGATGCGTGAGTCTCATAAGACATTCCGTGTGTGTGTGTGTGTGTGTGTGTAATTTAGCAACTTGGATGACATATTTAGACACAGAACACATAAGTGAGCATAATAAGTGTTTGATATGCTTTACTTACATTTTCTGGATAAAAAGAAGAAATAGGATGGAAGATAAAAGAGATAAAAAGGATGGAAGGATCAAATAACATTTGGTCATGGATATTATGATTTTAAGTATATATTCATGATACACTAAAACATGAGATATATGAGACTCTCTGTTCATGAAGGCTAATTGACCATCCCCTGATGACATCCATCCTGGCCCCTTGTGTTTTCTGCCCATAGCTGCTCAGTAGGCTAATTGATAAGCTACAGCTGTGTCTTTCCAATAAAATAAGTGCTTGTCATTGAGTCCTGATACTTTCTGTCTTATTGGACCTCCTTACTCAAACCTCAAGTCTGGTTCTTATAATCACATTATTAGCAGAGAAGGTTCAAGTGAGAGAGAGATGGAATGTCATGTGACCATTGTGTAACTCAGAAATTTGGTGGTGTGGTCTTTCCCCCACTCTCACACCATATCTACATATGTTCATTTATCCCATTCCTTTCCCCTTGTGTTGTGGGACCCACCACAAAAGATCTGTTGAAGTCCTCATCCCACATACGCATGAATGTGAACATTTTTTTGAAAGTAGGGTCTTTGCAGATGGAATCAAGTAAAGATGAAGTCATACTGGATTAAGGTGGGCCCTAACTCTAAGACACATAGAGAAACACACACAGAAGGAGAATGTCCTGTGTGGATGCAGGCAGAGACTGGAGTGATGCATTTACAAGCCAAGGAACACCAAGGATTGCCAGGAACCAACAGAAGCTAGTAACAGTTCCTGGGAAGGTCCTCCCCTTGAGCCTTCAGAGGAACATGTACCTACTGACATCTTGATTTCACACTTTCAGCTTCCAGAACTATGAGAGAATAAATGTCTGGTTTTAAAGCTGTGCAATACGTAGTATTTTGGTATGGCAGCTCTAGGAGACTAAGAAATCTTGCTTCTTGCTGTGAGTTTTAAACTGATCTGCGAAAATAAATCAGGTTACTTGAGTATCTTAAGGTGGTCTGTGGATCTTTCTGTTTTGTGACTCTTCATGTAGCCATGTAGCCAGGTGATAGTGTACTTGGTGATTCCCACAGCATCGACGTTTCCCACACACAAGTCATATACAGTCATGTCTGCTTTGGATAGTCCCTAAAGGGGCACTGCCAGCTTCAGGCCCCTGGAGTTTTCATGCTCTGTCCTCTAGGCAACTGGTTTTCAACATTTAGTATCACCTGGGGATCTTGTTTGATTTTTTTTTATGATATAATTAAGATATAATTTGATATAATTGTACACTTTAATTTTTTTTAAGTAGGCTCCATGCTCAACACAGGTCTTGAACTCACAACCCTGAGATTAAGAGTTGCACACTCTACCGACTGAGCCAGCGAGGCACCCCAGTAACATTGTGTATTTTAAGGTGTACAGTATGTTGATTTGATAAACTTACATATTGCAAAATGATTACCACCATAAAGCTGGTTAAGAACTCCATTACTTCACATAATTACAATTTCTTTTTTTTGGTGAGAACAATTAAGATCTATTCTCTTGGCAATTTTCAAGTATATAATATAGTATTGCTAACTATAATCACCATGCTGTACTTAGATCCTCAGAACTTACTCATTTTATAACTGGAATTTGTGCCCTTTGACCAACATCTTCCCACTTCTCCTACTCTCCACCCCCTAGTAACTACCATTCTACTTTCTGTTGCTATGAGTTTGGCTTTTTTAGATTCCACATATAAGTGAGATGATACAGTATTTATTTTTCTATCTGACTTATTTCACTTAGCATAATACCCTCAAGTTTCATTCATATTGTCACAAGTGGCAGGATTTTTTTCTCATGGCTGAATAATATCCCACCGTGTGTGTGTGTGTGTGTGTGTGTGTGTGTGTGTGTGTGTATCAGCGTGGATTTTTTTGGTGGGGGGGTTATAGACAGATGCTTATTTAAAAATATGACCCACCAAATCAGCGTTTTCCATCAGCTTAGGGTGCAGAAACCTTCACAGTCTTCACAATCTCTTACTTCAATGTTGCCTTCGTGGGAGCCTTAGTGGCAGCCATTGCTATCTTTTTAGATGTTTGCTTAGTCCTTTTTGCTTCCTTGGAAGCCCTGATGGCTGGTTCTCATTGAGCCTTCATAACTTCAGGTTGCTGATTATATCAGCAAGAGATGCACCAGTGATGGCCCTCTGGAATCTGACTGCACGGCAGGTTCTTTTGAACTTCTTCTAACTGTCCCTTTTTGTGGTTTCTTCTGTAGAGGATAGTCCAGTTTATCTGCTGAGGATTCCTCTTGGAAAGGAACACCAACTTGCATTTTGCATTAAGAAATTGGAAAATCTTCCCATCGGTCCTGGAGTAGCACCTGCTGTGTCTGGGGTGAGATATAGTTATATCTCACATCTTTATCTGCTCATCCATTGACAGATGCTTAGGCTGTTTCCATATCTTGCCTATTGCAAATAATGCTGCAATGAACATGGATGTGCAAATATCTCTTCAAAATCTTGATTTCACTTCATTTGGATTTGTGCCCAGAGTGGGATTGCTAGATCATATGGTATTTCTATCTTTAATTTTTTGAGGAACCTCCATACTATTTCCTGTAGTGGCTGCACCAGTTTATATTTCCACCAACAGTGCATAAGAGTTCCCTTTTGTGGGGGAGCTTGTTTAAACACAGATTTCCTCCCCCCCAGATTCACACACACACTAAGGTACAATTCAGTAGAGGTTGAAGACATTACTGGTGCTTGCCCACATATGTAATTCTCCCCTCCTTCCTGGCCTAAGGAACACTATCCTTACTAACTCCTCTGGACTTAGGCAGGGCTGCATGACTGCATTGGTCTAGACAATAAAACATGACCAGAAACTGACACATGCCACTCATTTAGACAGAGGCAGTAACAAACTCATTTTTTCCTAGTTTTTCTCCATTTATCCCTCTTCTCATGCTTCCACAAGTGCGGAGCCCTCATTTGAGGTGGAGGGGCTCCAGGATTAAAGCAACTTGGTTCAGTGAGTCATTGAATGGAAGCAGGCTAGTCTGGAGAGTTGCCAAGCATGTGTCTGAGTTTGGATTACCAAGAAATAAACTTCTGTTGTATTAAGCCCTGAAAATTTGGGGGCTGTTTGTTACCACAGCAGAACCTATTTAGTTCTGACTCGTAGATGTGAAGTCAGGTCCAGAACATTTTCTTTTTCTGCCATAGAGGTCCATGGACCATGTTTTGAGAAACATTATTAGGCTGACCATTCACCATCGTCTATTCATGGTCTTTTTCCAAACAGGAAGCAACATAGTTTAGGTGTTCTCTTATAATTCTCTTGGAATCACACTACTGACTGGTTTCCCATCTCTTCCTTCCAGATCATTTCCGTGCACATTTTGGTTGCCTTCCAAAGCAAGTATGCATGGTCTCATTGTTCACTCAATTGTTGGTGTTTTGGCAAATTTCTTTTAGTCTGATTATTATCTTATCGGGAGTACATTCTTGCCACCCCCGTATAGTGAAAATAAAATATCCACAAAAAAAGGAAATAGATGAAGCTCTCGAGAGAGGAGCAAGATGGCAGAGGAGTAGGAGGCTGAGATAGTGTCAGATCCCAGAAGTTCTGCTAGTTATCAAACCACTCTAAACACCTACAAACTTAACAGGAGATAGAAGAGAAGAAGAACAGCAATTCTAGGAACAGAACATCGACCACTTTCCGGAAGGTAAGACGTGTGGAAAAGTGAATCCAAAGCGACGGGAAGATAGACCATGGGGGGAGGGGCTGGCTCCCAGCAAGCTGCAGAGCAGCGGAGCACAAAATCGGAACTTTTAGAAGTCTGCTCCACTGAGGGACATCGCTCCTGAGGCTGGGGGGGGGGGTAGCCCTTGTGGGGACAGTGTGATTTCAGGACCTGTGGGATCACAGAAAGACTGGGGGTTTCTGAGGGTGGCAGAGCTCCCAGGTATTAGAACAGGGAAGCCAACAGCAGAGATCGAGTCGAACAGTGGGCTACCAGCTCAGGCTTACCTTAAACCATGATCCAAGGCACAGTCAGGCCACTGCTCTTCGAGCAGGGACCCCACAAGGGGCAGATCCAGAGAGACCCTCTCCTTCCTCCTCCAGGAGGAGCGGCACTGGAGCGGCGGCAAGGATCGGCTGGGTTTGGAGACTCCAAATGGGGCCGCACACCAGAGATAGAAACGCTTGGTCACCGGCTGGCTGTGCTCGGAGTGCGGCCAGAGACCAGGGAGACGGGAGGGATTGACTGCTTTTCTCTGACGGCGCCCTGAGGAGTGGGGCCCCGAGCTCTCGGCTCCTACGGGCTGGAGATTGGGAGGCTGCCATTTTCATTCCCCTCCTCCAAAGCTGTACGGAAAGCGTTCAGGGAACAAAAGCTCCTGAAAGCGAACCTGAGCAGATTACCTAGCCTAGCCCCTGGCAAGGGTGGTGCAATTCTGCCTCGGGCAAAGACATTTGAGAATCACTGCAACAGGCCCCTCCCCCAGAAGATCAGCAAGAATATCCAGCCAAGACCAAATTCATCGATCAATGAAAACTGCGGAACTCCTGAGTTAGGAAAAAGCAACACATAGAATTCATGGCTTTTTTTCCCCATGATCCTTTAGTCTTTCAGAGTTAAGTTTTTTAAATTTTATTTTTTTCTTATTGTATTTTTTTATTTTATTTTTCCTCTTTCCAATTTTAACGTTTTTAACTAGTATCTTATCAATACCTTTTAAAAACTCTTTTCTAATTTTCACTGTTACATACAAATTTTATCCCCTGATTGTATTTAACCTTATTTTTTTGTATACATATAGGGTTTTTTTTTTCTTTAAAGTTTTGGGATACGATTTCTTCTAATAGATCAAAATATACCCGAAATCTAGCACACGGCTTGGATCTAGTCTCCAGCCTGATCACATTCTTTCCTCTTTTATTCTTTTTTTTCTTCTCTTTTTTCAACCAACTTCTTATCAATTCCTTTTTTAGAATCTTTTTTAATTTTCATCTTTACACTCATATTCCATCCCTTCCTAGTATTTACCCTTATTTTTGTATAAGTTTTTCTTTCTTTAAAATTTTGGGAGGTAGTTTCTTCCAACAGATGAAAAACACCCAAAATCAGGTGTGGGGCTATGTTCTAATCACAAGTCTAATATATATATACATATATATTTTTTTTCTTTTTCTCTTTTTTATTTATTTTATTTCTTTTCCTCCCCTCCCCCCTTTTTCTTCAACCCCTGGTTTCTGCTCCCTTCTGAGGAGGGATTGCTACCTTTTAGTATTTTGCTCTCTCATTCATCTATTCTTATCTCGATAAAATGACAAGACGGAAAAACTCACCACAAAAAAAATGAACAAGAGGCAGTACCGACGGCTAGGGACCTAATCAATACGGACATTAGTAATATGTCAGAAATAGAATTCAAAATGACAATTATCAAGGTGCTACTGGGCTCGAAAAAAGCATGGAAGATATCAGAGAATCCCTGTCTGGAGAAATAAAATCCCTTTCTGGAGAAATAAAAGAACTAAAATCTAACCAAATTGAAATTAAAAAAGCTATTAATGAGGTACAATAAAAAAATGGAGGCTCTTACTGCTAGGATAAATGAGGCAGAAGAGAGAATTAGTGATATAGAAGACCAAATGATGGAGAATAAAGAAGCTGAGAAAAAGAGAGACAAACAACTACTAGACCACGAGGGGAGAATTCGAGAGATAAGTGATACCATAAGACGCAACAATATTAGAATAATTGGGATCCCAGAAGAAGAAGAAAGAGAGAGAGGGGTAGAAGGTATATTGGAACAAATTATTGTAGAGAATTTCCCTAATTTGGCAAAGGGAACAAGCATCAAGTTTCAGGAGGCACAGAGAACCCCCCTCAAAATCAATAAAGATAGGTCTACACCCCATCATCTAATAGTAAAACTTACAAGTCTTAGTGACAAAGAAAATCCTGAAAGCAGCTCGGGACAAGAAGTCTGTAACATACAAAGGCAGAAATATTAGATTGACAGCAGACCTATCCACAGAGACCTGGCAGGCCATAAAGGACTGGCACGACATATTCAGAGCACTAAACAAGAAAAATACGCAGCCAAGAATACTATATCCAGTAGGCTGTCACTGAAAATAGATGGAGAGATAAAAAGCTTCCAGGACAAACAAAAACTAAAAGAATTTGCAAACACCGAGCCAGCCCTACAGGAAATATTGAAAGGGGTCCTCTGAGCAAAGAGAGAGCCTAAAAGGAACATAGACCAGAAAGGAACAGAGACAATATACAGTAACAGTCACCTTACAGGCAGTACAATGGCACTAAATTCATATCTGTCAATAGTTACCCTGAATGTAAATGGGCTAAATGCCCCAATCGAAAGACACAGTATCAGAATGGATTAAAAAAACAAGACCCATCGATATGCTGTCTACAAGAAACTCATTTTAGACCCAAAGACACCTCCAGATTTAAAGTCAGGGGGTGGAAAACAATTTATCATGCTAATGGACATCAAAAGAAA
>CM052896.1:90386947-90614796 GCA_028534135.1 Potos flavus | reverse complement strand
GAGCTACCCTACAATCCAGCAATCGCACTACTGGGTATTTACCCTAAAGATACAAATGTAGTGATCCGAAGGGGCACGTGTACCCGAATGTTTATAGCAGCAATGTCCACAACAGCCAAACTATGGAAAGAACCTAGATGTCCATCCACAGATGAATGGATAAAGAAGAAGTGGTATATATATACAATGGAATACTATGCAGCCATCAAGAGAAGAAATCTTCATTTCAAGAGAAATGAAATCTTGCCATTTGCAACAACGTGGATGGAACTGGAGGGTTTATGCTAAGCGAAATAAGTCAATCAGAGAAAGACAATTATCATATGATCTCTCTGCTATGAAGAATTTGAGAGGCGGGGCAGGGGGTCATGGAGGGTGGGGGAGGGAAATGAAACAAGATGGGCTCAGGAAGGAGACAAACCATAAGAGATTCCTAAACTCACAAAACAAACTGAGGGTGGCTGGGGGGTAGGAGTGGGTAGGGATAGAGTGGCTGGGTTATTGACATTGGGGAGGGTATGTGCTATGGTAAGTGCTGTGAAATGTGTAAGCCTGAGGATTCACAGACATGTACCCTGGGGCAAATAATACATTATGTGTTAATAAAAAAAAAAATAAATAAATAAAATATAAAATAGTTATTAAAAAAAAAAAGAAATAAAGGAAGCATCCAAAAAAAGTAATAGAAGAACGAGAGCAGGAAAAAATTACATGATCATAGTGTATAGAAAGAAGTAAACCATAAACATTTGCCGAGGGTAGATCTTACGTTAAGTGTTCTTATCACAAAATAATAATGACAACAATAAGCATAATAAAAAGGGCAGGAGGAAACTTCTGGAGGTGATGGATATGTTCATGGCACAGATTATGGTGATGGTTTCATGGGTGTAAACTTATCTCCAAATTCATCAAGTTGTATATATCAAACATGTACAGTTTTTTGTAAGTCAATGCTACATCAATAAAGTGGCTTAGAAATAAAAAAGAACCTGCCAGGTGAAAAATAAGATGCAACAAATCAAAGAGGGCATTAAAAAGAGGACAGAGAAAATGCAAAGAACCACCTAAATGAACAAAAATTGAAAAGTCCAACTAATCAAATCCAAGCTACAGAATGTAAATGTCAAAGGCCATTAGTAACAAATACTCATGACAACACTAGTAACAGCGGCTCTCATTTATAGAGCATCTGCTATCCAGGCATTGTGCTATGCCTTTTGTCTTCATTTCCTCTCATCCTTACAACCACCACAGAGTAAATTTTCTTACCACTAAGATGAAAAATTAGGTTGGAAGACATTCAGTAGTTTATTTAGGGTCACACTGGAGAGTAAATGGCAGAACCAGATTCAAAGCCATTTCTGTCTTGCTCCAAAGCTTTGGTCTTTTCCAGTGTATCACATGACCTCCCAATAACATAGAAGATAGGATGAGAAAGCAGGGATAAATATAAATATGAAAATGTGTTGTAAAAGAAAGGCCTAGAACAAGGGCTCCACCATTCCAGTCAATTCAGAAGGCGAATGAAACTGGAAGGCGATTTAATTTTTTTTTTTCCTCTTTTTATGCATCAAATCTGGGAGCTAAAAAGGTAGGATTTTTGTGGGAATATGCGTGGTCACAAGGATGAAATGGAAGCCTCAACTCTCGTTTCCTACATATAATACTAAGAGCGGTGGCAGCAAGAAGGAATTTCAAATGAGATTTTGGAAAAGGTGATGGTATTGGAAGTAAATCAAAGTGGCCCCCAAATCCAAACATTTAGAATCCCTCAGTAAGAACGCTTAACTTAAAGGTTACTTATTTAGCACACATGCTAACGGTCCCCCAAAAAGGCATTGGGCCAAGGAACCTTAAGAACCTTAAAAGGAATAAAGCTATTTTATTAATGATAAGGAAATAACTGAAAATAATTTATCAAAATGAGGGATATTTTACAGAGGTATATGACAGATGATCAAATTAACTTCAAACAAGAAGAAATAAATATGTAAGAAGAATGATCAAGCTGATGAAAGCCCTTTTGGCTTTAGAAAGGATAAGAGAATGGCAGGACATGTTTTAAAAAATGATACAAAGAAAACTCAAAGGAAGGAAGAAAGCCAAAGTCTTTTTTGAAAACAAATAAATGCTCCCAGCTGTGAGTAATGGCTAATGAAATGCACAGAAAAAGGGGGGAAAGGAAGAAACTGGAGCCAAAAAAACAAATAAATGAACAAATAAGAAAAGTCAGAGAGAAAGTCAAGGTAATGAGAGAAGAAGAAGGAGATCAAATAAGAGTGAAATATCTTCTGCAAAGATTTTAGTGTTCAAAGAGCAGAGAGAAGGGTGATGGCTTAAAAGAAAGGCAATAAAATTGGAGAAAAGTGAAGAAACTGGGTTTAAAAGTTAGACACACAGGCTTCTCTCCTAGCCCTGCATCTTAGGCAATTTTCTTCTTCTTCTTTTTTTTTTTTTTTCCTTTTTTAAAGGAGCTTTCTTAACTCTCTATGCCTCAGTTTCTCTTTATGTATCAAATTGGATAAAAAGGAGATTTTTATCCTTATGTCACATTGGCTAGTCCGGACTAGAGATGATACAAAATGAGGAGTAAAATGAGATGGCACGTATGAGCTTTTTAACATGGGGCCTGGCTCATCAGGAAGAGTCAATAAATGTTCATGGTTCATGATTAATTATTTATGATAACCTTGGAAGATAAAAACCAACAAACAGCACACTGAAAGAGAAACTGCAGATAGTACAGAAGATGTTTGAGGAACTATTTCAAGGGGAAAAAATGCACAGAGATGTGGACTCATGCTTGAGAACCAATTAAAAAACAAAGGACAACTCTCAAATAATTTATTTAACAAATACAGCTCAAAAAGTGAGCTGTGCTGTTGAGTTGTTTATTGACGGGAAAGGACTCCTGGGTCTAGCAGACTTACTGCTGGGTTCTTAATAAGACAACTGAGAATGTCCAGCATTCTGCCTTCAGTGAAGTATGAGAGAAGACTGAAACAAGATCCACAATGAAATAATGAGGGTGAACAATAGCTGCTTGAGGAAAGAGGAAACATATTAACAACTTGTGGTCACATCCTAAATGCCCATCGATAAAGGGTAGTTAGCTAAATAAATTATGGTACATCTAGATCCTGGGAGACTGCTAAAAAGACTATAATGGTTCTCTGTGTGCTGACATGAAGAAACCCTTTTTTGGAGTTTAGTAATAAAGTGCAAAATACTGTGTATATTAAAATGCCTTATTTTATGAGAATATTTTAGATGATTATACGTACATACATGAACCAGATACACAACAAAGCGTCTGGGAAATGGGCCTGGGGAATGGGAGGGATTTTTCCTTTTTATTATTTACCGAGAGGAAGGTAAAATGATACCGTGTTTAAAAACCCAGGATCTGCATCACTTAAGGAACCTTGAGTAAGTTAATTAACCTCTCTGTGCCTGGTTTACACATCTGTAAAATGAGGGACACTAGCCTGATAAGGCTGTCACAAGGATGAAATGAGATCGTGAACACTTTATCCAAATACCACTCAGAACAGAACCAAGTACCGAGAACTGTCCATCACACAGTCAGCTAGCTGTTAGTGGTATTATCGCATCTCTGTAACGTTTGAAGTCATTCAGCCACAGTGGGAGTGAGTTCTGCAAATTGTTAAAAGCCCAAAGGAGGAGAATGGAGAAAATTAATGAGGTTATAAAAATAAAGAGGAGTTTTCTAAAGTGTCAGCATCATTTTGTTAACTTTTCCACAAAATCTCGCATTGCAATTGGCATTGTATTAAATTTATGGATTTGTTGAGGGAGAACAGTTTTCACACTGCTAAGCCTTCATATCCAAGATCAAGGCACGTCTTCAGGTTTTTTCCTTATGTTTTCAGTATAATTAAAACTTCTTTTCTTTATTTGGGTCTTCACATTTTTTGTTTGTTCCAAAATTCTTTTTTATATTAATATTATAAATGGGATCTTTTCTTCCATTATTTTGTCTTACTTGATCTTGTTTATATATAGGAAAGCTATGAGGGGGATGAGCCCTACCAGATAAAATGTATTATGGAACTACGATAATTAAAAACAGTTTGGTGCTGAAGAGGAAATGAGAAGATCAAAGGATAGAATAGAGAACCCAGAAATAGACTCTAATTCATGTGGGAATTTAACATATTCAAATCAAAATGAGAAATATGAATTAACCTGTAAATCACAATGCAAAACTAGCCTACCAGATAAATGCCAAAAGATAAATGCTTTCCTCATTCTTTTTACCAAGTAAATCCAAATTAATCTGAGATTTTTAAACTAAAACCATAAAATTAATCAGAGATTTTTTTTAAGTCGACTTAGTATAGGAATAGAAGGCATAGATGGATTTATAATCTTGAATAAGACAATTTCTAGGCAATACATAGAAAGCCTAGACATCATAAAGGAAATTAAAATGTTTATGTGGTCAAATTAATCCAAACACCTGTTTAGAAAAAACCTATAAAGTCAAATAACAACAAACCAGAAATATATTTTCAACAGAGACAAAAAGGGCCGTTTTCCTTAATTCACTAAGAGTTTGTGCAAATCAGTTAGGAGAAAACCTGACAACCCAACTGAAAAATAAAATGAATGAAGGCAATCAGCTCATGACCACGGTGGGTACAAAAGAACTTCTACTCTGCAATGAACACCAGGAGCAAAGGCAGAGCACAAACAAGTCCCAACAATCAGGCAGGACCTCGGGGAAGACAGACGGGATGGAGGACCAGACATCTTACTTGGCAGGACACAGAACGTGAATGGCTCATGAGCTGTAACCCACAGCTTTTCTATGCTTTTTTTTTTTTTTTTTTTTTTGCTAGGATGATACTGGCTTTCATGTCAGCATGGTCTAGTAAATCAAACCCATGTGGTTGAGCTCGTCGTGAGGAATGGAGAATTACTTCTTAGTTTGGTGCTCTCAAGTTTCAACTTTAAAAAGAACTGTATCCTGGTGTAGTTGTTGCCTACACCGGACGGTTTCCTCCTTCCCGTCCCCTTCTGATGGCAAGTGTTCCATCCCCTGTGCTGAAATGTTATGCTAACAGCTTTGTAATGTAACACGTTCCGTGGAGGGTCTCTGCTAAAGTGTGGGTATTCTTTCTGAAACCTCTTAAGGTTTTTCAATGCCGATTCTCTGGTGTGATACTTTTTCTTTTAAGTATAGGTTGTCCCTGCTATTTCTATGTACAAGATTTTCCATTTCTTTTCTAGAGCCTTCACCCTCATATAATACTGTGGCATATTTGTCACAATAACCTTTTCATGCGTGATCCTGTTTCGTTATTTGAAAATCTTTCTCTTAGCGGACCACCACCTTTCTTTCTCCCAGTCTTTGGGCATGGAAGCTTGCTCCCTAATAACTGATCACATTGCATCTTCTTAAAGTTGAGACCTGAAAGCACAAAACTGTAAAATAATTCCCAAAGTAAAATAAGACTGCCAGCATTCTCCATTCCCTGTGAAACATACTGCCTGGTGTTTTGGCTCTTCTCTTTAAGGCTGATGGGTTGAGTGTCTCTGCCACCAGCTACTCAGAAATCAACACACAGGGCAGATCAGTTGCTCTCCTGTTTAGTTACACTTAGTTGCATTTAAAAGGTAACAGCTAGGGGTGTCATTAAGCAACTGCCTCCAGCTCAGGTCATGATCCCAGGACCCTGGGATCGAGCCCCGCATCGGGCTCCCTGCTTAGCGGGAAGCCTGCTTCTCCCTTTCCCATTCCCCCTGCTTGTGTTCCCTCTCTCGCTGTGTCTCTCTCTGTCAAATAAATAAATAAAATCCTGAAAAAAAAAAAAGGTAACAACTAAATGAAAGAACTCTTCCTACAGGGACCCTTTTATTTCCCACCGTCAGGAAAGTGATTCACCATGCAAATACTAAGATATAGAAAGAACCTAAGGATTGTTAATATCCCCATCGGCCACCATTTTGGTAATAATATAAATATAATTAAACATGTAATTTGTACATATCTATAGCTTGTGTACATATCAGAGAACACACAAATATATATTTTATAAATTTTATATCAATAAAATAGTATAGAGAGAGACATGTTATAACATTTAACACTTATGGAACATTTAGTTTGTGATGGATGTTGTTGAGCTCTTTATATATACTGTCTTATTTGATCCTCTCAATTACTTTATTGGATTAGAACTACCATAAGCACCACCTGTGGTTGATTTCTAAGGCCCACAAACTCTTTGACAGTCCTCCCATTGAGAGGTGAGGTCATGAGTTGCCCATTCCCACTTTTTGTAAACTCCCTTTCAGAGCCCAGGGCTGCCATTGTGAGAACCCAACCACCCTGCCGGAGAAACCACCTGGAGCGGCTCTGAGCCCATTTGAGGAGGGAGAGGGGCACAGCTGAGCCCAGCCTTCCTTCTGGTCCCATCAAAGTGCTAAACCCGAAGAGAATTCTTCCTGGACCCTCTAGACCAGAGCAGCTGCCAGTTGAATACCATCAAATGACCTAGTCAATGCCACATGGAGCAGAAGAATTGCCAGTAGAGCCCTGCCTAAATCACTGACTCACAAAATCATGAGAGTGAATAAAATGGTCATTGCTTTAGGCCACTAGCTGTTGGGTGATTTGTTATACAGCCATAAATAACTGGAACTCTCTATTCCAAATGCAGAAGCAAAATCACAGTGAATAAAGCAAGGTGTTCTGAATCACACGCCTAATTAATAGTGCAGCTGAGATTCCAACTCAAGCAGCCTGCCTCAAAAGCCTATAATCTTACCCACTCCACTGAATTATTTTAAAATTATAATTAACTTTTGGAGATGGGGCATATATAACATCTTGATTCTTCTTCGTGTCTAGTCTAATTCCAATGTAATGAAGAATTTGTGCCAAAGGCATATATCCTCTCTGCATTCACAGTTATCTATTTATGCTTATTTCCACATCCCTCTGCATTTTAAAATGTGACGAATTTCTGCAACAGATTTGCCTGTGCTTATTTTGAGACAGTAAGATAGAGATCCTCATTTCTCTTTTGCCCTTTAGCATAGATCATATCAGCAGTGCCGCTTAATACCAAAGGGCAGGCTAATTCTGGGACTCAGGAAGCTGATTTCTATAGTATTAAATGTGGTTTAGTAATTTTCCAAGGAGACAGAGACTCTGAGGTCTTGGTAGTTTCCCTGATAAGCTATCATCCCATCTATTTTATATTAGCATGTATTGTTTACTGAAAAGGGTTAGGAAGGAGGCAAAAAGGAGACTCAATCCCAGCTTCTTGACAGGCAAATAGTTCTGTACCTGCAGCCTTTCTGGAGCCAAAAAGGTCAGGGGTCGAGGACCCAGAGGTACTGATGAAATCAAGGGACTTCAGCTAATTAAACACTCGGCAATATACACTGTGGTGTAGATACTATTGTTTCCGAGATAGAATAAAGAACATAATGTATCAAGGAAAGCAGGTTCTCTGTGCAGCTGTCATCCTCCGATTGTTGGACATCTTCACAACAAATAGGGACAATCGAAAAAGCCTATACTTATTTCCTTGGGTGTCACTTCCAAAACATTTTGATTTCAGCCTCCCAGAGAGTGATCCCATTGTGAAAAGAAGTAAAACAGGGAGAGGCACACAATTATTAACATTTCCTAGAACTTAAAACATAAAGTTAGGAAGCAAGCACAAAACACTTCTAAGTACTCCAATAATTGCTTGTTAACGTTGGCTTTCTGAGTTATACTTTAGAAAAATCTAGCAAAAAAAAAAAAATAGAATTAGAATTCTGAGACTTTAGAGATCAATTAGCCAAATGGTTCTTCTTCTTCTTCTTCTTTTTAAGATTTCTTTATTTTAGAGAAGGGGAGGGGCAAAGGGAGAGGAGAAAGAGTCTTAAGCAGACTTGGCACGGACTATGAGCCCAATCCGGAGCTCAATCTCATGACCTAACCCCAAAGCAAGCCTGTTACTTAACCAACAGCGCCACCAAGGTGTCCCCACATGGTTCCGCTAATAAAAGTAAAATTACAATGTAATTTTAGTGTTTTCCTTTGGCTTCCAATAAAAGTAAAACTGCAACAAAAAACAATGGTCCTATTATATACCAGGTGCTGTTCAAAGCATTTTTTTTTCTTAAGATTTTATTTATTTATTTGAGAGACAGCAAGAGCAGGAACACAAGCAGTGGGAAAGGGGGTGAGAGAGGGAGAGACAGCCTTCCCGCTGAGCAGGGAGCCCAATGTGGGGCTCGATCCCAGGACACTGGGATCATGACCTGAGCCGAAGGCAGATGCTTAACGACTAAGCCACCCTCTGTTCTAAGCATTTTATATTGATCAGGACATTTATCTTCACAACCACTGTATGAAGTGATTGTTATTATTACCCCCATGTTATAGATGAGAAAACCGAGACTTAGCTTAAGTGACTTGCTGACAGGAAGCTGGGGAGTCGGGAGTTAAACCTAAGTTAACAGATTCCAGCACTATCCCACCTTCCTAATTTAGAACCCAGAATTTCATTTTTGTACATTAGATTGAGAAATATATTTATTTTTCAATTATAGCTCAATAAAGCTTGAAAAAAAAAACCCAGACAAATCCCAACTGAGAAACGTTCTATGATATAACTGATCGATATTCCTCAAAACTGTCAAGGTGTATAAGAACAAGGAAAACCTGAGAAACTGTGAAAGTCAAGAGGAGCCTAAGAAGACAAGGAGATTAAATATAATGAGGTGTCCTGGATGGGATCCTGGGACAGAAAAAGGACATTAGAGAGAAACGAAATAAATCTGAATATATTATGGACTTCAGTTAATGATAATGACACTGGTTTAATGATAATGATACTGGTTCATTAATTGTGATAAATGTATCCTGCTATGGTAAGATGTTAATAATAGGGAAAAGTAGCTGTGGGGTATATGGGTACTCTCTGTACTATCTTCGTAATTTTTCTGTAATCTAAAACTATTCTAAAGTAAAGCTTATTTTTTCCCAAAAGAAATACATAATTGATTTTTTAAAAACTGTTTGCAAATCACTGCTTTAATCTAACCATCGCCTAGGTCTGTGAAGCAATGAAAGTGCCCAGTGGTTTCTAGACGTGCCCACGAAGGACTGGGGCTGTGCCGGGTCCAGAACCAGAGCTCCCCCCCTGGTGAACAGTCTAATGTTTCTTCCATGACTGATCATAAATCAAGACGAATATTTTTACTCTTTTTTCCCTTCGATTTTATCTTTCTCTCTATATAAAAACACAGCACTGGTGGGAAAAAGTAGCCTTATTTTCATCTGCTCCCACTTCAAAAAAGAAAGACTCCATGAGAATGTTAATGCCTTGAATTTAAGTACATGACATTCCCACAACTAGCGTGGGACCAGAAGGAATTGGGCGTCTATGAATCTCTGCTACCCATAGGACAATAGCAATGGTAAAAAACAAAACAAAACAAAACAAAACAAAATTTAATTTTTAAGTACTATTTGCAATAAATATAAGCAAACTAAAGAAATAAAAACAATGAAAGCACAACGTTATTAAATTCTCACTGAAAACATTTGCCTGCTAAAGACTGAGCCCGAGGCCTGCTCTCTCTTTCCATAAGAAAAGGAGATTATAGAAAGATGTTAAAGACATATTAGCACCAAACTAAGACTTTCTTCCTTTCTTTGTAACTGAGTGATAATAATAAGCTTTTCTTTTTTTCTTTCAGCAAACAAAGTCAATCAAACTCGTTTAATTGTTGCTTCCTTGTAGAGGAACTTTTGCTGTTCCTAACAGGTTCATCAGGCTTTCAGAAATAAACTATGATGGGGAAAAAAATACCTCTTAGTCTTCTTCGAAATGACAGAGCAAACCAGTGACTAGGAAGAGAAGAGGGAAAATCCAAATAAATTTTATGTTGTAAGAATCCAAAACTACACTAAATATCACATGAAAATTGTACATCCAACCCATGAGGCTGTTCAAGTCCAGAATTATGTAGCAAATGTTGTTTTGCATGTCTCCATGACTGAGCCAAAATCTGGCTTCAACATGTACTGTGGGTGCTTCCATAACCAGCCCAAATCTCCACCCAGAACCCTGAGCAGCTGGTAAGAGCTGATCTAGATCTCAGGTTCAAACAGTTCTTTTTTCCATGACAACTCACAGCTAAAAGAATTAGATCTCCAGAAGGTTGCTACCTGACTTGATTCAGCTAGGCACCAATACTCCAGGGCTGCACCAGGCCTTTGTAGGACCAGGTAATTAAAGATTAACACTACGATACATGGAGGAGACCCTAGGCAAAGACAGTATGATACACATGCGTGTATACACATGCGGTAAAATTACGATGAGGAGACATTCCACCAACCGTACACAAACTATGCAAGGTATGCTGTCAGGTTTATAAGCCAGGCTATAAAAGAGAAAAATTCCACACTTTCGTTTTTTAAACGTTGGTCTTGGTAGAACACATATTTCAGAGTATAGTACCAAGTGTGCACATCTGTGAAAAAGAAAAATAACATGGTTAACCAAAAAAAGAGTGTGGAATCCACTTTATCAGCACTTTAAACATAGCTCTTAAAATAATATCTAAAGATAGGCTTTCCATGCCAAAGTGGAGACAGATGTGCTTTAATATAATATCCTGATGTTTGTCTATTTCCTGATGACCCTTTGACTTGTAGGGTGGGCTTCGTTTCTCTTTTGAAACAGATGTTGGTAAATGTCTATCCCTGAAACCAAAAGTCCTGATCTATAGGGAATCCAACCAGTTTTCCTCTTCCTTGTCTCAAACCTACCTCGGCTATATCATGTTCTTTGTCAGCGGCTATGACTAACAGATCATAATCGGAAAATAAAGTAGAAGTACTCAGATAATTCCAGACGAAAGCTTTCATTTCGAGCATGCAAAAGGCACTAACCTAAACGTAGTTCCAGAGACAATTCAAGAAAAGTGTAATTTTCCCCTTTACCTCCTAAAACTGGATATTCAACCAATGTAATTTTGTAGTCAAACATGTAATAACTGTGCTAACCAAAGGTTGCTTAGCAAAAAGCCTATTAAAGCACTAACCAATAAGAATGGCTTATTATATAAGAATCAATAAGAAGCTAGCGGATTATAGCTTCAGCATAAGTATTGTTAGCTTCTACAGGACACAAAAATGGCAATTTGTCTCGAAATTACTATTTCTTAAATGTCTGAAAACACTTTGCCTCTCTTCAATAGGCAATAATTTTCATTTGAACTTTGTTCATAGCCTTGTTAACAGGCTTTTATTTTCCTCCAAACAAAAAAAGCCAACTTCATGACCCCTGTACAAATATCACAAATTCTAGCTACTCAACTATAAATCAAGGCAAAGTTGCTAGAATGTCTTTATGATGACTTCTTAGAAAATTATTAATAAATCAATCTTAATTTTAATTAATCAAATCTTAAAAATGCACCAGGAGCTCATTAAAAGAAACCTTTAATCAATCCAAGAATTTTTTGACAACACTGATCATCATCTTCTGATGGACTTGTTTTCTGAGTACAGACCTTTAGCAATGAATTATTTTAAAAAGGGCACACCTGTAATTTTGGCTCATCAAGATATCAAACATCTCCTTGTTTCCTTTCAAAGTAAGCATTATGAATAGGAAAAGTACTTTGAAAACTTCAAATATTACAACATTACAAAAAGTTGACCATGAGTAAAATGTAGTTTTTAAAATTATAATTTTGACAAAAATAAAGAAAATTGTTTGCTTTAGTCTGTTAAACTGTTATCTACAGAAAGAGAAATAATACCTTGCTATTCCTAAAGGTTAATTTTATGCCTTTAAGAAAAATTACTAAACCAGAAATGCCAAACTCTGGCTTTTTATTTAACCAGGTTTTTGCCTTAAAAAAAAAAAAACCTAAAAATTAATTCAGAAGACAAAAGAGACTAGAATTTTGCTAAGCAGGGAATATCATAAAAAGAAATGATCATCTTGCAGGTAAAAACAAATTTGTGGATTCCTCAAAGGAAAATAAATAGAATTACCATATCATCCAGGAATTCCACTTCTGTATATACTCAAAAAGAACTGAAAGCAGAGACTCAAAAAGGTATTTGTGCGCCAGTGTTCACAGTTGCATTATTCGAAACAGTCAAGAGGTGGAAACAACCCAAATGTCCATTGCCAGAGGAATGGATAAATGAAATATGGTAACTACATACCGTGGAATATTATTCAGCCTTTAAAAGAAAAGAAATTCTGACACATGCTGTAATACATGGATGAACTTTAAAGATATGTGCAGAGTGAAATAGACCAGACCAAAGCGACAAAGAGTCTCTGATTCCACTTCTATGAGGTACACAGAGTAGCCAAAGTTATAGACAGAAAGCAGAATGGTGGTTGCCAGGGGCGGGGAGCGGTGGGGGAAGAGCACTGAGGAGTTAGTGTTTAAGGGACTGGAATTTTAGTGTTACAAGAGGGCAAGTGTCCTGGAGATAAACAGTGGTGGAGCTTGCCCTCAGTGTGAATGTATTTAAAGCCACTGAACTGTATACCTAAAAATCGTTAAAAAGGTAAATTTTATGTTACGTTTATTTTACCACAATTTAAAAAAATGGCATTTTCCGCTGTAATAATAATTAGTGACATTTAGGGGCAGCTAGGTGGCTCAGTTGGTTAAGCGTCTGCCTTCAACTCAGGTCATGATCCCAGGGTCCTGGGATTGAGCCCCATGTCACGCTCCCTCCTGGGTGAGGAGTCTGCTTCTCCCTCTGCCTCTGCCCCTACCCCTGCTCTTGCTCACTCTCTCTTTCCTCTCTCAAATAAATAAATAAAATCTTAAAAAAAAAAAAATATCAGTGACATTTGACTTGGAACTGGACATCAAGGAAACCCAAATTCCCCAAAAACTGTGCTGAGCAGTTAGCACAGTGTCCCAGCAAAATGTCAGCCACCAACAGACCTCTTCTGACGTTCCAGACAAGAGCATTGTCTCATGAAGCTGGAAGAGGTAACAAAGGGAGTGGGCTTATTTTATGTTTCATCCTGGTCTCTTTCTTTTCCAGAAGACCATTCTATAAATGGTTACTTCTGGCAGAATTTGAATAAATAAACTTCATATAGTCACTGTTTTTATGTTTGTTTGTTTGTTTGTTTGTTTGTTTTACAACATGGTTAAAAAGAGAAAAAACTGTAAAAGAAAGCCCTTTTGGGGAGAACAAGAAATGATAAGTTTAACAAAATCAAGGACTGAACATTTTTGATGGAAGTAAAATTGACTCAGAGGAGAGTTTGCTTTTAATAAAATGCTAGACATAATTCTCAGGTGAGGGAAGGGAACTTACCTATACGAGTAAGTAAAAGACAAGAGATAAGATCAACTACACATTTAATTCCCAAAATGTAATGTATGTTTGCTTTATGCTGCATAAGAATGTAAGCTTAATCAAGAACTTTAAATTTTGTGAAAAAGAATAATGCCAGGTCATTATAGTCTCATCTGTTAAAGATGTGAGAAATTTACTCAGCTGAATGTGGAGATAAAGTTATAAATGTGACCTAATCATTACATTTTACATGGCATTAAAGCAATCAATAAAAAAATGAGCAAAAGATGGCATAGCACCATTGAAAGGCTTTTAATATCAATGCTATGTGCTTAGACATATAAGGACTGTGATTTTGCAAAGTGTCTAGAGGCTATTTGGATACATTCTGAAAAAAATAATCTCATGTCCAATAAAATAGTACGTAGTTGAAAACAGGGAAAAGAAATTGCAGTAGATGTTGATTCTAAACTCCCAGGGATAGAGAGAAATGAGACTGACTATATAGATGGTATAGGTCTCAGATGCTATATGAATGGACATATTAAACTATTCACAGCCCATCACTTGGCATCGAAAAGTCCCAAATTACATGAAGAGCAATTCTGAGCCAGTGAGCACAAAAATAAACCCAAAGAAAAATCTGTAGTTGGTGATTACATTAAATCTTGCATTGATGAGAGCCACCTAAGAAATCCTAGCTTTTAATAAATATATCAGAAAATAGGAATTGCAGAGAATAGCCACAATATAAATGAGTACCTGTATGAAATGAGTGACAACATTTTTTTTTAAAGCTTAGGTTTAGTCAGTTTAAAAATCTGCCTTTAAAAATAAAATTGAAGGGTAGTTTGAAGTACATTATAGAGTTAGAAAAATTGCAACAATAACAAAAAATTCACAGTTTCTAAAGTCCAAAAAAGGACATCACTGGAAAGAAAAATCACTGTCTCCATAGAAATATCAATTTTTAAGGAATTATCTAATTTTTTTGGTATGGAAATGTATGAATTTTTATAACTTGCAAATTCTTGGTTAAAGGGAACTGCGTGGTTCACATATTTTTAAAGAGGATAAGAAAAATGGGAACTATAAGCTTCAAAATTTTACCACAAATGTAATTGTTAATTTAAAACAATTACTTTAAGGAAAAGTAATTTTAAAATCCCAAATAATAACAAGCAATATCAAGCATTTATTAAAACAAGCCATTCAAGGTAAAATAATGTAACTGCTCTTGGCAAAATTTTGAAGTTTGTTTAGGAAATAATACAGAATGATATGGGGGAGAACATTAAGAAAGCATCCAATATAGCATTTAATAAAATGTTATTTGAAGAAAATTTAAATTAGCTTGGAAATAAACATTGTCAAATAAACTAAAAGTTGTCTAAGTTATTTTAAACAAAGGAAATTGATAAATGGTCCAGTATCCAATTGAGACAAGATATTTGGCAGAAGGTCTATTCTCTCTGGTCTCAATAAAAATTTTATTAATGACTTGGAATAAGAATGAGCATTAGATTATTGATATTAAAAGTTCTGTTTTGAATAGGCAAAGATCATGCTTAAATACACAAAGATCTGAAGGGATTGGATCTAAGCCAAAAAATGATAAGCTAGAGTCAGCATAGAAAAATGCAAGCTACCATAGCATGAGAAAAAGAATTTGAAACTAATTTAATTCCCTGAGAAAACATGGCAATTGGTAATGCCAAAGACACTCTGTAAGGAATAGTAGACAGAATATTAAGTAGCCACTTAAAGAACAATAAGAGGAGTGCTTGAATAACATGGTCCATTAAGCAGTAGACTCTTGGTTTCCGCTCAGGTCTGATCTCAGGGTTGTGAGATCGAGTCCCCCTACAGACTCCATGGTCAGTGCAGTGTCTGCTTGGGTTTCTCTCTCCCTCCCTCCACCCCCACCTCTCTCTCAAATAAATAAATAAATCTCTCTTTCAAAAAGTGGGGGGGGCCAAGAGGAAATAAAAGTGGGCCCACGCTACTTCTCCAAGAGTCCATTTCCTACTGAAGGCAGTTTGCTGCAAGCAGATGTCAACAATTAGTTAAGGTTAGATTGACAGGTCTTTCTTAACTACACAGTCTGACCACTTCCCTCACAGACAGTGGGAAGAAGAATGGTAAAATTTATAGCAGCACCCCATGGTTGCTGAACCCTGCCTCATACCAACATCTGACTTGTTTGCTTTAACTGAAGTTGGACAGAAACAGAAATGAATCCTATTTGCCATTGATAATATTATTCAGTGAAATGGGGCCGATGGAGCACTAGACTGGGAGTCAGCAAATCTTCCCCCAATCAGCCTGCATTTCCTCCTTCATACGGCAAAGACGCTGAACCATACGTATATTCCTAATATCCTTCCAGCTCTAAGTCTACATAGTGGTTACTTGGGTCTTTTGAAAATGAACTGTATTTAGATCACAGAGCCTGTGGTAAATGTGTAGAATATATTATTCTGATAGAAGAGGTTGATTCTATAGGCAGATGTAAGAAAAAAATCTTAAACTCTTTGGGTTCTTATTAATAATCCGTATGTACTGAATGTTGCCTATTGCTAGGCCCTGTGCTAAGGACCTAACGTGGATCATCTCATTTAATGCTTAGAAGACTTCCTTAGGGGAGGTGTGATTATCATTTCCCCTTTACAGACAGTCTCACTGAGTCTCAGAGAAGTTAAATAACTTGTCTGGAGTTGCACGACTAGTAAGTGGTAACATTCCTGGACAAAGTCTTCATCAGTCCTTAGAAACCTGAGAAAAATAGGGACAATGGCACTCAATAAACATTTGCTGACTAAGTAACATGACCGCTGGTAGACAGCTACCTGCAGACATCTTTTGGGAGACAGTGCAATGAGGGAAATGGCAGAACATCTCCCAATGCCAGACATAGGACCAGCACTTTACAAATACCCCATTCAGCCCTCACAATAACACTCTGACACACGGATGGTGTTATCCACATGTTACAGGTGAACAAACAGAAGCCAGCCTCTCATTGCTGTCCCCCCCACCTGACGGCTGCCCCCAGAAATATGGCCTTTGGAACTAGGTCTGGAGCAGAGGGGAGAAGAGACCTCAACCAGGAAGAAACCCGTTAGGATGTGCCGCCGTAACCCAGTCCCTTCTGGTTGAGTTACAGAGCATGTGGTAGACTTGAATCACTTTTTAGCTTGATGGCCTTCTACTGCTACTGTCTTCCTTTTGTACCTGAACTTCCTCTTTGGAGAGTCCCCCACTTTGTGCGGTTCTGAGAAGGGAAACTGCTACCTACTGCACCACAGATGCCAAAGGGGCCAGGGCCCCCCTCTTCCCCAGCTCTGTGCAGCCGTCTCAGGGAGGGAGGGAGGCCTCGGGTCAGACTGAGCCAAATGAATGTTTACTCCCAGAGCTCCGAATCCAGAGCGTGTGAGGAAAGCATGGGACGGCAGGGGCAGGGGGGGCGGGGTGTGCGTCACACTCTCACAGCTGTGCAGGTGGTGTGCAGGGCAGCCCGTCCTGGAAGGGCACCTGGGGTTCGACAGTTCTGTTGTCTGTCTTGAGGAGACTTTGGATGCTTCCCATTCTTCAAAACTGTTCTTGAGCGTCTCGGTGATTTTGTGAGCCCAAAAGAGCCTTCTAACAAATTCCTTTTGGTGTAAAATAAACAGAGTTCGTTTCTGTTGCTTGCAAACAAGAAGCCTAGATGGTACAGACTATGGGTAAAAAAGTAAAGGCAGGTATTTGCAGAGCATTTCAAATGCATTTTTGTGACAGCGCTCTCTCAAATGACAGCTCCTGTCCTCCAGCTTCCCAGGGACCAAAGGACCATTCTCTGATCTGTGGCTGAACGTGGGTACCAGTTCACATTCTCACCCCCGAATTCCTCAAATCTGTCCTCTCAGCTCCACCAGCTTTAAACAAAAAGTGTACACAGGCACAGTATGACAGTCGAGTTCTGCAGTTCATGCTGTTTATGTCATTTTGATATTTGACCCCCTTAAAATGAAACCCTTTAGGTAATAAAAAAATAAAAATAAAACTCTTGAAGTTCTGCTGTAGATATTGCATATATTGGTAGAAAAGGCAATGCTTCTTATATACAGCTCCATGACTCTCCTGCGTGAAAAATGACTGCCCACTACTGAGTCAAGTCGCTGTTTCCCCTCCTTTTCTAGCATCCTTCCACACAGACACGTATATGCTCACTCACAAATGCATTCACACACAACTATACACCTCACATTATTTTCCCTCAAATCAAAAGAGAAAGGCAGAGCCACTCCTCCCAGGTAACAGTACTTTTCTAAACAGAAGGGAAGAAAGTCCATTCAAAGAGTTTCACATTCTGAGATTCTCTTGTCTTTGTGTTAGAAGAAAACCCGCCTCAGGCTATTCTGAACTGTTCTTCCCACAGGTTTCCACCTAAGTGGAGAAACTGGATGAGAAGCTCTGAGTGATTTAAAGGGCGCCTGGCTGGCTCAGTAAGTTAAGCATCTGCCTTCGGCTCGGGTCCTGATCTCAGGGTCCTGGGATCAAGCCCCACATCCGGTTCCCTGCTCAGTGGGGAGTCTGTTTCTCCCTTCACCTGCTCGTATGCTCTCTCTCTCAAATAAATAAATAAAATCTTAAAAAAAAATAAAATATTAGAGTGATTTACAGTCCTCTGGGAGAAGCTGAGGCAGGTCAGGAAGAGTGGAAGAGGGCCGAGGGACACCCTACACAACCTTTGGAGGACCAGCCCAGGAGGGAAATGGGGTAGCAGTCCACTGTGGCTGTCCACGGGTAAAGGGGTGCTGCCTCCATATTTGTGACTGACAGAAGAGACAAGACTGGCAAGAAGAGTTCCAAGAAGAAATCCAAGAAAGAAGCAAAGTGTAGGAGAAGGTTCCTTCAAAGTAAGTAGAATAAGAAATATAACTTTCTTTCTGAAAGTCTTATTCCTAAGAATGTTGTTAGACCATGAGCCCGTGAAGAGTTATAACTGGATTTTCTTTGACTGATTTTCCATGGGTTCTAACATATGCCAATAGAAAAATGCTTGTATAAACAGAATGCAATAGCATTTTATGCTACAATGAACCAGCCTTTCTGAATTAAAAAAAAAAAAATTCTCTTAATTGCCTATGTGCATTAAGCACATTTTTGGCCTAATTTTGTCTGGCTGCAAGCCAGGATCTTTGCAAACTACCTCACTACTATTCATTTTCACAGCACTTATTACAAAGTACTACACTGTAGGCCCCTTGAAAATCTAGTATAACTCAAAGTCAATAAAAGGTTCTCCCATCCTAGGAAAACTTGGCTCAGATCGCTAGATTCTGGGGGCACCTGGGTGACTCAGTCTTAAGGTTAAGTGGCTGACTTTCAGTTTCAGCTCAGGTCATGATCTCAGGGTCCTGGGATTAAGCCCTATGTCGGGATCTGCGCTCATCGTGGAGTCTACTTGAGGATTCTCACTCCCCCTCTCCCACTACCCCTCCCCCTGCTCTCTCTCTTTCTCTAAAATAAATAAATAAATCTTTAAAAAACAAAACAAAAAAACCCTCTAGATTCTTAGCCTAGACCAGTCCAGTTTCCACCCCAAGATTTTCACAAAACCCCTTAAGGACCTAACCTTTGGGATGGCCTCCTGGCCTCAGGCTGTGTTGTCCTCCTCCTGAGTCCCCCAGGCTCTCTGCTCACTCAGAGCAGGAACGAATCGGCATCACCCTCCTTACTCAGAGTGTTGGGTGGGAACTGGAGGGGCATTTCCCTCTCAGCGATACAAATGGAAACATTAGTGTTACAGTTCGGGCCCTCCATCTCCCAGGGCCCGCAGGCCCATCACCCCAAACTCCGCGTCTGCGGGCCTCTCTGTTTTGTCACCTCCTTCCCCAGCCCTTCAGGTACCACTTCTCTCTTGCCTTCCTTGATGAGGTGTGGGCACCAGCCCACTCCCCAGCCTTGCATTTCAACTTCTGCCCGTGACTGTTATTATCTGTATCACAGCACCTTTTCCCAACAGAGAAATTTACCTTGTGGAGTAGAATTTGGGCATCTGCCATGTAGGAAATAAAAATTGTTTTCCCTTACTAGACAGAAGCAGTGAGGGTAAGAAATATTTAGAAGGGGGAAGGGAGCTGACGATGGCAAGGAGTTCAGGTGTTTCTGTTCACCATCCCTGAGGTAAACCTAAGTGTGGACGCCCTCCCTCAAAGGGCTCAAGCAACCAGGGCCCGAATCGACTTTTCATGGCACTGGGACCCTCCAGTTTCTCCCTGACTCAGTGACCAACCCAAAGCTATAACCTTGTGCCCAATGGCTTGTGCTGGGAATGCTTTAAAAAAAAAAAAAAAAAAAAAAAAAGGTAAGAGACAGGAGTCTCAGATCTTTTTCTCTGCCTATTTTACTCTCTGATTTTCTATGCAGTTTGACACAAGCTGTTGCTCTCCTAATACTGCAAACCCACTACTAAATGTCATCATGAAGAATAATTTTGAACAATACCAGGCATACAGAAAGGGTTTATCAGGAACTGGAAAGGTGGTAACTAACTGTGGAGAGAGAGAGAATGAGGGGGAGACAGAGAAAGAGAAATAGGAGAGACAGAAACAGAGATGGAGAGAGAGAGAGAAGCAAGGGGGGGAAAAAACTCCTCAACAGAAGATAATGCCCCCCCAACAATAGCGTCCAAGCTTCAAATAGCGGCGCCTGCCTTCCAATTTCAATTTGATGTGTGCAGAATTCTTTCTTTTCCAATGCCAAATCCTGACTGAAACATGCAATAAAAATTACTGCCTGAAACATGGTGATAGCATTTAATCCTCTGGCAACACATTAGAAAGGCTTTCAGCTTTAAACCGAGGACTGCCACATGGCAGCCTTGCTCGTGAAATTATTTATTCATGCCTTGGTTTATAAAGTCCTTTTTTATATGCTTTCTATCAGCTAATAACGGGCTGGAGCACTTCTGTTCTCAGCCTGACAGATTCCACATTACGAGGCGGGAAGACCAACGCCTGGCAAGAGTTGTGGCCTGGAGGGAGCCATCCCATCTGCTTGAGTGGGTTTCAGCATCAGGAAGCTGCAGGGACCGTGCCAGGCTGGGGCACCTCGGTGACCAGCAGGATGACATGTGGGGAGACACAGAGTGCAAGGCAATGAGGAAGGAAGGTGATGTTCGAATACTCAGAAGCTTCTGGCAGCTGGGTCCCGAATGTCCAGGACAGTGTGTGCAGACAGGGAGAAGAGGATTCAAAGGACACAGGATAAATCTCTCCATAAACCAAGTATCCATGGTCATTAATTAGTGGCAGCAATGCGAGGGCTGACTTCCCTTTTGTGAGTATGAAAAAGGTGGAGAGAGGGTATTGATTTGCTGAGCAAATGAAAAGCAGAAGCAGATTACAAAGGAAAAATTCTATACTTAAGAAACCAAATTGATTTGAGGCACTTTCACATATATTTATTTACATGCAATTTATCTCTAAGGAAAGGTAAAGCTATTGTGGGGATAAAAGCATACTGAGATCATTCTAACCCAGTCATTAAAGTAAGACTGCTAGTATATAATACTTATATAATTATATTATATATAATATATATATTATATAATATATATATATATAATAGTATATAATACTTATGTAGGTTAACCCTTCCCTGACCTTTTTGATTTGGTCAGTTCCTGCTCTTAAGTATTTTCATAATACCATACAACCTCTCTTTCTCAGCACTTATCACAGCTAACAATTTTATTTAATTTTCTCTGTATATGTGGTTATGTATTCCAAGAGGATTCCATGAGGGACTGTGGCTTTTTCTCTTCAACTAGTACCGATAAATGCAATAAAATGAAATATTTTAAAGATAATAATGAAATGATAGTAAAAGGTACAGCAAATCACTGAAATAATAATAACATATATTGAAAGGAAAAATATTATTCTGGTAAAACATTGACAATCATGGACAATATTAAGATCTCTTCGCTTTAATGTTAAAATAATTTTTTTAAATTAGTAAAGTTCAAAAATCCCTAATGGTATGGTTTTGTAAGTGTAAATATTCTAAAGTATGAGCCAATGAGCTACATTTTCACCAGAATTAAACCAGTTAAATTCATTGATCTGCACTGTCAAAAAAAATAGATGGCTTTCCTCTTTCTTGATCATTCTGTGCAAATAGATCATCTTTCCATCACCCAATACCTCTTTTCTCCTTCAGGTTGTTTTCCTTCAGCCCACGGGCCTTCTTTCCACTCTCACTGTTCCAACCCTGGTCCCACTTAGAATGTTTGCACTTGCTGTCCCCAAACCTTTTTAGAGCTTATGCCTTCCCTTCCCTCTGGTCACTCCAGAGAAGCCATTTCTGACCATGCTAATGATACCCATCCCTACTTACTTTGTAGCACATTACCCTGTTTCATTTTCTTACTGGCATTTATCCTTATCTAAAATTATCTTATTAGTGGACCCATTGGTTTGTAGGCCCATCTATTTTAGATCTCCCCTATAAAAATGCACAGTTCTTGAGAGTAGGAACTGTATCTGTCTTTTCATGTTTCTAGCCCTCATGCCTAGCATGGCGTCTGGTAAGTAGTAAGTACTTCAGAAATATTTCCTGAATGAATGAATGAATGAATGAACAGAAAACAGGTGAGGGAATAAGGGAACCATCTTTGCTACCTAATAGAGGAAGAGTTTGATAATAGTGTGTAAAACTTGCTATTAAAGTGTCCAATGCTGGGGCCCCTGGGTGGCTCAGTCAGTTGAGCATCTGACTCTTGATTTAGGCTCAGGTCATTTTTCTGAGGGTCATGAGATCAAGTCTTATGAGGAGCTCTGTGCTGAGCCTGGAGCCTGCTTAAGATTCTGTCTCTCTCTCTCCTTCTGCCCTCCCCCCCCCCCCCGCTTGTGTGCACATGTGTGTGCATGCACTCTCTCTCTCTCTCAATAAAATAAAATAAAAGTGTTTCATGTTAGCTGGTTGGCCAACTGTCTACACATCTAATAGCTTAGGTCAGCATTTACAGCATACTTCAGCATGTGCATACATTCTCTATTCTGTTCCCACAACTATCCCATAAGTAGGCAGGGCAAGGACAGAGGCAGGATCATTGTTTTTACAGATGAAGAAACGGAGCTCAGAGAGGTTACATTACTTTCCCAAGTCATGCACGTAATGGGCAACAGGACCAGGTCTCCAGTCTGGTTTTCTATAGCTTTCCTGCTGCACTAGCCAGGGTCTGACTATTTTGTTTTCAAACAAATCAATCATTTATTTAGTTATTCTTTCAAGAACCCTAAATCAGGCACCAAATATTGATTGTGAAGGACTCTCTTAGGCTCTAGGCAGCAATAAAGATGTGCGGATAACAAGGTTTCTCTCTGGAAGATTAAGATGCACAAATGGCTAATCAGCTTGAAGATATCTGAGTTAAGTGTCTAGTTAGTAGGAAAACCTCAATGTTATAAAAGTAGAAAAACCTTCTGGCTTGTGTGATAGTGGGATGGGCCTCCAGGTAAAACAATTTTGTAGCTCTCCTTGGAAAGGTGGATGGATTTCAAGAGGAGAAATGTAGAGAGAGGACATTCTAAGAAAAAGGATCAAAACTGGGGTACCTGGGTGGCTCAGTCAGTTAAGCGTCTGCCTTTGGCTCGGGTCATGATCTCCAGGTCCTGGGATGGAGCCCCACGTCGGGCTCCCAGCTCAGCAGGGAGTCTGCTTCTCCCTCTGCCTCTCCCCCTGCTTGTGCTCTCTCTGTCACTGTCTCTCTCTCAAATGAATAAAAACATAAATAAAAATAAAAATTTTTTTTAAAAAAGGAACAAAAGTAAACAAGAAAATATGATGTGCTTTCAGTAACTAGTAGGAAGTTAATTGAAGGAAGTGTCTGAAGCAGGGAAAACATTGGAAGAAAGACTGGAATTCACGTTAAATGATAATTGCTCTTCAATGCTTTTAACATATGAGGAGGGGTTCTTCTGAGTCTTGTAAAATGCTAAGCCAGCTGCCGAAGAAATACATTAGTCATATGCCAAGAGGAAGCTAGGTGCCCCGGCTGGTAGCTGGGGCAAGACAATGGTATCCCAGAGCCTGAAAGTTCAAATTAAGACAGATCTGTGGCCAAATTTATTCATTTTAAAGTTGAAAATGCTATGAGTTAAATGCTTGGTATGGTGTATCTATTTATAGTAAAATACTATTTTGTACCTAGAGAATCTCAATTGAAGTTCCGTGAAGTTAAGAAGTCAGAGAAATATATAAATTTGCGTGAGAGAAGATAAGAATTATTTCCATGACTATGCTTTGGTCAGTCAGACCCTAGAGCTGTATATATAAATAGATCTATAGAGATATGGAGCTATATAGCACAGAAACGTGTCACACACACACATACACACACACCCACACACACCCCTCTCGACCACCACTTTCACTGGTATGTGAATGGACTGTTCAGTCTTGACGGCACCTTCCTTACATCTTGGGATACATTCAAATTCACTTTTTACAGCAGAGTCTAATCATTTTAGTACCAAACTTGAGTTAAACTTGTAATTAATTTACTTGAGTGGAATATTTGCAAGGTGATTGAACAGATGGGTGGTGAGAGCTTTTTACCTCAGAGATGTGGTTGTCACAGAGTAGGTAGGTCTCACGTGTTTTCAGAGATGACATCACATTTGCATATGCACGTTCCTTGGTGCAGTGTTAAATATCAGTGAATGGGTTATTTTATTCTAAATGACATTTTCCTGTTACCGTGGTTATGAAGAGTGTGGACTACGGAGTCAGAAGGAAATGAACTGAAATCCCAGCTCTCCCATATACTGTGTGATCTGAGGAAATAATCACCTACCTTACTGGGTTGTTGTCAGGATGAAATGAAATGAGATTCATATACGATGTTTTGAACAACATCTCACACATATTAACCACTTAGCAATCATATACATTAATAATAATCATGGTAGTAATTTCCCTTATAAACCAATGATGTTCATTTCTTAAGCACCTAATACTGTTATTGCCTTAAATGCATTAATTTTAATCTTTACAAAAACTCTGTGGGTTAGATTATATTATCCCATTTTACAAATGGAAAAAGAAAAGAGACTTATAGGGATTCATAAACTTACAAAAACTGCTCAATAGTAAATGAGGAACTGAGCGTGGACCTGTATTTGACCTACCTTGTTTTTCTTTGTTTATTTTGCTGTCTCTATAATACCTTGAAGTACCTCATGTGCCTCAATAAGGCTTTCTCTCCTTTTGTCTGGAATAATGCCTCATAAATATTATGACATACAAAAAAGCTCAAATAAGACACCATTTACAGAATGGAACTTAAGAGATCTAACAAAGGAATTAAATAAAAAGAATAGTGTGCAAGATAAAACTTGTACAAGTAAGCAAACAGAGACAAAAATAAATCCTAGCTGATGGACCATCTGATAGTCATTTATGCCTGACACTGGCATAAATAAAAGAGAAAATAAATCCCTGGTTATATTATGGTTAAACTGTATGTTACTATTATCATCAATATATAAGCAACATAGTTCCCATTTGACCAAACCAAGATGATAAGTTACTCAAGATTTATCATTGGTGAGAGAAAAGACCTCTAGACTGATTTAAAAACATTATCAATGCCAAAACAGCAAGTCTGAGAAAAATATAACAAGGAACATAACTGTTTCTTCTTGATTCTTTTTCATTTTTTTGGAAAGAGAGAGAGAGAGCTCAAGCACGGGAGGAGGGTAGACAGAGAGGGAGAGAGAAAATCTCAGACTCAGGGCTCGATCCCACGACCAAGAGTTCATGACCATAGCGGAAACCAAGAATTGGACAATTAACTGACTGAGCCATGCAGGTACCCCCTTCCTAATTTTTTTTTTTTTTAAGATTTTTATTTATTCATTTCACAGAGAGAGAAAGAGATCACGAGTAGGCAAAGAGGCAGGCAGAGAGAGAGAGAGAGAAGCAGGCTCCCCGCTGAGCAGAAAGCCCAATGCAGGGCTCGATCCCAGGACCCTGAGATCATGACCTGAGCCGAAGGCAGAGGCTTTAACCCACTGAGCCACCCAGGCACCAACCCCCCTTCTTGATTCTTTACAAGAGAGAACTGAAACTATGTAATCTTCACTTCATTGCAATTAGGTCTCCACTAAAACCTAAAATGAATATTTTGTGGGTAGTATAACTTATTCCAATAAAGCCTCCTTCGTTCACTATTTTATCTGGAGGCTGATAGGGCAGGTCCTCCCTGGGAGGCAGTGTGGTCTGGTGGTTATGAAGACACACTTGGGCTCCCATTGCATCTTTACCATTTATTAGCTGTGTTAGATTGTACATATGAGGTAACTTCCCAAGCCTCAGTGTTTTCGTCTGTGTGGACATGATAATAAAAGAATCTGCCTCATGGAATTGTTGTAAGGATTAGGGAAGAATACACGTGAAGCTCTTATTTCAGAGCCTTGGCAGAATAAGTCTTCAATAAATATTAGTGGTTATTCTTTTTACTATGGAAAAGTAGAATGATTTAGCAGAAAGCATATGAGATTTGGATCGGATATACAAGGCCTCATTCAATTACTTCCTATTTATGGAATGAAGCAAATACAGAACTGTCTTCCAGGAAGGGAATTTTGGAGAGGTTGGATTCTTTATTGGAGGGGTTAGAAGGGTAAAGCCAGGCTAGATATTTTTTTCCCCGGGAAGCCATGATAATGTGTAAGTTGTCATACTAAATCTTAAACCCTAGCAGGGATATTGAATTTTTAAACAGAAAGAAAAAGTTCTCCCCAAAGTGACATAGACCAGGAAGCTGGCGGAAAGAAAAGAGATGTTTGATTCTTACAGCTAATGTGTGCCACTGGGAATCACGTCTAGTTGTATGAACCACTCATCTGCTGTGACTTGCTCCTTAATCTCAACAAGCCTAGAAAGAATGCATGTCAAAAATTATAAAGGATCTGAGCTTCTATCTACTTGCAAGTTAGCAAGTTAGCGTACCACAATTTCAGGGATGCTGGTAGAAGACGCAAAACTCCAGAGTCAGAGATGAAGGACAGTTAATTACTCACAGCAATAGCAGTAGCCAGAGTATTGGCATTTGGCTGTGCCAGGTTCTCAAACCCCACTGCCTAATTGTGAGGCCATGCAGAAAGGCGACGACACCACCTACACACATAGCAGGTTGTACGGCAAGAGGGGAGTCCTGAGCTGAGCAAACCCAAAGCTTTAATAATGGGTAGTGAATGTTTGCCTGCCCTTTCCGGCAGAAGTGGACATGATCTTCATTATAACGGACAATAAGCATGCCTGCCCTTTGCCCAAGAGAGAGATACTATCTTTCAGCCTGATCACTGTGCACACATTCTTGTCCAGAACAAAAGGCAGCCAGTGTCACTGCTCACAAGCTTTGCAGCAATGTGAGGGACCCAGGGAGAAATTATTGCCTGACCACGCAGCAAGACGGATATTAAAGCTTCTCAAGTCATCCATGTTGGGAAATAAAATACCACTCCAACAGATCTCTTTAGGATTGTGAAACCTATAGATCAAGGCTTCGTTTTCCTGGCTCTGTGTTGCCATTGCCTAGAGCAAGGCTGATCCCTGCAGGAGCCAGCACTAAACAATGCACTAACCGGCAGTCTTGCCGAGCCAGAAAACACCCCTTCTGATGTACCAGCTGGTTGGGGCCTGACGCTTTGCAACCCCACAGCTGCCTGGATCGTGTTCTTTGCAGCGGGTGAGTGATTCCCCGGATAATGAAGAATGATAGGTAATTTTTTTTCACCTGAACCCTGTTCTCTATCGACACACTGTGAAAAATCAGAAGACAGCTTATTTCCAACTGGCCCTATAACTGTTCCATTGTTTGGGGGGAGCCTGGTGTGACAATTCAGACTGGGAGTCTCCATGGGGAACCCCAGCTTGTAGGGGTCCGGCACGAAGGCAGCAGAAACCAGAAGAAGAGGAAAATCTCTCAACCGCCCTGTAGTTCCTTTTATGGAAGTGAAAGCTTGCGACGCAGGGATGGTCTGGGACTCTTTCCCAGGGACCCTCTTTCAACATTAGATTCCCCAGTCCTTCCCATCAGGATCCAGTCTTAGAAAAGCATCAGACATCAAATTTTACCTTGGTGTGGTTTAAGGTGACCTCTGCTGTGGGGAGGGTGGGGGAGACTTGATTTTTAAACCCATTCTTCTAATGAAGAAATAAGTCACCGTCTCCTATTCACAATAATCAGAGCAAACACTTCCACAGCATTTGCCAGGTGCCGGGCCCTCGGGCAGGTGCTTGGCATATGTTTACCCCTTCAGTCAAGTTTCTCTGATGTTATAAATGAGAACCTTCAGGTACAGAGATAGTCTGCAACTCCAAGGTCACACAAATAAGAAGCGGCAGAGCTGGATTTGAACCCAGGCAGTCCCAGGGTGGTCTGGGCTCTCAGCCACTCCCCGAGACAGCCTGTGGGATAAGAAAGAGGCTCCACCCTATAGGTTGCACTTGAGTCGTGCATATTGATAAATTAATGGCTTTCGCTGTGTGTGGTGGAAAGTGGAGTTGAGTTTAGAATAGATAAAAGATAACTCTAGCTACAAAACAAAGGCAGCAGCTGCTCTTTCAGCCCAAATATAAGGCAACAAAAGTCACCCTCCCCATAGTGATTAGCAGAAAGAGTCCCCTAAAAATAAACCACTAATAAGGTAGGGCTCAGTTTTAGTTTTCCAAATGTTTGGGACTACATTCCCTAAAACAGTGACAAATCACATCTCCATCAAGCACATGGTAACTGAAGCCCAAAGCTCATAAATCATCGTCCAGAGGCCAGAATGCCATATTGCACCTGGCACTTTCCCTCCTGAAGGGACAGCTGCCGCACACCCGTTCTTCCCGCTTCAAAGTCAGGGCACCGCTCGTCTCTTGGAAATTATTTGAAGTCTTGTCCCGGATTCAGGGTTCAGGGACAATCAGTTGGTGCTTCTATTACCTCACTCTGGAGCATCATATTTACCAATTTCCAACTGTATTTCCTTATTTTCCTGAATGACAATTTAAAAATCCTTCTTTGCCATATTTATACTTATGCTCATCAACACCCACAGTTAAGAAGTGACTCAAGGAAAGTAATTAAAAGCTGTGTTTCTATGTAATCGTGTCCTATATGCAGTTGACAACCCCCTCAAAGTGTATACCGTCCAAAACTCGCATTTACCATTTGCGGACCATTCAACATTTATCTGGCGGCAGATGGAGAATGTCATGATTGCCCAAACCCTCATCACCTCCCACAATCACACACACACACACACACACACACACACACACACACACACACACACACATACACACACACACACATTTAAAATTACAGAAATGAAAGGGGTCTTATAGATAACTCAGTTTATACTGCTCACTTTACAGGTGAAAAAACTGAGGTCCTAAGATATATATATGTCTAGTTTGTCATTGTATTAGGCCCTTTAGTTATAAGTAACGAACGTTACCTCAGGCTAGTTTAAGCAAAAAAGGAGTATAATTACCATACGGATACCATGTCCTCCAGGAACTCAAGGGCAGAAGTATAGGCGGGCACAGGACCCTGATAGAATCAGGGAATCAAGCCCTGTCTGCAGCCTCAGTTTCTCTTTCCTCTATGTCTGCTGCTCCAAAATGCTTTTTCTCTCTTTCTCTCTCAACCAGCTTCCTTGACTTCCACAATTGAAGTCCAAAGATTTCAGAGAATAAACTCACTGACCCAGCCTAATTCAGTTGCCAACTCCTCAACCAATAACCCACAGCCCAGAAATATGGTCACATGGTGACAGGACCACTTCCACTGTAACAGTGTAGTTGGAAGAAAAATTCCCAGAAAATGGGTATGAGACAAAATGTTCCATGTGAATCTAGAATTTAGAACTCCTCACTCTTGGTTGAGTTGCCTTTTCTGCTTCTTCTCTTATCCCATTATCTGTAAATTAATAATTTAAATATAAGCAGAATCTATCTACACTGTACTCATTCACAACTATTATTTATTGAGGACCTCCCATATATATTCTGGGTGCTTAATAACTACATAGTTGCATTTAATTTTCATGATCGCTTGGAAAAAGAAGTAATATTAACTCCATTTTCTAGATTCAAATGTAGTCTCAGACAGAAAGAATGAATAAATAGTAGCCAAAACCCAGTATCTAGTGTTCATCAACAGAGTAATGGATAAAAAAAGATGTGGTATAGATACAAAATGCAATATTATTTAGCCATGAAAAGGAGGATAGCCTTCTATTTGTAACAACATGGATGGACCGTGAGCACATTACGCTAAGCGAGGGAAGTCAAAGAAAGACAAGTACCATATGATATCATTTATATGTGGAGTCTAAAAGAAGTCAAACCTTACTGGAAAATAAAGAAGGAAAGAAGGAAGGAAGGAAGGGAGGGGGAAGGAAGGAAAGGTGGGTGAGAGAGAGAGATAAAGAAAGAAAGAAAAGAAAAGAAAGAAGGAAGGGAGGAGGGAAGAAAGAGAAAGGAAGGAAGGAAGGAAGGAAGGAAGGAAGGAAGGAAGGAAGGAAGGAAGGAAAGAAAGAAGGAAGGAAAGAAAGAAAGAAGGAAACAGAGAGTAAAATATCTGCTTGCCAAGGGTTGGGGGTGGAGGTGGGGATAAGATGGATGGCCTTTAAGAGAACAAACCTGCAATGAGTAGCAAATAGCCATAGAATCTAATGCACAATATAACGGATATAAATAATATTGTACTATAATTGTGTAAGGTGGTAAATATCACTACAGTGGGAATCATATTACATTATATAAATGTATCAAAGTAACATACCCTGTACTTTAAATTTATAAAATGTTACATGTCAAATATATTCAATTTTTGAAAAGTTGAAAAGGAGGAAGATGATAATGAGCACACAGAAGACTACATGCTAGAGGGAAATATATGAAATCTCAACTCTAAGCTTGAAGGAAAGAGAAGTGTACTGGGAGGCAAACTGTATGTTCAAAACACCAAAATCACTGATTCATATAAAAGAGAAATTGTGAGTTTCTTTTAAGAACCCACAGGCAAGCCAGCCTTCCTGAATTTAAAGGATATTAGTTAAGGTTTCCAGGCCCCCAAATATCAATGCCATTACCAGTTATCCACCATTATTTAGAACTGATTTCATGGCAAGGAGGTCTAAAATATTCAAGGAGACTATTTTAGAGGAAGCATGTGATTATTACAATAAAAATTAGAAGTTAGAAGTTGATGGGCTATGTTCGTCTTTGTACACATTTGGGTTGTAGAGTAATTAGATAGGTGAGCCCAAAAAGCAGCAACACACAGCTCACTCCGAGGAGCATCCTGCAAAACGTGACCTGGAGAACCAGTGTCCTAAGGCCACCGGTGCTGGAGACAGACGAAGTCCTGAAGTTCCATCTCCACTAGATGCTGGGGAACTGGGACCAGGCCTGTGATGGGCTAAAGGCCACTCCAGTCCCCAGGGAATCATGTGCCCCTCAGTGACTTCCCTGGGGTATTCTAACAGAGCAGTAACTCCCACTACCTATGAGGCAAGTTTCTGTAAGAGGCTGAAAGGAGATTAAGAATTCAATCCAGGCACATTGCATGATATCTCATTTTTAGCAGCAGCTTGGGGAGGTAGATATTCTCATCTCCATCTTACACATGAAAAGCCTGCGGCTCACAGGACTTCGATACTTGCCCCAGGTCAGAGAGGCAGGAATAACAGAACACGCCTCTGTCAGATTCCACAAGCTCTCTGGTGTCTCTACCACTGGCAGGACTCTCCCCACACATCCTGTCCTGAGCTGGGAAGAGGTGAAGAAGGGTCTCCTCATGGCCCCCTGATCCCTGTTCTCAATTTGAGAGAGAGAGAAAAGAAAGCAGAAGCAGAACACTCTAGAAAACTACTTCCTCACCCTCTGGGACCAACTCTCTGTTCCAGCTCCTTTGTATTTTCTTTAATTTAGTCCTTCTCAGCGTTTCCTCATTTTCTTGCCACAGGGGCCCCCTTCCTGTGCTTACTTTGGGGCTCCTCCCACTCTCCATCCCTCATCTCCTAGCCAACTCCAAACCCCTGAAGGCTTCCAGGATTGGGTGGGTTGTGTATCCTGGATCCTCACTGTTTACACTCCCCCCACCCAGGCCACTGACCCCACCCTTGCCTCAGTCTGGCCCACATGAAAGGTGATGCCTGCAAATGCTCTGTGGGGGATAAACAATAGCAACAAAAGCAAAATGGAAGAGGAAGACATAAATATTTATCTATCCAAATATATTCCAGAAACACAAACGTGCATGTTTCAAAATCAACTTTAAAAATTAAGTGTTGAACATCACGACACTTGTGTTTCCAAATGTTCATGCCCTCAATAAAGAAACACAAGATATTAAAATTAGATTGCCACTAAGGACCTATCTTTTCCCTGTGAATTGTGGGAATTTGTATGTTTTCCATCAAAAGAAAAAAAAAAAGAAAATTCTAGTAATTCTAATTCTCCAAGAGTTTCCTCTCTGAATCTACTACATTCCTTATAGATCAAATTTATAGTCACACTGTTCTACTTTCTTTAATCAATGTCTGAGTAGAAAAGAATTATAGTATTCAGAAGAAGCAGCAGTATAGAAAATCTGATGTCCTAACTGACTTTGCAGATAAAAGTTCTACTGTAAGAGATTATCCCATTTAAAATGAATCGGGTACATGAGAAACCTGGTCTCCCCAACCAAATGAATTATTTGGCCATTCTTTACCATACAAAGGTTTCACACACACAAAAATTCTTTAAAATGTGCTGATCTTAAAGAGCTGAAGCAGTATTCAATTTGTCATATACTCGTGTGCGTACGACTTCTCTGGACTGGAATAGCTCCTCTGGAAGATGCAGCTCTGTAAGCAAAATTTGAGTCAAGAAACCCAACCGCTGATTCAGAGGAAAGACAAAGAGAAAATTGTTGGCCTCTTGGAAGAGCCACAAGCAAAACCAGCCTTAAAGACAGCGGAATTTAAAGGGTGTTTTTCATTGTCTCCAGGCCCCACGTATCTACCACATTATCCTTCATTTCATCACTAGTTAGCGCTAGCCTAGAGTTCTTAAGAAACATTAATGCTAAGCACAATTCCTTAATCCCTTGGTTTTAAGCTTTGTTGCTGTTGTTGTTGTTATAAAACTCTTTAAGATTCTGATTGAAAATTGCCCTTAAAATATGCTCATCTACCAGAGATACACCAGATTTGGCCCCAATTTTTTTTTTTTTTTTTTGAAGGGTAGGTCAGTCCCCCTGCCTTAGGCTAAGGCCTTAATTATCACTTAGTAACTCAGCAAGCAACTAACAGCCAGCTGAGAACAAAAATAGAACAGAAGGCAGACTCTAAATTCATGGCAGCAAATGAGAGGAAAGAGTCCCATGAAATGAACAAATTCTTGACAATGTTACAGACCACCAGCCCAAGATGGAAGAACCCATCCTTGACAGCTCTGAAAATTGTGCACTGGGGGATGAAGGTAGCGGAGGCTGAGAATTGTTGCAGAAAAGAGTTTACATAACTTTCAAGTTGAGTGGAGATCAACTCCCTGAGAATTCTGTAGGACAGAACTCTGCCATATCTTTACCATTTCTTAAATTATACATTCTCAGACAGTGAATAGCCAAGATGTGGCCAGAGCTGTTTAGAAACACTTCAGAGCATGCGAGCATAATTTCATACTGCGTTAGAAGGGATTCCTCAGAAATTATACGATGCATCTTTCTGAACTTCAAGTCCACCCGAAAACAGAAGTGCTCTGAAATTTATCGGTAAACTCTGATTATTTGGATTTCTTCTCACAAAGCCTTCAGAAATGCAGAATATTTTTTAAGACTGCGTTAATCAGCCAAAATAGACAGTTCCCAATTTAAACAAGAGAAGATATGTCACTAAATGGCTGACTTGGCCAAGCATAACATTTTTTTCATCACTTTCTTTTTTACCCAGTATTTTTCTGTCTTAAAGATATTACATCTCCTAAACTTTTCTCCAGTTTTTCCCTCCAGCGAATCCACGTAAGTCACAAAAACTACTCATTGAAAACAAACTTCTTCATTAGCCAACGAACAATTAGAAAGCTGGTCAGATTTTCTATTTCAGTTCTATTTTAAGGCACAAACTATTCTTATTCTTGCTTTTATCCAAGATCACTGGGAAATCCAGAAGCCTTTCTTGAGAAATAGCTTAGCGTTTCTGGCAAAGGACTTGGAATCCATGGAATAAGGATCTGACCACCCAAGACGGACCACCTAATACATGTGTGAGAGAAGGGCCAGGTGTATTGTCCAGTTGTTCTGGAAAATTCTAACGGAACTCAGGCTCCCCGAAAGATCGTCCTCCCATTTGGACAAATATGATCTAATTCATTAGTATTCATCTCTCAGTTTTGCTGACACTAGTTCAATGTGCTAATAAGAAATTTCCAGCTGCCTGAGGAGTGCTTCCTGTTCATGTATATCTAGGAGTCTCCAGAGTGTGTCTCACAAGTGCGGTTCCCATGGCACCCACCCGGCATGGCTGGGTGCCGCTGCCCCCGGAAGGACAGCAGGACTGTGCTGGTGGCCACCTGGCAGACAGAGCAAAGTGAGACCTGCTGCGGCCCGCAGTTGCTCCGAGCATTGCAGTCCTTCTGTGGAGGAGGGGAGGCTCCCTCCCTTTGTGGCGCACTCTACTAGATGGGTCCCTACACGGGAGGTATGTCACTGAGCCCCGATGTCTCAGATTATCATGGCATGGCTTTTATTTACAGTGACCCCTCTCTTCCAAGCCCAAATGGGCTCCAGGAGCTAGGCTGTGATTCAAGTCTCATAACAACTCCGTGGCTGGACTCCGTCTTCCTCCTTCTCTCTGATGAATAAAGCTTTACTAGAAAATCCTCCCCCAGCCTGAGGGCTGTTTCTCACAAGATCTCCTTAGCCCCCTGTAAACAGTAATCAGGTCAACTCACCTGCTATGGACACAGTGAAGCCCCAGGTGAGTCCTCGCTACTCAAAGCCTCCCTCGTCAAGGCTCCAAACATTCCCTTGGAGGTGATCAGACACTACCTATGAAATAAAATCACCTTGATTAGAGGAACTAACATGTCCCACATCATAAAGAACAAGGAGATTCGATTCAGGAAACAAAAGACCACTCAGGGCAGGCAAATAAAGAAAGGCAAGGAGAACAAAAAAGGGAAAATAGAAGAAGGAAATAGAAAGCAGCAGGGTTGTGCTAGCATGGGGCTTCCTGGTAATGTGGTCGACAAGGGTTAAAAGCAGCTTTTCATTCCTGCAATGATAAGATGGTCATTCCCAGTTGGACTGGACCCCAGGCTCCACTCCAAAGCACTTTGCATGAAGGGTGGGTAAATGTAATGTGACCTACTTGTGTCTGTAATCCAGGAAAGCCAGGAGAGGAATAATGACAGGGTAAAGAAAATTCATTATGCTATTTACCCCCCTCAGACTCCATGCCCCAGCTGTTTGATTTTGCTGATCCTAACAGGCTGTTATGTGGTGTCGGGGATGGCTGTAGCCTGCCAGCATTTGGACAATTCTGTGGGTTTAATTATTCTCTGGTAATAACTTCTCCCGAATTCTATAAAGAACAGACGATCAACAATACCATCCCAGGGTCCTGCATACTACGCAGGAGAAAGAGCTTTTCCCGGAACATAGTTTCTGAATGTCATGTCCCCATTTTGATGTACTCACTGTAAAGTTTTCATATCAATAATAACGGTCTTTCCATTACACATATTTAAATAAATGCTTTCCATGTGAAGCAAGAGTAATTATTATCAATATTTGGGTGAATCAGAATGCCGGTGACAGCTCCAGCAGCTGCATTCGTCTTTGGCTTGGTAACAAAACACAGAAAGCTCCCCAGTGGGAAACAAGGCAGGGCTTCATGAATTCCACTCAGCTCTTCAGTTACAGATTATTAAAAGATGAATTATAAAATTGGCACAATGATGGCCATGCACATTCTTTCTGGCCAGCATCATCCCCACGACTCTGATCGTCACAGAAGAATCTTTAAATCCAAGGACGATTCAGGTCTAACTCACATCGACAGCGTTTGTAAAGCTGCCACGCACCATTAGCACGTGCTTGTCCCTGAGTGACTGTTCGATTACTTACCACCGACAGCCACATGCGGTGGCTAATGGGACAAAGACAATACGGGGTGACAGAACGGTGTGAGCAGTGCCATTTTCTAGTCCCTGGATAAGAATGAAGGAGATGGAGGCGAGCAGACAATGCTTTCAAAAGACACTGAACCCAAAGCCCTGGACCAAGGGCAGAGTTCTACATGATTTCCCAAGCAGATAAAGGGTTTGGGCAGCATGTTCATGTGAATTCTAGATGGAAGTCAGCAAACTATGCTGAATCTATTAGGATGTTGGGTATTCCCAGTATCACACACTAAATATTTATTCCCTTTTGGATTTCCTGTTTTAGTAAGTGTTCTCCAGATAAACAGAACCAATAGGATAGATAGATCTAGATATCTAGAGACAGATAAATAGATAAATATAGATACAGATACGATATAAATACATTTCTATGACATGTTATATAATATATAGATACAAATAGATTATATTATATTTATTATACATAATTATATTACATATTATAGACATACTATATAAAGAGATAAAAAGATAGATATACTATATATCTATCTAGATACAGAGAGTGAGTTTTAGGTATTGGTTCATGTAATTCTGGGTGCTGGCAATCTGAAGTCTGTAGGGCAGGCCAGCAGGCTATAAATTCAGGTAAGAGTTGGTGTTTCAGTCTTGAGCCTGAAATCTGCTTGGCAGGCTGGTAGGCAAGAGATTCAGGCAGGGTTTCTATGTTACAGTCTTAAAGCAAAATTCAACTGATTAGATGAGGCCCACTCATAGAGAGTAGAGAGTAATCTGCTTTATTCAAAGTCTACTCATTATAAATGTTTATTACATTTAAAAAATATCTTCACAGCTACATATTGACTGGTATTTGACCAAAGTACTGGACACCATAGCCTAGCCAAGTTGACACTTAAAATTAACCACCACATTACTTTTTCGCAAAATATAATGGCTAAAGATAAAATACGTATATTACGAGGGTTCTCAGCATTCCACATATATGGCTGAGTATGGCTGATACCACCTACTTCACACTCACACACATCCTCCAGAACATGAAGACACAGGCATCCTTCAGAATGGACCCAGGAAGGACATATGTGCACAGGACTTTATGTGCTGAAGCGTGGGCTGGTGTCTGCCTCCCTTCATCTTCCACCCTTTTTAGATTGACCTTTTTCTAGCACACTTGAGGAAAAAGGATCTTTGACACTTCCCTGTCTACCCATCACTTGACCCTCCTACTGGTCTCAAAGCGACCGTGGACTTCCACTTGTGATGTTCCTGGGAGTCTTCTGAAGAAGGCTAGGAACATGGTTCTCCCTTAATGAAAGGCTGGCCTAGACAGATGGGGTCAGAAGGAAAAGCCTCAGTGCTTCTTCCTTTAGTTCCTCATCTGACACACCAGGTGGAATGGGTACAACAGATTTTGCTGAAAGTCTGGGGATAGCTTGAGGATACTGCAGCATAGGAATAAATTAATACTGAACACTAAGCATGATTGTTCAATATCCATAGAAATTTACCAAGATAAACCCTTCTAAGGGATTCCCCTAAGGATACAGCCCAATTCTAAATCTCAATTCCCTATCTTATCGTCCATCTTTCCCTTATCCCTCGGAGGCAGAGCTACTTCTTCAATCCTTCCCAGAATGACTCTTCATTCCCTCTCCAGGACCAATTTGCTACCCTACTGAGGCAATCTGTGGGCCTCCACAGTCTCCAGAAATAAGCTTTCCAATCCTGGGATCGCTCATTAAAAATGTGCGTTGGTCAATAATCCAGGTTGGGCATTGGTATTTCAAACACAGCCCCCGTGGAGATCTATCCACGGGGTGATGTGAAATGTGATCTAATATGCCCCAGATTCTTCCTTTAGTCTTCCAGGGTACTACAGATAACTTCTGGGCAAAACATACACATGCATGATGTAGGTATATACATCTCAAGAATAAAAATAATTCTCTGAAGCAGTGCAGTCCAAATTTATAACAAAGAAAAATGTTTTCTTCAAAAAAAAAACCCCCAAAAATCTGTCAAGCTTTTCTCTGCCCACAACAGAAAGAATATTTTATGTTTTTGTGCACCGTGATTTTAGTTCCCCTTTTCATCACCTCCCTACTCTGAATGACTCCTGGGAGCCCAACAAGGCCTGAGCATTGAAACACATCACAGGGCCTTTCCTAACTCAGAATTCCTCTCCCCTGAGTCATACCCTAAGACAGTCCTGCCCAACCTTGATCATGGTACATAGTGAACTCATGGTATGATAAACTCATGGCACAACAAGACAAATGGACTGATCGGTTTATGGCAAGAGGCTGCCCTGGGCCCCATTTGGCCTCCAGAGTGGAAACGGAAGCAGTACCTTGGCACAAACCTACTCTACACATAGCAGCCGAGGCAATCCCAGCACATCTGTTGAGAGGCTCTGCCCATGCTGTGGGCATCTCCCTTGAATCAGATCAAAATTTTAAACAAAACTTCCTATCCCCAAAAGCTGGACTGAGAAGCTGGGCTGTGGTTTATTAGACACATCTATAATAACTGCCCTTCAAAACTGAAAGGGAATCTCTCTCTGATTTCAGTTGTGACTATTTCTAAGTTGAGAAGATATGGTTTAAGAAAGCTAACTGGAAAGGTTGACTACTCTTTGTATAGAGAAAAAAAAAAAAAGAAACTTATATTCAAGAAAATCTCCCTTTTTTCACCTAAGAAGGTGAAGAACAACAAGGACAGACCTATAGTCCTAACCTTCTTGACAAACATGCAAAATTTTATTACTTGAGAGAATTTGTACCCAAATCCTGGTCTGTTGACTGTCATTGAAAAATAAGGACAGTATCTTTCTTATTTTCCATTGTATCACACTGGCTAGCAAAATGTTTGCCACACAGTAAGTGTTCAATAAATATTTATGGAAACAATGAGCCCCACAATTTAAAGGAATGGATGACTTTTAGGATACTCATCCAAAATTCCGGGAATTGAAATTCATTCCACTTGTCAATTACAGTTTAAGGAGATTATCTAGCAGGAGGCAGCTTTCTTGAAATAAGATTTCAGACAGAAATCTATCTGTCAACTAATGATACAGATATTAAGAAATAAGAAGCCTCTAACAAAATTGCAAAGTCCAGCTTCCTGCCTGTGCAGAGAAACAGTTCAGCTCCTATTATCTGCTTACATGGTTGGACAAGAGTCCTTCAACGCCTGCTCTTCACCTTCAGAATTTGTTGAGAGAACAGATACCCCCACCATAAAGCAAACAGGAGCTCACGCTGTTCAAACTATAAGACATCCTGCTGGCCAAATTCTATGAGCATTCAAAATGTTTCTAAACATATTCACTATTTTTCTTGATGAGAGTCAATAGTTAATGTAATGCAAATGGTTGAGTTAGAATAAATACAAGCACAGTTAAAAATTTATGCAAAAAATTCTTTTTGTTGTAGTTTTTCTTTTTCTTTTCTTTTTTTTTTTTTTTTAAGATTCTATTTATTTATTTGACACAGAGAAGAGAACAATCAGGGGGAGCTGCAGGCAGAGGGAGAGGGAGAAGCAGGCTCCCTGCTGAGCAAGGGGCCCGAGGGGCTCCATCCCAGGACCCTGGGATCATGCCATGAGCTAAAACTAGATGTCTAACGGACTCAGCCACCCAGGAGCCCCTACTGTTGTTTCTAAGAATTAAACCTGAATTGAGCTGAAGTTTCTATCTTTAATATCTGTGACAAGAGAAGTTGTTTAAGTAAATACATAATGTATATACAAGCAAATATATTAATAAGATTATAGGAGACCTCATTAATCCTACTGTGAGACCTAAAATTTCAAATACCTTCATAATAGCCATTTGCACATAAAAGGGTTTACTCTTTAAAAAACAGTCATATATTTATTAAAGAATGGCTAACTGGACTTCTCCATCAATGCTTTGCTGTATTCTGTTACTTTTAAGGATGCACTAAAAAGTGCAAACCAAATAATCAAGAGTATTTCACTTTATAGTAGCTTAATTTAGTCTACATTAGTGAGGTTTTGTTCTTTGGAAATATTGAGGTAATTGAGCTTATGAACACAAATAATACTGCTTAACCAAATGTATGGAATAAAAAAAAAAAAAAAAAAAAAGGAGCATGCTTCCCCACCAAAACATACAACCCTTTTATTAGCACTCATTCTTGTTCTTTCTCCTTGACTATGACCAACACTTCAACCTGGAAATAGTAACTCAGTAACACAATGAGAAGAAAGCAAAATAAAGGAAATGTTTTTCTCTTATCATCTATACTCTGATATCTGTCTAGTTTATCACTAGATAAACTATTCACTCTGTGGAATTTAGATCCTAAGTCACAAAATCACAGAAAAGAAAGTGAGAGCCAGACCATGTCTTTGTCAGTGAAGATAAACGGGTTTCTGTCTTGGTCTTAGATTCCCTGGAAGGTATTTTTTGTGATGCTATTTAACATTCATTTTACACATACTTAATAAGCATCTTCCCTGTACAAACTCATACTTCTATTTGCTTCTAAAAATATTTCCCTTATTTGGTGACTTCCATTGGAGAACCCCTGATTAGCCACTTCCGGAGTTACTCTTTTCTAAGTTTATGCTTCCAAGAAGCATTTATTGTTGGACCTGCTATATGACAAGCACTGGGCCTACAGAGAAAATAAGGCAGTCCCTTGCCTAAAAAAAAACTCATAATCTAGAGGAAAAAAACAGACCTACAACAAATCGAGTTAATGCCACTCTATCTGGAATTAAACAGAGGTAGTTACAAAGGAGGACCAGCCAACCCTGTCTGGGTTCTGAAGAAGGCCATATGGAGAAAACAATAGTTCATCTGGTTCTCTCAAAGATGAGGAGATATTCTCTGAAGGAAATACGAGCACAAGGCATTCCAGACAGCAGGGATGGCTGTGCATGGTGAGGGAAAAACAGTGGGCAAATGATGCATGGACCCATTATCATCAAGAAACAATAGCATGGGGAATGGGTAAATGATGGGAAGCCAAATTAAACAAATCATGAAGGATCTTATGTGCCCAGGATAATTCTGATCATTTTTGTAAAAGCCAGTGATTTTTAACCTATTGTTAAATCACAGAAAGCTTCAATAAATTGATGAAAACCATGACCCTTCTCCCTAGAAAACACACAACATTTGTACACTATGTTCTCTGACCACACAATGCCTCTCCACTACCCAGACACACACCATCCTTTGTTGTTGTTGTTGTTGTTGTTGTTGTTATGTTCCTTTCCTGTCCAGACTTTTTAATCCAAAGATCAGGGTCCCCATTCTGACCTTGAAACAGAAACTTGAATATGAACGGGAGAGTCCCAAGAGATTGTCTTTACAGCTTAGACATTTTCTCTTCTATCTCCAGTCGTAAACCTCCCCAAAAAATCTGCCTTTCCCACATCTTCTTCTTCTCTCCTGCAGCCATGCCATGGAGAAGCCTTCAATTTTTGAAAGATTTGATCTCCTTCTTTTGGAAGATCTCTTTCTGCTCTTCCTCCTTTATTTTCAACTTTAGGTTGCAACAACCATGCCACCAATATCTGTGATCACTCTCATCCAGGATAGCCCAACTTGTAACTCTGAAGTTATTTAGAGCCCCTCCTCCTTTGTGCCATCTACAGTTAACTTCTAAATGTAAAGATGGGCATGCTAAAAATACCTAGAAATTTAACATTTCTTCTTTGATCTTATTTTTCTATTTTAGTAATTTCCATTCCCCTACCCTGGATCTTTTACAGGTTCTCAACAATCTTTTTCATAAAGGGAAATAACATCAAGGCTGAAGGTAATAACTAAATAGCTGTTTCCACAATTACATGTACTATGCATATATCCTATATCACACTATCCCTCCTAACCCCAGAGTTTGTTTGCTACTTTAAATATAACTTAGAGCCCATGACACTTTTTTTTCCCAAACAACTCAACCCAGGATAAAAATATCAAACAGAGAATTGTGTCTCTATGGGAGAACAACAAATCCTGGGGTCCTATGAACAAGTCAAGAAGGAAACATTCTCCATGATCCCTACTCTGCTTGCCCATATACTGCTTCAAATATCTCAAAAAAAGACTCAGGAAAATGTACTAGCTGAAGTCCATCCATCTAAAGATAGATGAGGCAAACTTATGCCTGGCATAAGTAGGAATATCTGTTAAAATAAATCACTGCCCCTTTAGGTGAAAAGGGTCCAGTGGGATCAACTTGCCGCCAAGAGGCCGATAGTCTCTGCTTCTGACAATTGGGCCTATGCTGAAGCAGTAGCTAGATCTGCTGTGGTAAATGGGAGCCCTTCTTGTTGAGCTCGTGCATAGTCCTTATCTCAACCACCATGACTGCTGGTATTCACAGGCTTATTAGGGCATTTTCCCTCACCACTGCCATTCAAGGCCACCTCGGAGTGGACTACAGTGCAGCTGTATTTTCTCCTTGCATTCTATTTCTGAGTCAATCCATCTGCGATCCAAGTTTAGGATTTTCCTTCTCTGTCAGTTGGTCATGAGAGATTACCCCTATGTCCCTTAGGTGTAAACTCAGGGAAAGGTACTGAATGACTTCATAGGGAAATCTGGAGCTGGGATAATAATTCAGAGTTATTTCAAGTTGAAGTAAGGGGTACACCAGGTAGACCAGTTTGGGATAAAAGCCATCCTGGGAAGTAGAGTCACCATAGATTAGGTGACTCTCTTTAACCAAGACAATTCCAAGGAGAGCTGATAACTGGGAACTATCTTCTAGCAACACTCCCAGAGGCAGACCTGAAGGGGGATCTAGGGGGAAGATCACAGAATCCATTACACAGCCTGAGTTCAAATTCAGACTTTGTCAATTTTTAGGTCTACAATTTTGTGTATTAGTCTGGCTTCTCTGTGAAGCAGATACCAAGACAGGATTAGACATACAAGAGATTTGTCAAGAGGGTAACACTAGTATACTGAATTTCATCGTGTTCCCCCAAAATTCAAAGTCTTCCCAAAACCTCAGAATGTGACCTTATTTGGAAATAAGGTTGTTGCTGATGTAATTAGTTATGAGGTCATACTGTAAAAGGGTGAGTCCTCAGTCCAATATAACTGCTGTCCTTTTAAGAAAAGGAGCAGAGACATGCACAGAGAGGAGAACAGTTGCAAAAGCACGGACACCCCAAGAGCAGATGGTCATGGGATAATTGAGGCAGATACTGACGTTGTACAGCTGCAAGCCATGGAGCATGAAGGCCTGCTGGCAACACCAGAAGTTAAGAGAAAGCCATAAGACCGATTCTCCCCTAGAACCTTCAGAAAGACTGTGGCCCTTCTGACCCCTTGATTGGAGACTTCTAGCCTCCAAAACGACAGGAGAATAGATTTCTGTTGTGTTAAGCCACCTAGTTTGGGCATTTTGTCATAGAAGCCATGGTAAACTAATGCCACCTGGAAGGAAAAATGGAGGAAGGAGTTGTTAGACTGTGGTGCACGACTGACACCTGTGAGGGAAAGCAGACAAGAACGAAAGAGGGAAGGAAGAAAGATGTTTTTGCTTGTCACAGTGAAGGGGGATGCTCAATACCCTACAATGCACAGGAAAGCCCCCACAACAAAGCCCCCCATTATCTAGTCCAAAATGTTCTTAGTGCTGAGGTTGAGAAACTCTAAGTTAGAACAATATACTTAACCTTTTAGTTTCCAAAGCTGTAAAATGGAGTCATTTATTTCTTGTACAGCTAGTACATGTTGGGTACTATAAGTGGAACAAAGACCCTGCCCTCACGGAGGTAATAGTCTATTGAGGATAATAATATCACCTACTTCTTAAGGTCATGAAGCTTAAAGGATTAATAAATGGAAAACACTTAGAACAGTACTTGACAAACACTAAGAACTCTTTTAAAGCAATTATGACATTACCTATCACATAGTATATGCTCATTAAAAGGCAACTGATAATACTATTAAACATAGATGAGTCAATATTTCCCAGCAAAAAGTTGGCTTCCTGAGTACCTTGTGTCTCCTGTGTCTGCCATTTATTCTCAACTTCCCATGGGGACCTAGAGGCATTCCAAAGCTTCATAGGGGTGATAAGCTCATGTTAAAGAAAATAATTAGTAAGTCTAGGTGGTACCATGTTTTTTTTCTCTAAACAAGAATAGTTTCTAATGTTCTCAAACAGGAACAAAGAAAGGAGGATACAACTACACAAGGGGAAAAAATTCCTTGGCAAAGGAAGCCTAATTATGTCTCATACTTGAATTCTTAATTAATGATGCCCCTCCAGAAAGCTCAATACCTAACTAATGGAAAAAAAAAAAAAAAAAAACTGGTAACAAGATCAAAATCATGTTGTTCCTTTACACAAATTTCCATAGATACAGGCATCAGTTTGCACCAGGCATTAGTCAGTTGATCCTTGTTTACACATTCTCATTGGGGATTTGTTTCGCTTTTCAGGCATAGCCATCCCTGGCTCATGAACAAGAAAGCCCTAAACATTTCACTGTGTGAACTCTTCACTGATTCAAGGGAGAGGCTGGCTAGGAGGCAAATCATGCAGCTCAAAGGACAGAAGCTTTGAGGTCACACAGAAAAAGCCATTGACTTTTTTACCTGGATAATCTCCTACATTGCTTGGTAGAGAATTTTGGGAGGATGACTTACCTGTATGTGATCTTTGCATTCCTGTCAGTATAAGAAGCTGTGTCCAAAATTTAATGAGGGATTGATAAATAAGAAAACCTCACTGGAGGATGGAGAATGCAGAACTCATTTTTCTCTACTAGATCAGAGCTGATTAAGCCAGCATCAAATTCTTAGGTAATTATGAAATCACAGAGAATCACCATTGAAATGATTTTCTGCTGCTTATATTTCTCATGGAATTGTTTCTATAAATGAAAAATGGATCCTCCTTCTATACTTGCCCAAGAGAAAAGAATGACTATTAAGAAGATTTGTGTGTTTAATAAGGATTTGATTAGGATTGGTGTTCTTTCCAACTGTGATCCTGAGTTGAGTCCAGAATGTAGAGGACTTGCATTCACTGACGAAGATGAAAATAACAATGGGCACAATGGAAAATAAGGAGTAGTTCCATGGATGTTTAGGGACATGGTCTGTTTCATCATGACTAATGAGACATAACTTCTATCCCCTCTTCTGTGGCATTTAAAAAAAGGTAGGGGGAGTGGGATTCTGCCAGATTTCAATAAGGCTTTCCATATATTCTTCCTCTCCCCTCCAGGGGACAGATATACTTTATTACTTATAGTCACTTCCCATATTTGACTGTCCCATGATAGAATCTCAATTCTGTGTTTTAAGATCCAAGAATAAAATTATGTTCCAAAGTAAAAAAAAAAAAAAAAAAAAAAAAAAAAAGGTTCCTATTTTCCTCTCTTAATTTTTAACAATTTTCATCATACTTGAAATAAGAGCATTCGTCCTCCTTACCTTTGTATACAACTTTAATTTATAAATGTGAGAGGTTTATAAATCTGTTCTCTGAAAAATTATATGCCAGAAATGAGTGTTTACTTTGTTTTTCTTAAACAGCACAGTTTTTGCAATTAACTCCACCCTACCTTAGAGGCATATAAGTTAACACAGCTCAAGGCCATGCTCCCTGACCATATCTCCTCAAGGGATTTGGCTAGAGCTATTTATATAATTTAAAATTCTTTAGAGTATTTTCTGAAATTGTAAATTTTGATAATAAACATCTTCTACCCTAGAACTAGCAGAGTAACTTTTGTAGATATGAATATGTGAATAGAGTCTAAATGGACCCTGGGCAAAAACTATTGAAGATCCTCTTCTGTGACAAAACATACAAATGACAGACATCCTTTTGATTCTGATACCAAACTTCTGGTCTCCCAGTGTTTGTGACTAGCACAATTGGGGATACAGCGAAAATCACACTCTGAAGATCAATACATAAAACTTGATAGTCTACCTTTCTTTTCATGAGAAGTGTCAGGAAAAATGACATACCACACCAAAAACGTATGAGTAACTAGCTGATAGACTCAAGATTGGCTGTGTTAGCAAGTTTCAACCTCTTTTCCTGCCTGACATCACACAAAACTAAGCTTTTCTTTTTGTTAGAGAATCAAGAAAAATGGTTGCAGTGGGAATGGTCAAAAAAATTCCATCATAGTTGTTTTACATGTGATTTATTTTAGTTATATTCTCTGTGTTATACAGTTATGTATGTTATGCATGGCACAAAAGTGAGGCAAACACAACATGAAAAGAGAATACTTTCCTTGCCTCTTTAGGTCATGTTCCCCATACCTCTGTTATGGCACACATGGTGTGATATTTGTCTACACTATATTCCCACTAGATTCAGCTCTAGGAGAATAGAGAACAAGCCTTGGTCTTCTTTGTTTTCCTAGGACCTAACTCTTAGTAGGTATGCAAATATTCATTAAGTAAATAAGAATCGGGTAGTTCACTTCACTGTTACTGGGTAGCCAGACAAGGACTAACACTGAAAAACTTATAAATAAATCAATTACACACTTCTTGTCTAATAATCAAAACAATCTCAGCCTTTTGAAACTAGGATTCCTCAAGAGAATTAAACCCTATAGAAAATCATTTGAATAACTGTTTTCTCAATTCTCCCAAGGATGGTACATTTTTGACGCATAGAAGAGAAGTTAATTCATTATATACAATAGTTATCTTAAGGCATTAGGGCTTAATTTTCTCAAACTCTGGTTGAGAAGGGCTGTTATTGCCTGCTATTGCACAAATTTAAACTATGAATATGAAAAACACTTAAGTCAGTTTTCTGTCTGTCCTTAGGAAAAATAATGTCACATATTGATTAGGCCAATCTGTTAATGAGCTAGTTAAATGTTTAGTGATTAGTCTGGTATCCAAAGCCCAGATACGCTAGATAGCAGAGCCTGAGACAAAGATTTAAAGTACTAACACTTTATTTGGGAGATACAAGCCCAGGGCAGTAAGGAAAAGAAAAATTAAGAGTCAAGGAACAATGTACTGCAATATGATGCAATTTGCTATCTCCTTCCCTGAACCACTCCCACACATGACCTGGGAAGAGACCCAGAAGGTCACTTGGCAGGCATGTTCACATGGCACCTGGGATTTCTCCAGAAGGAGGAACCGTACCCTAGTGCAGTCCATGGAAGATGTAATGAAGGGGGGATTTATCTGCCCAAGCCCCCCTTTCATCTCCCATTTCTCATTGGTCAAGGCTCACCCAGAGAAAGCTAACACCCACTCACTAATTGGTTGCATCATTCAGTTCTTCTGCAGTCCCTCAAGACTCCAGCTTTCACACCTGCAGAGCAGTCTTTTATTCAAGTCCAAAAATGAAGGGGCAACCAGGTGAGGGTGGGGTACCAACTGACAGAAAAAAAGCACCAGTCATGGAAATCTAAGACTTATTGTCTAAGACACAAGGCTTATGCCTCAATGCAGCTAAACCTTATTCAGGGTGAACAACTTAGAATACTCTTTCTCTCTTGCCATTTGCAACAACGTGGATGGAACTGGAGGGTATTATCCTAAGCGAAGTAAGTCAATCAGAGAAAGACAATTATCATATGATCTCTCTGATATGAAGAATTCGAGAGGCAGGGTGAGGGGTTGTGAGGGGTGGGAGAGGGAAATGAAACAGGAGGGGATCAGGAAGGAGACAAACCATAAGAGACTCCTAAACTCATGAAACGAACCGAGAGTGGCTGGGGGGTAGGGGCAGGTAGGGATAGGGTGGCTGGGTTATGGACATTGAGGAGGGTGTGTGCTATGGTAAGTGCTGTGAAATGTGTAAGCCTGAGGATCCACAGACATGTACCCTGGGGCAAATAATACATTATGTGTTAATTAAAAAAAAATAATAATACTCTTTCTCCCTGGAGACCAGGGGTTATTAAGGCATACATGGAGGCGGAGAGGGTTCCATTAAATAAGGAAAGGATCCTCCTGAGATTCTCTGCCTTGGCTTTTCAGGTTCTGAGGAAATGGCTCTGGTCCAAGACATACACTCTCCTTTTACCTTATCTTGGAGAGCCCCGGGCACTAGTCCAAGCTACTATTTTACCATGTCTCCCAAAAGCTGAATTGCTGTTTCTGGGTATAGGTTGAGGAAGTACTCCAGTAGATTGTTTAGCTTGGTTTGTTTTCAATACGCTTATTATTCATGCAACTATTCAGGCAATTTGTGTCAAGCCCTGGTGTCATCATTCTTTCACCTTTATTTAGTCTCTTGGCTAATTCACCTATTATCGTTAATTATTTCAGCAGTCCTATCTAACTCCAGATAAATTAAGTCAGGTAAGAGTTAGTATGATATGTCTCTTAAAATGGGTAGATGACCACAATTCTTAAATTCTCTGCTAGAATTTGTTCTCCTACAATAAAAGTGAACGCCTAAGATCTAGAGGCTGCACAAATGTCTAGGGGCACAACATAGCTTTTCTAACAGCATAAACTATATTCACCAACTCCTTCTAGGCTTTGGTCCACTTTGACAATCACATATATCATTCATTAGCTACTTTGTGGAACAAATCTACCTGCAAATCCTGCCACTCATTTGAAAGGTTAAATGTTGAGACCCATCTACCCAAGTCAAATCTATGCAGATCCAATCATACATGATAAGATATTCGTAGAGATCACCAGAATTTTGCCAAGGGTTGCAAGTATTTGGGCTTTACCAGCCAGTCCTTAATCTCTTGTTAAGATATAATGTTAAGAATCCCTAAAGCGATTACTCATCTTGGAAAATATAGGTTAAGAAAATACTTAAGTGTATCAAACCCATTAGGTGAGAAAAGTCTAAGAACATTTAGTGTTTTCTAGTTAAAGCTAAATAAACTGGAGTTGTGCATTGAACTAAGGCCTTGAGGAACAGAAAGGCTGCTGGACCCCTTGTGTAAAGGAGTAACTCCATCCCTGAGTTCTCACTCTGTGAAGCCATTTTTTTTGGCATCAGGCTTGCTTTTGATCCATTAGCCTTCATCCGTTTGAAAGGCTCATGACATCATCTGTGCATGCTTGCAGTATTGAAGGTTCCTTTTTGTGGAACACTCTACCATGTCCCATCATTTATCAAAAGCAGCTGGCCTCCATCTATACCCTGATTTAGTCTGAACTGTGCCTAAAAGCTCTGCAATCACTACGGAGACTGACTTATTAAATTTCTGCTGAAATCTCTGCTGGAATGAGTGATTGATGGCCAAAGCTTTCCCCCCTTGACCCATTTTTCCCAGTAGCCCCTCCTCCTACAATTCTTTCTATTTGGCTCAACTGTAACCAAAAGTTTATGTTCATCTTAATAGGACAAAGCGTACTGTGGTGAGACAAACACAAAGTACGCCCCCTGCAGTGCCAATCCTAGCCAGACGCCAAACCAACTGTGGTCTTAGGCAACATGCTAGGTGCAGTTTCACTGACCACAGTAGACCATGTTAAGACTGAAATCTAGCTGATATAAACTAGTACAGTCAGACTGATTGTCAAAATGTTGAAATACTTTAATATTTCTTGGGAAGTAGCTGCTGCCCCAAGCTTCCCACTGCATGTCCACATCCCCAACACCCCAGCTACCCGGGACCCTCTCCCTGAATCTTTGATCGTCCCACCACCCAGTAACTAAAAGGCTAAACTTAGCCTGCACTCTGCTCCAGCATTAAAGCCAGAATCCACTCTGATCCATCTTGACCCATCTGTGTCTGAGCTCTACCAGTTGTTCAATCATACAGCCCCCCTGAGAACATGTACTTAGAAGCAATAGCCATAAAACTGCGGAGCCCTGAAGAATATTGAGAACAATTGAAATGACCACTCTCGAATAGATTTATTCCCCTTCTAAACATCTGTTGCTAATTTCTCTTGTCACTTAACTGAACACCAGGGACTCTTTCCCCTGCTGTCATTTTGGCCCAGTCCTTATTTTCACAGTGCCTATTGTGATTTCAATTAGTTTCTCAAGCAATACATGTGTTAACCATCCTTTGAATATAGTTATATAAGAACAAAGCCTTCTCTGAATTGTATTAACTCAAAAAACTGCCAATCAAAATTTCTAGGAAACGTGAATATTGGCAAAACAGAGCAGGAGAAACTTAAAAGAGTAAGAATTTGAGCCTGAAGAAGATAGAAGTAATGTGAAAGAGAATCTGAAAATTCCCTTTAAACTTAGGCTACAGAAAGAAGAAATGGAGAAAGCCAAGATGTGCCAGCCTTCTCTGGAGCAGCAAACTCCTCTGAATTCCTCTGGAATGTGGATGGCTAAGCTCACTTGACCCAACACGTGGAGGTTATCCTGCTAAGAGGCCCAGAATAGACTTCAAAATCGCAGTCATTCTCACCAAAGCCACTCAACAGTAATATTTTAATAGACTACATTTTGAAATAAAATAAAAATAGCCTGAGAATCTAAAGACTCTTGTAACTCACAGATATAGGAAAGAAGAGCATGAAGAAAAAATTGCTGAAACACACAAGTTCTTGGGGACTCTATAGCTCTTTGGGAAAGAAATCAAAGACATAAGCACAGCCTGTGTGGTCATAAGTGGCCACGAGTTCATTAAACCTATTCAATGAACAGGTTGTAAGAACTGAGTGAGAAATGCTTTACTGAGCCCTCACTACATGATGGGCACTATGCCAAAAGAGCATTTGTATCCACTACCACATTTAATTTCCATAACTAAAATAACCCCATCTTAAAGATAAGGAAACTAGCACAGAGAGGTAGAGTGACTTATCCACATTCAGGGGGCTATTAAGAGGCGGAAGCAGGATTAAACCCCAATCAGTTTGTTTCCAGAGACCTTGCTTCTAACCAAGATATTATCTGAGCTAATTTTAGAAGTATTAATATCCTACAACATTCCTAGAGCTGGCATTTTCCTATCAGGCACATTGTTACTCTTTCTTGCCCTTTTCCAGAGTTTAATCCTATAAACATCCAGCCAAAGAAAGGATTATTCTGTTATCCTGTAATTGCAGTCAGTTATACCACCAAATGTAAGTAATCTTTTAATCTGAGTTCTTAAAACAGCCCTCTATTCTCTTAGCAGCTAAAATCCACACTCACCTCAGTTTTCACTCTCCGCACTCTCTCCAAGATCAGTACTAACAAACACAGTCTCTATTATATCGTGTTCCCTCCTCAGAAGGACAACACTCAGTGGGTGATTTAATTGCCATGGTTAACTGCAAGGCCAGCCAAGCAGAAGTGGCTGGTTTTTTGGTTTTGTTTTGTTTTGTTTTGTTTTTTGACATCTATTAAGCAGCTGAGCAGCTCACAATTTGTCCAAAGCCAGTTTGGTGCTAACTAAATACTGGGAAGGTCTGTTTTCATCATCTATAACCCAAGACAATGGATTGTAAAGGCTGCATTTCAGAGATCAGATCACCAGGACTCTCAAAGAAGGCTCAGATGAGCCCAAACCTAGCGAGGAATTCCTCCTTCCCTAGAGAAAGATGAAAAACATGAAACTGGATTCTCCTCATAGAGTCTGACTGAGATGATTAATACCCTCAGACTGAAAGCAAGCAGGCAAAACCAAAATAACCTCAAATAGAACACATCTCAGGAAAACCACTGAATTCTCCAGCCTCAGTTTTTTGCAGTATTTAACTAGTATTCTTATGACTGAGGACTAGTTCCTTTCCATTGAGCAGGGAATAATGTCTTCTGCTTTTGTGTCTCCAGGTTGTACCATGACATATGAGAGTTTTCTATCTGATCAGCTGTCATAAGGTCATAAGAATTTTCAAATCCTTGGTCATGTAGAGTTTTGAACACCTTACATGCAGTAGTTTTGCACTGCAGCAAAATTACTTTTTTTCCTGTTTAGTTATCTCAGGGGACATTTAACAAGAATTATAGAGCCTGAGGATTCTGTAATTTTGAAATATGTCATCTATTTTTTCTTCTTAGCAACACAAAGTATCAATTGGCAATGATTTCCATAAAACTAAAGTATTTGCAATTCTATTCCCCTGAAATATTCATCTATCAAGTAATTTCTACTCACAAAAAACATGAAATAATCAACTTTTTCTAAACCTATTATATTTCTTTTCTTTTACATGGAATCTCAATTTTCAATCTCAAGGTTTAATTTCATTTAGTTGTGATATTCGTATTTCACCAAATGATTCTAGAACCCCATGGTAAAAGGTATGTTTAAATATATAACAACAACGTAAGTATTTCCACAACCACTTGATTCTTCCCAGTCACTTCTCTTCTTGCCCATTTACTCCCACATAATTCCTTCACAAATCTTTCTATTTAATACAGGAAAGTTGATCATTTCTAACACTGAAGTATCCTTGAACATGGAAAAGCAATAACTATTTCAAAAGAAAATGGTACAAAGAAATAATACATTATGTTAGTCATTAAAGAATCAAAATGAACATTCATAGTCTCACATTCCCTAATCTACCTCAAAAAAAAAAAAAAATGATCTGAGTATCTAATTGGTACAAGAAGAATATCCCCATGTGGGTGTACTGGTTATCAATCATTTCAGCATCAATTCATTCATTATTCCAAAATGAGCTGTGTGCCTACTCTTTATACACTACTGAGACTTCATTCTTAAAGTAGAGACGGCAAATAAACATTATGATGATGATAAGGTATGTGAGGAATGTGCTGTGTACGACACAGAAAAAGTGCCAAATACAAGCTAACAATGGATGACAATGTTGACAACAATGGTAGGCAATGGAAATACAAAAATAAATATTTTTTCCTTGACCTCAGTTTGTTCAAAATCTAGTAGGGAAGATATGTGACCATAACAAGAGTACAGATGGCATCATAAATACAGAAACATTATATCCTGGATTTTCCAAGATAACTGGAGTCAAATATTCTGCCCCATTTACAGACCTTGAGTTTATGTCTCATTATCATATTCATGAAATATGGCTTCTATATATATAATGAAAACATAATTGAAACAAGAGAACACTGCAGAGGAATTAGAAACTCTTATTTTTTATTTTTTAAAGATTTTCTTTCTTTCTTTGAGAGAGAGAGAGAGGGAAGGAGGAAGGAAGAGTGAGCGGGGGTGAGGGGAGAAGTGGAGGGAGAGGGACAAGCAGACTCTGCCCAGAGCCCAACGTGGTGCTCAATCCCACAGTCCTAACATCATGACCTGAGCCAAAATCAAGAGTCAGATGCTGAACTGACTGAGCAACCCAGGTGCCCCAACTCCTGCTTTTAACGAGTGTATAGTTTTGTTCAGAGCTTTATGTACATGAAACCATTTACAAAAGCGAAGTAAAATAGCCTGTAACCAGTCTCAACTACATAGACCTGACAATAAGTGCTAAAAGGAATATAACAATTCAGAGGAACTTTAAGGAGAAATTGGACTTTATGGAGAAACTTGGACTTCGGTTTAAACGAAATTTCAGAGCAAGAAACAAGGTTACAGGGAAGAGGCTGAGCATCATTATTGAAGAGATAGCAAAGATACAGATCCAACGTCAGATTCTAAAATTGTTCTCTCAAAGATGTGAAAGCAAATGTGTTGAGTATAGTGGGGAGAAAACACTGTCACTATGAATCCAGTAATCAGTGTCTTCGGACAACAGATTTCTCAGAGCAGCTTGAGTAAAGGAATTCACTGGTTCCTGGACCAGTGGAAACTGATGATCTAAAATCATTTTATTTAGCTGCAAATCCCCTTGCATTTATTGAATACTTTAACCCTGACAAAGTCCTTGCTATATGGTCTCGCTGAGTCTGACCTGTAACTGTAGCTAGTGACTGGGCAGAAGGCAAGCTCTCCTTCCGGGCCCGGGCAGTGTCTGCTGTTCTGTGTTCACAGCCCTAAAACACTGGCTAAGTAATCCCAGCCTCTACCTCGCTGAATAAAAAAGCACTGCTAATGGAATTGGGCCCCTAGGAAATGTAAACTCTACCTTGATTTAAAAAGACATTTGGCTGTTGTATAATCACTGATTAATTGATTGGTTTCCTTCTTACATTTTGGATCCGATCTGAGACCATTTGGAAGCTAAATAAGTGCTCCCACATCATCGATTCCCTCATGTAATGAGTGGTAGGTGTGTAACTGTGTTCCATGAGTACCCAGAGGCAAAGAACTGCAGAGCAATATGACTTTTTATTACCCAATAATATAAAATAGTAAAGGCTGTCTTTTGATTATGGAAATAGATGTACCATGATACATGCAACTCTCCAAGAAATGTCCTCCCATTCCCACTCGTTAGAGAAGTAGAATGGTCCCCTTCTAGCAGGGCTAGGAAATGTTTGGAAATGATGCATGTCAAACCATTTTATAGTACCCCAATTGCCCCTTAGCATTTTAGTCTATAGTAGCTACTCTTGGCAAACTAAGAAGACTGGCTTTAAGTGGAGTTAAAAGCACCCCGTGTAGACCCAACAGATCCCTTCATGACCATAAGACTGTGCCTTTCCCCATCTGGCAGAGAATAATGCCTTGGATTTAAAGAATATCTTGACTCTGTTCTCTCCAAATACATTTACAATATAGCATTGTCTCTCTTTATAAATCCTTCCAACTTCCTTATCACTGCTTTTCATAAAGGTAACTTTAATATTTATAGGCTAAGTGATTGGCCCCAATTCAGTGAGGGAGTCCAGATTTGACTAAAACAGTCATTATTGGGAGCCACAGTAAGGAGTTTCTAGAATGTATACAGTTAGGAAAAGTTCTCCTTGGAGAATGAAGCCAGTAACAACCAATATACATGGAGTTTAAACAACTATAGTAGCAGACACCCCTATGAGATAGTTTATAAGAATATTGTTCCTAAAACTGAGGAAATCAGTGACTATCTTCAGGAAGACAGCTGAAATGTAACTGATACAAAAGAAAACCCAGTGAAACTTACCTAGCATGGGAAAAGGATGGCTTTGGTGAAAAGTCTTTAAAGACAATATAATGGTGAAAATGTCTTTGTTTATCAAGCTCTCTTGAAGGTAATATGACCCTAAGAATCCATCCCTCAGAAACATCTACTCTTATTACTATCATTCTGTGTTGACCAAGAGACATTTAGGCTTCTAACTTAGGTACCTGTATGGAGGTACTCACTAGAAGGAAAACCCCTAAAACTACCTACGACCAGAAAAAATTATCCTGAAAGATGCTGTTTATACCATAATCTCATGCACAGGAATCCTTATTTGCACATCAGTGCCTTGAGAGTGTTATTAATGAGACTCCATCTCCTGTGGGCTACTCATCTCTGCTTCATTGACCAAATTGTTCCTGGACCGGGGAAGTTGAGGATCAGTTCATCAAATGTAATGCCCTCTCCATGGTACTGATTCCCATGGGGTTCTGCTCATGGCTACCACACAACCTCTCTCTCTATTTATTCTTACCTGTGACAGCTTAGATCCAGTGCTCAAGATCCACCTTTCTCAAATTTTAACGTGCTTTCAAATCACCCGGGAATCCTTTTAAATTGTAAACCTCTATGGATGCTTCACAAGTCAAACAGATGCATTATTTTTTGCTGCACAGTATCTAAGATATTTCCATTTCCTTATCTGTAAAATAAGAGTGTTGGATGAGCTCTTGGTGGTGAGTAGATCTGTTCTCTTGAATCATTTATGATATGTTAGTCATGACTGTGGTTGTGCCATCTTGGGAAGGAGTCTGAAGCTGTCTCAGGAAAGGGTGATTGATTAATAATGTCTGTCATGTGTTTAGGGTAGAAAAAACATGGCAGACAGGTCATCTATTAAAAATTCCATATTTTTATATTAAAAATCTATATAGATATCTTCTAAACTTCCTACATTTCTATGATTCTTAGAATTCATAGTTTTTTAGACATCCTGGGAAAGAGAAACTTTTCTTTGAATAATGAAAACAAGCTATCTAGAATCCCAGTCTTAAATATTTGTGAGTGTGCTTGTATATGTATGTAACAAAAACAGCTGCTAAGGCCAGACTTCTGAAAGTTGAGATTTCCTCTAGGGAAGTTCCAAAAATAACACATACCTCTGGCTCACTGCCTCTTCCAGAGTGGTACTACAGCTTTGTCTGTGTGATCAGAAGGGAAAGGGATGTGTCTATCACACTGTCAGAGCTTCCAAGAGCTGCTATAAAACAAATTAGTTAAATTTTAATGAGACATGGACAAGATCCAGGTAAAACAGGAGGAAGCTGTGAAAAGATGTAGAAAAGTTCCTCATTCTTTCTTGAACTCCTCTTAATACACAGTAAGATCCAGTAGAAACAAGTCACCTTAATGTCTAATGTTAAGGTTTATCTATTTAATGGGGTGTTAGACAGTCATTAAAATTGTCTATGAAAATTCTGCAGTACAATGTGGAAAACTCGTGTTCTAAGAGAAAAAGGAGATGAAAATTTTCACAACTATTAAAATAGAGTGAAAACAGCCTTGAAAGATAAACTTGTTTTTAAAGAAAAAGTCCAGAAGTACAATGTTTCTTAATTTTCCACATTTGCTACAATATGCATGTATCTAATATAAATGAATGTTTGCCTTGTTACTTATAACGGTAATTTAACAATATTAAGGCAGACTGGAAATGCAGATTCAGGTGTCATCTAATCACTTGGTGACATGACTTATTTACTTTTTGAGTCTTACCATAAATATATTTTGAAGTTTTAAATAAAAGTGATTGCACCTTCTAAGGGAAAGTGTCTGTGACTGAAGTGTTAAGTTGTAAAACTTAAAGGAAGTTAGAATTGTTCGTAATTAAGGAAAGAGTTATGTTAATTCGACACCCATCTTTACATAAGTTAGGACTTAAAAAAAACAGAGCAAGAAATATAATAATAGCCAGAATAATATGCCCCATTCTTTTTTTTTTTTTTTTAAAGATTTTATTTATTTATTTGACAGAGAGGAGAGAGATCACAAGTAGGCAGAGAAGCAGGCAGAGAGAGAGGGGGAAGCAGGCTCCCTGCTGAGCAGAGAGCCCAATGCGGGACTCGATCCCAGGACTCTGAGATCATGACCTGAGCCGAAGGCAGAGGCTTTAACCCACTGAGCCACCCAGGCGCCCAATATGCCCCATTCTGATTGGAAAAGAACTGATGCAAGGAATTCAATCTGGGGTGATTCCACAAATGATTATAATATACTTTTTCCAGTTTTAGGCTAGCTACATGGAACCAAAAGTCTGTGTTTCCTCTGTGCAAAAAGACATCATGATAATAATGACAATATAAATAAAAATTACCTAGCATCTTCCCATTTATGGAACAATTCAGTTGATTTTTGCTTTTTCTTCTTAACAACCCTGGGAGGTAAGTATAGTTATTTCCACTTCACGGAATCACATACTAAGGGTCAGAGATGTTGACTGGTCCAAGATCACAGAATAAAACCGAATGTTTTAAAGAAAAACTATGCTGCCTAACAGAATGAGAAAGGTCATGGCATTAAGAGACTCCTGGTTAAAACACGGTGTTCTCAGAGAAGCACAGAGGCTTATCAGAAGCATCTGGAAGGGCTTTTTCAAGTGATACCCCAACACCCCACAGGGATCTCTAGACCTTCTTCGAGGTACCATGTTCCCTTCTAGAGAGAAGTAGACCATTGCACATCAGCATTACCAATGTGTCCCGATGTGTGCCGACACTTTGTTCTGTCATTCATTTGTGTCGAGACAGAAAAAAAGATTTGGAAATGACAGTTTGGGCAGAAGAAAAACTCTAGGGAATGCAAAGCATGGTGTGGGTGAGAGTTGTGAATGTTGTAGAGCCTTAGACAGAGCCTCCACACATCAAGAAAGATTCCAAAATTGAGTGGCTTCTTAGAGAGGGGTCAAAATTCGCCAGGTGCTGATTCTTCCCCATTTGTGCACCAGCCCAGGCCCTTCTGTGTTTCTCTGAGTGCCAGTGTCCCCAGGGGACTGATGCTCACAGAGACTATTATCTAGGTTCAGCTCTGGCACCCCACAGGGCTCTGCTAATGGAAGAAAGATGGGTGGGGAAAGAAAGATGCTGGCCCTGTTCGGCCCCTTGGTGCTGGCCGTGACTAGATCCCTCTCTGACTATAGCCGGTGTCAGGCAGCATCCCTTGTATAGCAAGAGTTCTCAGTGGACCCCAAAAATACTGTTTCTTCCATGCCCCTTCCCTCCCAGGAAATTGTTTCTCACGTTGCTGGTCCCTAGGTTCCCCAACATTCCTTCTTGGTTCCCATAATTCTGCCCACAGCTCTGTAAACTGTCCTTTCACTCAACTCTCTTCAAGATGTCTACTGAGTATGCTGGAAAAGGGATAAGAGGCAGAGACTGATGTAAAAATTCCTGCTTGTGCCTAGTTATGCATATTTCTTTGGATCCTGCTCAAAACGATCTTTCGACGCCCTGGTAGCTTGATTAGTTGATATTACTGCATTGATATTTTACTAAAGAATATATTTATATTTTGTAATATGTAACTGAATCTAGATAAAACCCAAGGCCCCATGTGACTCATTCTCAGCTGGGAGTTACATTCAAGGGAAACACAAATCTGACTTTGTAAACGTTGGGCTATATTGCAAATATTTGCTGTAGTTTTTTTTTGTTTTTTGTTTTGTTTTTTTTTTTAAATGGACCCTCCAGGACTTATATATAGAGTACCAACTGGGAAGTTTTCCAGAAATTATCTTTAGACCCCAGTTCTTATCCTCTCATTCCATACCCAGTATAACTGCTCAACTTTTTCCTGTCCGCTCAGTTTTGAGGGTGCCTCACTGCAGCTCTGTTCTCTGTTTACTTCTTCCATTTGCCCCTGAGCCCTTTCCCGGGCTAACTAGACCAGGTGTGACCACCGGGACTGACCCGCTCCCTGGCCACTTGGCTGGAAAACTCAGCGTGTAACCCCATGTCACCAGATCCTCCCTCAATCCCCTGAGAAGGAAGTATGTAACCTTCTGGGAATTCTTCTGACTTTTTTTGGTTTGTTAATAAATTTCATGGAAATTTTCTGATGAATAAAATTCTTCCTTTCACTTTGGTGAAAAACATGGTATATCCTAAGGTACCCTCACCTAAGGGGAAAGCCTTGCCCTTTGAACCTTGAGTCTGTAGCCTAAACAATAGAGTCATCTAAATACAAAAACACTATAGCCAGGGGGAAATGAATTGTCTCCTTTAGAGAGAGGACCCCATTGCTGGAGACAGAGCAGAAGTCCCAGCAATAGAAAACCACATTGACTAATGGCATTATACCCAAAGTTTATTTATATTTTAAAGAATAGTTTGCCCAGTAAGGAAAAAAAATTAAGGTGTTTTCTTTTCCATTCTAGAAAGAAAGAAGCAGATGTAAATATTTTTTTGAAAGGGCACAAAGCATCTCACTAAATCAAGAAATATGATAAACCTGGGGCTGAATCTATGCTGAAAAAGCCAAAAAAATATATCAAAATCATTTAGATCTATTTCTATAAGAAATCCAGACTGGGAGTTATTTAGTCTATACATTTACCTCAGTAATTCAGTTCTGTTGCACAGAACCTGGAATAATTATATGAAATTACAGGATAGACTCTAGCCAAGAATAATCTCATCATTTTTCAATGTCACTGCCATCGCACAAAGGGAAAGAAAAACTAAAGGAAAACTAATGAATTGCATATACTTCTCAAGTTTTAAGCCCCCCTTCTAAGTAGTATAAGATGTTCTAACATTGCTTGCCAAAAATGAGCCCAACAACCAAGAGAGAAGAAGCACAGAGGAGAACAGCAGGCCACAGGTGCCAAGCATTTGGTAAACCAGCCTGCCCTGGGAACCACACACACAGGACTGAAAACCGCTCCTTTTTTCTTCTGAGTCAACATAAAATTCTGGCACATCTTCCTTTGGCTATTCAGTGACAGTTAAAGAATGTGTCTGAGAAAAGATGGGCAATCAAGTTAGAGCTCTCTACTACTGTTTTAGTCCATTCAGGTCACTATACAAAATAACACAGACTGAGAAGCTTAGAAACAGCAAAAATTTATCGAAACCTCTCATTATATCCTCACATGGCAAAAAGGGCCAGAGATCCCTAGCCTCTGTGGGGTCTCCCAAAAGCTCACCTTCCAACACCATCACATTGGGCATTAGGAGTCTAACATGTGAATTTAAGGGGAACACAAATATTCAGACCATAGTAACTATTGTAATCCTGAATGACTCTCAGAGAATGCACCTTATGAGCAAGTAGCTGGACCAAGAGGTCACCCCCAATGACTCACTGTGCTAAGAATCTCCGGTAAATAGAACAAGACACAGAGGAAGCCATCCATGCCCCACATCTTCAACGTCTATAAATACTTCTCATGTAGGAGAACCCTATAAATGGGAATACCTCGCCCCTTACAACCCCCTGGGGCGTTGACAGAAGTACACAGGTATACAGAGTAATACTAAAAGTGATGCAGTAGGAAAGAATAAGAGCTTTTATCAGACTAAGGGAGGGGTCTCCATCACATGTGGCACTCACCCTCCCACTGGGAAATCCAGGAAAGCATTGAGGTAGAGCAAGGCTGAGGTGTCCTTCTGAATGGGCCTTTGGATGGTTCCCCAGCCAGAACCTCACATGGGCAGGAAAGTCCAGTAGGAGGGAAAGTAGGATGAGGGCTTATGAGCCTAGTCTCTGACATCAGAAAATCTCAGACTGGAATCCCAGATCCCTCGCTTACATTTCATCCTTATTCTCCCTAGCCTCAGTTGTCTTGTCGGGTTTCATAATGGGGTTGGTGTGAGGATTAAATAACAAAACTTGCAGAACGTGCTTTAGCACAGCGCCTGGCAGATAATAAGTATTCAAGAGGATGGTGGCTATGGCACCATTACCCATACATTCCCTTATACTTTTCTATCTTTTTCTGTTTGAAAGTTACTCTCTGGGAACCTTTCTTAGTCTCTGAAAGAGTTGCACTGGAAGAATCCTGCCTTTTCCTCTCTGGAGCTGGTTTACTATTGATGTTGGCTACGGAAGCAATGATTTGACACCCTCCCCAACTTTCTCCTCCAAAGCACCTCCCCTTATGCCTCACATGATGAGCCAGAGTCAGACCCAGCTGGAAAACTAGGTAAAATGTAAAAAATCCATGAAGTCAGCTGTTTTCAATTATAATACAATAATCATACCCACAACCTTCTTTGTAGGAAGCAATGAACTGAAGGAGAAAATTGCATGTAAAAATATTACAACGTGCAACAATAAGAATGAATCATTATATACCACCTCTATAAAAAAAAAGGGGGGGGGGTATGGGAATTGTGGCACAACCGAACTAACCTTAACTGGAATGGAATTCTGAGACGCCAGTGCATGGCTTATTTGGAAAACTGAGCACCGTTCTGCAAATCAGAACCAGCTGGAAGATTCTATCTAAAACAGATTTGGCCATGGAAAGGGAAAAATCTTAAACTGCCTTAAACTGGCTTTGTCAGCCTGGCTGGCCTTGGACTAGCAGAAGACACAGGGTGGACCCTTCAGTTTCAGCCTTTTTTTAATTTTTATTTTTCTAACTGGGACCTAGGAACTGGAACCCAAATATAAAAAACCCAAACTGGCACCACATATAAAGCCTGTTGTCCTAGATCTGCTTTACAGATAGTCTGGCACTAACCGGAAGTGGTATCGCTCGGTAGGAGCTCAGCTTTGGCTTCAGGCTAATGTGGGACTGAGCCCTGGCTCTACCAGGTGGCCTTGGTTGGCTTATTTCATTTCTCTTTTTCCAGACTTCCTCATCTCTAAACTCAGTGATGCTGTGAGGATTAAATTATTTAATGCCCATAAAATAGTTCTTGGCACCTAGTAAGCACTCAATAAATGTTAGCTATCATGATGTCAATTCCCTGCTCCTATTGGTCTTATTATTCCAAAGTGTTTTTTTAATTATTCATAAAAAAACAATTAAAAAAACACAATGTTTGAGAGCAGGCCTCAACCAAAACTTCAGCTCCTTGAATCTGAACATTGTCTCTTCACGCTAAGGGGCACCAGCTTCTAATTAATGATCCTTCAAATGCTTCTGCAAATCTGGTATTTGCACTACAAAGGCCAAAAGAGGGCTGAGGTCAGTGGTTCTCAGGGAATAAAAAGTTTCCTCCCTGTGTTCTCAAGAGTGCTGGCCAAGCTCGTTGCAGAGAATGCTCCTCTCGAACTTGGAGCTGTTTTTAGACACTGTTCTGTTCTAAAGCATCAGGATGTGTTTTTCTCCATAGCATAATGCAAACAGTAAAAATTTATTCACAGCCAAATTACAATCAGAAGCAACTAGTAGAAATGCAAGGATGTTTTCACAGACAAATTGCTTCATTTTCACTTTATTTTTGATGTAAAGTTATCAGCACTCTTGGGATTTATACAAGCAGTCAGCAAAATGTGTTATAAACACCTTCTTCAAAGAGGCCCCGGAGAGCCTGACTACAAAATTTCTCACTCTTATAATCCTCTCTATGCCAGTTCTGAATAATCTTGGAAGCACTCTGACATAGAAATTATTTTCCATCCTCCTGGAAGCTCAGATGGTGGGCGACTATGAAGATGTGCTTAGAATGTTTCACATAGAGTCTGTTATAAGGCTTTGTATAAATGCAACCTCTATTCAATAAGCTTATACAAAGCACTGGGGTAGTGGGGAGGATACAAAATGACCAAAACATGGCCCTTGCTTTTAAGAAACTTGCACCCCCAATGTGAAAGAAATAGTCATCTCTTCCTACACAACCATTTAAAAAAAAAAAAAATTATTTGTCAGAGAGAGAGAGAGCACAAGCAGGGGGAGCAGCAGGCAAAGGGAGAAGCAGGTTTCCCACTGAGCAAGGGGCCTGATGTGGGACTCAATCCCAGGACCCTGGGATCATGACCTAAGCCGAAGGCAGATGCTGGACCGACTGAGCCATCCAGGTATCCCCTATATAATTATTTTTTAAAAATCACTGAATGTGCAAAGTTTGCTTCACGCTTGTTCTCCCATAAGCATCCCTGAATCTTATTTTATCTGCATGTGAACTCTTCTTCCCTTGGCCATCATCTGTGGTCTTTGGTCTCAGTACTCTTTACCCTGTATCAAAGACACTACTTCTTACTCCTTTATTGCTCAGGTTTTGCCAAGATTCTGGAACTCTCTGGGTGTTATGAGTGCGCTGGAGGTAAGGGGGGAGTTTGTAAGTAAGTGTGTGTGTGTGTGTGTGTGTGTGTGTGTTGGGGGGGGTGTTTGCACAGGTTGGGGGTGGGGTGTTTGTTGAGGGATGGGTATACCAGTGAACTCTCTTCCAGAGGGTTCTTCATTCCCTCCAAGGCCAGAGTTATCTCCAGTCTCAGGCTTGAAACATCTCAGGAAATAAGGAGAACAAACAGATCAGCTCAGACTCCTCCACTAATCCACATATCTACCCCAAGACTCTAAGTTTCCAAGGTGTTCTAGGAGATTTTCTAGCTATCATCTGGCTTCACAGTATCTGGGCATTTGAGAAAAGCTAATGAGGATATTACCAGGTGCCTCTCAACTCTCTTAGGATCCCCTTCCAGAGGCTAGGAGTCCTGGTCTCATCTACCTGTGTGCCTTGGGAAAGATGCAAGTGGGCTGAGATAAGGATGGGAACGAAGGGAAGGAAGCAAGAGGGATTATGCTTTTGTCACGGGGTCCTCTGGGTCTCGGAGCTGACTCTAACCAAGAGAAGATGCACAGAGATGATGGGAAAGAGAGAGAAGCAGCAACCACAGCATTTCCAGAGTTGGATCCTAGGCTGTGATCTCTCTTTGCGAAGCAGAGACATGCTCTGATCACCAAGTCCTGCCTACTATTTCAGCCTACATTGATATTTGAGCACAAATATTATGCTCAAATGAACCAACCCAACCATCCATGCTGTGTGCTGCCCTAACTGGTGGTACTTACCTAACAAGATATACCCCTCTCCTCTCAGGAATTCATGAGCCAATGAGAATCCACAAAGATCCAGAAACTATAGTCAAAACCAGGGATCCTTCAGGTAAGGAGGTTACGGCAACGGTGCCTTCAGCTAGGATAATGGTGGAAGGGACAGATAATCTACAGATACCTTTTGGAGGTTGAACAAACAGGGCTTCCAACTGGACTGAATGTGAGGAATAACATCCAGAAAGCATCAAGAATGTCTCTGTCTCTCGGGTTTTTGCAGTTTGGCAACTGGGTGGGTGACATAGCCATTGACTAAGGTGGAGAAGAATGAGGAAGGACCAGTTAAGAAATCTATTAGGTATTCAAGTGGTCATGTCAAGATGGTGGTTGGATATATGATCTCCAAGGAGAGAACTCCCCCCTAAATCTGTCTTCCAAATTACTGCTCAAACTAGATGGTAGTGAGGCCCACCGGGGACTGGGGATCATGGAGTACCCTGAAAAGAGGAACTGTAATGAAAACTCAGTGCATCCACAGTGAAGCACCCTGAGGTGCTTCATGCACTTCATTTCACTTTTTATTCATTATTTTTATAAATATTTACTATATGCCAAGACCATGCTAGGTCCCAGGGGAAAGATGAATAAACCCTACATAGGTCCTGCCTTCCTGGAACTTAGATCTAATGGGAGAAAAAAGATACAAAAGTTGGCTTTTAAATAAATGATAAAACAGAGCATATATTCTAAAGTCAAACAGACCTGGAACCAAATCCTAATTCAGCTGCTCATTAGCTGTGAAACCTTGACAGATTTCTTAACCTTTCTGTGCATTTGCTTCGTCATCTATAAACTGGGGACAACCAATCCCACTTCTCAGCTGTGCGAACTGAAATAATCAGTCACATACAGGACTTAGCACAGGGCACAGTGTCTGGTGTGTCATAAGCACTTGATAGATGTTAACTGATATCACAGGTGCTGTGTGGGAGGTTTCTGTTTCTAGAAAGAGCATTTGTGAGGGCCTGAGCTGGAAGGAGCTGGGCAGCTCTAGGAACAAGCTGCAGTAGAAAGGTCAGAATGTGCATGAAGCACAACAGAAAGCCTAGCCTCTGGGACTGTCCCTTATGTGCCCCTCCAGTCCCCACTCACCACCTCCACCTAGACTTTTACATACTAAGTCTACTCCCTCCCATGCCCAACACATGCAGGGAAAGGCCTTTCCTCCAGACAATTCCTTTCCAATCTGTGAAAACTCTGCACTTTACCGAGTGATGACAGGATGGGATGGAGGTTAAACAGGAGCTGAAAGCATCTGCTTTGTTAAATGGACCATTGTCTTTTCATCATTCTTTCTCAACGTGGACCATTTTGGGGCAGGGGGCTGGGAGTGGATTTGTCTTGAATAATACCAGCATGGGCTAGAAGAATTCAAGAAGCCTTTGTCTCGGGCTTCCACAGACATTGTTTTCCTAGTTCTACAGCTTGGGGGAGAGCAGAGCGGCCCTGCCCTACAACAGCAGAGGCCCGGGCTCCTGATGCTAATGGCAACACTTCTGGGACTCTCCTTGCAGTGCTGCCTCAAGGTCTCAGTGCTGTGAGATCATCCATCACCCTCTCTTCCCTTCCCCTCTGCTCCTCCGACTTCAGGGGCAGCTCAGACAGGCAGCCTCTATCCCAAGCCTTCGACAAAATCGAGAAGTCACAGGCATTTGAATAAGAGCTGGCTGGGGAGAATTAGCAGTGGTGATGGAAGGCCCAGGTCTGGCTTACGTAAATCAAGCTGCAGTGATGGATAGAGCGGTGCTGGTCTCCGCTCTGCAGCCAGCTTGGTCCCACTTCTTTTTCTTCCTCCTACCTAGGTAACTGAGCACGGCCAGAAAAAAAGTATGCAACCACACTGATGGATCTCTCTTCAGATACTCAAGTAAGCCCTTGGTTCTGCATCAGATTTACTGTTTTCTTTGTCAGTTTACTTTGACACCACATTATACATTAGTTTCTCAGACCTTACTCTTCTTATAACTGAAAGCTTGTAGCCCTTTACCAACCTCTCCCTATTTCCCCCACTCTCCAGTCGCTGGGCCCCACTCTGTAGGAGTCTGGCAAATTATAGCATTTTTTTTTTTAAGGCTGAATGATATTCCATTGTAAATATACCACAACGTCTTTGTCCACTCATATATAGATGGATATTTAGGTTGTTTCCATACCTTGGCAATTGTAAATGATGCCGCAGTGAACATGGGACTGTGCTTCTCTCTTCAAGATAATGATTTTGTTTCCTTTAGACATAAACCTAGAAGTGGGATTGCCGGATCATATGGTAGTTCTATTTTTAATTCCTTAAGAAAGCACCAGACTGTTTTCCATAGTGGTTATATCTTAATCCCATTTCTCACTCTTGGAAAGTACACAATTTGGAAGAGCGCTGGGATTCAGGAAAGAAAATCTAAACAGCACAAATACGAGAAGCATCTGACATGGTAAGAAAATGTATAATTCCAAGCTATGCAAGGAAACCTACACAAGAGTTTAGCTGGCTGGGGCACACAACGAGAAAAAAAAATGTAGGGACAGTTGGCAGAATCAGTATAACACCTTTATGATTATGGATTTTTAACCCCAGCACAATAACAAGAGGCTGTTTCTGATTCCAATTTTGCATTACTGACTGTTGGACACTGTGTCAAGACCCTATAAATGTGAAAGAAAATTTTTTGCAAGATCATCATTATTTAATAGAAAATTCCAGTTAATTGGGGGGAAAAATATGTACTAAGTGTCGGGATGACAGAAGAGTCATTTCCAAATCATGTACCCCTGATTCTCAGTTTATAGGATGGGAATATCTTTGCTGCTTTAAAACATAAAATCTTATTTGTAAAAACATTTTCAAAGGGCTTTCAAAAGAAAGGAAGGATTTCTTGTCATTCCTAAGTCTATCACTAAATAAATACAAGAGCGAATCTCTGTTGCAACAATATAAATAAATATCCACTTTATTTATTCTTCAAGTTTCCTGGGAACTATAAGATCCACACACAAGGAAAACAAATTAATGGGGGAATTTGATGACAGAGGTCGCAGCATTCAGACTCCTTCTGTGTATACGCAGCCAAGGAATGTTCTAGACACAGCCGAAGGGCTCCTGCTACTTGAGGAACCAAAGTCTTGGCTGAGCTGAAAAAGGGAAGGACTGAATTCTGGGGTGGAGTGTGGAGACAGTGGTAAGACAGCCCATGTATTAGGACCCTTCATCCACTGGGGGATAAGAACTATCCTATAACCACACCTTCTCTGGGCTCATATCACCCGTGTCCTGGTGAGAGAGAATGTTGGGGCACATGAGTTTGGCAGAACAGTGTCACATGGGAGGGCATTGTGGATAAAATGATGATCATATTTTTGTCCCATTCACTTTGGACAAGTTTCAGAGACTTCAAGGGGGTGTGCTCTGTTGCTTAATGTAGACAATTGCTAGCAGTAATTGTTTGGAGTCCGTGGGCAAATTGGTCACTGTCTCCTTCTGCTATCACCTGACAAAGCTCCAACGTTTTGCCTACCCTACATACCTACCTAGGTAACTGAGCACGGCCAAAAAAAGGTATGCAACCACACTGATGGATCTTTCTTCAAATTCTCAAATAAGACATTGGCTCTGTAGTAAATTTACTGTTTTCTTTGTCAGGGGACTCTGCCACTCTTCCAGACAACTATACCACTTCTTCTCACCTTTCTTTAAATCTCCAGCCCAGCACTCTGCATCTACTTGCTTAGGCCCTGGTCTTGCCTCTCAGTTCACAAGATAAAAGCAACAATCAAAAGAAGACTTGCACATGCTCCCGCCACTTAGTCGACCACTTACCTGCATCTGTGCTCATAGACTGCCTTCTCCCTTATTGATAAGTGAGTTACCCATGCCCTAGCAACCTTCTACTCTTGCCGCAGTGAACATGGGACTGTACTTCTCTCTTCAAGATAATGATTTTGTTTCCTTTAGACATAAACCCAGAATCCCACTGCCTCCCACTGCTCAAGAACATGGCTCTTACAGTTAGATCAACTCCCTCTTCTTCATCAATTTTTTTCTGCCCTACTGGATCATCCTACTATCATAGAAACACTGTGTTGTACCCACACCTTTTTGCAAAAAAAGACCCCCTAGACCCCACATTTCCTCCTTTGGCTATATGTCTCTGTCCCCTTTAAAGTAAAACTATCACAAAGACTTGCATGTACTTGTTATTTCTACTTCTTCAATTCTCTCTCTAATCCATCCCAATTTGCTTTCAATTCCACACTCTACCAAGATGGCTTAAGGTCTCCAGTGACCTTCTACTGCCAAAAGCAATTCTCATTCCTAAGTCCTCATCTAACCTAACACATCAGAGGTGTTTGACTTAATCCTTTCTTTTTGAAATACTTTCATCTTATTTCCAAAAAACCTTGGTTGGTCACTCTTTCTCAATCGCCTCTGTCCTCTAAACACTGCGGGGCCTCAGACCTCATATCTTCTCTATCTATACTCACTCTGATTTTATTTGGCTTGAAATATTCTCTATATGCTACATACTCCAAATATACATCTCCAACCCCAATATCTTCCCTTTAGACCAGGCTCATGTTTCCAACCACTTATTCAACATCTTATACATCGAACCCAATCCTCATTCAGTTGCCCCCATCTCAGTAAATGGATTTTCCATTTTAACCAATTGTTAAAGCCAAAATCCTTGAAGTCATCTTCTCTTTCTTTCATACTCACATTCGATCCCTCACCAAATTCTGTTAACCTTTCTTTATAAATATATTCAGGATTTGACCACTTCCCAGCACATTCACCATTACCTCTATATTATAAGACATTATCATCCCTCCCCTTGACAACTGCAGTGGTCTCCTAACTTCTACCCTTCTCCTCACTCCCTACAGTGTAGTCTCCACACAACAGTCAGAGATATTTTGCTAAATTAGAAGTCAGATCATGTCACTCATCTTCTTGGAACCCTTTAATGCCTCCTATCTCACTCAGAGTAAGACTCAAAGTTGTTCCATGGCCTATACAATCCCATGTGACCTGCAGCTAATATCTCCTACTCTTCTCTTCCTCCATTATTCTATTCCATCTACATTGGCCTTCTTGCTGTTCCTTAAATATATCAAGCCTACTTGTACTGCTTTGAACTTGCTGTATCTTTGCCTTGAATACCCTTTCTTCAGGTAACCATGTGGTTCAGTCCATCACTTCCTCCAAATCTTTGCCCACCCTCACCATTGCTCTGTATCTCCTTTTCTTGCTTTACTCCCCTTTGTGGCTCACACCACCTCCTGACTTGTACTGACCTATTCATGGAGCATCTCTTTCCCCTCTTTAGATTGTAAGCACCATGAAAGGAGGGACTAGATCTGTTTAGTTTATAGATATACCCCTACTACCTAGAGCAACGTGTAGCACATAATAGGCACTCAATTTCAGCGTTCGTTGAATGAATGAATTAGTGGGGCCATTGGTATGAAATGCTTAGAACTCCCTTCTATCAAGATGAAAAAGAGTATTATGCTGTTGTGGGTGGATGATCTACTATTATCATTTTCCATGGAAAATCAGGTAACTGTGTAGAACGTGGAGAACGACAGCAATTTTCAAGATGCCACAGAGTCCCTCTCCCCAACCTTTCCTACCTTGAACCCAAAGGGAGAATTTAAAGGAGGCTGAGGTTTCTGCAGTTCATTGTGAAGATAGCTGAGCCTGAAAAATACCACTCTGTTACTATTTTGGAGACCCTAAGGTACCTCCAGCTAGCAGCCTGGGAAGTACCTGTTACATTTATAGTGATCAATGGTATATGTGTTTATACAGGTCAATAAACAATTCCATAATAATGCTCTAAATGACCACAATTTGAGATACTCCACAAAGGGGATGGAGTCCATTAATAGGCTCCGTCATTCTGAGTCTCTCCAGAGGTGGTTCAGATTCCACGGGATGGCTTGAGGTCAAAGGTTCTGTGGCTTCCAGGGCCAGAGCCTTAACCCAAAGGGCTACTTCTGCCTCCTTCTGGGAGAGAGTAACCGGGATGATAATTCTGGCTGATGATGATATCTTAAGGGGACTGTAAACCACTCAAACCACATTTTAGGATTAAGTCAACAAAACTACAGGAATTTGGGGGTGGCGTTGCTGCTGACTCATAAACTCTACATAATAAAGCTAAACCTAATACTCAAAGCACACTGGAACTCAAGGCACTGGTTCTATTTGAGAAAGGAAATCAATAGGAAAAGCCGGAACAGGTCCATTTCATCCTAAGTGACCTTAGTGAGAAGAGATAATAGATGCACTAAGCACATTTATGGTCTCAGAATCTAGTAATGATTAATAAACATGCCTCCAATATACTTATCACTTAATGTGTTTAGCAGATTATAAAACAAAAAAGAAGTCTTTTTTTTATTTTACAGACATATCCCCTCCCTCCTCTAGAAATGACAAACGGACTGCTAAGCAAAGTTCGGTATATGAGGAACTTTTCTATTCTGGCAAAATCAAACAAACATATATTTTCTTAATATATGCTTAATCCATTAATGTTCTATTAATCCATTCCCAAGTTCTCTAAAATTTTTCTTCTTCTTTTTTTAAAGACTTGCACATGCAACAGAAGCTACACAGTATATTTAATCTAGTTGCTTGAGAGCGATTCCCTTCCTGTATTTGTTCTTCCTGCACATGTTAAGGGTAGTGCCTGTGGTGGTGAACTACTGAGGTACTCATTTATGAGCTGCTCAAAGTATTTTGGGTGCTGCAGGTTCATAGCTAATTCTTCTCCCAGAATTGCCCTAAGCACCACCTAAGGTTATGCCCTTTCCTAGGGCGGCTTATAGCAAATGATTGATAGGCACTGGGGGACAGAGGCCTAACACCCTACCTCAACAAGGAACAAATCTAAATAACAATCACAGAGCTCCTCATGGACCAGCTGAGGCTTCTGAAGTAAATGTACATAGCTTAACTGCCTTCTGTCCGGCTGTGCTCCCCTCTACCTCCCAGGACTGTTCTCAGCATTAGTTACCCAGGGAACCCCACCTAACGGATCCTTGGCTAACTTCTACGAGTACCAGGTGAGTTAAACATGGTCCTTCCCCTGTCTCAAGTCACTCACAGGCTGAAACACCAAAACAACACAAACAGAAGTTGGAGTGAGCACCAGTAATTGTTCTAGAAGATTCTGCAGGTTCAGTGGTGCTTGGACTCACCATTGCCAGAGGAGTTCCACTGACAGAAAAAATGACTATCAGCAACTACTGTCGGCAGGGGCAACAGCATTTGCCAAGTCAGGGAGGTATGAAGGAGCCTGGCTTGCTTCAGGTGACAGTAAATCTGTCCGTGTGGCTAAAGCACACCATGAGGCAAGAGGTGAGATAGAAAGTGTCAAAACTAAAGCTCCGGAAGCAGGAGAAGTGCTATTACTAAGGAACAATACAGAACTTAAAAGCTTGGATTCTGGTGGCAGACTGCCTGGGTTTGAATATCAGATCCACAGCTCATCAGCTGTGTGACCACAGGTGCCTCACCTAACCTCCCTAAGTCTTAGTTTCCTCATCTAAGAATGAATATAAAACCGACCTACTTTGTGGGGCGCCTGGGTGGCTCAGTCGTTAAACTCTTGGTTTCGGCTCAGATCACCATCTCAGGGTCCTGAGATCAAGCCCCGCGTCAGGTTCTACAGTCAGCAGAGAGTCTGCTTGGGATTCTGTCTCCTCTGCCCCTCCCTCCACTTCTCTCTCTAAAATAAATAAATAAATAAATCTTAAAAAAAAACAAAACAAAACCGCAACAACAAAAAACCATGACCTACCTCATAGATACTGTGGTGGAAATTAAATAAGATAATGCACATAAACTGCTTAGTACAGAACTGGGCTCGGAGTGGGCATTCCAAAAAAAACTGTTAGTTGTTACGGGCTTTCTCTTACAGGTGACGGGGAATTATTAAGTAATCATAAGCAGACTTGTACTTTTAGTAAGGAGCTTTGATGAGGTGTCTCCTTTTCGGAGAAAGGTTAACACTGGAGAGAGAAATTTACATATATGTGAGACTTACAGCCAAGAGCCTGGAATCAAAGCATAGGCAGTGCACACAGAGTAAGAAAGGGGTCTGTTTAAGGGCAGCCTGAGCAGCAGCAGCAAGAGAAACAGGACAGAAATCAGAACAGGCTGCTGGGAAAGCCAAAGATGATGGCGAGGAGGACTGGTGTTCGTTCCATTCTGGATATTTCAGGCCATGAATTCAAGGAAAGCTCCAAGTGCTGCTGCAAAACATGCAATGCAAACATCCCTAAAAACTGATATGCTTGCTGACCTCATTTATTCAAAGACAACATCCCCAAGATTCTGCTTATCAAACCCTATTCCTAAAGCACATCCCTTATTTACTTCCTCAGATACACATCCTGCCCAAAGAAGCATTATAATGGATATTTTCATACCAGGTGAGTATTAATGAACAGTAATCATAATAATTTGAAAAATATATATTTAACTAAATCCCAAGATAATTTAAGGCAAGTACCTATATGCTCCAACCTACTTCTAGAAAATGAAAACTAAAGTTGAAAGCCCAGCCTGATCATTAAAAGCCCAGCCTAATCATTCAAAGGGATCCTGATCATTCAAATCTCAGCATGTAGAACAAGTATATGTATAAGTTAAACCTTAAACTATGTAAGTTAAACCTTTAGCTATACAACTAAACAACTATATCAGTTACATCTTTAATATATATAAAAGCTCATATATATTAAAATTAAGCCTTTATTAAAACCATAATGAGATATCACCACACATCTAGCAGGATGGCTAAAACCAAAAAGAATGACAACACCAAACACTGACAAAGATGTGGGGCAACCAGAATGCTCATACATCGCTGGTAGAGTGTGAAACGTTAAAATCACTTTGGAAAAACTATCTGCCAGTTTCTTATAAAATTAAGTCTACACATTTTCTATAAGCTAGACATTTCATTTCTAGATATTTATATAAGAGAAATGAAAACATATGTCTACAACATGACTTGAACAAGAATATTCATAACAAATTTTTTTATACTATCTGACAACTGGAAACAGCCCAGGCCCAAAAAAATTGGAGGAGAATGGAAGAACACACTATGGAATATTCATGCAATGAAATCCTATCCAGTAAAAGAAGGAACAAACTACTGAAACAGAAAACATAGAAAAGTCTCAAAAACATCATGCTGAATGAAAGAGACTTTGCACAAAGGAAGCATAGTGCATGAGTCTATTTATATGAAGATCTAGAACAGGCCAACCTAATGTATGGGAGGAAATAATCAGAGCAGTAGTTGCTTCTGAAGAAGTAGAGGTGGGTACTGGGTGAGCAGGGATAGAAGGGAACTTGCTAGATGATGCCAATGTTTTATATCTTGGTAGGGATTTAGGTTACACAGATGTATGCATTTGTGGACTCATAAACAACACTAACGATATGTGCATTTCATTGTATGTAAGTTTTATGTTAAAAGAAAAAAATGCTTAGGGACGCCTGGTGGCTCAGTTGGTTAAGCGGCTGCCTTCGGCTCAGGTCATGATCCCAGGGTCCTGAGATCGAGTCCCACATCGGGCTCCTTGCTCAGCAGGGAGCCTGCTTCTCCCTCTGCCTCTGCCTGCCACTCTGCCTGCTTGTGCTCTCTCTCTCTCTCTGACGAATAAATAAATAAAATCTTAAAAAAAAAAAAAAGAAAGAAATGCTTTATGCCCCCAACATGGAAGCACCTATGTATGAAGTGATTATTAAAAAAGAAAAAGAAAATAAAAACTGAAAACAAATATTGAAGTCTAGTTACTGGTATACATAATGAAGTAATTAGGGGGTAGCGTACAGATGTCTACAATTTACTTTGAAATGTGTCAAAAATAAGATGAATCGATAGATATGATAAAGCAAGTATTATAATGTTAATAGAACCTAAGTGTGGATTTACAGGTGTTCACTGTAAAAATCTTTCTACTTTAATGTATGCTTTAAATTTTTTATTAAAAATGTTAGAAAGGTGCTTTTATTTGAGCAGACATCGATTCAAGTCAAAGAAGGAGGCTTAATGTCGCAGCTGCCACAGCCTGTTTATCAGGGCGGGTCAGATGCCAACTGGAAAGTGAAGACCCTAATGACGAGATCAGGGGTGGGGGATGGTAGGGTGCATAGCGGGAAGAGAAGGGGGCAGAATAGGTCAGTACAAGGCTTCTCTTTCTTGCTCAATCACATAATCAGCAGACCTAATAAAATCCAGTGGCTGAATATTCTGCAGACTGAGCACTTCCCCATTAGCTTTGAAACTTAGACGTAGCAGACAGTCCGTGGGCAACTCAAACAAATCAATGAGCAGGCAGGTCAGCAGGCCTCACTGCAGGCCTTTGCAGGGGTGAGCAGTAAGTAGCAGTAAGTGGTCTACAGATGCAGAGCAGAGTGGGGCTGGGGGGTCTTCCTCCTTCCTGTGGCACAGACAGGCCATGCCACTGTGAAAATAAACAAATGGATCTGTGGGGCGGTGGGGCTGTTTGGCTAGTGCTTGGGCTGAGCCCCCTGCCCTCTGATCCCACAATGTTTGTGGAGCCTGTGTTGCTGTCTAGCAACAGGGTCTATTTTTCTATCCCGTGGCGCAAGTGGACGCAGCTGTCTAAGGCTGATTTATAGGAGGAAGTCACCAGTAGGAGCCCCAGGAGGCTCTCCCAGACCCCAATCTTCATTTTCACTTCCCCGTTCACAGCAGCCATGGGAACTCAGGGATGGGGTATTCAGTAAACTGGGGGGTCCTGGGGGATTAATCCTTCAGGGAGACATCCCTTCCACCCCCAAAGAAGCCCCAGAAGACTGTCAGGCTAGTCATCTTCTCTGCAACTGATTGGACTTAGATCCCGTTTGCCATGCACATTTTCCATCCTTCTAGTGTCTAGCTCTACAGATGTTATTTCTAGATTTTTGTCCAGGGAGGGTGTAGGAGTGGGGCTTGGGATAAAAATGGACATCTTTTTTCTTCAGTTGATTGAAGTCACACTCCTATACATTTCTGTGCCTTAACGGAAGCAGCCCTGACTTCCAAGTACGTGGATAAGTACACGGAGACTCCAGAGTCTTTCCAAAAGGGGTGACCCCAGAGAAAACACCTTCCATCCGTATTCTGTGCCATGCTCGCCTAGCCTGCAGAATAGGTAGTATCATCTCCAGTTTACTGATGGGGAAACTAATGCCCAGACAGGTTGAGTAATCTTCAGGAGACTCACAGTTAGAAAGCTTTAGAGCTTTCTGTCTGACTCCAAGTCCACAGCGTGAAGAGTGATTACCCACTGTTCAGGCTGCAAGACACTTACCAGTTTCACCCATGCCGTTTATTTTCCATCCATGGTAGAAGCCAATCGAGCAAGTCCTCATTATCACAAGTTCTCTGAAGTTCTCTTTCAGGCTGAGCTTAAAGAGCCAGTAAGCCTAACGGCAATGATGTGGCAGGCTTTAGAGAAATACTTGTGAAACAAGGTCCTTTGTGAAACATAGGTCCTAGCCTCTCACACTAGTTGGTGTATTTATTTTCGCAGGCATATCTTGGCTCGTGAGTGTCTTCAGAAAGCCAGAATGTGTATGTACGTACACACACACACGCGCGCACACACACAAACACACAAACACACACACCCCAGGATAACTCTAGATGGAATGAAGTATAACCCAGTTGGGGTTCTTCCATGTATTGAATTCTAGCTCTCCAACTGAAACAAAGTTTTCACATTCTCCTTGCTTTCCAATGTGCCCCCAAGGAATACACAAAAGAGACCTCTCCAGCTTTCCCATCACACACCATCCTCAAACACCAGCAACCTCTGTGTCCTCCTGCAGGGACAACGCTACCTGTCTGAAACACAGAGAAAGCAGCCACAACCAACAAGAGATGGAAGGAATATTTTTATACCATGGTCGCAGCAGTGGTCTGATTACTGATGACAAATAAAAATACTGATTACATCCAAAGCCATCACTAGGCATGAAGCTGAATTAAATTACGAGTTGCAATTTATCTCCCAATTTTGTCCCCACCCCCAATCCCCTTAATCACCAGCGCCCTACCACTCAAACCCCCCAAAAATCCAAGGCCAGCCCTAAGTCATGACTCTTGAGCTAAATAGCTCTCCAGAGCCTCCCTGAACACAAATAAGGAGATTATGTCTTAATCTTTCATCTTTTTATATATTACTTCTAACCTTAATGTATAATTCTTATCACTACCCTACAAGGCAGATATTATGATGATTTTACAGATAAAGAAATTGAGGCCCAGAGATGTGAAGTAATAATGTCCAGCAGTGGGGGTGCCAAGATTCACGTCCAGGTCTGTCTCTCTCCTAAAGGAATACAGTGACCACGGTGCACCACCGCCATTCCCAGACTCGTCGCTGCCATGCTCTACTTCTTCCCAGAGATGTCTTTCCCCCTCTGCTATATATGAGCATTCACTGGAGAATGTGGGACGAGCAGAAAGCACAGGCAGGTGAGTGAGCCCGTCTCCGCAGTAGACAGGAGCCTTGAGGTAACTGCTTGGCTCGAGGGGATGGAGAGCAGTAGGAATCTGTGAGTTAGCCCAGATTTCTAGTCTGATGGCCTCCGACACGGTATCCCATCTCTTCCCAAACACCACGAAACAATGAATTCCGAACAACGAGAACACTCAGACGGCCTGTGCTCTTCCCCTGGGGCCACAGATGAAGTTTCTTAGGTCTTTTAACTGAATTAAACTTCAACATTTAAAAATGAGATTTCACATTAAAATTCTAATTTTGAGCTTCCCTCACGAAATCAGAAGATCCAGCAAGACAAGGCTCATGTTCCCAGATGGCCACAGCCAGCTCCAGTGACAGTAATGGCTGTGTGCCAGTTTCCACGTTCTCTAGTTTGCCAGAGTCGCCACCACTCCCTACTCTTTCCCAGGCATTCGGCCATTTACTTGGTCCCAGGAGCTTCTGAATTGGCAACCTCCACCTATGTACCAAGAAGCATATATTCATTCAACAAGCATTTTAGCCTCCTTACTGGCAAGGCATTAGCTGCTGCAAGGGATACGAGAAGTATGATGGGGCTCCTGCTTCCCTGAGAGTACGGTCTTGCAGGAGTGAGTGAACATGCGCACTAGCACAGCGGTTCCCCAGGGCAAGAACTGTGTCTATTTTGTTCACAGTTGTCTCTAGCACCTCGAAGGTACCAGGTAGACAGCTGCCCACTACATATCGTTGAAAGGACGGAAGGATAGAAAAATAGGAAAAGGGAAGGGGAGCAAGGGAGGGAGGGAGAGAGGCAGGCAGGCTTTTGGAACATTAAGCAAGAGATGAGAGGGAGTTTGGCATCCAAAACAGGCAGTAATTAAAGCCGCAGAGAAGTGATACAAAGTGCTCTAGGAATATAGAAGAATACTTCTATGTGGCATGACCAAGGAAGGCTTTGCCGAAGAACAGAGACAGCTGGATGTTTAGAAACATTTCTGATATTTAAATACTTGCCCTCTCTTTAGTAACCTGGATTGACTTGTTGAGATTGCTCCATCTCAGAAGAGAAGCCCCAGGTCTAAAGCCCATGGACTTCCAGACATGCTGCCCTCATCCGAACAGACTGTGGCCGAAGGAAGCACTGGGTCAGCCCCCCAGGCTGCTGTTCCCATGAGTCACAGAGGCAGCCAGACCACAGGCTGCTCCAGTGGTAGTCTGTGCAAAGAAACCCATTCTGGCCCCAAGGCTCGGGAGGTGGGAGCAGGAGCTGCTTTTATTTCAAAGTAGGGCTATGCAGAAGCTCCCAATTTAGTACAGTGAAGTGCACTGAGCTCAGAGTTCGGATTGTTCCGTGGCCATCTCTCTTTTTCACCCTGAGCTATTCAGTGAGGCACATGGACCTCCGGCCACCCCGGCCCCCAGCCGGGCACCCTGCGGCCTCCCTCACACAGAGCCTCACTCTCTCCCCCTGAGGTAGGAGAATATCAGTCTGTTCAATCTCCGAGATCTCGATGCAACTCCAACAACACACTGGGCTTTCCTGAGGCCTCCTGGTAAGGAGACACTACTTATCTCCATTAACCTCTGACCCAGCCAAGATGAAACAGCTCCCATCTGCAGGCCTGAGTGCCCTCGTCCCTGAACTAAAGCTAAATAAAGTATGAGGGAGGGGAGCAGGGACCTGGCGTGGCCCCAGTCTTGCTGCCCTCATCCCCAGGGAACGGCTGCCCCCTCCCTCTTGGGTCTATCCAGCCCAGAGCCTGTTAATAGATGACGCCTTGGGAATCCCTCCAGGTGGCCTCTGGGTTAAAAACTACATCTGGAGGAAGCAGTGCCTCCTAGGAAGATGGAAGGGCCATAAACCCTCAAAGACTGTCCATTTGATTTATGCAATAATAATGGGAATGGTAATCTCTAAAGGCAAAGCCATTCATCCAAAATTCCAACCTCCTCGGTCCCCACACCTGACTTAATGAGAAAAGCCACCCTCGCTGGCTGCTCCTGTGAGCGGCGAGCCAGGCATGTTACGCACGGCCCCCATTCAATTCTCATCACCAGCCAGAGAGCTGTGTACTGTTAGGATGCTCTATTTATGGATGAGGAAACAGAAGCTCAGAGAGATCAAGTAATCGGCCCCAAACCACAGCTAATAGTTGCTGAACTGCTTACAAGAGTGAGTGGCCCAGCTCAGAGCGTAATGTGTCTGCCTGATGCCAAAGCCTGTGTTTTTCACCCCTGTTCCACACTTTCCCTGCAATAACACTGAGAGGTGCCCATTTGGGAAAAAAAAAAAAAAGGTCCAGTTCACCCAGAGGCTACACATGATACTGCTCCTGAGTTCTTTTATTCAAATCTTAATTTACAGGGCAGGAGAATAGTAAATGTATTATCTGCCCTCTGAGAACTATACTTCACTCCAGTTAAAATTCAGTGCCTGCTGTGTGCCAGGCCATATTACTCAACGCAATCCCAACTGTAAATACTATAGGAGGCATCACTAAGTATTAGACAGATGAGAGTATGTTTATATCGTTCTCCAGAATTTGTGGATTTTAATTCCCATAAGCAAGAATTCTCTTAACTGATGAGAAGTAGTGATAATCAATATGAATTAAAATTAATTTAATATAAAGAGAAATCTACATTTTTTTTTAATGGTTTGCTGACCAGTGTAGTCGACCCATCAATGGACTCAAAATGAAAGCAAGGAATCAATTCAGGTGACAGGTCAGAAATTTGAGACCATAAAAGAAGTCTTTTTAGAAGGATAATTCAGATGAAAGTTGTGATGGGTCCATAAGGAGCCCCTTGGGGGTAAACTATGTCTTACTTGTTTTTATATTCCTAATGCCTGATACATAATACATGCAAAATGAATAAGCAAATGAACGAATGACTGATTTGCAGGCTTTTCCGTGCAGAGGCATTTCCTGGGGTATGCCACACTTGCGGGTGTGGAGAGAGGGTGTCATGCCAACTGCACAGCATACAAGCTGCAGTTACAAGGGGAAAAAATAACCTTTGAGGACTTTCTTCTCGATGCTAGGCACGTTGATATACGTTTTCTCATCTAATACAAGGAGGCTGTGAAATCTCTATTGCTGTGTGCACTTTACGATGAGCAAGCGGGGTTTATAGAGTTTAAGTGACTTACCAAAACAGCACAGAGTAAAGAAAGCAGTGAAGCCCCAATCCAGACTCAGACGGCGGTTCTCGAGCACGCTTTCCTCCACCACGCTCTGAAGGAGTTGGTATTTCCTGCCGAGGACGACGCTGCCATGGACCTCCAACTTTGGGAAGAAAGATAAATGGCGAATAGCTTTGCAAAGAAAAGCACTATCACCACTTAAAATGGAAGTGAGGACACTTCATGTCTAAACTGGAAGTTCCTAACCTTTTTGTTTTGGACACTGCAAGCCAGTGGAGAGAGAGCCAGGCACATCCCTGTTCTGCAGTCTACCCTTTAAGTGCACGATTTCTAGAAAAGCAGGCACTAAGGGTCCAGCAGTCAACCAACTTCCTTACTCTCAGATTCTTGCTCTAAAACCAGCAAATAAATCCCCTCATTGTCCCACACACTAGCACCTCCACCGAAGACTATAGAGGAGAAATAAACACAAAAATAAATTCAAAGGGAGCATTATTGCTATTTGTAACCAATTATAGGTTTGTTTCTGTTTTTCAAGAGGTGAGGAGTAGATGAGGAGTTTTAGGAGGGTACCGATGGGGAAGAAAGTTGAAAGGAGACTTTTTGAAAAGATGTAATTGTCTTTAAGTTTAAATTTAAATTTAAACTCCCTTAAATTTGTTCTAGCTAATCTAAACTGGCTGTAAAACCAGGCAAGTTTGAACTGTTAGTCCTGTACATAAAACAACAAAAATATTTTATTGCATGTACTTTATTGCCTGATGCCCATTTCACTGCCTGCACAATTTGTTTGCAAAAGTCTCCAAGGTCCAATGCAACTGGTTTAATTTGGCCTGTAATTGAGCTTTGCAGATAACGAAAGTCCTCTGGGATAAGGTAGGATACAGGGGATACCAGGGAAGCAGAGTTCCCTAAAAATCTTTGCATGTGCACAAATTTTTCCAGCCTGGTGTGCCCTCTGAACCATTTCCTACACTTACCAGGTGGAACATGGGCTCACCAGAAGCAGGAAGCACAGGCATCACGACTCCTCACTGAGAGTCAGCTCTTTTGCCTTCTGTTCCTTGCTTCCCCTGTTGTGAACATATTTGCTGGATCAAAAATTGAGACATATGGTCTGGCCGTGAAAAATGAAATGAAGACTGCTCCAGAAAATCTAGGGCATACATTCTCCAGAACGGTAGCAACCTGGTACTGTGTACACAGTAGGTGCCCAATAAATGCCTGCATTGAAAACCACAGCAGCATGCCAAATGGCACTTTGAATATTTTCTTCAAAAATCTTATCCTCAGCTAGATTTCTTTCTAAATCCTAGGTCCCTTCAGAAACTAGGACCGTGGGCCTCTGCTGGATCCATTCAGCTTAAGTACCACAGTTTTCTTTTTGAGATTAAAACTAAATTTAAAACCAAAACCTGAGGGCTCTCACTTAAATCCTGGGAACTTTAAAATATGGTTAAAGATGTAATATATTCTTTTCTACTTGAAAAATAAATAACTGGTTTGATAAGTAAAGTGCTATTCCAAACACACAACAGTAGAATGCTCCCGATGAAGTATTAACTGTTGGTTTGTTTAGGTAAGAAATACATCTAGTCAAAATCAAGCTGCAATTACAGGACTTCAAAGCAAAATAATTTGGCTCGGCGATGTTGGTTCTAATCTCACATCAAAAGCAGCTGTATCTTACTCAGCTTATGAAAAGAAAACAATTCTTTTCAACCAATATGAAGCATGGGAAAACAAGGATACTATTTCTTGAAAACCTCAGAGAAATAGGCAGTCCCATGTGAAACACACACAGCATTTCAGAAATTTCAAGAACGGTAATCTGCCTAGAGACCTTACATTTCATGAAACAAGAACAGGTGTAAAACCCAAAAGGGAACATCCGTTTTCATTTTTAAGACTTAAAGAGAAGCATTAATATGAAGGACATTCCCATATCGAAGATCTGTCCTAGATAAATACCTGGGGATGGAGAGACGAGAGAAACAGAAGTGAAGAAGGGTAAAGTCTTAAAATTAATCCAACCCATGTGATTCTCTGGACTGTGAGGTAGAACAGTACTTCTCAAACTTTAATGCGAAACCTGCTGGATGCAGGTTATGGTTCAGTCAGTCAGGGGCAGGGCCTGGGAGTCAGCATTTCCAACAAGCATCCAGATAATGCCAGTGCTGCGGGTCCATAGACGGCACTCTGAGCCACAAGGATGTAACACTTTTGACCTCTGAATCCCATATATCAATCACTCCTTGCAAAAAGCCAGCAGCCCAACTAGATAAAACGTGGCACAGTGTGCAACCCTGAAGGGGGTAAGGGGTATTTTCATGTGTTAATTGACCTCCCTTAGAGTCAACACAACAATAGAAAGCAAAACAAAATCAGAATTTCAATGGCAAAGATCAGCTCATTAAGAGCATATCATTAGAGAGATTTAGATAAAAGGCAACTGAAGCAGGCTGAAGAGTGTGCTGGGGCTTTTACCTGAAGCTTTTGATTTCTCTGCAAAGTTTGGGGAGGGGTCACAGAGGGAGAGCAGTGGAACCGGTTGGTAGCCAAAGTCATTATCAGTTCTGACTTTGACAGATGGGAAAAAATCAATGTGAGCTTGCACAACAAACAACTGACTTGGAGATGGGTTCCGCATACTTAGCGAAGATTTGGGAATGAAGTGAGGAATTACGGAGTTACAGTAGAACTAAAAATGATGTTTCACCATCTTGGATCTTAATCTACTACAGCCTCCTCATCCGCATTGTGGAAAAAATAATAACATGCCCTTCCAAGGATTATTGAGAGGATGAAATGGGCGGGATGGGTAGATGGGGATTAAGTAGGGCACTTGTGGGGATGAGCACTGGATATTATAAGTAAGTGATGAGTCTCTAAATTCTACTCCTGAAACCAATATTACACTATATGTTAACTAACTAGATTTTAAATAAAAATTTGAAACAAGAACAACAAAAAATAAAATACAATAAAAAATAAAATGAGTTCTATTAAAGCAGCTGAAACAGTTCCTAACTCATAGCAAGCACTATGTAAGTCATTATTTATATTATTGGGCTTATATTACATTGATTTGGGATATCCAAGAATCTAGTTTCAATACAAAAGGGTCATAAGCTATGAAAATGTATGGGGCCTCACTAGGAAAGTCATCCATTGATTTAAAAATGGTGACAATCACTCAGCAACTGGATACTACTTACTTGTTGGAGACAGACATTTATGGGGGGGGAATCTTAGTACCTAATTCCTCACTTACGCAGAAATAATAAAATGCGAAAAAATCATTTGAAAAGAAGATATTAGGCCTACATGACTTCAAGGAGAAATAGGTAATTTTTTGACCTCCAGTGGAGAGGTTACTCTTACTTTAAGAATAGTAAACAAAATAGCCATTAAAAAAAATCAGTATTTTGTTGCTGATGCAATTTAAAAAAAAGGCAACAATTTTAAAAAAGCAATATTTTCTCAATAGTCCCCAGATAAAGCCCACCTCAGTCAATGCTATGAGTCAAGGAGTCACAAAGCGTGTGGCTTTGCCATGGGGTGGTAATGCTCAATTTTTCAAGAGAACAGCCATATGTTAATGAAGGAAAATATCAGCATCGTTTCATTAAAGAAGGTTCTCCCAGGCATTCGTCTTGGTCATTATAACACTAGCATCAAATTTCAGAAGAGTCGTTGATCAAAATAATGCCTTCTTGCCTCATGGAGAGCTCATTTCCAGTGAGGAATGAGGTCTGGAAAGCTAGTATGGTGTAATGAAGAACAGGGCTGGGACTGGGAAATGCTGGAGCACTAGCACCACTAGAAAGAACCTCGGTGAGGGCAGGAGTTCTGTCTGGTTGGATCACGGAACTGGCCGCAGCACCTAGAACAGTGCAGGAATGTGTAAGCCCTGCCGAGGAAATCTGACCACTGGGCTTTGTTTCTCTCATTGGCCAAATAGGGAGCCAGAACCAAACATGGTCTTTCTCCATTAAGATTCATTAACATTCTTCCACCTAAACATCCCAGGATCCTATGATCGTTGTCGTGTATGGAAGAAATCTCATGGGATACATCTCCCTGAAGCCTAAATAAATGTTAGCTTAGTCTAGAGATTGGCTTCCTGTACTTATACAGGCAAGATAAACTGTTCAGACCTCTATTAGAACCACTCTCCAACAGTTAAGAGATATTCAAGTCCATTTTTAGGCTGGACAAGCAGGAGCATCCTGCTTTCTGGACATTCTATGCTAACTTGTGTTTGAGTGTATGAAATGCTTGTCTGAGTCTCTGAATAAGCCTGGACTTCTCAAAACCTTGAACATCTTTTTTTTTCCCCAGGCCAATGAATGAGGCAGATGCCAAGTAAAAGCCCTAATCCAAGGAATTTCCCAAAGGGAGCTCCTCTGCTGCACAGCCAAAGACAGCACCCCAAAATAGTGCCATACGTATGGAATATGGAATCGCCCATACGTACTTGGCTCCTACATCAAGTCCCAGAAAGCCTTCTCCAACCTTACTGGTCATATCCCCATATTATGAACGCTTCCAGCCGTACCCTTCTCTTGCACAGCACTTAGCCTAAGGAAGTTTCATAACTGTGTGATCATTTGATCACACTAGACTCCAGCTTCACGCGCCCATTGTCCATGACTACCGTTGCTTCTAACCATTGTCTCCTCAGCATTTAGCGTTTGGCACATGCTGGACACCTAATAAATACTGGAAGAGTGAGTAAATGATTCAAGTGATCAGCTTAACCAGGGGGAAAAAAAGGAAATTCCTAGAACACCTAAAGATTCCTCCTAATTTTAATACCGGGAACAAAGCCCTATGGACTTTGTATAGAAAGGCAATTTCAAAATCAACTGGGCATCTTCATGCCACCAAACTGAGGTGTATAATCCCACGTGATGAGTTCTCTATTCAGATGTACAGCCTACAGCACGGCAGTGTCCCAGGAAGAACGTGTGCTTAGGAGCCTTTCAGGGCCCGGTTCAAGCCTTGGCTTTTCCACATAACAGCTCTGTGACCTTGGAGAAATAACTGAATCCCTCTAAGCCTCAGCCTTTTTTATCTACAAAGTGCAATTTATTCATAAGGTTGTTGGAAAGATGAAATGAGAATACGTATAAAGGATTTAGCAAAGTGTGGGAAATACGAAGAGTGTTCGGGAAATGTCAACCCTTCCTAAATATTATTTATTACATCCTGAAATAGAATATAGCATCCATGTGGCCAGCAGGAAATACTCAAAAATAACGAGTTTCAAATATTTTCATTCTTAAAACCGTTTTCTCTCCCATGAGCTCAACATACCTGGATCTTGCTGTTTTGGTTTGATTATCCTGCAATTTAGGGAGGAACATCGTGGATGAGAGATCATAAATAAATCATTAACTTATACCAGAAAGAGGAACTCCAAATGTTAAGAAGAGGCATAAGACCCTGGCCAGGGGCCACCGAAACATCCACGCGTAAACAGCAGGCTGGAAGAATGGAGGGAGACGATGTGACTAGGGGGTCAGGGGGCACTGACCTTACTTTGACTTTCTGAGCAGGCCCCAGGGCCCCCACATATAACTGCCCTCCTGATAACACACCTCCCAGCATTCATTCGCCTCCCTTTCTGGGACAATGTGACAGTTCAAACCAGATCCAGTCTCTATCGACTACACCACAGTGAGTTTAAGGATGGCAAGATTAGTTAACTTCAAAAGGTTAGAAGGACTTGATAAGCCAAGGGCAGGGGTGGGAATATTTATTTAAAAGCTTACAGCGCCTGAAATATTCCATTTGAGCCCTCTCATCTCCCCTCTCCCCCCCACCTTTCTTCCCCTTGACCTTTCTGCGACCCTCTCTCAGCTCTGGAAGCTTCTTGCCTTGGGTCAGCTGCATTCCCAACCATAACGCCATTTTTTTTTTTTTTTTTTTTTGCCTAGTTAAGGTTCCAGAGACACATCCCTATCCTCAGGGTCCCTTGAGGGTTTAAAAAAAAAAGGAGATCAACATTTACATTGGTAAAATACACTCAGCTGTGGGGAGGGTTTAATCTTTTTTACAACCTTCCCCTGCAGCTGTGCTGTCTGCTTTACCCCCCGCTGGCCCTGTGCCTTCCTGGAAATAGCTCTCCCCAAACAGCACTGGGACACATGATCCCAGCCTCACTAAATAGAGTTAAACCGAGATCTCGGAAGTCTCATAACCAGATGGGTTAACTTCAGTGGGGTCTATGAATCCAGGAAAAGAGAGCAAGGACAGTGAGGAGGGGACCTCAGGAAAAGAAAGCCTTATGAAATAAGCCTGTCTGCTCAGGGAAGGGCACACAGACTGAGACACGAGGGTTAGGGAGAGGTGGAAGCTTCTTTGTGGGAACCATCAGGAGGGGAAATCGTCTTTCCTGACATTCCTCCCTGAAACAACCAAACTAAATTCCTACAGCCCTCCCCCTGCCCCTCCTTTTTATTAATTTTTCAAAAATATGTGGGAAATAGAGGATGAGTCAGCCCAAAGTTCCTGGGCAACAATTCAGGTCCAACTGGGCCTCCTTCACAAATGGAAAGAAGAAAACAAGAACAAAGGAGAGAAATGGTTTGTTTAAGGAAAAAAAAAAAGCTCCTTAAAAATACAACCTTAAAGTCACTCAGAGGTCTACTTTAAATAAACTTTAGGAAAAAAAGGAAACCTAGCATTACAAAAACAATTTTTTTTCCCCACAAACCTTACAGGTGGCCCTCACAAAATCCAGAATAGAATTCCACATTATCACCACTCAGAACCCTACATGCTCACCTTTGGATTCTGTGACATGATCTGAATTTTCCTGTGATAATTGCAAGTGGTGCTTTACTTTTCAACTCTGAAGGAGTCACAAAATGAAATAAGGATTTAGAAAAGCTTAAAGTACAGCGCAAAGACAGTGAGATAGGCGAGCAGCAAAATATAGATAAATAAGTAGTGGCATATTCATACAACGTAAATGATAGCAGTTAAAATATTATGGACTACATGTTTCAACATGGACAAATCCCCAAAACATGATGTTGAACAAAATAAGCAAAGTATGAGAATCATATAGTATAATGCTATGTATATAAAGTTCAAAAACATGCAAAACTTGACTGTGTACTACTTTCAGATAAGTACATATATTTATGGATACAATATGTAAAGTATAAAATATGCAAAAAAATGATGAATGCCAAAATCAGGGGTGGCAGGGAGGAGAAGAAAGGGGAAGGAATCCTCAGGGCACTTCCACTGTACCTGTTCCATTCCTCTTAAAAGTGATGTGAAATAGGTATGGCAAAAAAAAATAAAGAGGAGCCACAGTGAGTAACAGTGTTTGTTAGTATGTTTTAACATTTTCCTGCATGCTTGAAACATGTCCTCATAAAAATGTTAAGAATCTCAGACAAGAGTCTTCATATGAATGTCAGTGTACCACTTGAGACACCACTGAGTTCAATCAGAGGGTTCCCTGTACTTCCCCAAATACCTTCAAGGACCTCAGGGCCTCTGCAGTATGAGAGCTGCAATCTGCCGTCCTAGCACAGCCCTAACCAGCCAGGGGTGAGGCGGGTCGGGGCCAAAGGACTGCCTTTTTAAGGCACTGCTGAGATCATCTCACCTGGAGGAGTCACCAAAAAAGCATTAGGTATCTAAAAGCTTCTGTTAGGAATTCTTAGGAGGAAATGGAATTTAACAAGCCTCCTTCAGACTAAACATGGATACTGGCAAACCCAGTATTTTGTCAATTCCACTACTGGGAGAGGTGACATCTGGCTCTCACCCCAGCTCAGAGGCCTGGTAAGTGACATAATCTTGGGTAAGGCCATTCACCTCCCTGGGCTTCAGCTACCTCATCTGGGCCTGGAAGACCTCTCACGTCTATGCTTTAAGAATCTATGGTTCAGGGGCGCCTGGCTGGCTCAGTGGGTTAAAGCCTCTGCCTTCGGCTCAGGTCATGATCTCAGGATCCTGAGATCGAGCCCCGCATCGGGCTCTCTGCATAGCAGGGAGCCTGCTTCCCCCTCTCCCTCTGCCTGCCTCTCTGCCTACTTGTAATCTCTCTCCTCTCTGTCAAATAAATAAAAATCTTAAAAAAAAAAAAAAGAATCTATGGTTCAGGGGCACCCGGGTGGCTCAGTCGGTTAAGTATCTGACTCTGGATTTTAGCTCAGGTCATGATCTCATGGTTATGAGACTGAGCCCTGCGGTGGGCTCCGGGCCTAGCGGGGAGTCTCCTTAAGATGTTCTCTCTCTTCCTCTGTCCCTCCCCCCCAACACCCTCCCCCATCGTGCTTGCTGGCTCTCTCTAAAATCAATAAATAAATCTTTAAAAAAAAAAATCTATGGTTCAAACTGGAGGATTAAGAAAACAGGGCAGATGTGGACAGGTAAAAAACACTACCTCCCAACTATAATTGATTCCAGGGGTGCTAGCATCTTTGCACCTGGCCCTAAACTCCAAACACACACCTGTCTCCCTCAGAAGGCATCTGTGGCTCAGAAACTCACTGGTATTTGCTCCCTTGTACGAATGTGACATTAAAATGAGATGATACCTGGAACCACAAACACACCTTGGCCTCAGCAATACACATTTTATCTCTTAGTTCACAGATGACCACTTTCAACATAGGTAAGGAAACTGAAGCTTAGAAAACTTCAGTGATGTGCCCAAGAAAACATAGGTTCTTAAGCAGGAAACCCAGGTTTCACGGCCAAATCTTCAAAATTTCGAACTTAGACCCTTTTCATGACAAAACACTTGCCTCAGCTTGGGTGTTAAGAGGGGACAGAATCCCAGAAGAAAGCAAGAGTTAGAGGGCAAGGAGGGATGGACACGGGGGTGGGTTTGCAGGAGAGTGAAAGGCACCCACCGGAAGACACTTTGTCCTACTTTGTCATTTTGCGTAAGGCCAGTTCCCTTCACAACCTTAGGGGTTTTAACATCGCAAAAATCAGCACAGGGCTGGAAACAAGCTACTGAGGTGTGGAAGACTTTATTGCATACACACTCCTTTCCACACTAAACCTTCCCACCACAAGCAAGCAACTGTGCGAGCCAGGAGAGAGAATTTGTGTCAATCCACGTGTGCAGTCCTTGGCACTGTAAGTGATCAGCGAATGACAGTAAGGATTAAAATGTTGATGACAATAACGGCGAGGACTGAATCAAGAAATGACCTGAGGTTACTCCAAACATTGTATAGAAAACGGGCTCATGCCACCTGACAGGTACACCACAGGGCTTTCATTATTCATGGTATTTTCAACAATTAAAACTGTTTTTAACGTGATTCAGTCTCTTTCCCCGTCAAAAGTGCGAGGTTCAAAGGGGTTTACACAGCAAACATCATCCCCTCTGCCTCTTTTCTAAAGGTATTTTTAATCCTTAAGAGAAACAACACCAAGTAGGCAGAGGGGCCTTCTCCAAGTTTCATCCCTGTGGCTAATCAATCTTATTTGTAACTGGAAAACAGAAGAAGGGGATGGATTAACAGGTACTTCCACATATTAAGCAAATTAAATGGACACTTTAAATAGGAAAATAGAATTCTTGAAGTCCTTTCTCTTGTAAGGGAACTCACTGTATTATAATGAAGACACCCTATTATAAAGCAAACATTTTCTTTCACCATGTCCCTCGTAAAAGGAGTTGAACAAGAGATTCCTACAAAATCTCATATATAACAAGGTGTTTTCTCAATTATTTTATTTTGAATTACAATGTGCTTTGGGAATAGACACAAAAGCCTTAAAACAACCTCAGTCCATGCTTGTTTGCGGTACTTACAGAGATGTCAGTATTGGAACTGGTTTTAAAAAGGAGACAAAAGAAATTTAACCCAAATTTAGTCATTTGTTCTCATAGGTAAAGAGTTAGATTTGCAACTACTGAATATAGTTAAAAATAAGCCAACAAGCCTTTCAAAAAATAACTTTTAAAAGTAATACAGTAGGTGGTTATATTTTAGAGTCACAAATACATACCTACATGACAATAAAAATCCAACTATCTACAGTGCCAAGGTTGTAAATGATTCTTAAAGTGTGGTCCAAGGACCCCTAAGGGTTCCCTTTCCCTTTTCCAACCACATTTCTGTGTGAGAGCAGGGTTTCTTTCTTTCTTTCTTTCTTTCTTTCTTTCTTTCTTTCTTTCTTTCTTTCTTTCTTCTTTCTTTTCTTTTCTTTTCTTTTTTCTTTCCTTCTCTCTCTCTTTCTTTTTTATTTAAATTCAATTAATTAACATATTGTATTATTAGTTTCAGAGGTAGAGTTCAGTGATTCATCAGTTGTATATAACACCCACTGCCTTCCTTAGTGACTATCACCCAATTACCTCATTTCCCCACCCTCTCCCTTCCAGCAACCCTCAGTTTGTTTCCTATGATTAAGAGTCTCTATGGTTTGTCTCCCTATCTGATTTTGTCTTATTTTATTTTTCCCTCCCTTCCCCTATGCTCCTCTGTTTTATTTCTTAAATTCTACAAGTGAGTGAGATCATATAATTGTCTTTCTCTGATTGACTTATTTCACTTAGCATTATACCCTCTAGTTCCATGTCATTGCAAATGGCAAGAATTCACTTTTAATGGCTGAGTAATATTCCATTGTATATATATACCACATCTTCTTTATCCATTCATCTGTTGATAGACATCTGGGCTCTTTCCATAGTTTGGCTATTGTGGACATTGCTGCTATAAACACTGGGGTGCAGGTATGCCTTCAGATCACTACATTTGTATCTTTGGGGTAAATCCCTAGTTGTGCAATTGCTGGGTCACTGGGTAGCATTTTTAACTTTTTGAGGAAACTTCATACTGTTTTCCAGAGTGGCTGTACCAGCTTGCATTCCCACCAGCAGTGTAAGAGGGTTCCCCTTTTTCCACATCCTCGCTAACATTTATTGTTTCTGACTTATTAATTTTAGCCTTTTTTTTTTTTAAGTAGGCTCCAAGCCCAGTGTGGGGCTCAAACTCACGACCCTGAGATCAAAATTCACATGCTCTACTAACTGAGCCAGCCAGGTGCTCTGGGCAGCTTTTAGAAATTTCGATCAAAATAGCATATCAGGGATGCCCATATGGCTCAGTTGGTTAAGCAGCTGCCTTTGGCTCAGGTCGTGATCCCAGGGTCCTGGGACTCCTTGCTCACGAGGATCCTGCTTCTCCCTCTGCCTGTTGCTCCCCCTGCTTGTTCTTGCTCTCTCTCTCCCTGACAAATAAATAAAATCTTCAAAAAAAAAAAAATCATAAAAGATTGAATGCACAAATGGATATGAGAATCCATAAACTAAACATTAGAAATTTGTAAAAATATCATTCTCATAAATTTTTTGTTTTGGAAAATATAGTGACTCATTGTAAAAATATGTAATTTATGTTAACATGTGCCAGGTTTCTTACAGTTATTTTAATACATTAATAAATAAGATTTTATTTTTTTAAGATTTTATTTTTTTGACACAGAAGGAGAGTACAAGCAGGGAAAGCAACAGGGAGAGGGAGAAGAAGGCTCCCACAGAGCTGAGCGCCCAACGTGGGGCTCGATTCCAGGACCCTGGGATCATGACCTGAGCTGAAGGCAGACACTTAACCGACTGAGCCACCCAGGCACCCCTAAATAAATATTTCAAATTTTTAAAAAATCCTAAAAAAAATAAAAAATAAAAATAAGTAAAAAATAAAAATAACCAATTACCTAATGTTAGCCAAATAAGTTCTTATTACTTGGCACAGTGGTTCTTGTGATCACATTAAATGGGTACTCAAAAGTGCTATTTTTCAAATAACTTAAATGAGAATTATGAGCTCTGGAAATCTATGTTAGGTCACTGATGCAAAAATCACAAAAAAAAATACATGTAAAGAGTAAATAAATAAAATTACTTTGGGAAGCTGGGAGTGGAAAAAGTAATATTTCTATTTTATTATTTTAGGTATATTATCTTAAATATAGATAAGTAGTTGTACTAATAAAGTAAATATCAGTTAACAACCGGCTCATCTAACATTCATGAAAGTATATAAAGAATTTCAAACTAACCAAATCCCCTTTTTTGGCTCTTAATTGTTTTTTATTCCTATATTCAGGTATATATATTGTATAATAGTTAAGCATCATAGGACTTCACTTAAAAAGCAAACACAAATAAATCATTCATAGCCTTTGAGAGGAGGAGTGGGGGAAGAAGACAGAGGCAGCCTGAGTAGACTGCCAGAGGAGACTTAAAAGCAACAGCCCATTTGCTGGAACATCCGTGTGAGATGAAGCCAGTGTCTGGGACCTCAAGCCTTCCTGATTCCAGCATCCCCCCACGGAACTCCCCTTTGAAACACCTTATACAATGAGATTTTCGTCCACCAATCTTAGAGGGGCCAGGCTCTGAATTAAACCACCTTTCTCCCATATCAGGCCAGTGGTAACCTGTAGAGAGCAATGAGGTCTGTAGAAAACATTTTGTTGTGTTGTGTTTTAGTGCTACTCTCCCTAAAAGTCTAAAGAGGGGCTGCCAATAACCATAACAAACTGGAGAAGCCAGTAGGAGGGAAAAAAAAAATAGCCTCTCAACATTCTGACTCTATTTGTCATAAGAAAGACTCAATTCTACACCAAATCATAGAATTGGAGCAAGAAGAAATCCTAGAGGTTGTCTAGGAAACATTTCTGGTTTAAGGTAGAAAAATATTGACAATATCCCTTTACACATTTTGCTTGTGTTCGAAATAAGAGGTATTTCTTCTGGGTCCTGAGAAAAGCTTATAAGATGTTTTCCCTCAGGCTAAGCTGAACCAAAGCTCCTGTTTCTACTGAGGTTAAAAAAAAAATTAAGTTTAAAGCTCTTAATACTTGCTGAATCTTTTCGAATGAACTATTAGCTTTGATTTATGGAAACGGTAGACACATTTTCACACTTGGTTGGCATCATCACCTCCACAAGAGACACCTGCAGCTCCTCCTTGACTCCATGTCATATGGCCACCATTAGAGGGCACCCCAATTGAAAATCCATTTCTCAGACTAAGAGGGCTACTAAATCCTCTAGGAGATTATAGCTATCGGGATTTAGAGCCTCACCATGAAAGAGTCCTTACAATCAAGTGGGTAGTGCGTTATCCTCAAGCTCAGATTTTCTCCCTTTTCATTCTGTTATTTTTTTAAACCATAAATATATTTATAGATACTAAATGGCATTCTACATGAGATTCTAAAACTTAAAGCATTTCTAATTTTGCTATTTTAAGCCAATAATGTGTGTATGTGTGTCATAGTAGCAGCTGTAGATTTTCCATGTGATCAGAACTTTCCCAGTCCAGCTTTCAACTAATAACAGGATAGCAGAAAGTGAAACTAGGCTGGTAAACCACTAACTCAAAATTCTTGAAGGTAGAAAAGGCAAGGAAACAAAGAATGAGTGTTCCCATATAGCCCATGTCCCATCCTTTTGGGTAATATTCAAACTTGGGTAATTACTGTAAATAAAGCTCTAACCTTAGGCACTTTGGGCAACATTCAGCTCCATGTAAACAGCTTGGGCAACAACAGATGCATGTAAAAACCTGAAAGTACTAATTTTTAATGCAACAGAAGCTGGTTAAGATGAGATGCAATGAAGGTGAGGAACACATATTGAGACTTCTCAAGGGTTGTAAGAGTATGAAAGGTGAGTCAAAATGGGTGCCTAGAAAAGAACAGGCTGAGGAAAGAAGGGTGGGGCAGATTAATCTAATCAGCGAAAGAGACTGAAGATTGAAGAAAGAATAGTGCATCTAAGGAGTGATTCCAAATGGTTTGGAATCTAAAACCCCAGGCATTAAGTAATTAATGTGCCCATGGAAATCAGGTTTGACTTGAACTCATGAGTTATTTCTGAAATGTATCCAAGAAATGTATTTTCCTTAAGGACGAGGGAATCCATACCATAAATGAAGGAGGGGGGCAGAATGTGTATACTAGGTCATAAAGCTCTACCATGAGTCGTCTCTGTGGGTCTTTGGCTCTTGCCCTGAGAAGTCTCATGCTACAGAAAAGTGGAATTTTCATTGTAAATGTCTGGCTGGTGAATGATATGCGGATGTGGCACCAGCTTTGTTCTTATTCATTGGGAAAAGGAAGAGCAAAGAACAGAAAATTGACCACTGACATTCTGATTTAGGCTTTAAGAAAAGTGTGATCTAAAATCTAATATGGCAAGAGCATTCTCACCCTTCCCTTTGGGGCTAATCAAATTACAAAAACTGCAATGTTGCCTTGATTTAGATGAAAGGAATGAATCTGCTTCTTCCATGTTTTGTGTACCATGAGGTCAGTTCCAGCCCATCTGTGAAAACTGTAATAACGATTGCTACTTCGTAAAGTTAAAAATACATATACCAATGATCCAATGATTCCACTTCCAAAGAATCCATACCATATAAGCGCCAGGAAATAGGAATAATAATGCTGATAGCAAGTGTTCATAAAAAAAAAAAAATGGCGAACAACTCAAATGCCCATCAAGAATAGAACAGATAAATAAACACGGTGTATGCACACACAAAGATGCTACAGCAATGAAAATTAATGAATACATCTGCATATATGCAACTGGATGGCTCTCAAATCTTAATAATGAGAAAAAAACTGAGAGAATAAGACATATGATGGAAGAAAATATAGAATATTATTCCATTTGTACAGAGGTCAAGAAAAAGACAAAATAAACAATATCTTTTATACTTACATATATGTATGTGATAAAAAAATTTCAAGCAAAGAAATGAATAACATAAAATTCAGAACAGTGGTTAGCTCTGGGGGAGAGCATTGGATGTGGTCAGGGAGGGGTACTTACAAGTTTCAAAGATATTAGCGACATACTGCTCTATAAAATAGGTTGAGGTGAAAGGAGGAATGATTTATTATTCTTTAAGCCAGGGGTTGGCAAACTTTTTCTGTACAGGGCAAGATAGTAAATATTTTAGGGCCACATATGATCTCTCTCATATATTCTTTCGTGGTTTTTTTTTTTCACAATCCTTTAAAAATGAAAAACCTTCATTAGCTCATGGGCCCTACAAAAAGAGGCCACAAGCAAAATCTGGTTCATAGACTGTAGTTTGAAAACTCCTGCTTTAAACTATTTATATATATTATACTGTCTTTTGTGTACATAATATATTTTTCTCCCACAAAAAAAGGAAAAGAGTGAAACAGGTAGCCACAAATTATTATTATTTATTATCTACTATCATTTGAGAGGGAAAATATAGTCTTTCTAACTCAGATCAAAACCCATCTATCCATTAATTCTCCAGTCTGTTGACAGTTCCTCTGCACTATTTCAACTTAAAGACACTCCACTTTTTCTGTTTCTAAAGGGGAAAAAGTAATGAAATGGTCCATTGCTTCTGTCAACTGTAGACTTTTTTTTTTAGTTATTTTTAAATATCTTTATTTGTTGGTTAAATTAGATCTTGGGTGGTATGATTTGCCTGGTTAGCTTTTTTTTTTTTTTTTTCAGTGTTCCAAGACTCATTGTTCATGTACCATGTTCATGTAGACTGTAGACTTTCAGTAGATCTTAAATGCCAAAGTCAGAATGGTAGTATTAGTTCTCTGTTGCCTGTGCAGGAGGATGGGAAAAATTATAGATAAAATTCCAATTTGGCCAAATGATGGTGATCGTTGAATACTATCATCCAATGGGTGTCTACTCTCAATTCAAAGCTAGCATATTCTGGGCCTCACCATGTGCCAGGCACTGATCTCACACTGTACATGTAATTTCGTTTTACTTCACACAACAATCCTACAATGTGGGTTTTATCATGAACCTGATTTTAGTGTGGGGGAAATGGAGGCACTGAGAGATTAAGTCACTTGCTCAAGGTCACATAGCGAAGAAGTGATGAAGCTCATATCCACACCCAGGAAGTTGGGTCCTGAGCCCACAGGCAGCCGGGACACTATTTTAGTTGTTAAATACATTTATCTCCTCACCACAAATGAAGTGGTATTTTTATTCCCATTCTACGGACAAAGAATATGTGCTTGCCCCTGACCTTGGTCCAAGAAGCTTGGCTGGAGGCTAGGACTGGAGCTAAGGTTGTGTGTGTTCGTGATACCCTGTTTTGGCTTATTTAAGGAGCATTTTACAAGTCTCAGCTTGTCAGTGGTGGGTGAGGAGTTGCTAAGAAAAAACAGGTGAAATGAGAAGTCAGACTTGTATCCACATGTCTTCACAGTGACAGGGGGCAATCCTTCATCAAGGCCATATGAAAATAACTATGCTCCATCTCCACAGGCCCAAACTTGGTCTTTGAGGGGAACAGGCAGGACATGAAGGTTATTGCTGAAATGAGGAGGAAACCTTGCTAGCTGTGAGATGGAAAAATAATCAGCCTTAATTCGACTAGAACCAGAATGTGGAATGGCCATTACCATTTATTCAACAAAACATTTTAAATCACCCACTAGGTGCCAAGACCCATGGTAGATGGTGGGATACAACAGCAAACATGCCACGGCCCCAGGGTTTGGAATATCTCCCCTGGGCCCTCAGTGGAAAGTGTTTATAAAGGAGCACAAATGGAAGGACAGCAGTTCTTTGGACAGAGGCAGGAGAATGGCAGAGGTGTGATATCTCTGGGGCCACTCTGCGGGGCACACCAACACCTCCCACCCTGTACCTGGGGCAGAAGGCAGAACCACACCCTGGTCTGATGAACTCTCCATGTGGGAATTCTCTCTTGCCAAGAGTTTACAACTGCCTTTTCTCCTGAGGAATGGGGTGGGGATGAGGTGGGCAGAAGAAGGAAGGTGGTTGTCCAGAGAACAGATCCTCAGACGTGCAGTTTCGGGACCTAAGTGATTCGAAAGCTTCCCTTTGGTACCTCAAGCTCAGATTACATAAGACTAGCACATCTGCTCTAAATCATTTCTTTCCTCTGTCTACACCCAGCCTGGGCAAACTCTCCAAATTAAAATGATCCAGAAGGAGGGCTGAGTTTGTACTTTTCCTATATGGATATTTTGGGGGAAATGAAAGGAGAAAGGCCGTGTAAAAGGCCATCCCCCAGGGAGATTACCGAATAATTTTGCTCAAGACTACCTTCCCCCACCGAGTATTTCTAGGCTGGGGAAATTTATTTTCATACTGGAGAAATGCGGCGATCTCCGAGAAGGCCCTGATGAAAGGACTGATAATACAAACAGCAGGCACAACAGTCACAGGGTAGAAAAGTCCCAAAGAGGAAGCGTCACAAAAGGCGCCGAAGCTGCTGGCTTGTAAGTACTGATACACTTACACACCGATGCTCATTTCAGGGCCAGCTGCCAGCTCCTCCTCTCCCCAGCTGCTCTGCACAGCCCAGAGCCTAAAGATCATTGTTTGGCACAGCCAAAGGAGGCCTCTGAAGTGGTAAGAAATCTTCCCCTTTTCCTAATGGAGGCAGAAATTATTCCCCAAGTGTCTAGCCCAAACTGGCCAGAAACTCTCTGTAAAGACTGCTCCCATTTTAACACCAAGTCCCACTTCAAAACAAGCCCCCTATTGCAGAATCCCCCCGGGGCTTCCCATTCGGGCTTCAGCTCCATTTTCAAGCAGTCTAGGTAATGATTCTCTGCTGCAGGAAAGCACTATGCCACAGGTAGTGACTCCAACAACTTCAATCAGGTATCAGAATCACTTGGGGGTGTTTATAAAGCAGATGCCCAGACCTGTCAAACCAGAATTTCCAAGAGTGAGGCCCATTAATTTGCATTTTTTTAGAGCTCCCCAGGTTAAGTGCAACAGCTGACGGTTAATCAAAGAACCTTTGCGGCCCCTCCTCCTACCGCGGAGCCTGTTCTCTTAAGAGTAACAGCTCAAAGGATCTGAAACTAATTCACATTGGGGACTGAAGGAGCAAGAAGACTTAACACTATAAAAAATTGAAAGCTTTAAAAAAAAAAAAGAAGCAGCAGCCTTAATCAGGTAGGCGCCTACATTTTTACAGAAATGCATTTTCTGCCCTAAAGAAAAGAAATTATTCTCTTAAGAGTGAAAACTCAGATCCAGTTACAGGGTTCATGGAGATTATTTTGATGAGAATGTAGATACAGCACATACATATTCAAGATCTAGCTCAACCATCCCAATTTCAAATGTTATGTTCCATAGTCCCCATAGCATTCACATATTAGAAGTTACGGGTTCCAATTGGAGAATACAGAAAGTACGTTCGCTATGCCCATAATCGATCTCTATTTACTTAAAGTCCTCCATCAACATTTTTTCAGGTTTTTTTATTATTGAAGTATAACTGACATATAATGTTACATTAGTTTCAGGTGTACAAGATAGCGATTCAACTATTCTATACATTACTCAATCATGAATTGGGTACTGTAATTTGAAAACTGAGATTCATTCTTCAAGATGACCTTATGAAACCTCAAATTAATAAATTCCATTGGCTGGGGGAAGTTAGAAGCAGTAAGAAATATTTGGGGGCAGTGATAAAGCAAATTTAGGCATCTGAGCCAGAAAGACCTACAGAGGTAGAAGGATAGGAACAGAGAGGGGAATGATGATGCCTGGGGAAGATTTTTCTTCCTAGAGTTCCTGTGCATTCTCCACTGTCAGTGTCATGGCCAGAATCAAAAGGTAGAGGAATTCATCTCTCTAATCTCTAGTCTGAGCTTTGCTCAACTACAACCTGCCATGTGGGCAAAGCCACAGAACTCTGGGCTACTGGGGACCTGAGGGTGCAGGGGAGCCTGCGGAGTGAGCAGTTTGCAAAGATGTCAAAAGCACTCTCTCTCCTAGAATCCAGATCCACAGTAGGGAGGATAGGAGGCTCATAACAGAAATGGAGGGCCGGAAAATGGAGACATGATGCATTACAACCCTCTTTAGCAAGATTTCCAAAAAACAACTGGATCGCATTAAGAACAACTAAGATTCTTCCACTCCCTTGCATAGGAAGACAGAGAAAGTCTTATGTGAGCTGGGGAAAGGAGGAAGCGACTGGAAGGCTCAAGAAGGCTAGGAAGAAAAAAAAAACAGAAGAAGAGGAGATAAAATAAACCAGAGGGAAAGAAAAACAGGGACCAAAATATAATATAAATAAGACATTCATTCAACAAATATTTGTTAAACACCTTCTTCCATTCTTAAATTCCAAATTCTTCATTCAAAGCAATCCAAATGTTGAAGCATCCCAAGTATGGTCTTCTACTCTTCAGTACAAGTCTGATTTCACCAGAGCATCCCCATTAACATTCCCCGTTTCCTATCCATGATTATTTCTATTTCCATGTTTTTTTCATTTTGCCTGGAATGCTTTCACATTTTCCCTTCACCAGTTCAAATGCTAACCATTCTCCAAACCACCTCCCCCATGAGCCATGGCCTAATGTCTTCATGCCACTCTTTGTGACATCTCACTGAGCTTATTATTGCCTTCCACACAAACACTTGAGAGCTTTCATTTTGAATTGTTCTGTAACTTTTGATCGGGACAACGAAAAGCCCAGAGGAGTTGGTTAATTAGATGGAGATTTGATTTTGAATTAGAACGAGAAACTAATTTTCCTATAGAAGAAATTATATATTATTATTAGGATAAATTTTACTGTTTTAACAGTTAATTGGGATTCTACCTGCTCTCTATCACATTTTATGGGTATATATTTTTAGTTCCCAACTTTCATTTCACAAATAATATTTAAAACGAAATATGTTCGTAAATTAAATACTGCTTCTGGGAAGGACAAGTGAAAAAAGAATTTAAAGAACTGTAGAATATAAGAAGTATTAGAAACAGTAATAATTGCCTTTGAAGAAAATTTCAAGATTGAGATTTTTTTTTTTAATTTATAATTGAAATACAGAGCTTCTGGCCTTCTCACTCTTCTACGTAGTCATATTTTGTTTTAAGAATTTCTATCTTCTGTTTCTTCTACCTTAATAACTTAAGATCCCATTAAATTTATTTTTGTTGGTTAAATTGGCACCAGGAAGGTTATTCTGTTAAGCAGTAACATTGAATAGAAAAACAGGAACTTAAAACATAGATGGGAGCCTCTTTCATGAAATCTGTGATGATCTATCCTCAGAAGTCGCACAGTGGACTGGTCAAGTGGGGCCCCTTCTTTCAGTTTTCTGAGCTTCCCTTGCAAAACTCTTGGGGCAACAGGGAACTTGTTCAGCAATTTCTAAAAGTGCCCTGGCACTATCTGCCAAATCTGCTATCAGCAACACTCTTTTGCTCCTGCCTTTTGCTTGGAACCATGTTTTCTACTGTTGCCTAAAACTATAACTAAGCCTAGACCTTGCCAGGAACACTCCTTGATTCACAGCACTTGGTTGGAAGTATTAATAAAACCCCAGTGAGTGTGGGCCATACTCTGAGCTTGGAATAAACCCTGGATTCACAATAATTGTGTGCTTCCTAAGGTTTTCATTAAAATATCACATCCTTTCATAGACTTAGCTTATAAGAGGCCAATTTTTTTTCACAAAACACAGCGCGTGTTTTAATGTGAAAGAGGCGTTACTTCCGATTGTTTGGGCAGAACAACTATGCTCATAATTTAATGGACTTGTTTTATGGAGCGAAACAAAGTATTCCTGATTTGAATTAAGAAACACTGAAGCGGGTCATTGTGGCTTGAGTTACAGTCTTGAGATCAGGGTGGGCCTTAGCTGCCAGTGGCAAAAGCTGTAGCTTACACACCCAGCTTTTGGTAGCTCAAAGGGAGTCATGAAAGATCAGCAGTTTTGTTCTTCATCAGCTAGTTCGGGGCCCCTGCTCTTTCTAACAACAGCAAGCCACTCTGAGGGATGTTTGCCAAGCCAGGCTTTCAGTGAACGTTAGCCCCTCCTCTATCTAAATATGTAACTTTGAACAAGGTACTTTTCTTTTTTTAAAAAAAGATTTATTTTTTTTAGAGAGAGAGAGAGAGAAAGGCCATGCATGTGCATGTAAGTGAGGGGGAGGGGTAGAGGGAGATGGAAGGGAGAATCTCCAGCAGACTCGCCTGAGCCTGGAGCCCAACACAGGGCTCAATCCCACAGTCCTGAGATCATGACCTGAGCCAAAGTCAAAAGTTGGATGCTTAACCAACTGAGCTACCCAGGTGCCCTGATATTTAATTTTTCTAAGCCTTGGTTTCCTTATCTGAAAAAAGGCCACAATAATTATATTTTCCTTATAAGACTCCTGTGACAGTTTAATTCAATTGTGCCTGTAAGATGGTGGGACTGGAATGAAGAAAGGGAACCTGGCATGGCAGTAGCTATTTGTTGGCTGATACTATTGGCCTTAAGCACAGAGAAAATTAGTCATCTACCTTATTCCATTTGCTAAGTCACACAGCCTTTAATCTCACTCCCACCCTAAACGCTAACCAAGTATGGGTAGAAGCTCTGCCATTTATTACAGTGGTCAGGCCCACTATTCTATTTCCTTTGTGCTCTGAGTGGTCCCATATATACTGCAGAACGATTCCAAATAAATGTGAACAGAATACTGTCCAAATTGATGACTATCTTAGTTAATTGTTTTCTTCTGGCTTCTCCAAGAGCTGCCAGAAGAAATGAAGGCAAAGAAGGAGGATGAGAAGAAGAGACAGAGAAGAGGGGAAGGCATAGCAGAGGGAAGAAGGCATGGAGGAGGGACGAGGAGACCTACATGTGGTTCGTTGGCCTGGCTCAAGGAAGCTAATAGAACAGATCATACAGAGACTCCTATAGCAGAAAAAATCGGCAGTCACACTTCAGTTTCTTTGTCTCCAAGCAGGACTATATCTAACTCTAACCCTCAAAGCCAATAAGTGACCTGTCTCAGACCTTAAGGACGCCTGGGAAGAGTCAAAGTCATCAGTCCCATGACCCATGTCCCCTATTAATTCAAGCTTCGCTCCAACCCAGCAGCTTCAGTTAACTTAGAAATGCAGTGGCATGCCTTTATTTCAAATTTCCACGAGCCACTGAAAGATGCCTATTGGGTGAGAAGAAAACACAGTGCAAAGTAAGAAATCTCGTTTCTTTGGTTTGACAGAAAATATACAGACCATTGGCCAGGGGGCCATGGAAATTTGAAAAAAGATCAAAAGTACCCCACAGATTGGCGTTCCATTGGAGACTCCAGGTGATGCAAAGGTAACTATTGAGGAGGGAAAATAGCCCCACCTATCAAAAAAGAAGTTGTGAAAAAAAATGATATATTCTCCTTACTAACTCAAACATTTCCTAACCACTCCACGAGCAAAAATGAAAACAAACCTGCAATTCTCCCCCATGTTACTCTGTCTGTGGCAGGCTAAGAAAACAGCACCATCGACAGTCTCTGGAATTTTGGCGAGAGTAGATGATAAGTCTGTGAGTGGCCCTATGAGTCCAAAGTAGAGAGTTTAACTACATGGTAAGAGGAGCCAGTTGTGGTGATCAATTTGCAGAAGACCTTGCTTCTGACTCCACCCGCATCACAATTCCAACCCCCCTTTGTCGACACTTCTGTGGCAGATGCTCTACTGGTCCCTCTCCACCTAAATCACTCCTCACCAGCTCCAGAAGACATTGGCTTTGGTCCAAAGGTAAACAACTCTCTGACTCATTTAAACTTTGAAAACATCTGTTGGACAAGACCTCTTTGAAAACATTGCCAAATTTTCCATATTGCCGTATTTGCCCACCACCATAACCCACTGAACACTCACCCGCAAGATTATTTGCAAGTCTCATGAGATCGCAGAAAGGACAGATCTGCTTCGTGCCATGTGAGAAGTTAAACTAGACTTGGTCTTTCATAAAAAACTACAACTCCTAGAAGACCAACTGGCATTGTCTTTTAATGTTGGCCATTTTTATGCCCTGCATTCCATTTCTAGATATACCCTCAAGAGAAACACTTACTCATATATACTGGGAGAGAATGTTCATAGCCTTGAACCGTGTAATACTAAAAAAACTGTCAACAGGAGGAGAAATAAAGAAATGATAATGTATCCATGTAATGAAATATTATATAGCAGGGAAAATTAACTATAACTCTATTCAACAACACAGAAAAATTTTAGTACCGTAATGTTGAGTGAAGACAGCAAGTTCTAAAATACTTCATGAGTGTCATGCTCTTTATATAAAGTTTAAAGTAAATAATAAGTAATACATCATCATAAACCAAAAGAAAATTCAAGTGAATAAGAAATGCCTCTGGGGATGGGGGAAGAAAGAATAAGGAGAAGTTGGGTTGATGTAAGTTGATCATATTCTGGTTCTGCCATGGGTGAAGGTTTCACAGGAGCTCATGGTGTTAATTAATATTTAAAAGGGTCATGCAGCAGTGCCTGGGTAAGCATCCGACTCTTGATTCCAACTCAGGTCATGATCTTGGTGTTGTGGGATTGAGCCCTGTGTTGGGCTCCATGTTCAGCATGGAGTCTGCATGTCCCTCTCCCTCTGCTCCTCCCCCAACTTGTTCACCTCTCTCTCTCTCTCTCTCTAATAAATAAATAAGTAAAATCTTAAAAAAAAAAGGGGGGGGTCACACAGGGGTGCCTGTGTGGCTCAGTCGGGCAAGCCTCTGACTCTTGATTTCAGCTCAGGTCAAGATCTCAGGTTTGAGAGATCGAGCCCCACCTCAGAATCCATGCTGGGCATGGAACCTGCTTAAGATTCTCTCTCTTCCTCTCCCTCTGCCCCCCTCCCCGCTTGCGCACATGTGCGAATGCTCTCTCTCAAAAAAATAAAAGGGTCGTGCATGCACAAATGATGATAATATGTAAAATAAATAACAAGCAAGTGATAACTCCACAAATATTCACTGAGCCTTTGTGTTGACTATAAATCTAACAATAACATCTTTGTAGCAGTAGGAGAGGTTAAAAACTGCTGTAGGTGGCTTCCCACTGCTCCTCTTCCTGGCATGCTCAGGATTCATTCTTCATAGTGGAATCAAGCTACCATTCAGGATAACGTTTCACATGGGGCAGGGGGAGTCCCAATAGTCTCGATAGTCATGATCTCTTACTCAGCTGCAATTCTGTAAATAGCATTTCTGTCAGCCTCCAACACAGCAAAGTAGAAAATGGGTCACTCTCTATCATTTATTATATTTACTTTGTTGGTCTTGGGCAACGCCAGAGCAAGTTTAATAGATTTCAATTACTGCTCAATAAACCCCAGTCTTCTTGCTCGTTGCAGCAAATAAAATTAGCTTCTGTATATGCCTTCTGAGCCACTGTGGCTACCCGAGATCCAAAGAGGTCTGCTTATGGTTGGCCTGGCTGGCAAAACCTAGCAGAGTAAGAGCAGGGTAAGCTAACCCAGCAGGGAACAAGGAGGTGGCTGTGAAGTTCCTCCTCTGAGAAAGGCTTGCCCAGGACCCAAGTCATCCAGAACCGCTCATCAGAGCCTCCCCTCCAGAGATTACTAAATTCATGAATACCCCTGCGGGTGAATGGAGGAAACTGATTATGAAGAAATAGCTCTGTTTCATTAAGCATTTTCAAATCGCTCAAGGGAAACCAAAATTATCATCACTAAAATAACTGCCTGATTTAGAACTGTTTAGTCTGTTGTCTGCTGTGTGAAAAATGACCAACTGAACGGACTCTATTTCTTGTACCAGTTTAGTGCCAAAAATAGAAATTCTTGCACTCTTTCCCCTTCTATGCTGAATATAATTAGTCTCTGCCACTTAGGAGCCAACTTTCTGTTGAGAAACCTGAGATCTTCTCTCAGTTAATCCCCATGTGAATAACATGAGCACCATTAGCAATCCGTATCACCAGTGGCAAGACTTGCTATTTTGGAGCAAAGAAGGCCTGTCGGAAAAGTGAGTTTTCCAGAATCTGTGATTAATAAGAAATGGGCACGAATCCAGGTTGCCTAGTCCTCAGAAGGTCTTTCTCTGCCTTCATTTCATCTGTAGAACAAGGACATTCTTCTGTGCTACCTGCTCATCAAGATGCTATGAGCAAAATGAGCTGCCCGGGCTATGAATTCTTGGACGAAAGCCACTACAGTGCAGTGATAACTACCTCCTAGAATTCTATTTGCAAACTCCGTTGACACCGTAACCTCAGTGTGAACTACATGAGTCCTTGTCGTTTATTATGCAAGCCGCTTCTCTGAGGAAGTCAAATGCAGCCAATCAAGACTACATCCTTACCAATCTTCCTGAGCTCTCTTCTAAGGAATCTATTTATAGATATAGTGGCACTCCATCTTGGATTGGTATCTTGTTATAAATACCCAGGTAAGTCTGAGAAACCTCTGGCTATTTCTTCCTCTTCCAGGAGAGGAGGTGAATAACTATACAAATTACTCCTCTGGATTGTATGACTTAACTGCAAAGAGAAGAAAAGAGAGAGAGAGACAGAGAAGCAGAGAGAGATTTCCAACAAGATCCCTCATGATAAATTCTGAACAAGGGACTTTATCAGGACGGAAGCGGTCTCAGAAACTGCTAGATTCAACACTTTCAGGAGAGCTGTCTTAACTTAGCTTCAGCCCTTGCTTAAACCCAATGGGGAGGCCACATCAAGGCAGCAGTGTCCTGGGCACGAAGCGTGAGGCAATGGCACCATTATTACAGAGGAATAGGTCTGGACATAGGCTTAGGTGCCTCTAGATAAGGTGTGTGATCATCCTGGGGTCTCTTCACCATCTCTGGGGATGGGATGAGAAGGGCAGGCCTGCCCGTCTGCTCTGTCCTCTCCATCTTATCATTCCTTCCTCTTAGCCAGGGTTCCCTAGAGTCTCTACTTATCCCACAAAACCATCCCTCCTCCCCAGCTCCTTCACCAAACAAGAACCTCATCTTTGCTTAACCAAAACCACTGCCCCTGCTCAAAAGAGAAAAGGGCAGGGAGGCATTTTGGTTGTCTTAACAGGGGGATATCAGTTTTGCATGGGGGACCATTTTTACTCACTGGGGGCTATTTTTATTTGTTCTGCCGTTACAGAAACCATCTTTTCCTGCCAGGAAAAGAATCACTCTAGCTTCCCTTTTGGACATGAGAGACCGCTAAGCTGCAGACTTAAATGGAATTTGGTGTTTCCATGGCCCGTTCCAAAGCAGCATCTGAGAAACAAGCTCCACTCAGGTGTGCTGTGTCATATTTCCCACCCCCAGCTCCTCGAGGGCGCCCAAATCAGCTCCAGGTGATACCAGTAAGAGCTATCCTCAGGCTTATCTCCCCTAAAATCGGGAGGCTGAAGAGAAGATTATCTGAGGGTATCTTTTGCCTTCTGAAAGTAAAAGATTGATGGCTTGGAGTTTGGATTATTCACCACCCACCAAGCAGGCTTTCCAAAAGCTCTACAAGCAAGCAACAGTGGAATGTGGCTAGAAAAGAACAAATTAATCAAGGCTAGCAGGAACCTGCTTGAGTAATGGATGAACAAGTTTTCCAGAAATATATCACACTGGTACAATCAATACAATAGCCAAAACAGAAAACCATTGCAATGCTGATTATATTTTGCAAGACGAGATGTCTGGAGGGCTAACTTTTTCTTTTGATCCTTGCTGAACTGGCTCATGATTACCACGGTTTGTTCGGCTCCATCTACACATAAATCAGTTACAGTGCATGCGAGTCGCAACTAGCCTGATGCTTTGGTGCGAGACAAAACCATGCCATCCACTGCCTGTGCTCTCCTCTGAGTGTGGAGACTGTCCAGGGCTCATTCCTTTGCTTCATGTCTCCCATAAGCAATTCCTTACACTCCCCTAAGTCCCAAATGTCATATTAGGATATTGAATTGCTTCTGAAATTTAAATACCTATTTCTCAACTTTGTGTTAGAATCAAGCTTCTGATGATGGGTGAGATAACACCAAATTGAGTCTGCTGACCTTCAGAACAGGTAAGATTCTCTCTTGATACATTAATACCCCACGGTCAGTAGGGCATTGACTCACCCTTAGAAGGTTGAAGGGCACTTCACCCTAAGTTTTAAAGGCAATGGTATAAAATTTGAAAGGGAATGGCATATAACATTTCATCTGTGCACATGAAGACATTAAGAAATATACAGTGAAAGAAGCATTTTATAAATATGCAATCTCCCTGTCCAGCATGACACAGACAGGGGGAAATGGGGCTTATTGATTTCTGCCCCCTGCAAATCCTTTATGTCCCATCCTGAAAATACTGAATAGCATACCAGCTATGACCCCTACATCTGATGTGTGTATTTCAATTGTGTGTTGATGGTACTAAGGATCAAAGCATCCCTAAATACACTGCAAGGGAAGCCAGTCCATGGAGGCTAATATTAGATTGCATTCTAATTATTTATTCTATATCCCTTTTCACACCATTATTCTAAGACCAACAGATCCGGGATTTCCACTGAATACTAATGCTGCCATTCATCAGTTTCCTAGAGCTGCATTTGTGTGTCTCTCTGGACAGAGAGACCAATCACAGGACAAAATGGGAATCCACTTTCCGCTCAATATCACATTAGCATGTCTCTTCCTTTTTCGGTTACAAAAAGTCATTTCCCAGTTGTCCTGCATGAATAGCCCATTTACCACTTATCAATATGGATGAAGCCCAAACTACCCACTTTATGCAAAATAGTAAAAGTGAATTGTCCTTTAAAAAAAAAAAAAGCAGGCAAGTAGATCAACTCTGCCCCTTTTCTTTGTAAAAGCAGCTGCTTCTGTAGATTTACCCTATCTCCTAGTCTTGCCAGCCTACCTACATCAGGACCAAACAGGAAACTCCCCATGCAAACAAGAAACTGAAGTTTAAATCCAAGGGGAATGTCTCTATAGGAAGACAATGAAACAGTAAATGACCCAGGAAAAGAGGAGCCCCCTACCCTTGTACTCCGTGGAAAAGTGTTGCAGCTCAAGTCTGACTGGTGAACCCGAGGGGAGACCAGCCACCCAAGCTAGTGTGGGAGCCAAAGGAAGAAGGCAAGCACGACAACCTAGATGAACTATGGGAAAGGAGGGCGACTAAGGCACCATAGGATGTGTTTTTGAGTATTTAAAAAATTACCTGCATTCAGAGGTTCATCCTCAGTTTTTTAGATGGAGCTGGATGATAGGCTATTAATTACTGGTTTTGCTAGCTGTAATGTAAACCCTGGCAGATCAGTAGAGACAATTGGGAAATATTTTGTACCTAACAGTGAATCATTACACTTCTTTCAGTTAGGTACTCAATGAGGACTTGTTGATAGTGATCGCTAACCATTTATTGAGCTCCTGTTATATTCCAGATCCTCTTGCAAGCACTTTGAAACATCATTTCTAATAATTATCAAACCACCCCCTAAGATAGGTAGATAGGACCTCTTTGTGATGGTGAATTTGATGTGTCAGTTAGCCCAACCATGGGGTGCCCAGATTAAATATTATTTCTGGATGGGCCTGTGAAGGATGGGATTAGCATTTGAATTAGTGGGCTAGATAAAGTGGGTGGTCCTCCTCAGTGCGGGTGGGCATTGTCTAAACTACTGGGGGGCAGAAAAGTACAAAAGAGGGGTTAAAAGGAATTTGCCCCTTTTAACTCCCTCACTGATTAAGTTGGGACATCTCATCTTCTCTAATCCTCCACCTGAGATTTATACCATCAGTTCCCTGGTTCTCAGGCTTCCATAGACAGAATTACACCACTGGCTCTCCTGGGTCTCCAGCTTGCAGACAGAAGTTGTGGGACTTGTCAGCTGCCTTGACCTCGTGAGCCAATTCCTCATAATCAATCTCCATATATAGGGAGAGAGATCTGCTAGGTTCTGTTTCTCTGGAGAATCCTAATATACTATTATAAAGAAAGGTGTGACTCAGAGCAGTTAAGGGACTTGCCCAGAGTTACAGTGCAACTAAGTGGCAGAGGAAGGATTTGAGCCCTCTGGAGTGCTGTGTGGACTGCACACCCATCCATATTCCTTCCAAGACACCAACAAATACCCACAACAGTAAAGTGTGCTGAGTTTATGGAAATTTCCAGGCTAATGAAAATGAGGAAAACCAAAAGTTAAAATGTGGGTAAATGTAAAGCTTCTCCTTTTCAGTAAAATGGAAAGTCAGGCTCAGAATTAACAGCTGTTAAAGCAGTTATCATTAAGCATCCTTGCCTTGGCTCTGAAGGTCAAAAAAGTTCACCAATCCAGAAATTAAAAGTACAAGTAACTTTATCTCTGGAGTTTAACATAGAAGAGAGTAGAATAAGCTTCCAAATGTTTTAAGCCTCAGCTTGGGACTCAGGAGATCTTGTCTACTCCCAGATTAGTCATGAAGTAACTGTATCCCTAAGCAACTTGCTTGACTGCCCTGGCCTCAGTTCTTGCCTACAAAAGAAAGGGATTGATTCTACAAGATTCTAAGTTCCCATCTTAATCTAAGGCTAAAATGTCTCAAAACTGATGTTAGTTCATCTCGTGACATCCTGGAGAAACATGACTTATTCTGCAGATGAAAAGGAGAGATTCAGAAAACGTAAGTGTCTTACTCGGTACTTTATCACAGGGTCAAGGACTAATGTCCCTCTCATTCACGTATTGCCAGACCCTCTTTCTTCCCCGTCCTGCCTTGGGATACTTCATTGACATTGGCTGGCGGGGGGCAGAAAAGACCCAGAATAGAATCCCTCTCTCCACCTTTCTCTAATGGTGACCACCATCCCTCACCAGCTACTGTCATGAGGCTTCCTGAAAAAGTTACCATGTCCCTAACTCACCCCATGCTGGCAACTATCCCATTGGCATGATGTGTATGGGGGGGAAGGGGCTATGATTTAGTTCCCATCCATTTGTGTAGAAGTGATTAACAGTAGACTCATCCAGTCATCAGGACCCCAAAAAGGGTCTGTTGTTGAGAGCCAGCACTTCCCCTGCCTGTTTACTGACACCTCAACACAACCCCAGTCTCCCTCTTGGCCACCTGCCTCCCACTCATTCCCGTCAGCTGGGCACAAAACCAAACCACGCTGTTCTTCTGTACAAAGATGTCCTTGAGTGAAAATTCAAAACACCAACTTACCACAGTACATGAGGGCTATTAAACTTTTTAAGCCAGCCTTATGCTAAATCACTTGGGTTTGGCTGTCTCTCTCTATACATCACACACTCACACCTCCCCGCCAACCTGGAGAAATCTAGTTTTCCCCTCATCCAAATTTTTAGCAGTGTGCATTTTAAGAGCCCTTTACCCTGTTTATTTCTTCTTTCACCACCTCAAGGTATTTCATTCTTAAGTACCTTGTTTTTCCATTCCATATTTTCTCGCTCTTGCTTGCCAGATATGTTCGTTCCCTCCTCTGCCTTCATTATTTTCCTTTCCTCTGGCAAAAGCAAACAGATGGGAAAAAAAACAAAAAACAAAAAAACCCTCCTCATTTAGTACTCTAAAGAGTGCTACATTGCTTTTTCTTTCTCTTTTTCTACATTACACATCACTGGCCCTGGAGATAGAGGCTTCCTTCTGCCCTCTTGGGATTTACCAAGAATACTGATTAAGCTCCCACTTACACAGCAGCATGTATAAGGTACTCTGTGCATGCTCTCTCACTAAATCCTCACAACCACCTTATAAAATAGCTCTTTCCCTAAAACATTACCTCTCAGACTTTAATGTGTGCACATAAATCACTCAGTGATCTTAACACACGGATTCTGATTTAAAGATTTTGGGTGAGGCCTGAGAATCTGCATTTATTTCAAGCTCTCAGATGATGCCGAAGATGCATGTCTGTGGCCACATTTGCAGGTTTGGCCTGTGTTGGGACAGGGGCAGTATTTTTATGTGACTGAGAAGCTGATGTGAAAATTCTGCCTATCATGGTCCCAGGTGTCTAAGCATTGCCCTCTCTGTACCATCTTCTCCTAAGATGAAAGTTTTCCTCAAAAGGTCAACAAGTTCATCATGGACAGTGAACTGGTGACAATTTCAGAATGTGCAAGCTGAGAGCAGCAAGAGCACAGAGAAAGAGAATGACGCCAAAAGGGAACGGAAACAGGAGAAGCAACAGTTGTTGAAGATGAAAGGGATCCAGCAAGAGACAATAGGATCAGTCTTCAAGAAAGATATCTTCAAGGAAGATGTCTACCTCCCTTACCACCAGGGATAATCATGGGGGTGAGGTCAGCCTGTCTCTGAAGGAGAAAGCATACTCGGCCTGTGTTTGATTACATCCTTTCCCACTTCCTCTCAGTCTCCTGATACCTGTGTATCATAAATTACCCCAAGCATGATGATATTTGTTTCTTCCCCACTGTTGGGTCCAGACTTCTAATAAACTCTAGTTATTCCATTAAAAAAAACTGTATCAGGGGCGCCTGGGTGGCTCAGTGGGTTAAAGCCTCTGCCTTCGGCTTCCCAGGGCCCTGGGATCAAGCCCTGCATCAGGCTCTCTGCTCAGCAGGGAGCCTGCTTCCCCCTCTCTCGATGCCTGCCTCTCTGCCTACTTGTGATCTCTCTGTCAAATAAATAAAATCTTTGAAAAAAAAACTGTATCAAAAACTATATCAATTATATAGTCTTACTACTTTCCACTTTTCCCTATTTCCCCTTTCCTTCACCACGAGTCCCTTAAGAGAGACATATTTGCTCCTTGCCTTTACAACTGAAAGACCCATTCATTGTTTTAATGTTTGCTATCTGACATAAGTCCCCACTGCTCTCCTAAAACTGCATCCCTCCATGGTCACCCACAGTCGCTTACCTACCTTTTCTCTCTGACTGCCTTAGCTCATGCCTGATCCTTCTCAATTTGGTGGTACTATTTAATACTCTTGCCCACCTGCTTCATCTTCAAAAGCTCCCTCTTACTTTCAAAACGCAGGAAATCCTCATCCTGTTCAAACCTCTCTGGTCTTCCTCTGACTTCCTCGAAGATTCTTTTTCTTCCTCTTATTCTGAAGTGTGGATGGCCCCTGATTTTCATCATTGCTCCACATCTACTTCCACTGACAACCCCTCCTTTGATAAGTTCCTCCCCTACAGTGGCTTCAGTTATCATCATTTGGGTAGATAACTTTTTGGCTCTAGACTCAATTTCCATCTGGGAACCAAACATTTACAACATCATCTTCCAAGGAGCAATACTACCTCAAACTAACAAAATCTTTCCCCAGATTTTTCTATTTCTATTAATGGTATCACTATTTTCCCATTCATCTAGAATTAATTTGTCATCTCATAATCCTTAGTCCTTAAGATTGAAGAGAGTGTCAAATTCTATAGATCTTCCTCAACATTTTTCACATTCTCTCCCCTTCTTTTTATTCTTACTACCACCACCAGAGTTTAAATCCTTGGAGGGCCTTTAATATGTTTCTTCCTTTCCATTCTTACTGCCACTGCTTCAGTAATCTCCCAGTGTCTTCCTTCCTTCATTTCCTCCTACCTCCCATCCTTCCAAAGTCTTTTTTGTCAGATAGATCTCCCAAAGACAGGGGTCTGGTCAAGTCACTCTCTAAAACAGCTAGTTTTTAAAGGCCCAAATAGTGATGAGTCCAAGCTCCTTATCCTACTGTTTAATACTCTCCAATGACCTTAACTTACTTTCCAAGTTTTAAACCCCACACCTACTTTATTTATACCCTACTATGCCAAATAATAACCACCAAACTAGACTGCTCTTTATTCCATGAAATTCCTGTCTGAAATGTCCTCCCCAACATCAAGCTCAGTTCCCTGTTTTTCCACATTAATCAGGAATGATCTCTCTTTTTCATGCTTTCAGTCTCTAGAAGTTATAGTTCAGTATCTTTAATAGTTTATTCCTCAAGTTATTTAAAATAACTTGCATAATAACTCTTAATAAAGTGTGTCTTATCTTAGAGTCTAGAAGACAGACGTGTATCCAAATAGCTATGATCAAAGAGGTCCCATGGTGACCAAAGCATCCTAATTTTTTTTCTCCATTAGACACCAGAGTCGGAAATCCACAAATATATGTATAGAGGGATAGGAGGGAGTAACATGAGTTTTTATTGATAACACTAGTAAAATATTCCTTGTTAAGTATTCAGAAATATATAACCTTGGCCGTAATATAAAAGCAGCTCCTGGGGCACCTGGGTGTCTTAGTTGGTTAAGCATCTGCCTTCACTTCAGGTCATGATCCCAGGGTCCTGGGATTGAGCCCCATATCGGGCTTCCTGCTCAATAGGGAGTCTGCTTCTCCCTTTCCCTCTCCCCCTATCACCCCCTACTTGTGCTTGCTCGCTCGCTCTTTCTCCCCCCTCAAATAAATAAATAAATAAATAATCTTAAAAAAAAAAAAAGGCAGCTTCTAAAGCAGTTCCATCAACTACCTAGATAAAAACACACAGGAATCTAGTATTAATCATTAATGAATTTTAATCAAATTGATGAGAATCCCCTTTAAGAGATTAACCAGAATTCCCCGGGAACTTATAAAATCCTCCACTCTAATTCAGTAAAAGTCTGGGGTAGGACACAAAACTCTAGTTTTAGTCATCATCCTAGATTCCCAATAAAGGGGGGGAAAAAAAACATATTCCAAAGCTTCTCACACTTTAAGTGCATTTGGAATTACTTGGCAATCTTATTAAGGTGCAGATTCTGAATCAGTAGGTCTGTGAGAAAAGAGGACAGGCTGATTCTACATCTTAAGAAGTTCCTAGGTTATAACTATGATACTGGTCCATGGGCCACACTTTGAGTAGCAAGAAGTCATAAGCCATGCTTGAAAAATCACTCAATATTTTCAGTCTAGGCCCATCTCAATTCCTATATCGTGTTTCCAATGATATCACTGTGGTACAGATTTAATTTCATTACTTCCAGTTTGCATCACAAAGCTAGGGTGATGCAAACATTTCCTAAAGTTTGGCTATATGTACAGATCATTTGAAATTCACATACTGATCCCAAAATTCCAGAGATATTTTTCATTTTGGCGGACAGAGTTGAAATTCGACTCAAGCATTTCCTCTTTCAATTACGGTATCCTGAATGGGGATGTTTGATAACTGGGATACACTCTGAGGTTTATACTCCAATAGACAGCTGCAGAAATTTAAAGTAGGATTCCAGTGGGTCAAATTTTGTGATATCAGTCACAAATGGGGCTTTATCTCTATGAAATAGCCATGTCATTCTTTAAATTTTGTGATTTCGTGGAACTCAGAGAAGTTCAGCAACGGAAAATTAGTATAGTACCCTTTTATGATGCACAAGCCTGAATAACTACACTTAAGCATATCAGCAACTTTTGCCTTTTGTTCCTCACAGTTTCAAGGTGAATGTATTCACATGTCTTCTCTCATCAGTAGGAAAGTAAATCTTATGAATCTCTGGGATCCAATAAATTGGGTCTCTCAAAGTCCCTTAATCCCCCAAAGCCCTTGATCTAAGAAAGCCACTCAATAAATCCCATCTTTCCAAAAAGTTTCCATGACCTAGCCATCTGCATGCAGAGAAATAAACTAAGTTTCCATACCCGGCATCAACCAATTTCTTCCCAGCCTTTCATAATCTGGCAAGCGTTAAGGGCACAAATGAGAAGAATATTCACAACACTGATCATTTCCTCCATCACATCATACAAAAAACCTATAGAGTTCTCAGTGCAGACTTTCCCAACAAATGACGCAATGGAAAGAGCACCCACTCACCTTCTCATATGATCTAAGCAAAATGTCAATGTCTTCTTTCCTCTCACATTGCAGGTGCCCCATATGTGACCACTGGACTCAGCTTTTCCATGATAAGTCTACATAAATTTCTTACTGGTGATAGGTTAGGTTCTTCTGGTTTATGTTGGCTAATTTTATAAAGGCATTTTTAGTAAATATTTCCAACATGCTGTATCCTGTTGTTCAGACTGTGTTTTAGAAGAACCAATCATGGTTTTTATTAGGTCACTATCTACACCCTTCTACCTCATATACCGGAAGTTTCTTCCAAGGAAGAAATGGTATTCTCCTCCTGTAGGGTATCTTTTTCAAAAAGTTCCACCGTAGATCAAAACCATTATCCATCTCAAAGAGCTAGTAGATTCTAACCCATTTACACAATTATCGAACAAAAAACAACCATTCTCTCTTATTCTAGAAACAGCATTGCATTCTTCCTCAGAAGATTACTTGTCTTGATTTCTTAGTTTTTGTAGTCCTGGTGGGCTCATGACATGAACCACGCCAGGTCAGTGAAAGTAATAACCAAAAATGTGGAAGATTAGGAAAGTTTCTCTTTCCACTAGGTTGCTAAGCTGGTAAGATGGAAGCCGGGAGCAGCTGGTGACCATCTTGGCCTTCAAGGGAGCCCATCTGAGAGCGGAGCTCACACAGGAGAAAGAAGTATCAGATTTAGATACCATCATACGAGCCCCTGTTACAAATACCAACATATTTCTTTTTTGTTTAACTTGAACTAGGTTGCTGTTAGTTATAACTAAAAGTGTCTTTGGCTGATAGAAAACTTTGGAAAAGATAATGAGAGTAATAGCTAACCTTCATATAGCACTTATGTGCTGTACACTGCTGTCAGTGCTTTCCATATATTAACTGATTTCATCTTCACCACAATCCTATGCAGTATATGTCATCATCAGCATCGCCATTTTACAAAAGAGAAAACCAAGACAAAAAGCTTCCTTAAGACCACCCGGCTTACAAGTAATGGAGTCAGTGTTAAACGTAAGCAGTCTGGCTCTCAGTCAGTGCTGAAAATCGGGTCTGCTCACCAAGTGGCCTGCAGACTGGTTGCAGTCTATAAACTATTAACGGTCTGTGAGGAGAAACCGAAAATACATGTATAGAAACCTTCACAGCAAGCTGACCTTGCTGCAACGCTTTTTATTTATAGAAGCATTGGTCCATGATGGATTGGAAATTTTTTAAATCTTATTTTCACCAGAGTTCAAGGAACATTTTTTAGCTTGTAGCTTAAGCACAGTGATTTTAGATATAAATCACAACTACTCTCCAAATGCTCTTTAAGTTTCTATGAATAATGTCGGTGTCACTTTGCAATCCCAAAATATATTACTCCTTGACTTGATTCCAATGTTTCGAAATAGAGTTATTTGAGGTATTTTTAGTTCTCAGGGCACTGGATTAGAATGGGATCCTGAGTCCTTAATGGACATTTTGAGATACAAATGTATTATGAGTTAATGCTACGTAGCACTAAGGAGGTTGGCAATGGTTTCTTCCCAGTGAACCCTGCACCAAGCAGACAGGGGAAAAGCAAAGGGAATCACAATCCCAGACAAGAGAGAAGTTACAGAAGGCAAGTATTAGGGCATAGTGAGTCCAGAGAATTGAACAAGGGCTACGAATGGAGGACGAAGCTATAACAAAGCACAGAAGCATACAGTGACCCTGCAGGGCTTCACGACACACCTCCTTTCAGAAATATACTTCTAGCCTAAGCCCCGGCACAAAGAAACAATGCCTAGGACTTGAGCTTAGTCCAATGGATCTGAAAAAAATGTCTTTCTTGAACAGTCCGACACCTAACAAATGGACAATAAGCCAATGAGAAAAAAAAAAAAATGCTTGACATTGTTTATCATTGTTTATCATCAGGGAAATGCAAAATAAGACCACAACAAAATACCACTACATGCCCGCCTAAAACTAAAAAGACTGACAACAGCAAATGTTGACAAGGATGTAGAACAACCAGAATCATCACACATGGCTGGCAAGAATGAAAAAACAATTGGCAGTTTCTTATAAAATCAAAATACACCTACTTTTAAAATATACCTACTTTTTCATTCTACTTGTACATATTTACCCAAGAGAACTGAAAACATACGTTCACACTAAGATTTATACAAAAATGCTCATAGCCGCAAACTGGAAATAATCCAAATGTCAGTTAGTAGAAGAATAAATAAACAAATCATGGTATATTTCTACAAGAGACAACCACTCAGCAATAAAAATGAACAAACTACTGACACATGCAGCATCAAGGATGAATCTCACAGACATACTACTAAGTGAAAGAAACTGCACACAAAGGGTATATGCCATATGATTCTATTTACACGAAATTCTAAAATAGGCAAAGCAAATCTAATGTGAAGATTATCAGAATGGCGGTTACCCCTTGGGAGAGGAGGATGGGCAGGAGGATTGCATAGGAAAGGACATGAAGGAATTTTCTGGGGAAATAAAAATGTTCTATAGCACAATAGGTATGTGAGTCGTAGAAGAGTATCAAGTAGAAAGTCTGGGGAGAGGATAAAAGTATAGGTGAAGCAATACTGCTAATTGTTAGAGCTGCGTGATGGGTACATGACTATTATTTTAATATTCTGTTTACTTTGTATCTATTTGAAATTTAAATAATAGGAAGTTAGAAAGTAAATAATGTCTCTTGCCACTTAGTCAATGTCATCAGCACATTTTACAAGGACATTTTTCCAGAAAAATTACATTTAGGAATTAGATGCCATTGCAAGAATAAGTACCACCAACTAGATATCTCCTGAATATGAGTCAGAACATGTCATAATTTAGAGTGCAGAGGGTATGTGTTTCTCTTAACATACACAGGGCACCATTGTTGTGTCTAATAACTCAAAAAGCCCATGACCAGAAAAAAAAAAAGTCCTCATTGAGAGTTGCCTGGGTGGCTCAGTCAGTTAAGCATCTGATTCTTGGTTTCAAGTCAGGTCATGATCTCAGAGTACTGGGATCAAGCCCCGGGTCAGGCTCCACACTCAAACAGGGAGTCTGCCTTTCCCTAAACTTGCATACACTCTATCTCTCTCAAATAAATAAATCTTTAAACACACACACACACACACACAAACAGGGTGGCTTAGTCAGTTGAGTGCCCAACTCTTGTTTCAGCTCAGGTCACAATCTCTCACTAGGGAGATCAAGCAGGGAGATCAAGCCCCAAGTGTTGCTCCCCACTGGGCAGGGAGTCTGCTTCCCTTCTGCCCCTCCCCTGCTCGCACAGTCTCTCTCTCTCTCTCTCTCTCTCAAATAAATTTATAAATCTTTGGGGGGAAAAAGTCCTCATCGATTTGCTCACAATTGGTACTTGCTTTATTCAGACAGCACAACTTGACTTCAGTGATAAGTTCTGGATACAAGGCAAAGGGTTATAAAATGAAAATATTCTTTCTTTTATCTTCACTTTACAGTTTATTATTTTACTATAAATGACAAATACTGATTTGAAACCAAGCTATTTAAGATTTCAATTGAGTAAATTAAAATTTTTCTGCATGTCACTTAGAAAATACTAGAAAAAATTTCAAAGTCCAAAAAGGGAAAGAATGAGTACATTGTCATACAGTATATTCTATAAATGTATAGTTTTTAAAGGATGATTTAAAACATGGTAAAATGTCTATGCTATCTATGTCAAGTGAAAAAAAATTTAAAACAACTCATTTAAGTATATTTACCTTTGTGAACAAAAAAACTCAAGAAAGTAATGACTACTTATACTGTACATCACTGGATGGTGAGATAATGAGTATATTTTTTTCTTTATACTTTTCTGAATTTTCCACTTTTATATAAAAGCACTTCTATAACAGGAAAACAAAACCAAAATGTTACCTGTAAGTGGGGTTTATTTCTTGTTAAAAATTATATTCTTACTCAGCAACAGCACAAAAACCATATGTATCCTTTTGTTTTATCTGGATTTTCTAAGAAAGAACAATGGTGCCTGGTGAATTAGTGCTGTAACAGTTTGCCCACTAAGATTCCTCTTCTCCTGACTGCTTTTAAAATAAGTTCAAAATACCCACTTTGCTTATTTTGGTACAGGGAAAGACAAGGATAGCAAGCCAACAATCATTTTTCTTTCTACTGCAAACATCCTTTATTCCAAATCCCTTCACTATTTCTTCCATCCCTCAAGTGATTCCAACAACGTGCCATCCTTCAGCCAAGGCACTGGGGCATACAGACCCTGGTTGACAGACCAAGCCATCTGGGTTAAATCTCGGCACAGAAAAGAAAATAAATTTGACTTAGCTCTTCTCGCACTGGTCTGTCTCAGTGTGAAAGACCCATGTGGCTGCCTGGGTATCGAAAACCCTAGCTGATCTTCCCTCCTTCATTTTACCAGAACCTCCAACCATCAATAAATTAATATATTGCTTCTGTCACCCAGGAGCACACCATACAGAGTTGAGCTGGTGGGAGCGATTTAATCACCAAATCTTTACTAAAGCTTCTGTAAAGAATTGGCTGTCTCTCCAAGGCCCACCTTTGGACGCCATCAAAATGAATTCAAATTTGGTGAGAATCCAGCTGACTGTTCCTAAGACTCTTTTATTATTTGGCTGGTTGGTTTTATTTGATGAGGAGGGGGGTAATTTTTTGGTTATTGCTATTCAGTAATACAGGTTTAAGAAATAAAATACGTTATTCATAAAGAAGACCACCTGGCCTATACGCCTAGAGTGACACTGTTCAATTCAGAAGCCACCTGCCACACGTGGCTACGGAGTGGGTGAAAGGCAGCTAGACCAAACAGACACGTGCTGTAACTGTAAAGTTCACGCCCAAGTTTGAAGACCTAGACCAGAAAAAAAAAATAACATAAAACATCTCATTCGTAATTCTTATATTGATGGCATGCTGAAATGATAATATTTTGGATATATGGGGTTGAAGAAAGTATATTCTTAAAATTAATTTCACTCATTTCTTTTTACTTTACAAGTGTGGCTACTAATTTTAAATTACATTTGCCATGCATATTTTATTTCTATTAAAGGGTGCTACTTTAAAAAATGATTAATGTTCACTAAGTGAGTAGTGACTACTCATCCTGGAGCATCCTAGACAGAAATGTCCACATAAGAAACATATTTATCTGAAATGAACTATTGTATCTCAGCATGTCTGCTCTTATGTCTCGATTGGGGGTTCCTTCTTTTTTTTTTTTTTTTAAAGATTTTATTTATTTATTTGACAGAGAGAGAGAGATCACAAGTAGGCAGAGAGGCAGGCAGAGAAAGAGCGGGAAGCAGGCTCCCCGCTGAGCAGAGAGCCCGATGCGGGGCTCGATCCCAGGACCCTGAGATCATGACCCGAGCCGAAGCCAGAGGCTTTAATCCACTGAGCCACCCAGGCGCCCCTCGATTGGGGGTTCCTATGTGACCTTACTCTTCATGTTCTCTGTTCTTGGAGATTTCGTATGTATGGCATGTCTCCCCTTCCAGTTGTCCCACATTCTGCCTGTTGTCATCCCTGCTCTGCTGTTCCTGCAGGAACGACTACGTAGCCATTTGGGGCTCCATAGTATCTCTGTTGGAGGAGTCAAACCAGGAAACTAAGTACTGTAAGAGGAACTGTAGGGAAACATCACTGAGTTCCCTAATGAGAAGGCAAAGGCTCTTACCCCTCCAAAGTCAGGTATGCTTCTCCCACCTGGTACCCTGGTGATTTTCGAAAGATTTTTGAGAGAAGAAAAATTTCTTAGCCAAAAGACACAAATAGCAAACTTGCTGGTTCTGAGATAAAGAGGCTAAATAGACCCCCTAGAGAATAGAGCTCCTGATCCCACCTGGATGGGTAAAGCCCATAGTTAGGCCACTAAGCCTTGCCCTCTGGCTAAACGGCTAATTATTTCTGATACTGGTGGTCTCTACTAACCCATCACCTGCCCTACAGCAGAGCAGATCTATCAAGTGAGGAGGCTAGTAATTACTGATGATACTTGCAAACACTCATTATCTAAGCTCCAGGGTCCTTAGGAGACAGATATGAGTTATAAGGGGATCAACTCAAACAATGCCAAAAGGAAGCTGCAGTCATTTGAAAAGCAAAATGTGATAACTGTTAATTTAAAAACTGAATTCAAAGAGTATTAAAAGTAAAACTCTAATATTTTACCATTACATGTCTTCTGACATCTGAGAATTGTTCCTTGCCTTCCTTTCTCTATTAGCAGTTGTGACCTCTGCCTCTAGAACACGCTTCTCCTTCCAGACTCCAGTTTTTCGTAGACAAGGGTTGTGTCATCTGCTGAATTCCCCATAGCTCCTTGAACATTGGCAGGTTCAGAGAATGTACATGATACATACAGATAGATCGATTACTTTTTGTCTTCAGCCATACCTGTTGACCAAAGTTTGATGACCAAAGTTTGATGAACCAAAGTTTGATGAACCAAACCGATCATCAGTTATAGCTAATAATATGCAACTTCAAGGCCACATGTAAACACTCTGTGAATATTATATTGTGTTACAATGGACAGCGGAGACTTCTTGTTCTCAAAGAAGATTTCTGATGCTACTAAGATTTCAATATAGAATTTATTATAGGCTACAGAAATATTATAGGGGAGAATGCAGAGAATATGAATTTAATTGTGAAATCACCTTGTTGACTATTCCAAGACTCTCAAAAACACTTTCCTCTTCCCTCATGAAAGAAAGTTTATAGAGAGTCATGATGGACAGAACGGTGGAGCCGTTCCTTTTTAAGACACAACTGGGGTTAAAAAAAAAAAAAAAAAAAAGACACAACTGGGGTTTAATTTTGGAGAGAGGAAACCAGATTTCAAAAGACAGACTCTGCTGGAACGTCACCAACTGGCTACAGACAAAAATGTGAGGGTTTGATATTTCTCACTCCAGCTGGGAGTTTTGTTGTTTTTCTTTTTACATTTTCTGAATGTACTTCTCCTAAGATAAAATCCCAAATTCTACCCCTAGATAATCTGAAAAAGAGATTCCTTTGATCTCATCAGTGTTGTCTTGACTTTTGAGAAGGAAAAAAGTGAAGAAAGTTGCAAAATATTTAAATCCTATATATATATATATATATATATATATATATATATACTAAATCCTTTTCTAAAACATTATTCCAAGAAACAGCAGCTAACAACAACAATAAAAATATACAAGAGAAAATTAGGAGTAAAATGAAAAATATAGACATATAAAACTGCATATATCATATGGAAAATCATTTTCATGGGAGCATCTTAAGAAGGCTTTACTCTCAATGTGAGTCTGGAGTCCGCTCAATCACTGGGCACTTGACTGATGTCACGCCATCAGGGTTTTGGGGTGTTTGGGGTGGGTTTTGCCTTAACTCGCAAACACTGAAAGAATACTTCATTTGTCAAAGCTTTAAAAATATATTTATCTTTTGAAACGAAGGCCCACACAGACATGCACACACACAAAATTCTGTATATTATCAAAAGAACAGTGGCACCTTTATTGCCATGGTCTTGATGTTTAATAACTTACAACCCATCTGCATCTTTAAATCCACATGCATGCATTACAAAAATTCCAAGAAACCTCATCATAAAGACTCTATTACCACATGGTTCCCACTATAAAACAGAGCAGCACTTTGTAGTATTATAGCACTTTTCATGCAAGAGTAGGAAAACTCTTTTATGATTCCTTTGTTTTCCTCCAGATACCCATGGAGGAAGGTCAAGGGTATATTCATTTTATTGAAAGTCTTGTCCAGGAAAACGTAAAGAAGAAAGTGATACTGTGAACTTAAGGCTAAGCACTACTTTTTTGAGTTATAAAACTTTTTTTGAAATGTTGATTGATTGAAAATGTAAAGTTTTAACTCCATCTTAAAATTATTCCCAGCAAAATATTTCTTATCTCCTCTACCACCCTGTATCTAGGCAAAAAACACTCTTCACCCACCTGTTATACTTGACCCCACACAGTCACTAAAAACATAAAACATAGGAATTTAAATGCTTCTCATGTAGGACCGGGGTAACCTCAGCTTACCCAAAACATTAGTTTTGGTATAACTTGAAAGGCAGCAGGCAGCCTAACTACGAGCCATAAATGGGTCCCCAAATGTGAGTTATAATAGACAAGATGTTACTACAATCAGATATCCTGATAAGTGTCTTTAGTGTATGAAGTATTCTTCAGGAGAAAATAAGAGGAGAGGAGGGGATGGCAGGAGAGGTGGGGGGAAGGGAAAGGATGGGGAGGAGAAGAGAAAAGGGTATAAAAGAAATCTTCTCCCAATATTAACATATTTTTAGCAACTATTAAGCTGATGGGACATATTTTGGTCATTGCTAATCCTTAAAAATATCAGACTCAACTGCACTGTGACTTAGAGCAAAGTTGCTAAGCCTAGAAACTAATTCTTTTCCACTTCGACTTCTTATGTGAACATGCTAAGCAATTATTCCATAATTTGCCAAGCAAAATAATTCTATTGCCCATCAAGAAGACACTAAAAAGGAAACAAATTATATGTGTGTTTAAAGAAAAATATATAAAATACACATCTTATCCTTTTTTATTTTCTAGGTAAAATTTATGAATGGCTGGCATATCTGAGGATAACCCATTTTGTATTTGCAATATAAATATTCATTGATCCAGATGGGTGTTTGTGGTGATCAATTAATAAAATTCAAAATTAAAAAAAAAAAACCTTGAGTTACATTTATTTTTCAAAAAACAAACTCATGTATCTCCACATCATTCTCACTGCCCTTTCTTCCATCTGCTACAAAAGGATCAGGGGAGGGCACTCAGCCCAATCTCAAACAGGATATTTAAAATCAGGTTGGGGAGGTAGTGAAAAACAGAGTAAGGTCTGGTGGATGGGGAGATGGGTTAAATGAGTGATGGGTATTAAGGAGGGCACTTGTTATGATGAGCACTGGATATTATATGTAAGTGAAGAATCACTAAATTATTACTAATTTAAACTAATATTACTATATCACTAACATATATTGCTAATATAATATAGTAACTAATTTTACTATAATGAAACTAATGTTACTATATGTTAAGTAACTGGAATTTAAATAAAAACTTGAAATTTAAAAAAAAAAAAAAAAAGAGTAAGGCCAGAAGGTCTGAGTCTAGGGATTCACTGGGCATTAAGGCTTAAAAAAGTCTACATGATTTCCTTGATTTGAAGCAAGAATAAATGAAACAATAAATTGTAGGAGGATTTGGGGGGGGGGTAGGGAGCACACATAGAATGAGAGAGGAAAAAACCAACAATGTAGACCACAAGCATGTTTTCAGGAGAAGCTGGTGGTCTGAAGGACACATCTTGAGAAACACTGTCAACAGTGACTATTTTTTCAGCTTATTCAACCTCTTTATTTTTACCATTGCTTCCTTTACAACTAAGTTTTGCCAATAAAGATATTCTACACATGAGAAAAACACAAAAATCTTCCCAAATCCATTCTCAAAATTTCAAATAAACATTTCTGATGTTCTCTACCAAGGGTTATCTTACCCTTGCATTCAACGGATACAAGCACCAATGCTGTACTAGGCATGGTGCTGGGCAATGGGGACTTAAAGACAAAAAAAGGCAGACTTCCAGGTGCCTACGGTCTAATGGGAAGAGATAAATAAGTAAACAATTCATTAAAACACAATGGGACAAATATAATATATGTAAGTCCTATTTAACTTCCACATACCAGCTGCTTAGCAAAACTAAAAATAGAGTAGAGCAAGGGCTCCACCTGTTTTGAGATGATAGAAAACCAAGAAGATATTGCTATCCCTGTCAAGACCATGACTCCTTTTCCTAGTGAAAGCCAAGAAAATATAAGCCACCCACCCCTGATTTCTCAGTTCAGGCACTTTAATCCAAAAGCCATGAAAAAGAGCAATTTTCCTGTGGTCAACTAAAAGTCTAAAAGAATAGTTCAGTATCTCCTGCCCTAGATCTCAGAGGTATGGTGATCTTCTCTGTACAGGTATTTTTCTCATGTAACAAGTCTTCCCCATACCTGCTTTTGGATCCTGGAACCTACCAAGAATAAAGTGTTCCTATAAGGTAAATCAAGCCTAGGTAGGAAAAAGAAACTCATTTATTTTAACACAAAGGGGAAGTGCTAGGAGAAAGCTAATATTTGCAACTCAAATCCTCTACCATAAGGTAATCTTCTTATCCCTCCTCTGCATTGAGGACGCAAAGCCCTTATCTCATTCCTGCTCCCACCCCCAGGAAAGCAAAAAAATAACAGACAACTCTCCCCTTATGCTAGACACAAAGTTAGACAGGAAGGAGGTGGGAAGAAAGGAAAAATAAAGGACCGGAGCACTGAAGAGCTATAAGGCAAGGAATGAGGCAGAGAGACCATAAGGGAATGGGAACAGAGCAGTCTTAGTCATCCATGTGGCTGACTATATGATGTGTCCCAAGTATTTAAGACTAAAGCCTCAGAGGCAGAGTTCAGAAACAAGTTGAACTTTGCAATCTCTTCCACCCTAAAGACCTGGAAAGAGACAGAATATAGAACTTGGATTTGAAATACTTAATTAAAAGTGTTTCTAGATTCCATGTGTCAGGTTAACTAGCTAACCATGGACTCTGTTATTAACTATAGTACCTCTGCCTTCTAGAATAAGGAACATTAATTGGATATTTTAGCAGTGACATCTAACAGTCTTTGGCCTCTTCTTTAATCCCAGAGAATTTTGCAATAACTTACTTCCTCTGCATATGCTATTCCAGCATCCATCAAATAATCTGTGGAGGACACATCCAAACTCACAATTCCCAAATAAGAGAATTCTGGGCTTAGTCCAAGAGGTATTAAGATTATTAAACAGAGCTCCTGTGGGCATCTGGAGCAAATCTACTATTGGAAGAAGGCCAACAGGACCCTGTTGAGCATCATCATGATTACTAGGCTCTCATTCTTAATTTGACCTATTAAATTAACCCATGGTCTCCATGTTGCCACCTTTGGCAACTATATTGCCTTGATTTCATCTAAATTATAAAAGTCAAGGACTCTCCTGAAAATCGTGAAAATGCCTATGCTCATGATCAGTCTCCATGGGAACCATAATTAAGGCAGGTCAAGTCTAGATTCATCTGACTCCCACTCCATATTCTTTGCAAATATAAATAGGAGAGCAATATCTTCCTTAGTCCTCACTCTTGTGAGTGGCTGGGGTAGAAACCTCCATTCTCCTTCCTTTCTCAGCTCAATCCTTCCTTTACTTTGTATTTGAACAGAAACAAAGATCCAAAGATAAACAAAGACCCAAGATAGAAATATTCTCTTATTTAGTATGGAAACTACCTCTCTTCTTGACCTACTTTCTTCTATTTTTGCCTTCTCCAGTTTTTATCTGTTCTTCCTTCAGGCATATAATCCTATGCCAGATATATAAGATGTTCAATCATTAGCACTGAGGGAAGACCTTGGTAGTTGACTTCCATGCCTCCCTTACACAGGAAAGCTCTAGATACTTCATCTTTACTCAACACTAGGTTTTACTCAACTCTCCAGAGTGGAGCAAGGGCAAAATATAAAAATATAAAAGGTGATACGAAGCAGAGAGAAATAACTGACATATCGATTGGGGTTCTTTGAGTTATAAGTGACAGAAAATCTAACCCCAACTGGCTTAAACAAAAGAAGAGAAAAGGGATAATTTATGGGCTCACAGAAGATCCCTGTTGGATCTTGCTTACTGGAGAAGCTTGGTTCATCACAATGTCTCTGGGCCCCTCTTTCCTGCTCATCTTACTCTGGATGGGCTCTAAAATTTGACTCCACAGCATGGTTCCTAGGAATTTCATGCTCCTATCATCACAACCCCTAATTCAATAAAAAGAAAACCTCCTTCCCCAATAGCTCAATCAGCAGTGCCACCACTGAATTTCATCTGACTTTGATCGGCCCACTTTTGATCATATGCTCATACCTGAACAATGGCTGTGGCCAAGGGAATCAACTACACAGATTAGCTCTGCCTAAATCACATGCTCTACTACCTTAGGCCCAGGGATAAAGTCAGACAAACATGAAGCACATAGACTGAAATTGGAAAAGGGTGCCATTAAAGTCAATTTGTGTCCCCAAGAAAGGTGTGCAGGTGGTGAATGGTAAAGTTAATAAGCATTCATTATGCTTCCCCAACTCTTCAGGGATGAGCAAGAAATGCTTCATAGAGGAAACCGGAAGAAACTTTTAATCTAAATTGTAAGTATCAATAGGAATTTAATCGGCCAAAGAAGGCTGGGATGTGGGAAGACAGGCCATCCAAAGCTAGGAGAACATCATACACAAATGCAGTGAATAGGTAAAAGGTCATGATCTTTTCCAGGAAATTCAAGTAAGCACTCTATGAATGTGCCTATGGAAGGCTGTGATAATTGAGGCTATAAAGTGGGTTAATTATGTTGGGCTTTTTATGCCATACCCAGGAATTTAGGTTTTTATTCTTCATGAAGAAATGGGGAGCACTGACATAGACACATTAAGCCAGCAAGTGAGCTCTTGAACAAGATAGATATTGCGTTGAGATATTGCGTTGAGATATTGGGTGAGACAAGGGCTATTGGAACCTCAGTCAAAAATATCTCATATATCCTGAACCAAGGTCATTGTCCATGGAGATTAAGAGGTAGGGCTAATTAATTAAAAAAAAAAAAAAAGAAAGGGAATTCTTCCATTTTTGATAACAGGGATGAACTCTGAGGGCATTATGCCAAGGATAATAAGCCAGAAAAAGAAATACTGTATGATCTCACTCATGTAGAATATAGAAAAAAACTGAACTCATAGAAACAGAACAGAGTAGTGGTTGCTTGAGGTGGGGATGGAGGGTGAGGAAAATGGGTGAAGGTAGTCAAAAGGTACAGACTTCCAGACATAAGATAAATAAGTTCTGAGGAAGTAATGTACAGCATGGTGACTATAGTTAACGATCATGTACTGTATATTTCAAAGTTGCTTAGAGAGTAGATCTTAAAAGTTCTCATCACAAAAAAAGAGTTTAACTGTGTCAGTGATGAAAATTAACTAAACTTACTGTGGTGATCATGTCATGATAGATACATATATCAAATTATTATGTTGTACATCTTAATCAAATTATGTTGTACAGTATTATATGTCAACTATATCTCACTAAAACTGAAAAGAAAAAGAGGTGGGGATAGACTCAATAAATATCTAAGCCTGATGGGCTTGGTGACTGATCAGATGTGGGAGATGCAGGAGAAAGAGGTTTTCTGCTCAGGTTTCTGGCTTGGAGTGGTGTATAAAATGGAATGCAGATTCACTAAAATACTGAATCCATGAGGACCAGCTATGACATCACCATTAAGCTTCGGGTCTAACATTCCAACTCAGGTTTTCAATAAAAATATATGTCAGTGATTTTAGCTACTTTCAATATTTATATAGAGAGCTTTATGTGACTAATCTTTCCATTCACAAACTTGTCCTGCAGCACCTCCAAACCACCCACACACCCACCAACACTGCATCTGTTCTATGTGGGTTATTTATGATGCAGCTGTTTTAGCAGTTGAGATCCTCGTGCTATTCTATCACAACACAAAACAAACAACTCCTCTCCACCATCTTGGCTCCATTGGATTTCCAGCTTGATAAAGTAGCGTATTGAGGAAAAGTCCTTATCATCCTTCCCAGTCCATAAATAACATAGCTAAGATCATTCTTGAAGCAATGAAATTCTCATGGTGACATTTTATCTCTGAAAAGTGAATTTTTTGGGTGACAGAGTCCATCTGAAACAACCCTGGTATTTATTTACATATTTTTGTGTTTGTGAAAGATATCCCTGCAGGATATCCTCTTTAAGCTTTGCAGCTGTTGATAATGGGTGCCTGCCCAAGTGTGGATTTATTTTACAAACACATTTATCATCTATCAAACATATTGGCTGGCAAAGGTTTTGTATATTCCATGACTTATAACATTCTTGCTCCTAACTATTCTGAAACACATATTGTTCTTGCTCACCCTTCAAGAAAGAACTGAAAGGCTGACTTTGTCTGAGAGGTGATAGGATTAAACTGCACTTATGCTGAATCCACACTGTGTACCGAGCATAAAGCTGTTTTCTAGATGAATCAGCTGATTCTTTGTGCTTTACAAGCCAGTGGAAGCATTAGTTAATGAAAATATAAGAAAACAGCTCATGTAACCAACACCAGACATCAAAGAAAGGAAAATAAAAGAGAAAAATGAGAGTACAAGACAGATATATCATTTTCCGGAGATAGTACTTATCACACTCACTCCAGGACCTAAATTAGAAACTGTATTTCCAGGAAGATGGGCAGATGCATGCCCCAATTTTTAAGTCAAAGAGGAAGCTTGCAGGATGCTACATTAGTTCCTGGCTTCAAGTCACTACCATCAGGAGAGGCCAGGGAATGGCATGCAGAATGTCTGACTGTTCCGGACAGCATCCTTTTGAACCAAAGAATCCAGGTGAAACTGGACCCATCCCAAATTGGACAGACTTATTTTGGCTCAGAATATCATGCCCAGAGCCAAATCAGGACCAACCTGGACTGCAATTGAGTGGGAAATACTACTAAGCTATTACTGCTGGCATTCATTCCTTAGCTAAAACTCACTCCAGCTGGACAGGAAACCGTGGGTTGGAACTTTGCTGTTATTTTTGACTTTTTTCTCTTCTGGAAGCATGAGAAACTCCATTTCTTCCAAAACAGCTGAAGAGAATTCAAGTTCCCTAATTAATTTCTTGTTGGTTTCACTGATCTTTCTACCCTATTTCCTGTTTCATGATGTTTGCCCTATCAGTCAACTCATTTTTCCATCTCCTTTGTTGTATTCTTTCTCTATTCTTTTGTCTTTTTCAAGTTCTACACTTTCTCTCTTCTCTACCCAATTCACTACTTCCAAGACTTTCTTTCATTTGAGGTATTAATATTTTTGCTCCAGAAATTTAGATCAACCTGAAAAGTTACAACATTTAGATAGAGAAAAGATAGGCAAAATTGAGAAAGTCATTAGATAGAACAGAGAGAATTCCTTAAAATCTGATCCAGATATTACGAGATACTGTGTTGGCATAAACTACACAGCTTAGAAAAACTACAATCAGACTCATTCTGTCAGGTTCATATTTCCTCAATACTTTAGTCAGCAAAGTATACCAAGTCAATGGCCCTCTTATTCCAAGAGCAGCAGGTTTTAATGCAACAGCATTAGGGCCCCGTTAAGCTGCCTCTGGGTAATTTGAGGCATAGTGCCAGGACTCTTCACCCTCTGCCAAGCCCCAAAATCCCACCTTACTATCAATCATTGATAAGATAACAAAGCACGGAAGTTTCTCCAGAGTCTAGTGAGAACTCACCTATGTTTCCTCTAAACCATGAGTAAGTGGTTCTTTAACCAAATTAGATAGTTGACATTTTGTGCACAAAAAAGATAAGTTGCAACATAGGTCTTTCAAATGTTGGAGGGAGGGGCTTCGGGGGTAGTAGGACTCTTTCGGTTGCAAGTGACAGAAATACAATTTGAACTAGCAAAATTGAACAGGGGAATATGTTAGTTCACAAACTCCAAGGAAGACCAAACTAAGAGAAAGGCAAGGATCCAGCTTTGCTTAGGAGCACTTGGAACCAGAAACACAAATCCTTGTTCCATCTCATTTCTGCTTCTCTCTATATGGCAGTGCCATTTCTGCTAGGAAACAAAGACTCCAAGAGCTTTCCTGAGCTGTACAACCCATCACTGGAATCTCCAGAGAGGGACTGACTATATTCCTCATTCCAGTTTGAAAAGTTCCCAGGGAAGGACTCAGTCAGTGCTAACTCTGGACTAATCAGTCATGGCCATTGGGGCCATAGTACAAAGACATAAAATATCACAGCAGATATCATTGGAGCCACATGATGAAAGTAAGAGGATAAGAAGTTCTCAAGGAGGTGCTATTCTCAGACAATAAGGATGTCCTGGACAAAGAGAATACTGAGTGCCTACTACACACAGACCCTGAATGATAAGCATAGCAACAAACAGTACCAAAGAGACCAGACCAGAAGGGCCTTGAGGCACTGATATTCTATCCCAGAAGTGGAGGGGTGGGAGCAAGCTGTGCCTTTATCAAAATTCTATAAAACACTATTCCTATCCTTGGCTTCCCAGCCACAGAAGTTACTAGACCCCACAACAGTAGACATACAGAGACCTGGAGCCTCCAAGCTACAAAGTCTAAATAGTCGAACATCATCTTTCTTATGTGAAACAACAGAAAATATGTATTGATCTCCACCCCCGGTTCCTGGAACAGAGCTCCTAAAACCCTTGTAATTTCCTAAGTGATAAGAGCACTGGAAGCATCTTTTGTTCTAATATTTGGTCTTTGATCCTGATTCCTGACACAGAACTCCTAAATCTTTTGGAATTTCCTGGGTGATAGGAATGTCTTTTGTTCTAATGAGGTGATTCTTGGTGGGCTCCTGGATGGGGGCAGAAAGACCAAACTATGACTAGAAGCTTGGAATTTTCGGCCTCACCTCCCATTCTCCAAGGAGGGGAGAAGTACTAGAAATTGAGCTAATGATCCATCATGCCTATGTGATGAAGTCTCCATAAAAATCTCAAAAGTACGGGATTCAGAGAGCTTCCCGGTTGGTGAACACAGCCGTGGACCAAAGGGTGGCACACTCCAACTCCATGGAGACAGAAGCTCCTGTGCTCAGAACCCCTCCAGACCTTCCCCTATGTATCTTTCATCTAGCTGTTCATATGTATCTTTTATGATGTCTGTATTTTTTATGATATCTTTCATTATATAATAAACTGTAAACATAAGCAAATATTTCCCTGAATTTTGTGAGCTGTTCTAGGAAATTATCAAATCCATGGAGGGGATCATGGGAACCTTTGATTTATAGCCAACTTGGATAGATGTTGTGGGTAATCTAGAGACCTACTACTTGTAATTGATTCTGAAGTGGGGGGCAGTCTTGGGGGACTGAGTGAAGCCTTGGCCTGCGGGGTCTGCATTAACCCCGGTTAGTGTCAGAACTGAATTGTAGGACCCCCAGCTGGTGTCACAGGGAATTGCTTATGGGAGGGGGTTTGAACAAATGTCTTCTTCAAAGTGGAGGTTAACTGCAGACATGTCAGAAACTTTTAAAACCCTCCTCACCCACTAACTACCTTGTTTTTAGAGGAATTAAAACTGAAGTAATTTCCATAATTCTAGAAAATGTCTTTAGAAGCATAGCACCATGAAAGACCTGGAACTACTGAAGAGATAAAATTGAGAATGCATGTAAAAGAACTTTGAGCAAATATGAGAAGTTTTACATTATTACTACTTTATTAAGAATTTGTATCCATTCTCCTAGCCTCTTGTTTTTTAGAGTACTCTCTACCTGCCTTTCAGGAGTTAATGCTAAAGCTGGCATTAAATTCCCCTCTGTAGTGGGGTGGATAAGATGTTTGTCAGGTTTATATCTATGAGGAATTATGCTTGAGGTTATCATGCAGTCAAATAAATTTTTTTTCTTATGGAATACATAGAAAAAGGTCCAGAGGACTGGAGAGGCCCTGTTTTTTATTGAACAAAGTGATTTTGTTCTGAGGTTAAGTCTGTATGACCCAAAGTACAGGCTGGTATGCAAAGAGTCATGCATTGATTTAAACAATAATAAATTGTGGTTCAGAAAGCAGGGGAAAGTCTGTTCCCTCATGGACATTGAAGACCATACAATTTCACTGCTGTGATTTCAAAATAAACCTTACGCTTGTTAAGTTTTGGATTTGCAGCAAATACTGGGAACTTTTAAAAAGAATACTTAATCCAGACTTATAATACTTATGAAATAACTTTTAATAAGTAGGACATAAATCATTATAAATAGCCAATAAAATTCAGAACTCAACAGTCAAATAATAAATTTTTAAATCATAAAATCTGGCAAACACAAAATAGTGACTTTAGTCCATGTTATCCAGGACTCAGGGGCCTTTTAGCAAGGTGATTTAGGAATGGGATCATCCATGCAAAATCCATGGGAACTATGAAGGCTGGTGTGTTTTTTAAGAGGTAAAAATGAGTTATAACTGTGTCTGGTACACGGAAGTTATTCATAATTATTTATTGAATTACTTAGTTAATTGCCATGGAATGGTTAAGTTGGTTGAACAGGAAATGATGAGGTTGGGGGCGCCTGGGTGGCTCAGTGGGCTAAAGCCTCTGCCTTCGGCTCAGGTCATGATCTCGGGGTCCTGGGATCAAGCCCCGCATCGGGCTTTCTGCTCAGCAGGGAGCCTGCTTCCCCCTCTCTCTCTGCCTGCCTCTCTGCCTACTTGTGTTCTCTCTCTCTCTGTCAAATAAATAAATAAAATCTTAAAAAAAAAAAAAAAAAGAAATGATGAGGTTGGATTTTATTGTCTGCCTGGATTTTCAAACCAGCCTGACCCTCTTGTGTCACAGGCATCCAAATATAAGGCACATACCCACCCATTCTTTGAAGCAAGGACCCTCCTTGTTTTCTTCAGTTTTGTTCCGCCTCTCTTTGCTCCATCTCCAGTGCTGCTGCTGTCCCCATTGATTACACGGTTGATGGTGCCCTTGACTCTCCTAAAAGGATAATGACTTTGGTTCACCCTTGAATACCACTCTCTCTTTTGGGCTCTGGTCTGTTACATTAACATCCCAGTTATGCCCACCTCATTCACTTTCAAGTGGGGGAAAGAGGAGGGTTCAGGCAATCATTTCTGAGTTCTCTTTCACTTCCAGGATTTTACGATTCCATCAGCAAAACAAAGCCTGAACAAATAAAGTTTTCTTTGGCCAAAATAAATCTCAGCTATGTTTGACCAGCATGAAGAATGGCAGGTTCATCTTCAGCAGAAAAGGCGAGGAGTTTTTGGTCTTAGGTACAGAAGGAAATCTATCTTATTTTAGAAGGACATCTCTTTCCTTGGTTAAAATGAGTCAGTGTCACTATCTAAAAACTTCTTCATAGGCACTCAGCTTTGATTACTTCTATACTGGGGAGAAACTGTTATAGAATGGAAATATAACTTTGAAAGATTCTAACACCTGATACAAAGCTGCCATTGCCACCGGTTCTTGGAATTAAGTCACATTTACCAAGCTTATTTCTTGTAAATGTTTATTGACATGGAACCTTTGATAGAAGTCAGTCTGGCTGATAGCTTTTTCCTGATAAATTCCACCTTGCTTTTGCTGCCCACAGTTTTCGGTGGCAAAAATGAGGAAGTTGTGTCTGCAGCAAGAGAGAGATCCCTTGAGCTTGATTTCACCTTGTCCCACTTTGAGTTCCCTTAATAAGGAGGGGCAGCCATGCCAATGTTTTTTGGTGAGGAATAATGCACAAACTTGGAAGAAATTAGCATTTAAGAGTTTTATTATAAGGCTCCGAAGGAGAAGAAAACTAATATTTCTTGAGCATCTACTAAGTGCCAGGCACTATTTCAATGACTTGGAAATTATCTCTTTAAAGTTATCTTTCATTCTCATGAAAATCTTATGAGATTGGTAATTCCATCCCTATTCCATGGATAAAAGAAGGCACCTCAGAGGGACACATTCAAATTCAAAATAAGTGGTGGGGAGCTAGGATATTATCCCAAGTCTATAAACTGGGTTTTATTTACTTCTGATGTGTGCTGCAGACTTTCAACTTCAGTTCAACAAAGGATAACATGCATATGGAAAAACAAATCATAGAATCATATAATTTTAGACCTTGAAGAAACATTAGCGGTCACTTAGTGCCTCTAATCTCTCATGTTATAGGTAAGAAAATAGACCCACAGAATTAAACGATTTACACAAATTACAATGGTTCTACCTGGGCAAACTGTGGAAATCTTTCTTGATTGAAATATTAGCAATTAAGACGCAGGCCTAAGTAGTTAATTAGAGAAGAAATGTCCTAAAATCAGCACAAACAGTTCCATGCGCTTTCAAATAGCTGAGTTATTTGAAAAATAGTAAAAGTTTCAAGTACAAAAGAAAGTTCCAAACACAAAGTACTACGGGCTTTAGAAAGCTTTCCTGTCGAACCAAAGGCCTCCAAAGCATAGCTGTTTTTATCTCAGCATCCAAATTGGCTGAGCAAGTCCCTCTACAACTGAAAGCAGCAGTGTAGTCTGTTTCTTCAAAACTAGGAATTCACTCCACATTGGGTCAGTAGGTTAGCAGAAATAGTGGGAAACAAAACAAGAAGGAGAAAAGGAGGAGAAGAAATAGAAAAGATGCATCCACTTTAACACTAGAAAACAAAATCAATTCCACATATTTCTCCATTGGTAAAGGAACAGTTTTCCATGCAAGTTCACATATATTTGCATTTCTTGACCACGGGTCAGAGAATTGAACAGACTCGTCTGCCCAGAGAGAATTTAGTCTTAATCATCAAGCAGTTAGCCAATCTCAGTTATATTTTACTGGAAAAAGCAGACATTTAATAGACCTCTCTTCCCATAATGCAAAAGCTCTAGTGTAGCCAGACATCACCTACAATTTTAAAAAGCTTAAGAAGGACATTTACGTATTGGCTTTTATAACCTTAAACTCCAAGGTCCAGAGACTTAAGTAAATAACAATACTCAGGAAACGGAACTTATCTTTTGAATTTGGGCTTGTGCAAAGCTCAGGTACAAACAGTGCCTGTGAGAGGAATAAACATGATTCATAAGGGTTGTCTCGTGTGGTTAATACTCCCAGGCAGAAAGGGACTAAATTCCCAACAGATGTTTTTACCCACTTTTTCTCCTGGATCATGCAAATAGGTGTAAGCATTATTAAGCATCTGATTGGGTTGTCTGTCTACTAATCCTGGAGGACTATGGGCAAAAGTATCAGTGGGAAGATGATGAAACCACAGTTGAAAATGTCAAGGAACATTATTTAATTCTTTAATATGTATGCAAACAATTTATTGAAATACAACTTTCATTGTAAATTAACAGAAGTTTAAAAGGCGAAGCCATCTCATGCTTGTTTGTAGTGCTTCAAACAGTAATGCTATCTGTTAACCTACTTAACAGATCTTCACTTGGACATGAACTGAAGAGGCCAGAAAATGGAAAGGAAAAATCACACAATATAGACTAACACCATTAGTCTGTGACATGACACAAGTTTTCTCAAAAATGTTTGGTTACAACATGCAACAGCCTTCATCCCTTTGACCGATATGTGCTGAAGCATTCACAATGGTTCTTAACTGCCTGGCTCAAGACCCCGTATTCCATTTGTACTGAATAGGAAGCAAATCACCCCCTCCCGATGGTTAGAATAGGTCTGGGACTTGTCAGAAGATCCTGACAGTCTGGTCTCAACCACCCTCCTCCTAAGAAGTGCTGTCAGAATGACTAATGCAGAAAGTTGTGGCAATATCAAATGTTCCCCCATTTGAAACTTTCACAAAAGTTAAGCAAGATAACACTGTGAAAATACTATTTTCGGAAAATTTTACCTACTGTTATCTTACCTAGAAACACAATCATTCTCATTCAGACAATAATAATAACAATAGTAATTCCATCCATAGCTAGCAGCCAGCTTGGGTCTCAGTTGCCTCTGGTTTTCATGGAAGAATTGAAAGGACATTAGGAAAAAGGTTGTTTGTTTGCTTGCTTGTTTAACTTAAGGGCTTTAATTTTTACCCTTAAAAGTTACTGTTTATGTACGCCAGGGTTTCTCTACCTCAGTCCTATTGACAACTAGGGGTGGATAATTCTTTGTCATAGGGGCTGTTCTAGGCATTGTAAAATGTTTAGCAGCATCCTTGGCTTCTTCCTTCTAGGTATCAGTAGCGCCATCTCCAAATCCCTCTCCAACAGAGTCGTGACAAACAAAAATGTCTTCAGATGTTGCCGAATATCTACCCATTGAGAACCACCAAATGTAAAAGTATGGCTCAAAGAATTCTGTTTCACGTAAGTATGCTCTGCAACAAAGTAATGTGGCTATCAAACCAGGAAGTGGAGGCAGAGGGGCCATCGGCAGCGACCGCCTGTAGCAGGGCACTGACTGGCCAGCTTTGCTTATGATCCAGTGCTGATGAGTCTAGAGCTTACATCACTACTGCAATGGTCTCTTTGGGGAACTGAGTGTTTATGAACCAAAGGCTGGCCAAGAAAAGTCAAACTTTAATTCTAAAAAGTCACAAGCCCCTTAGCCACATTCAGTCCTTTCTAAACCTCCACAGCTGAGGAAAAAAGACTACCTACCAAAATGCTTTCAATCACATCGGCCCTACCGGGTAAATATAGTGCCAATAGCGTTATCTTCTAATTGAAAAAAACAAAAAGAATTAGAAAAATCATAGTGTTTAGAAAGACATTGTTAAAAGGAGATGTCTTCATTAAAAATTCTAGATATCCAAGTTTGCAAAACTTGTGGGCCACACATAAGAGATTTGCCATTTTTTGGTCAAAAGGAAATTCCTTTTAAGAACAAAGTGAGGCGGGGCGCCTGGGTGGCTCAGTGGGTTAGAGCTTCTGCCTTCCGCTTGGGTCATAATCTTAGGGTCCTGGGATCAAGCCCCGCATCGGGCTCTCTGCTCGGCGGAGAGCCTGCTTCCCTCTCTCTCTCTGCCTGACTCTCTGCCTGCTTGTGATCTCTCTCTCTCTCTGTCAAATAAATAAATAAAATCTTAAAAAAAAAAAAAAAAAGAACAAAGTGAGGCAAACAAGTCACAGAAGTTCCTTTACCTTAGGTTGATGTCATTAAGATATGAATGTATTCATCACCAAGGGTTGGTCGAGACAGAATCTCTACCCCTCATGTAGTGTTCTCAAGCAACTCAGACTAACCAGTGCCAGCTTCTCACAGTCCAAGTTTTAAGGAAGATCCACTTTACTGGGACACTGGAGTTTGTTGGGCATGCTGGCCTTGGCAAGGTTTTCTGGTTGCCTACCCAGTATCTATCATCCCCTTTACTAATAAAACTCCAATTTTGTATGATGTGACAAGTTACCTAACATTTAAAAAAAAAAAAAAGGTATTTTTCCAAGCCTCCCTTGCAGGTGGGTGTTTGACTCAGTTCTGGCCAATGAGAGTTAAGAGGAAATTATTATGTGAGGCTTCCAGCCAGGAAAGCTCCTTACAATGGGAGGCTAAACTATCCATGCCTTTCTCTTTGCTCTTTTCTCTTTCTGTTTGGAACACACATACCACACAGAGACAGAACAGCCATCTCACGACAACAAAGTAGCAAGCTCATGCTAAGAATGAGTAGAAAGACAGAAGGAAATTTGGTCCCTGTTGGAACCTTTCCATACCAATGCTGGTGTATTAGTTTCCTAGAGTTGCTGTAACAAATTATTATAAACTCGGGGGCTTAAAACAACACAGATTTATTCTTTCACAGCTCTGGACACTAGAAGTTGGAAATCAGGTAGGGCTGTACACCCTTTGGGGGCTTTAGAAAAGAATCTGTTCTTTGCCTCTTCTAGTTCCCAGTGCTGCCCCTGGGCTTGTGGCCACATCATTGCCATCTCGACCTTCATAGTCACTCTGCTGACTCCTCTTTTGTCTGTCTCATCTCTCTCTGCTTCACTCTTCTAAGGGCACCTGTCACTGGATTTAGGTCCACCTGGGTAATACAGGATGATCTCAAGGTATTTAATGACATCTGCAAAGACGCTTTTTCCAGATAAGTAATATTTGGTTTCCAGGGATTTGGATGTTGGACTTACTTTTTGGGGGGCCACCATTAGGGGGCCAGCCACTACACCTGGACTATCTCAAGACTTCTTACTTATCCTCTCCTCTCAAAAATGAAAATCCTTATTAGTTTAAGCCGCTGTTTTCCAGGATTTCTAAAACCTACAGCCAAATACTCCCTAACTAATAGATTGCTTAACTCACTGAGGATGTTGGGAGGATTTCAGAGATGGAGCCTGATAATAGTTTAAAGAACTAGGGTTCTGAATCTCTGCACTGGCCCTTCCCCTTTAGAACCCTAGTCTACTTCTCAATGTGTGGACCCCAGAGTATCAGAATTACCTGGGGTGCTTTGAAACTCTGGCTTCTTGCCTTTGAGATGGTTTGCTGCATCAGAATCTTTGGGAATCTACATCTTTAGCAAGTCCTCCTGAAGGCTTTTACGTCCACTGGAGTTTGAGAACCACTGCAGTACTTCCTGCCTTTTACAATGCTTCTCTATATATTGACTCCAGTTTGAACAACTGGCCTTTATCACTCAGGGAAGATTGTCTATCTCAAATTCTGTTGATTTTGTAGTTAAACTTCCTTGTGCCCCAATGATTAAACTAAATCTGTGTTTCCTTACCAATGAAAAAAGTATCTTTGTTATATTGAGCCTTTACAGATGTCAAAAGCTACCTGATAACCCAGCCTAGCCTTTGATTGTGGATGCTATATACAAATGTGTTCTTCTTTCTTAGCTACAAAATGCCTCGCCAAAACATGGTATAACATCAGAGCAGAGGGAAAGAGGCAGCACCAATGTGACAGGATCCTTGTTTCAACAGAGGGGCACCATGCACAATGGGTACATGAAAAACAGAACTTCCCTCGGTCAGATTCATGACTCCACTGGGATTAATCAAATCCCCGGTTTGTGAGGGAATATACAGTACATTCCTTTGTCCCTAACCTCTTCAATTCTTGCTTTCCAACTTCCCTCCAGAGAGCACGTATGTCATTTGGGATTAGGCGACAATTCCAAAGTGTGGCTCCAGACCATCCAATCACTGGTTCTAAGTCCTTCCTTAAGCCCCTGCAGTTTTGCCATTCACCAAGTGTTAAAGGAACGCTGTTCCCCTTCATCATTTACAGAAAAGGAAGGAGAAACAATTATCTGAGGAATCAGGCTTTGAGCTGGGTTTGAACTTCTCGAGCAACAGCCGATACGAGTCAGAGGTTGAGCTCTGAGTCCCTGGGTTTCCCACTCCGAATTCAGGCTGCTGGTGATAGGAGAAGCATAAAACTGAAGTCAAGTGGCTACACTCATAGCAAACTGGCTGCACAGAAAAGGCTTTGTGCCAAGGAGACGCTGATCTGAATCACATTAAAGGTCAAAGAAAAGGATTGTTTTATTTCCTAGGAACTGAACCACCAGAACCACACCTCCCCCCCAAATCCCTTCCAAATCCCTTAAACTCAGCTAGAAGCCAGCCCCAGATGGGGGAAGGGGCAGGGAGATTCTTCTGGTTTTAAAAGTGTGCGGTGACACATTAACCGCTTCCCTGCTAAGAACCCTCGCTGTCTCCAGGGCTGAAACCCATGTGTGCTGTTCAAGGCGCCCAAAAGAACATTTGTGCATTTGTTTCCCAATGTGTGCTCGGATTGTTCCTCTGCCAGGCCTCCCCACCCATCAGGGGACCTGCAAACCTACAGTGGAGAAACCGCCACACCTACTGATATTTCAAATATTGGCACCAGTTGAGAAGACATGAGCCCCGCCTTCCGTGGGGCTCCATGGAGGCCCCTCCTCTGGTTGTCTGGTTTCAGTTTAGAGGGCACAGAGGGGGTTAACTCACTTTGGTCTCCCCGTGCTGCTTAAGCGTGCTTACAAAATGCTGCCAGAGCAACAAAGCTCCATTCCCTTCCCAGCTGCAGCAGGCTCTGTGTTGAGACTGGTTTTAGCTCTAAAAATGGGCATATTTAAAAATAAATAAATAAATAAATAAATAAAATAAAAATGGGCATATTTATCTATCAGAATCCTTTTCAGAATCCGACAGATGCCAGCCACTCTATTCAATAATTTCTTCCATCTCTGAATCCCAGTGGCCTTTCACACCTCTATCGTTTATATGGCCTTTGGTGTAAGCTGCCTACCTCTGTATGGAGATATGTGTCTTGTCCCCTTCTCTAAGTTCCTAGAAGGCATGTGGTATAATCCTAAACACTGTTAACGAGAAACTACCTTTAACCGAATTAATGGAAGCTTAAAGCATCATGTGTTTTCCATTTGGAGGCTGTCAGAGGAAGTTGTTAGAGTATGGGAAATGAATGGATCAGTTTTACACTTTAGGCCAAAGCAGACTTGACCCAAAACTTCCCTGACTTCTCTGACTCAGTCAGAGACACAATGGTGGCTCCTTCCCCAAACTAGATTCAAAAACAAACCTTGAAGTCTAGATCTCTTGTGAAAAGATGGGCTGTCACTGTAACTAACACCAAACTTCTAATGTTATGAATCAGAAAGGATATGCGATGGCACTGAAGTGACTTTATGATGTTTAACAACAGCATGTGTGATGGGAGATTTGGCATCAGTGCAGCTGCCTCCCTATTCAGAGGCAGAAAATGAGGATAAATAGGAAAATATTGGTTAGATAACGAAGGATAATAGAATCTTGGAATAAAATATCCAGTTGTCAGTAGGATATAATTACACCCATAAGTGAATTTCTTTGAGGTTACTTGCTCCTCAGAGATTAGATTGCAGCTAGGCCAAAGTCTCATTTTTCATGGCTCAGTCTCTGGGTCCTCCCCATCAGCAAAGGAAATTAAGGTCAAATGGCTTTTTTACAAAACAATTTATCCCCAGTTTCTAGGTTGTTCATTTGATAGGAATTTATTGAATGCTAAATATGGATGTAACACAATCAATGCTAGGCACCTGTGGTAGCCTGTCTCCACAGAAGCCCCTCCCCCTATGCCCCCTGGCGTCTACTCCCCTGTGGAGTCCCCTGTGGAGCCCCCTCCTCCTTAACCAGGGCTCTCAATTTTGAGACTCTGTGACTCCCTTCAGATCAACAGAAGGTGGCCGAAGTGATGCCACGTGATTGCTTAGACAACGTCATAAGAAGCCTTGTAGTTTCTACCTTGATCTCTTCAGAGTACTTGCTCCGGGAGAAGCTAGTGCCCCAGGTAAGAAGTTCATATACCTTGAGAATGCCACCCTTTGAGAAAACCCAAGGTTGCCATGTGAAAAAGTCACACAAGAGAGCGAGAGAGAGAGAGAAAGCCCAGTCAGCCGTTAGCTGTACCAGCTATCGCCTATGAGGAGTAAGACATGTGAGCCGAAGGCAGAGGCTTTAACCCACTGAGCCACCCAGGTGCCCCTGAGTCAGACATGTGAGACGAAAAGTCATCTTGGATATCCAGCCCAGTCAAGCTTTCAGATGACTCTAGTCTCTACCCCCATCTGGCTACAACTTCAAGAGAGACCTCAAGTAACAATAGCCCAGGTCACACACACACACACACACACACACACACACACACACACACACACCATGAGAGATAATAATAAATTGGTTCGTTGTTGTAAACCTCTAAGTTTCAGGGTGGTTTGTTACACAACAATAGATAATCAAACCAGACCCAAAGAAATATTTTCTTTTTACTTAAAGTCAAAGCCCTTGCCTTTGGAGAACTTAGATTTTAAGTGAGGTAGCAGCACGCCCACAGAAAGCAACATAAATACCCTACAACATAACTCTTCTGCAAATACAAAAACAATCTTTTCCAACTAAGGAACTGCTTCAGGAGGCCTGCGAGTGGGTTTGTGAAGAAAGTGGCATGAGTCTTGCCAGGGAAAGTAGGCAAACTAATCCTGGCAGCCAGTAAGGGGACAGCTGTCTCATCTACAAAAAGAGTAAAGACAGAGCCTAGAAACACGATGAATTGTAGAGCAGAAAAGTGAGCAGAGAAAAATGGCAAAACACACTGTAAAATGTTCAAATGCTCACATTAAAAATATAACCAAAAGAAATACAAATTCAAGCAAGACACAATTTTTCCATCATCAGACTGGCAAAGATCTTTTAAAAACGAAAATATTCAGGCTTGTAGGGTTCAGTGAAACCCCTGTGCCTTTTTGGCTATAAATGAATCTAATCTTTCTGCTGGGCAATATGCATCAATACCTTTAAAATAATCGTATCTTTGGCCTGTTATTGAATTTCTAGAAATTTAACCAGAGAAAATTATTTTCCATTTATAAAAAAAAATTGTGTTTCTTTCATAGATTTACTTATAATAGCATGAATTAAATACAGTCCAAATGTCCAATGATAGGGAAAAGGTTAACTCTGTAATGGTATAACTACTGGTGATATTCAAAATATTTAACAACTGGTATGGCATAGGCACCAACCAATTGTAATTACAACCAACACACCAACCAATCAAAGCCAACAGACTAACCAATCAGATACCCCAACCAGTTAGTAAGTAACCAACCATGTTACCCAACAGCTGGATGTCAGCCTAGGGTCCTTTCATTTAACTGAAAATCATACAACTTTTAAAAAACATGTTTAATGACATCACATGGAAAGTTAAGTAGGAAAAAAAGAAAAAAGACCTCATTATAAAAGACCACATTTACAAATATATGCATAGAAAAAAATGGAAAGAAAATACCAAAATATAGTGGTTGTCTTGAGTGGTGAGATAATCAGTCTTGAATGGTGGGATTTTTGTGGTGACTCATTCATTTTCTTTGTACTTTCCTATTTTTCTCAAATTTTTCCTATTTTTCTCAAATCATCTATGATCAACGTGGATTATTTTCATAAGTTATCAGAAAAAAGTCACAGTATATAAAAGGAAGAGAATAAGTAATCAGAGAGCCGTGGCTGGCTGGAGTATGAAACGTGAGTTGGAGTGATTAGCAGAAATGAAGGGAAGTTCCATTTGGGAATAGAGTGTGAGAAACAAGAGGAACTTGAGGATGAGAATGGACAAAGCATGAACAGAAGGAATTCTAAGTGCTTGAATAAGAAAATCATGAGAGGAAACCAGTGTTGGATGCAGGTGATTCTAACTGCTTGGAGGAAGTCTGGTGGAGAGAGGAGAGAAAAAGCAGACAAGCTAGAGGGCTTCTGCAATACCTCTGGCTGCTAAGCCATCGTGTATGCACGTACACAGCCCCGGTTTAAGTTTCTGTCACCCTGTCAAGATTTTGACTTTAGCAAAACATCTGCTCTGGTCATGCATCTTGAGTAACTCAGCATCTATCTGATCAAAAATGAGGCTTTGGTATCTTCTCCCAGTTAAGTGTCTTTGTAGAAAGGAGGAAACAGGAAAGAAGTAGAACACCAATATCAAAAAAGCAAGGTCAGGATTTTCACTTACCCCAAGGCAAAAGAGCTTTGGATTACACAAGATTTGGATCAGATATCTAAAGGCATCCTTCCTTCTTTACTTTTTATTTGGAAATAATTTCAAACTTAAAGAAAAATTTCAACAACAAGAATAGAAAAAAGAATACCCATATACCCTTTACCCAGGTTCACTACTAACATTTTGCCCATTGATTTTATCATTTGTTCTCTTTCTCTTTCCTTTTCTCCCTGTCTCTCTTATACATATGTAAAAAAATATATATGTAAATATATATATGCAAAACGTATGTAATTTACAATTACTTAAGAGTAAGTTGTGTACATCATGTGTATTTGTCAAAATTAGGATATTCTTTTATAAACCATACTTTAGTTGTCTATCAACTTCAGCAATTTTAACACTGATGCCATAATTTTATATAATGTATTGCCCATATTCCAATTTTGTCAGTTGATCTAATCACGTCCTTTGAACCACTTCTCTCCTCTAATACCAGAGCCAGTCTAGAATCAGGTACCGCAGTCAGTTACTAGGTCTCTTTAGACTCCTTTATTTTGAAACAAATTAATGCTACACACATAAACACACACACACATTCACAAAGGCGTTCCCCCTCCATTCAAAAATCAGTTTCATTTGAATTACACACTTTCCAAATCAGTTTTGCCAAGAGATTTGCCCTCAATGGCACCCATCCTGTCGGATCTCTCTTACCACAGAACTCCAGGTAACATAAAGTCTGCCTGGGTGGTAGGTATAGTTATGTCCTCCCAAAGCAGTTTTTTTTTTTTTTTCTTTAGCCTTAAGAGGACTCATGCCTGGAAATTTTGTTCCAAATCAATATGAACTGCTGACTATTTACTTGAAGAGAATATATTCTTCAATGTATGAAGCAACTGTGTACAGACCCTTTTGCGGTGGTGAGTTACCAAATCACTGCCTTTAAATACTTTTCCAGGGACATGGCTCAGTCAGTTAAGTGTCTGCCTTCAGCTCAGGCCATGATCCCAGGGTCCCAGAATCAAGCACTGCTTCGGGCTCCCTGCTTGACTAAGAGCCTGCTTCTCCCTCTGCCTCTACCTGCCACTCACTCTGCCTCCTGCACCCCGGGCTTCCGCGTGCGCTCTCTGACAAATAAATAAATAAATCTTTAAAAAAATATTTTTTTCCAATCCCCTCCTCCACCTTTCTCCTTCTGAAGTACCATGACCTTCTGACCGCCAGCCTGACCAAGAAAGCCCATTCCTCTTCAATTACTTTGATAAATGTAAGAGCAGAGATGGCTGTGGTTGATAAGGCACAACCTAGACAAAGAATCCAGATGAGAACTTCTGATGGCTACAGTTTCCTTCTGAGCCTAACCAGGCAGGTACTAATCCATATAAATGCTGTAGTCAAACCATCTGCGTGGGGGAACCTTGACTACTACACTGAAATCACAGACACACTGCAAACTGAAAAACTACACCTCTCCCAATGTCACGGTTTATTTGCATGCAATCCCAGTCAAATCAATATCGCTATCTTAATCAAGAGGGAATTACAGGCTTCAGCAGAGAATAACATTGTTAGTAATTACATCCGAGCTGTTTTTAGACACACTGCATGCTGAGCTGAAATGTTTAAACAGATAGGAGGGGGAAAAAAACAGATACAAGGGGGAAAAAAAAACACAGGGCGAGAGTTTGAGGGCTGTTTGTGCCCAGAGTGGTGATTCAGAAGTCATTGTGTTCCCATTCAAACTTCAGAATGGAAGTGCCAGACCCGGAACCTAAGGATCAAGGAAAGGAAACAGTGGTGGCATTGTGGATGTGAATAACACGAGTAGGGGGTGTTGTAATCGTAAGTGAAACTATCCAGACGTTTTTTTTCCCCCTTTAATCAATATACACCATCTCTGTGCATCTATCTTTTCAGGGGAAATTCCTGACACAGTTGCCGTGCAAGACACAGTGCACAGCTTGCCAGAGATACAATTTGGGAAGATGACCCCACTGGCTGGCTGTGACATTTTCAGCGTGTCCTGTGGAAGCCCAGAGCAGCGCCCCAGCTCAGGGCCTCCTGCAGCAAGTAGAAATCAAGGGAGGTGGGCACGGTGGGAGAGCAGATCCAGTGACATTCCTTTGAACTTAAAATTTTGTAAATTCTTTTCATCCATTTTTTTCTTTCCTCTGTAATTGGTGTTTCAATATTTGAGAAAGAGGACCTGCTAAATTAAGAAAGTCTGAAATGGTGTTTGTCGGTGAGGAAATGTGATTTTCTTAAATTCAAGTGCAGTTGGCATGGAAGCAGAAGAGGTAAAGTGGAAGAGCGGTGCTTTAGTTAAAGAAGAAAAAAGATTTAACAATTAACTCTAAAATGGCAGCTTGAGCCACGCAGCCCTCAGCTGGAAAGGGCTTTGTTTATATGCAAATGACTTCTTTAAAGGCAGTAGAAAATACTTCCTTTCCTGGAGGAGGTAACCTTGATATCTCACCTATTCTACTCATTTGGTTAGCCTCCCTCCCACTTTTTTCTTGATATATCTAAAGAAAATGTCAGCCTTAACTCCTATTAGAGATGATCACAGATTCCAAATTAATCTATTTTTATGGGTCAAATATTGTCCCACACATACGGTTTTACCATCATAGCTATTTTGTAGTGGTGCTTTATTAACAGGCTCCCGTGGGAACAAAGTCAGCCAGGGCGTTGAGAGGACGGTGATGCTGGGACCCTCGGGACTGGTTTGGTGGCAATAGCAGTGAGCCACAGGAGGCTTCATCTGTGTCCTTGGTTCTGGACATGTCTGTGGGGCCAGAGCCCAGCCCATCTGGACAAGAAATACTTTGGTAGGCTGGTGCATTCCAGGTGTGGCGTGGGTGTGCTCGGAGTCCCCGTGGCAGAAGGCTATCTAAAAAGGGAAGGATGTACTTTGCCAATCATCCCTCCCTCCACGAAACAGAGCCTTAGCCCACCTTGCCTAGAAGGAAGAAGGTAAAGTAAGGGGCTCGAAGTTCCAGGGCACAGCCATATGCATCTTAAATTACTTCATGCCATTATAAATCTCTATCAGTGAAAGGTGCTCTTGAATGTTGCCAATCAAATCCCCTCTCCATAGGATTCCATCCCTCTGCACTTGGCATTCACTGGCTTTTCTCTCTGAGGAATCCTCCGCCCCAAATATCCCATTACCAAATACTGCCAATTTTGCATCTTAGAGTCTCACGCCTGCTTTGTCTGCCTGCTTCTCCCATTCCCAATATGCTGTTCTTCACCTGCCCATTCACCTGACCGCTGCAAAAACTGCTGAGTTACACTCCTTGCCTCTGGCCACTGACCTTCAGCATGACCTTCACACTGCCAGTAGAGAGACAGACAGATGGGTGGACCACAGGTGGACCACAAGTCCACCTGGTAATGCGCTCTGCTGAACAGAGGATACAGCGATGGACACAGCACACCCTGTCACTCAAGAACCCACCAGCGTCTCAAAGCACCTTCTAGCAAATGGGAACACCTCTCACCTAATGCTAAAACCCACTTGCAACCAGAGATGACCTGTGGCTATACAGGTCCATCACAGTCCAAATCCAATCCTTTACTTTTCACAAGTAGTAAATCAAAAAGAAAACTTCTTTTTATAGTGGTAAATTCTGGCATTTTCTTCATCCCAGCTGCTTAGCGACATTCAATTTATTTCTTTGTCCTTAGATTCAAAAAACATTTTTTTTAATCTTGTAGCTAAAATTGTAGCTGTCTCTGAACTATTTCCCCTGCTTCTAGTCTTTCCAGCACTCCGGTTCCTTCCACACAACATGGATAGATTTACTCTTTTTAAAATGCCACCTAAAACTGTCTTCAGAGGCTATCCATAACTGGAAAAAGTTCCAAATGCCATGGCTAGAGGTCAAAGGCATCTAAGGCCTGGCCCCAGTCTGTTTCTCCCACCTCCTCTCCTATGACATCCTACATGAACCCTTGACTCCAGACAAACACATTCCCTTGTTGTCCCTCAGGACACTGGAATGCCTTACCCGGCTCTACAGTCTTCTCCAGCTTTCCTTTCTTCACCTACAAGATACCCCACCCAAGCCCCACACCTGCTTGAGAGGCCCCTCAACTTTCATGACTCCTTCTCTAAGATCTTAGAACCAGAAACTTCTCTGAACCCAGACGAGACAGGATTCTACCAACTGAAATACACCCCTCATGGTGTCACCTCTACACATGCCTGCTCCACATGTCCAGAGAGACTTAGCCTTTCAAAGGCAGAAGTCATGCTCTGCAAAACTTTATATCCCTAGGACCTAGCATGATTCCCAGTGATAACTGCTCAGTAAATGTCTGACATTCATACCTCACAGTATATGTATAAATTGCTTGCTTTAATTATTGATTAGATACAACCCAAATGATAGCTAAACACCTCTCTTTAGTCAGTGACCTTGACTTTCTTTCTGACCCAGGAAGATGTGTAAAACTTATAGCAGGATTTACTGGCCCACTCGCTAATTAAATAATTGATTAAGAATTATACACTGTAGGGGCGCCTGGGTGGCTCAGTGGGTTAAAGCCTCTGCCTTCAGCTCAGGTCATGATCTCAGGGTCCTGGGATCGAGCCCCACATGGGCCTCTCTGCTCAGCAGGGAGCCTGCTTCCCCCTCTCTCTCTGCCTGCCTCTCTGCCTACTTGTGATCTCTCTCTCTGTCAAATAAATAAATAAAATATTTAAAAAATAATAATAATAATTATACACTGTAAACATCACCTAACGAAATGTGAAATCCTGTTTCTAAAACTAACTTTGCTTACTTCCAAACCATGACACTCAATACCCCTGGGAAGTTATCAAAACAGTATCTCAGAAAAAGGCTACAGGCACCAAAAAGGAGATCAAAATTATTATAATTTTTTTTATCTCACAGGACCCTAGAATTAGCATCCATGCTGAAACATGAAAGTAGCAGGCCAACAAGTATCTGACTTTAAATATGTAAATGATAACCTGAAAAACACATCAATAGGTAAAGCTCAGAATGCATTCAGCTAAGGGGAGCTGAGCTCACTTCTCATTTCTCGAGTGTGGAATGACTAGATTCTAAAGATGCTCTGCTGAATGCCAGTGAAGAGAAACGGGTATAACCTTTAAACAAATAGAGCCATGTTGCCAAAGCTATATGCAATTAATGTAAGAATTAAAACATAGTAAGAACCCTGGATTCTGGTTAGATTTTAAATGAAACTTAATGAGACTACTGGGACAGAAAAGTCTAACCAAGAATCGGCAAACTGAGGCAAAACTTTCTAAGTCTTTTTCTTTCTTTTTCTTTTTTTTTTTTTTGAGAGAGAGAGAGCATGTGTGCAAGCAGGGGGCTGTGAGGAAGGGCAGAGGGAGAGAGAGAATCTTAAGCAAGCTCCACATTCAGCCTGAAGCCCTATGCGGGATTCAATCCCATGACCTGAGATCATGACCTGAGCTGAAACCAAGAGTTAGATGCTTAACTAACTGAGCCACTCAGGCATCCCTCTAAATCATTTTTGAAAAAACTAAATAGAGGGGCACCTGGGTGGCTCAGTCATTAAGCATCTGCCTTCGGTTCAGGTCATGATCCCAGGATCCTGGGATTGAGCTCTATACCAGGCTCCCTGCTTCTCCCTCTCCCACTCCCCCTGCTGTGTTCCCTTTCGCTGTGTCTCTTTCTGTCAAATAAATAAATAAAATCTTAAAAAAAAAAAAAGAAAAGAAAAACTAAATAGAGTGCTTTACAGTTATTAATCACCCCAACAAATACAGATAACACATTATGACCTTTACTTAAATGACAATGACCAGACACATTTAAGTTTTTCCACTGAATACTCCTGATTTGGTGGATGATGAAGAGTGAGTTCAGGAAGCATTAAATAACTGACTTGGTCACAGAGGCATCCTAGCCTAAAGGTCAACAGCCTTCCACTGCACCCTCTGCCCCTAATTCAAAAAGAATGGAACCTCTGGAGCAAAAGGGTCCAAAGGTAAAGTGTCTATAGCAAGTGACTCTTAAATGGACAAAACTAAAAGTATTTAATATATATTTATGGTTATTAAAATTGGAGTTCTTCAGTTGACTTTCTAGACCGAGGATGGCAAACTGGATTCTCGCCATGAGCTAATCTGATCATTTGTCTGAAGTCCCCTGTTGACGAAGGTTCCAAGAATGCCTCTGGGTTTGGTAGGAAAAACGATACATTAGATAGGCTGTCTGCCACAGGCAAGGAGTATTGTGTGTTAGTAGTATGCATGCCACATATTGACCATTCCTGATTTAGACACTTAGCTGATCTTATAATTTCCGGTAGATACCTGAAGAGTACAAGCGTGGAGCTAGGTACAGCTCCTAGGAAGATCTCTAAAAAATACTTTGAGTTTAACTGAATCTGATTATCACCAAACTGTAGCATTAGTGATTTCTGGTCCCCAAAAATGCTCTAAGGAGAAAGCAAAAACTTGTGTCTTGAGGGCAAGGATTTTATAATCTTCACATTGCCTGACACAGAGGACCTATAAATGCCCACTAAACTGGGACCAGCATGGGTCAGGCATTCCACAAGGTACTGGCAATGAACGGACTGCCTCAGCAGCCCTATTCTTGACTTCTCACTTTTTCTCCTACAATCTTTTATGAGATCTCCACTTCGTAGAAGAGAAAGAGCCCCTATGACTATGTTGGGGGATACGACCTACTTTATAAGAGCTCGTGTTTAAAGTCCACAGATAGAGCCTCTGGGTAACCTCGAAAGAGATTACAACTTGTCCTCTCCAAGAAACAAAGGAAGGAGCTGTGGGGCTCAAACCCACTCTCTTCTAAGTGATGGAAAAAGCAACTTTCTCTCAGTTGGTCAGAGCATACCTGGTGCTTTCGTTTTCCCCAGGACAGTGTGCAGTTGTGTAATTCATCCCAGTCCCACTGTCCCTAAATCTTAAAACTTCAGCTTTCTCTTTGATCCAATGATTTCAAGGAAAAGAGCAGTAGAGCTGAAAGTGTACAAGCCTCTCCTTGAGTCCAGTTCTGATTCTGCTCTGCTGCTCAGTCCCAAATCATAAGGCAGAGCATTATTTCTTTCTGGGTATCCCCAGCAAACTCACTTAATGACTTAAGCCACTTAAGAGTATAGAAATATACTCTTTGTGATGTCTGCATTGGGAATCTGTGCCAGGAGACACCAACCAGCTCCCTACAAATGTCGGCTGGAAAATTTCAAGGCTGGCAAAAACCTTTTCAAGAGAAGCCTGGAAGTTTTTCAATCAAATGCCAAATAAATGTCCGCAAAGATAGCAATATTATAAAGGATTTTATTCCTGCACCTGTGTCCTATAGTTTTTTAGTTTAAAAATATATATATTAAAAACTAACTCACCCAATGCTTTGCCCCCAGGTATTCAAGTCATCTGGTACGGGAATAACATGTCTGACTATCCTTTATATTTTTCACAACAATTTTATAAATAGAGAATCTTCTAAGGGAGTGGAGATTATATGCTCTATAAACAAGAAGAAATCTCTACAGTTTGGAGTACAAATAACACACACCATTAATTCCTAAAGAGTGAGGCTGAAACACCATGTGGTGGTAAGAGCAGGAATTCTAATCTACCCAAGGCCCTGACCCCCCTTCTGCTCTGTGTCCTAGGAATGCTCAGGCCTTTCAGGTGCTAAAGAGCAAGGCCAACCCAGCAGAGCCCCGTCACAAGCCAGGGACTGAAGCTGAGGGTTGCTGGTGGGGTACAATTGATGACTCATCTCCCAAGTGCAGAGAAGATGGGCAATATCTCTAGCTACCACAGGAACCACAGGGGCTAAGTAGGAATCGACTCTTCAGGGCTGAGCTGTCTACTCCCCAAGTTTAAGTTCAGTAAAGAAGCTTTCTGCCAAACCAGCCAATACCCTTTCAATTCAGACTTTTTCATTTTCTTACTCTGTCCCAGCCACCAGGAGCCAGACCTTACTGACAGGGCATCACCACCCACTGAACACACCAGTTCTCAAGACCATCGCTGTTGACAGCTTCACTGAATAATGCTTCTCAGACTCCAAATGGCTTTGAGGCTTGGGACACTGAAACATTTCTCCTCATTCTTTGGCAATTTAATGTAACTCACACCTCAAAAAAAGGAGAGTGAATCACACTTCGATACTCTGCTTTGTGTTTCTCCAGTTGAGAGGAAAGATCTTGAAGTATAGCAACTTAGCTATTCTTTTCTCCCATAATGAGTTCTTTTATTTCAAGAGAGCTATCTGTCCTGAGTCCCAGGGGTTTTGAGTCCCAGGTGGAGCAGCTGGGGAAATGCTGACACGATGCACAATTAAAGCTGGAGAGTGGTGTAACTGCCTTTCTTACATTACTCTGCTCTTGAAACTTCAGAATAAATTGCAACCTGTATAATCTTAGCGGAATCAGAATTCTTATTCCCACTGGCATTTTTTCAACTCCCAAAGTTTCAAAAAGATTATGAAAGGCAGATGGATCTTTCTAAAACAGCACTCAGCATTCTCCTCCTAATGTTATTTTCTTTCCTCTGCCCTTAAAACTGTGCATTCCCTCCCTGATGAAGCCTCTGATGTGAAATCTGCCATTAGGCACTTTATCAGGATGGAACTCACCCTCCACTCCTGTCTCAATGACTTTTCTTGCAGAACCCAAAATTCCTCATGCCAGCTTTCCTACTCCCAAACTATCACACGGTGCCTCCGGATTTTTCCATAATGGAAAACAGAAACTAAGTTGAAAACAATAACATAAAAATATTTTACTCTAGTGATGGGTGATTCTTGAAGTTAACTGAGTCAGGAAAATCTGATTCTCCATTCAGCTCAGTTTATGTGATCTCTCCCCAAATTGGAAACTAAAAAGGAACAGTGTAACCCTTAGCAACTTTTAATTACGGATTGACTGTAATCCAATTATTTTGGAATAATCAACAAGCAAATACACCTATAAGAAAGCATATATAATTGGAGAGAAATTGGTAGACTTTTGCAAAGATCAATATATGATTAATGATAGAGAGGAAGATGAGTTCAACACCTTTAAGTCCTTTCTGGATCAAGCTAGGAACATACACATAAATAAATAATGAAATCAACATGGTACTGTTGGTTCTTTTGCCATCAGGACAAACGGGAGCTGCATGTGAACCTGCCCAGTGTTTTACTGAACCAGTCACTGCCTCTTAGGTGTGTTATACATTCCAGTTATATGCTAGTCACTGTGTGCTCTTGTGCCTCCTCAATCTACAAGGCACTATATGGCACAGTGGCTAGAAATATGGACTTTGGTGTTAGACTGCCGGGTTTCAAATCCTAGCTCTGGTCCTTACTATGGTGGTGTGTACCAGAAGGACCCTGCTCTTTGCCCTGATGCTGGACTCCGTAAGTGACATCAACAGGCTTCAGAACACTTGAACTTTTGATGACGTTCTACCCAAGTCTACCCCTGAAGCCTCCTGGCAGGAGCCCACCGGAGGGAGGTGAAGGAGATCAGGTGTTTATTCCCTTGGCTCCTTTCCTGCATGGGCTAACAGTGCCCCTGTCCAGAGTTCATGGCTCTGTGCAAGGTGCAATTGGCTTCCCACATGTCTCTCTTCTCCTGAGTTAGCCCACTTTGTAAACAAACGCTTCCGACTTAACTATTTTCATGTGTCTTCTATGCTCTGTTTGGACCCTGACTGATAAACAGTATGACTCAGGATGAATTACATAACCTCACCATGACTCTACATATAAAATAGAGATAATAATAAGAACTTAACTCCTAGACTTGTGAGGATTAAATGAGTTAATAATACACATGAAATACTTAGAACAATGCCTGGCATATAGTAAGGATATTTATTTTTATTTCGATCACCATCATCATCATCATTGTCATATCAGGCAGCACTAGTAAACAAAGATGACAACAGCCACTGTCCTCTAGGACCTAACCATCTGATTCCTAGCCATGCTGAGTTGTTTGTGGAGAGCTGTTTTTTTAAAGAAAAGATCCAGAGAAATCTGACAGTTGCTACAGATGGTAGCTTAAGCGAAATCCAGGGGTGATTTAACCACAGTGGGCAGTTATGATCAATGGTCATTACTAGGGTTCTCATTCCTAGTGGTTCAGTCGTTTGGTCTGCTTTTTCTCAAAGCCCTTTTGACACATCTTACCCTAGATTCATGGATGTGTAGAGCTAAAAAAGGATTCTAACTACAAACATAACCTCTCATTTAGTACTTTATTTAGAAAAGAAAACTGATTTTACCAAAATAAACATTTAGATGTGGACCACGCATAAGAAAAATAAGTGAGAAAAAAATATCGAGGCCTTTTAGTCTTCCTCAAGGGACTCTCACCTAACCATTTGGAGAGATTTATTTCTAACTGAGGTTTCCTAAATCCAAGAAAGAATATTATTGTATTTTCTCCCTAGAGAAGGGAAATGGATCTTAATTTTTAAAAAAAGAAGAAGAAAGAAAACAAAGAGAAAACGGAAGTCTCCCATCCATTCTGCAGACTGATTTATAATACCCATTAAGTTCAAGGGAATATGAATTGCTATGTGTCCAAAGCATTTGACCAGGACTTACACTCAATTCCAAGAGTGATAATAAATGGGAATGGGGGTCCTTATACCTCAAAAGAAGAGGAAAACTTATAAGAAATTATGCGTGCCCAAGTTAAATTGGGAGAGTCTCGTTCCCCTGGCAGAATGAAGGGCTAAATCCATCCATTTAAAAATTGAAATCTTTGGGGGAAAAGAAACGAGATCTCAACCCTAAATATTTTATTTCATCTCCCTGAGACTCTATTTCCTGTAAAATGAGAGGGTTGAACCAGATGGTCCCTGTGATTCCTTCTAGTACTTTATTTCCAGAATTCAGTGAATTTTAAATTGGATATTACATATATCAAAGAACCTCCTTCCCAGGCTCAGATTCTATTACAAAGAAACAGATGAAGGCTACATCTTAGTTGTGAAAGGATCAAAGTTACTTTTTGATTTCTCTTTTTTTTTTTTTTTTAAAACATCCCTGAGTGAGTTTCTGATCCTTTGGTCCAAAAATTCATTTTAAACCCATCCAGTTGTTTCAAACTCCTGGTGAACAAATTCAGATAAAAGAAATGATTTATGAGTAGCATGCCAAAGGGCACTTCATTAACATGTTCAATTAGGAAACCCACTTGGAAGATTGAATTGAAATTAGGATGAAAAGACATTTTGAGCAATGAGAAAACAAGCCATCCACTGAGAGAAGTACCTGCATCGCAGAGAGCCAGCAAAGTGCCAATAGCTGAAATTTATTTTAGAAAACTGCAGATCAAGAAGAGAACAACACTCTAAAAGAAAAATGGGCCCAAGATTACAGTTTGTAAGAGAGAAACAGCCAATAAGCATTAAAAGATGCTCAGTCTCACTAATAATCAGGGAAATGCAGATAAAAACAACAACGATCATGTCATTCCTATCACTTTGACAAAAATGTAAATGACTGACAATACCAAGGGTTGATGACACATATGGCTGGCTGCAGTATAAATAAAAACAAGTGTTTTGGAGAGAAGATCTAATGAGGTTGAAGACATGCATACACTAAGGTCTAGTAATTATCCTTGGAAGTATATAACTCAGGGAAACTCTAACATAATAGTTCAAGCTGACGGCTTACAAGAATATATTTATAATAGCAAAAATTGGGTTGCAATCAAAATGTCTACCCAATAACAAAAAGGTAAATAAATTTGGTATAATCCTATAATGGGATATTGTACAGAAGTTAAAATAAATGATCTATGTTGTATGGTGACCGATGGGAGCTACACTTGTGGTAAGCACAGCATAACATACAGAGATGCTGAATCACTATGTTGTCCACCAAAAACTAAGGTAACATTGTGTGTCAACTGTACTCAAATAAATTTTTTAATCATAATAAATAAAATAAAAACAAAATGAATGAGCTTTCAGCCCCATGTACTACATGAATTTGTAAATGTCTCATTATATATATCTGTAATGTTATTTCATTTATCTACTGTTATAGAATATGCACATAATGATATTATTTATGGATAAATATGCATGTAGTTAACATATAAAGTCATGAAACAGAATGTATATAGGGTTAATATGTCTGACATCAGGAGAATAAAAACATCTGGTGAAGGAAACGAGGAAATTTGAATAAGAAAGTGTTCACAGAGAAGGCCCTTGGGTGGCACAGTTGGTTAAGCATCCAATTCCTAATTTTGGCCCCGGTCGTGATCTCAGGGTCCTGATATCTGGCTCTGTGCTCAGCATGAAGTCTGCTTAAGATTCTCTCTTCCTCTCCCTCTGCCCACCCCTCACTACCACGTGTGCACTCTCTCTCTCTTCCTCCTCTCTAAAATAAATAAACAAATCTTTAAAAAAAAATAAATAAAGGGCTCACAGGGTCACAGGGACAGAGGATTTCCATGATGTTTTGTTATTTTAAAAAGGAGAAAAAAAATGTTCTATGGATGGAGTAGAGAAATTGTACGAACACCTTGTGGTAACAGAAAGTAAAGAAGTACTCAAAAAAGATAGAGCTTGTAGAAAGGATGTAGGAGTCATCTGGAAGGAATTACCAATGGCCAAATCTAGGACATTTTGAGTGACTCTTGATTTTGGCTCAGGTCATGATCTCAAGGTCGGAGATCAATGCCCACCCCCGCCCCCCACCAGGCTCCAGACTCAGCAGGAGTCTGCTTGAGTTTCTCTCTCCTTCTGTCCTCCCCTCACTCATGCTCTTGATCTCTCCCTAAAATAAGTCAATAAATTCTTTTAAAAATTTTAAAAAGTTTGTTCTTAGTGTTGGCAGAAGTGCGAAGGGCATAGGGACTGGTTTGAGAAATTTTAAAAGTTTTATATGGTATTCGTTAAAACCACACTCTTAAAATGATGCAAAACGGAAGAAACCTAACTCTCCCTCACTGAAGAAAACAGTCAACAGGGGCAGGTGGGTGGCTCAGTCAGTTGAGCATTTGCCTTCAGCTCAGGTCATGATCCCAGGGTCCTGAGATTGAGCCCCATGTCGGGCTCCCTGCTCAGTGGGAAGCCAGTCTCTCCTTCTCCCTCTGCTCCTTCCCCTGTTCATGTTCCCCTTCTCGCTGTTTCTCTCTGTCAAATAAATAAAATCTTTAAAAAAAAAAAAAATAACGTTGCTTGTGCACTGGTTTTGTAACTTCATTCCAACAACCATGCAACATAACTAGAATGGATTATCACTAACCCTGTTTCATCAGTGAAGAAATCAAGGTGTGGCAGTTAAAGTCATACATCGAATCAAGACAGAACTCAGTTCTTTTCACCTCACTTTGTTCACTCTAAGTACTTTGGAAGATTGTGCTACTTTACACAAATTATATGCAGCCAAGCAATTTTTTAAAAGCTCTCAAGAAAAGGTGCCAATGTGTGCACTGTCAACAGACTCATGCCGAATAATCTTATTAGTTGAGCAAGAGTCTTCATTAAATTTGTTATATGGTTAGATGGGGGTTGGTAGCAGATGGTAGGTAGTGAAAGCAGCTCTTTACAGCTAAAAGCTGTTGGTAAGAGCATTTAGATTGTACAATGATGGATGACATAATATTCAATTGGGGGAAGGTGGTTGAGTCTAATAGGATGACCCAAGGGTCAAGCTCAGGCTTAGTCCTATCAACATGTCCTGTGATTCTTTCGGCATGCATAAAAAATGTTAATAGAATCTGAAGATGGGGCGCCTGGGTGGCTCCCTTGGTTAAGCGTCTGCCTTCGGCTCAGGTCATGATCCCAGGATCCTGGGATGGAGCCCTGCATCTGGCTCCAGGGAGCCTGTTTCTCCCTCTCCCTCTGCCTGCTGCTCCTCCTGCTTGTGTGCTCTCTCTCTCACTCTCTTGCTCTCTGTCAAAGAAATAAATAAAATCTTAAACAAAAAAAAAAAAAGAATCTGAAGATAATCATAACTGATAAGTGACAAAAATACTAACAAGGCAGGGGCAAGAAAGTAAAAGGAATTTGATATGGTTTAAGGTTTAAAGTGACGAGAAGAGGGTAAGGAGTTACATAAGGTTTAAAGTGAAAATACTCTTCACTAAAAAAGAAGTGTAATTGTGTAATGTACAGAATTGCTGAATCATTGTTGTACACCTGAAACTAATATGACATTGTATGTACACCTGAAACTAATAGGACATTGTATGTCAACTGAACTGCAATTAAAAAGAAAAAAAAAAAGGAAAAAAAAAGATTGGCCAACTAATATACTATAGTAGGGAAGAACCCCTACACTCTTGGAAGAGGACCAAGAAGAACCCAGAAGATGATCAGAAGAGAAGTAGTAAGTATTAGCGCAGACAGGAAAACAGTCAACCAAAAGGTTCAACTGAGTTATAATTGTAACTGACATGCTATCACTTGCTTAATAAAAAAGTGGGAGAAAGAATGGATTTATGAATTTGTGCACGTATAAAAACATGGACACACACACAGAAAATAATAACCCTGATTACCTCCTATGAAGCAAACTGTGGCCCACAAGCTACATCCAGCCTCCAGATCATTACATTCGGCCACATGTTACTGAAACTGTGAGTGTCTTTAGGCTAAGTGTAAGCACTCGGGTTTAGCATAAGCCTTGTCATTCTCTAATTTGCCTTATATCCAGCTGATTTCACACATTTATCTGCCTGGCCCGTGGAGGGAATTTTCTTGGCAGCATCACACATGCCCACGCACAGATACAGCCACACGGAGAAAGAGAGAAACAGAGAAATGGGGCCCTTACAGATATATGTGGATATATTTTGAAAGGTTAACAACAATGAACTGAGTAGCTAGATTATGGGTGACTTCCTCTATTTCTCACATTTCTAAATGCCCTTCTCTAAACACGTAGCGTATTTATATGATAAATAATAAGAGACGGTTGATCTTAAATTCATGTTTAAATTAACATCAGTTAGCACTCTCTAACCAAACACAATCATGGACCTTCCAGGGAGGTGTGGGACAATCAGCCTGATAGATCTGGCTTTCTGTTATCCCTTTGCTACCTCTGCGTTATCCCTTGGTACCTGTCTCCAACACCAGCCAGGACGGGTGACTCTATACTATGGGCTGATGATGCACATTAACCAAAAAACACACCGGCTAGCATGGTGTCCACTTCCCAGTAAAGGAACCTTTTAAGAGGAATTTTTTTAATTTTCATTTTCATAGGTAATGTTCTCACAGGTTGTTTTTAAATTATTAAATAATAACTCACCCCCAAGATCATCCAGTTCCCTGACACAGAGGCAACCAAACTTACCAGGTTTTTGTTTTGTTTTGTTTTGTTTTTAAAGGTTTTATTTATTTATTTGACAGAGAGAGACACAGTGAGAGAGGGAATACAGGCAGAGGGAGTAGGAGAAGGAGAAGCAGGCTTCCCGTCGAGCAGGGAGCCCCATGCGGGGCTCCATCCCAGGACTCTGGGATCATGACCTGAGCCGAAGGCAGAGGCTTAACGACTGAGCCACCCAGGCGCCCCTACCAGGTTTTATATGTATTATTTCAGGGGTGGCCTATGCAAAAATGTAATTATAAATATATAATCTTTGGGAAAATGTTGCCCATAGCAAGTCCATTGGATTTATCTGAGTATACAAAAATAAATTAAAAATGTTTTTTGTTTTTTGTTCTTTTTTACATAATGTGACAGAAGTCACTTTCAATTTATTGTGGAATAACATGGTACTTGCTACAATAGGTATTGTTCATTTCATTATCATGGCGGCCACAGGCACCAATAGTTTTCTTACTCTTCCTGGTGCAGGGGAAGCATCGAGACAAGCTCCTAACCAAATATTTCAACCAGGCAAACCCACCCACTGCCTTAGTGCTTTTAATGATATTCCTCTAATCTGATAATTATTATCCCATTCCTTTCCTGTTGCTGACAAAAAGCCTATAGAGAATAGCTAGTTTCAAAAGTGCAATGGGCTTGACTGTGAAAATATGCAACCTTACGATTTTAGTGACAATTTATCTTAGTCAGAACTAAGCGAATTCAAATCCAATCCATCATATTTCTACCTCCAAATCTCCTAAACGATCCTGAAAAGACACGGTTGTGTCTGCTTCTGCAAAGTCATTTATCATTTTTAAAAGAGGAGAGAGTGAGAGTGTTTTCCTGCATAATTAAGAATCAAGAGCTCCCCCTGAGGATGTTGGGATTCTAACCGTGGCAGGTGTCTCTGCCCAGGGAGTTGGGAAAGGGGCTGGGATGTGTGTACTTGAAGGCCCAGGTGAGATAAACATCCTTTCTTTAATTACCCATGCAAAGGCCACATTCGAAGGGATTAGGAGAGAGGCATTCCACCTTATCATCAGGATGTTACGGCATGACTGGTGACCTCTGTGACCTGGTCCCGACTCCGGGAGAAGAGGGTGTCTAGGAAGCAGGGGCCAGCTCTCTTCTCTCTCCTCCCCCTTCCCTCCTGCAATCTAAGTGGTGTGATTGAGGCATGCTGAAAGGTAAGGCTGTCACACAAATCTCCTCTCCAACAGCCTGCCAGAATATGGAGATGTGACAGGAAAGGTCATGACGCCCAAACAGAAATCTCCCTTGTGATTTTCAGCTGTCACTATGCAGGGTAGCAAGGCTGTCTTCTATTTATTCCAGAACTTGGGGTGTGGACTTTCCCTGACTCCTCTCCTGGCCAACCCTCTCCCCCCAGCTCCAAATTGGGAGCCCATACTATCAACTCCTTAGAAGATGAATCCATACTGTGCTAAGAACCAGAGGTCAGGCAGCAGGGGTCAAATTGCTGAGAATTCTCACAATCCACCCTATTTCATTTTGCTTTGCCTCTGGATCGCTGGCTGCTCCTCACATGCCCCTATGTGGCTCAAAAATACACCGCCCCTACCTTTAGGAACAAACCCTTGGCTTTCCTGAAGCCATCTGACCCCATCACCCCAACACCTCTTTAAAGTAGAAATTCTCTCTCCGACATTGTTCTCACTCTCAAAGCTCCTTTCTTTAGCAAATCTAAAAACAGGCGTCAGGAAGAGATTAAAGTTAAGTGTATCTACTTCAGGATTTTGCCAATCACTTCCGCTCACCCACCCCCCTCCTACTCCACTCTGTGTCCTCAGGGCTTAGAGCTGATGGCAGACACACACAGCACAGTGTGAGGGCAGGACGTGGACACTGTTTACCCTCACCAGGGGACTCAGGAACACTACTACTGCTTCAACGGCCTCATGGCACCTGCCCCCTTTTCCCTGTTGAGAGAGACACCAAAAAAATGTGCAGTTCTATTTGTTGTAAAAATGTTTACCAAGTAATCACCCTCGTTCTACTTTTATTTTTTTTTTCCTCGTTCTACTTTTAACCAATTAAGGGAACATATGCCATCCGAAGCATAATGTGGTGAGACAGGCTCCCTTTGTTTGAGTGAACATGTATGCTTTTCCCTCAACGAATGTGGACAAGTCACATCGATTCGTAACCCAATAGGCTTGCTTTACGTAGGACAGGCGTTGCTTTAAAAGGACCCCTACTCTTAGATTTGGGGTGCCCAACTACCTGAAACCAAAGCTGGAGCATGACAAGGGAGAGGAAGAGTATCTAAGTAACCCCCAGAATGGCCTTGCTCCCAAGAGCTACAGGGCTGGAGAAACACTGGAGACCTGGCATTCAGGTTTTGCTTTGCAAAAACAATGTCGTACAAATCTTCCCTGTCTTATGATGGGGTTATATCCCAATAAACCTGTTGTAAGTTGAAAATTTCCTAAGTCGAAAATGCATTTAGGGCGCCTGGGTGGTTCAGTTGGTTGAGTGACTGCCTTCGGCTCAGGTCATGATCCCAGAGTCCTGGGATGGAGTCCCGCATCGGGCTCCCAGCTCCATGAGGAGTCTGCTTCTCCCTCTGACTTTCTCCCCTCTCATGCTCTCTCTCAGTCTCTCGCTCAAATAAATAAAATCTTTTTTAAAAAAAGAAAAAAGAAAAAGAAAATGCATTTAATATACATAACCTACCAAACATGGTAGCTTAGCCCACCTTACATGTGCTCTGAACCAACAGCTACCGCAAAGCCTACCCTGTGATCAAGTGTTGAACAGATCATGTGATATATTGAATGCTGTACTGGAAGTGAAAAACAGAGTGGCTGTCAGTCTATTTACTGGTTGCTGACCCTCTGACCGTGTGGCTGACAGCGGGGCAGCTCACTGTGGCAGCCCAGCATCACAAGAGAGCATGGTGCCACATATCTCTAGACCAGGAGAAGGTCCAAATTCAAAATTCAAAGTTCAGTTCCTACTGAACATATAGCACTTTGGCATCACTGCAAGGTCAAAAAAATCATAAATCGAACCATTATAAGCCAGAAACCACTGGTACAGGGATAAAGAACGTTATCATAAGAAAAACAAGAGGAACAATGGTCTCAAGACTAGTGCTTGGGGATAATCTGAAATTAGGATGGAACATCCTGTCTAATGAGAGTACCCACATTTCTAAAAGGACTTCTGGGAAAACCGGGGTGAAGGCCTGCATGGGCAGACATTGCTCTAGCAGCAGCCCGATCTCCAAGGCCAACATCAGCCATTCATCCAAAAAAGAACTGAATTCTACTGCTGCCAGCCTCACCACGCCCTTGGCTTTTTCTCTAGCCTCTCACTGTCTGCCCTCAAAGAAAAGATACCTTCCTACCCTCTATTCCTTCTGCACCCAGTAGAGACTCCTGGACCACACGAGCCATTTGCTGCAGCCCAGGCTGCCTGTGCATGGTCATCTGACCCTTTGGGCAGCTGGTGGGTTCAGGCCGTACACTCCCTACAAAGATGCCGCTCCCCTGAGCGATGGATGCTGTGGAACGCTAGCACACCTCCGAACATAATTCTTTGTACTTTCACCCAAACCTATTACAGAGAAATAAAACAAAACCACACAGTAAATATGACAGTTGGGGCCATAACTGTTCCAGATGAAATTTGAAAGTTCATATGAAATTTCAGTCATTAAGGATGATGATGATAGTGGGGAAGTCGATGGTATGGGAGAGAAGGCATTATAGGGTGATTTAAATTGACATCCATCTGGAAGCAAAACAGTCTATTAGCGTCAAAATGTGTGGCGCATACAAATTTTGTATGTAATTATCAGATACGGACATTGTTTATTGTTATTCAGAGGCCTTATTTTTGGCGACGGCTTCATTCTATTAGAAAAGAATCCTGCTCACCATTAAACTACTTCCAGCTGGTCAGAGACACCACCAACCTAGACAGGGACTTGCAATTGAGAGATGAATGCGCCTGGGAAAGGAATCAAAATGGGAGGCTGAGTTATACTCCAAGGACTTTCCAGGCACTAAGCAACCCATAACAACACTCCTGCTCTTTCACGATAATTTTTCCGCCATGGTGCATTTGGCTGGGAAACACGTGGAGCCATTTTTCCTGATAAGTATTAGATGAAAGTTTTTTGCTATCATCTGAAGGTTTCCACTGACTACGTAAGACAGCTAGCATTTAGAGCTAATTTTGAGGACTTCATTATAAATACTGCTTCTCCCCCTTCTACCTTCATACTATGAGCTGAGCAGCATGCTTAAATCATGTGTACCTGAATAAAGTAAATGTTGAGTTTAAAGCAATTGAGAGAAGGAAATGCTAATTACTTCTTTTGCAATTGGAAGGTATATAATTATTTTTATTTGAAAAATTAAATCAGGGGCGCCTGGGTGGCTCAGTGGTAAAGCCTCTGCCTTCGGCTCAGGTCATGATCTCAGGGTCCTGGAATCGAGCCCCATATCGGGCTCTCTGCTCAGCAGGGAGCCTGCTTCCCCCTCTCTCTCTGCCTGCCTCTCTGCCTACTTGTGATCTCTCTCTCTGTCAAATAAATAAATAAAATCTTTTTAAAAAAAAAATTAAATGTGATTGAAAACAAAATAAATAAGCATTTTCGTCTCATATCTGTGAAATAGCCGCTGGATTACTTGAAGGCAAAAAGCAGCTTGGACATCATATTATTTAATCATTTTCTAAATAAACAACAACATATGTGCCAAACCTGCAAGTCTCATATACATGTACTTTGCCAGCTAGACACTGAAACTCGAGACTAATGAACAGAAGGTAGACAATTATTTAATGGCACAATATGGTTGTAACCCTGAGAAAAATGCCAAAGAGCTGATGAAGTCCCTTCAGACACCGGCCAGAAAAAAATCAGAACTTCTCTGACCCAGCCAACTACCTGTCCTGCAAATTAAGAAGGACCGACAGGCCCTTCCAGGTCATCACCCTGCCTGAAGACAGAGCAAACATCATGCCAGAGAGATGAGAATCACCTGTTTGTCAAAACAACTACAGGAGAGACCTCCACTCGCTCCCCAAAGCCATCAAGATGCCTGCAGTCTCCACTGCCACCACCTCCTACTTTTCATCCAGCCTGAATCCTTTCTGCTGTGATCCAGGTCTGGTCCCTCAAGGTTTATCCTTAGTGATGACAAGGGACAGTCAGGCCGTCCCCACCTTCTCACACTAATAATCTCCTGTATGCTTAAGACTATTTTATGCCCAATTGCAGACTTTTTCTCAGTGACTTATCCCCAGCCCTTCAGCATCTCTTCTCAGGTCCACTTGTTTTTAGCTCTTTCATCACAGCTATGGCTCTCCTTTGGACAATCATGCTGCCCCCTCCCGATGCACAGTGCAGGCCTGGACACCGGGCTCCAGGGGTGTGCGGGCAGTGCTGATCAGAATAAGGTTGTTTTCCAACAGACCAAGCAGAGACACAGAGAGGAACAAAGACTGATATAGAAAGTCCCAACAGGCTTCCAGGCTTTGCTTCTAGTCTATCCCAAAGCACCCTGTCTCTTCTTTTGCTTAGGTTGGCTCCACTATTTTCATACTTGCAAACTTGTTCTCACAAATACAACATTCTCTGCTTAACAGTTGGTCCCAAATACAGCTGCTTAAAAACTGGCAAGGCCCAGGTACAGAGCAAGGCAGAAAGAAGTTCTTAACAGCAAAATGCCAAAGCATTTGGCCACTGAACCTGTCTGGAGTCTGGAGGCCGAGAAATTCCCTCTTCCATCTTTGACCTCCCACCACTTAAGCTTCACCACTCCTGCAGATTTGATGCTCCTGGCTAGCTCTACCTAGATGACTGATCCATTATTATTTTAGGTAATAACACCCAACTCAACATTCCCACCTGCTCAGCCATGACCTCTTCCCCAGCCTTTGCTAGGGTTCCAACCATCTAGTCCAGTGCCAACATGTCACAGAAGCTGAGAAAAATATAAAATACATCTAACTGTAAAGCCCTAATACTGCCTATTCACTTGACTTCTGCCAGTGGATCCACAACTTACCCCAGAGTCACTGAATTCCTCAGCAGTATCTAAATCATGAAGGAATTTGCGATGCCAATATTTAGCAGTGTGACCTTCAGCAAAGCGTTTTATGATTCCCTTGCTCTGTTTCCTCATCTGTTTTCAGAGTATTTTGTTTCTTTGAACACCAGCCCAGTGGCCAGGAGCCTTGACGGCCAAATTACAAGACTCCTCTTAGGTCTCTGATCTCAGTTCCCCTTTAAAAAGCTACTTATTTTAACTTCATGACTATTAACAGAAGGAATAGCTTCTTGGCAATACGCCTTGAAAAGACTGTCCCCTAGAAACATGCAGCAGTTTTCTGTCTTATCAAAAAGAGTAAAAATGATCCTTCTGAATATGCAGAATTCCACTTAACATGTGAATCCTACTGAAACTCCAGTTCTCCGAACTGAAAAACCATTTTTAACATTTTGACATATTTTTATTTCTACGCTACATGAAAGTGATATCTGCAATTATTTCCCTTCCTCCCTTCCTTTCTTTCTCTCATTCCCCTCAAGTTCCTATCTCTGCCTTAATCCCCTCTGAATTCTTCTGTTTTCATCTTCATTTACTTCCCCAGCTAACTGTTTGGTATCTAACCTGAGTCTCTGCTATCCAGGCTACCTTTCCCTTTCCAAATTCCCATTTTAGGAATGGGAAAAACTTAAAACCAGGTTTTATTTTCATTAAATTTCCCATCAATCATTAACACTGCTCCTGAGCATTTACCTCGTATTTCAATAATCAGTCATATCAGAGGAGAGGTAATATGACTTTCTTGGGCAATTTTGTTGTACATATTTTGTATCCTATCCTATTTCTAGACTCCCCTCTGTAGTCCGCTCACATTTGCTGGGACGTTACACCCAATCCGTTATCCAGAAAATGGAAATATAATACTAAGTGATTTATTGTAGCCCCCATTTCTTTCATAATGTCACAAAAATTTATAACACTTAAAAGCCAATGATCCCTGAGGTCATTTATCCTCTAGAAAGAACAAGTTTGCTCTTGTGGAGCAGAATCTGTATCAGGTGCAGTTCTCACATTATAAGATATGTACCCTTAATGCACAACATCAAGGCAGCCTGCCAGCGCCCAGCATCCACACGGCGTCCTGATGGTGCAAAACCCATTAGATGGAGGCAGGTGGGCTCTTACCATTCAGAGGTAAGGACCAGTGTCTCAGCAATTCACTTCGGCCTCAATGTCAGACGTGGTTTCACAGAGAGATAATGATCCCCTTCAAACAATAGGAAATAACTGAGAAAAGTTATTATGTAGCTGTTAAAAAATGTACTTGATTATCCCACCCTAGCTGTTACCTAATCTGAGTTTTATTTCTAAAGGCTCTGAATGGCAAGGCTTAAGCGCTTGCACATACCTAGCTCATGAAGTAATTGCATTCGATGTACGCCAGCTATCGGTAGCAGAATGTGAGCAACTGGGAGTAAGGGGGTGAGGTAACTGAGGAATGAGGCAGCGGTCAAAGAAGTTACAAATCTACACCCAATCTGACGGAGCTCTTACCCCCTAACAAAGGCAGGGATCCAGCAAACGAGGGCTGTTGACAGAACACCAGCTGGCCTGATGCGACTTCTCCAGCGCCATCTGCCTCCAAAGAGGCTCTCACCTGGGCTCCAGGCTGCTTCCTACGGGAGCCCCAGGCGAGGAGCAGTAGTGACCCTGCTGACCGCCGCCTCTCCAGACAGCCTCTTTTCAGAGCAACCAGTTGTCCAAGTATTACATTCACTCTCTCGGCCTCAGGCAAGTGTGAAACTAACCTTCTCCGATGACCTTCTTTCAAGCCTTCTGCTCCCGCTCAGCTTCTGTGAGTTAGCAGTTCTCCTAAGTGCCTGATAAAAAGAAGCATCGCAAACAAGACATATTTCTTATCACTGAAAATCGACCCTTCCACATCCCCCCAATAAAACATTATACAGCCCTCTGAAATGATGACGCTATTACACTTATGGACCCAGAAAAAGTTCATTTAGATCATTACATTGAAAATGCAGATTATAAAACATGAATCTGACGGTGTTTTTTAAACAACTGTTTATGCGAGTATTTTTTTAAGGCATTAAAAAGTCTGTAAGGGATTACATCAAATATTGACTGTGGTCATCTCTGGAAAGTGGAATTACGAGTTACTTTTTCATTTTGCCCATCCTTGTTTTCTAACTCTTTGATGAATATGTACTATATGTATAATTTTTTTAAATAAGGTAAACAAATTCAGCCTCTAAATATGTGGAATATTTTTTTCCTTTTTTATTTTGGGGAATTTTGAGACAGCAGTCGTTGAATAGGGATGCTACAGTTCCCTAACTCTGGGAGAAATGTCCATTGGCCACAAGAGTTCCTTAAGTGCTCTGTGCCCCGCAAAGGTACGGAAGAGCCTTATAAAGAAAACTGAGGCCTTGGGGAACCACTGATTAAACACAGAAGAATTTCAGGAGGCTCGAAGGGGGAGGTCCAAGTAACACGGCTTTAAAAAGTTGTTTCAAGGAAATAAAAGTACCCTTTAAACAAAATATATTGCTTTTGAAACTATTTACTATGACCTTTTCTTGATCAAAAGTAGACAGAATTTTGTTCATAACCATCATAATTTTTTTTGTATTTTTACCACCACTACCTAATATAAAACATCTGCTGCCCTTGGACTACCCTCCAATGTGCCCGCTACCCACCACGTATCCAGGCCCACGCCTCAACTATGATGCTGTTTTTAACTATATTCTTTCCATGCTTCCTGTCACCTATACAACTGGTTTGGTTTCAATAATATAAAACCTTTATGTGGTTATTTAAAATTTAATGTGTATATGGCTTCACCTCCTAAGATTTCAGTTTATTACCAAGAGATCCTGCTATTTGTCCCTAAAATGTATTTTTTTTCCCCTTCCTCCAGAGTAATAGAGCTTCCAGTTTTACCTGGGGCACATAGCCAGCCATAACAAAGTTCACATTTCCTAGCCTCCTTGCTATTAGAATTCACAATGTGACCAGGTTCTGGCCAGTGTTAGATTGATTAATTAATTAATACCTATGTACGACTTACAGGAAGTGCCTTTAAAGAAAGGAAGAATGCTCTTCTTTTCTCCTTTTTCTTGGAAATGTTGATGTGATGGCTGGAGCTCAAGCAGTCCTCTGGGACCCTGAAGTGAAAGTCACATGCCCATGCTCAGGAATACAGAACAATAATACATAAATAAGCTGGGTCCTGATATTATGAACCTTCCCTGATGGCCTGGACTCCTTTTCTCTAGATTAATTTTATGTAAGAAACAAATTTCCATCCATCTTAAGTCTTTGCTATTTTGAAGTTTCCGTCACTCACTGATGACCTAATCCTAACTGGTAAAAACAATGACCATATTTTCATTCATTCGGCAAATATTTCCTGAGCACCCACTGTGTGCTAAGCATTGTCCTGGCTCTGGAAATACAGCAGTCAACAAAGTAGGCAGGATCCCTCTCCTCTCTTCCCATCATAGAGCTTGCATTCTAGCTCAACATCCACACAGGTCCTAACACAGTGTATGCATCTGGTAGGTGCTAGAATATTTGATGAGCAAGTCAACAATGAGCCCTCCTGTTTATCTTTTGCTTTAAAACGGATTTTGTGCTCATAAATCGGAGAATCTTTGTACAAATAATGCTCAAAGAAAAAAAATCACAACTACTTTTTAAAAGAAACAAAATTAACTGAAGGTTGCTAGAGGGGAGACAGTAGAGGAATGGTGTAACTGGGTGATGGACATTAAGGAGGGCACAAAATGTAATGAGCACTGGATAGTATATAAGACTGATGAATCACTGATCTCTGCCTCTGAAACTAATAATACATTATGTGTTGATTAATTGAATTTAAAGAAAATTTTTTAAAAATTAAAAAAAATAGTTGAGAGACAAAAAAAGATAAAGCCAATAGGACAAAATGTTAATAATTACTTAATCTAGAAAATGGGTATACTATTCTCTCTACTTTGGTGTTTGAAAAAATTTTAAAATAAATAAATAAATTTTTAAAATAATAAAAGAAACAAAATTTTTAACCAACCTTTCCTGCTACCATACTCCCCATCCCCCCAAATTAGGTTAAACACCATTAACAAAGCCTAACGTTGCCTTGAATTATAATCAGCAATGATGGTGCCATGATCAAAATACTGCATTGTGAAAAAAACAAAAACAAAAACAAAAAAAAAAAAAAAAAATACTGCATTGTGGTGTTACACATACTTTCCATGCATTCATTTCCTTATCCATAGTGAGGATATGTATATGACTATTGTAAGAAGTAAATGAGATAATGTCTCAAAACCAGTTAATAAATGTTAGCTATATTCAGTCGATAATAAATATTAATAGCTTTAAAAACAGTCATAATCTTTAATTTAGTAATTCCATTTCTGGGATTCTATCCTAAGAAAATAATCCTAAGTATGGGAGGAAATGTTATGAAAAAAGCTGCTCATCCCAGAGTCATTTTTAATAGGCACAAACCAGAGGTTTAGTGACCTTTCCCTGCCACCCTGAGTTTCATCCAATAGTGAGCTAAGGCCTTGTGCTCTGGCCCAAGCCAAGATCTATAAACCCAAGACTAGCTGAGAAGATACAGACAGGGTTAGGAAGAGGCAAAAAGACTTAAGTCCAATTTCCTGGCAAGACAGCCTTACCAGAAGGAATAGTTCAAAATGTCAAGTACATCAGGGTAGAGCAGAGCAAGAGAGCCAAAATGAAGCTTGACCCTGGAGATCAAGCTCCTTGAGGGAACATTCGAGAATGTGGATCCTGGAAAGATGCCCTGAGAATGGGTGGGAAAGGGAAGGAAGGATATCTCAGGCGCAGTTGGTGGGTGGGCCAGAGTCACTGAGTCCTGAATAGAAAACAAAACAAATTTCCAACATGGGAGGAATGGCTAAATAAAGTATTGAATACTGCAATAAAATATTATGTACCATTAAAAAAATACTGATTAGAAAGACTATAGTAATCAGAAGAAAATGTTGGACTATTGTTAGGTACATATGGTTATATAAAGACATAGTAAGTACATACAACATGCATATTTAAATGTACATATATATACTTACATAATATATATGTTTATATATAAGTATACATGTATGTGTATATACACACACATATATATATATTTATGAATATGATAGCAACTATGGCATATGCATAAAAAATACTTGGAGGAATCACATCAAAATACTAATAATTGATTAGGAAGGTAAAGTAATGTTAGATTTGCCTTTTTTTATTTGTTAAATTTTACTTAATGTGTTAAGTTTTAAATAAATTTTTAAAAAATATTTATTTTTATTTTAGAGAGAGAGTAAGCACAAATAGGGGGAGAGGGAGAGAGAGAGAATATCGAGCAGACCGCCCACTGAGCGTGGAGCCTGATGTGGGGCTCGATCCCAGGACCAAGATCATGACCTGAGCCAAAACCAAGAGTCAGGTGCTCGACCAACCGAGCCACCCAGGAGCTCCTAAATAACTTTTTTATTTAAAGACTTGGGTGTGAGGACAAAAAGAAAATTAGGCACATTTATCTAAATGTTACAGTGCTACTGTTCCAGAAATTTGTTTTTTAAGAATAAAATATGTATGTCTTAGGCAACAAGCCACATTTTCCACGACCTAAATCCTGTCCTCTAAATATCAACTGATGAGATTCTGGAGAAAGAATGTTCCTTCCTTAGCCTAGCTTTGGCTTTGGGGGAATAAATGTAACTCTTTCCTGACATAAGATATCATTTAGGGAAAAAAAATCAAAAAACTCACTTATGGCATATATGCTAGTGGTCAGCAATTACCTGGGTCCTTTCCAAAGGACCAAATAAACCTTATTCACACATTACATGAAGTAACACAAAAGAAAGCAAAGGCTACAAATATAAGGACTGTTACATTCCTCACATTGTATGTTTCTTCATTCTTATTAGGAACTTCTTGACAGAATGGGTGTCATTTCAGTTCCTGAATTCACCAGAGCACAAGTTTATCTTTGATTTTAGTAACTCTATGGTTGTGATCAGAATCAATTAATCCATGTAACAGCTGAATCACATGATTATCAATATCAACCATTAGGCCTACCAAAGACTTCCCAGGAATTTTCTGAATCAACTGAATTTAGGTAAATGTTTAGAATAACATTCTTTTATCAAGGATTGAGTTTTAATTTAATTTTTAAATTTTTTCTAAAGTTCCCCTAACAGTTGGGGAAATGTGAATGTGTCCTGGATATTAGATAAGATGAAAATGCATTTATATGGAAAGGCAGAGACTCCTGACTTTAAAAATCAAGTGGCAAAATAGCAAGTGAAGTATGATCTCATTCTAGGAACAAAAATACATATATATGTATAACTGAAGGAGATCTGGAAAGATATACAATGAAAGGTGAGTAGGAATCATCTCTGAATAATAAAAAAGTATTTTTTATTTCTATTTTTTGCTTATTTGTATTTTTTTAATTTTCTATAATACACATATACTGTGTTTGTAATCATAAAAGAGTACTATCAATTTAAAAAAAAAAAAAAAACTCCCCCAGGCACCTGAGTGGCTCAGATGGTTTAGGCATTCCACTCAGGTCATGTTCTCCAGGTTCTGTCTCAATGGGGAGTCTGCTTCTCCCTCTCCCTCTCTCTTCTGTTCATTCTCTCTCTCTCTCAAAGGAATAAATAAAAAAATGTTTAAGTAAAATAAAACAATAAACTCTCCTTAGAGTAAAAAATAGACCTCTGCATTTCCTGGTTCTACGTAAGTACAATATTCAGAATAAAATGCCAGAACCCACTAGAAAGCCGGAAATGTGGGACTAGCCTCCTCTTAAGTAAGGAATATAAATTTAAAGAGAAAATTTCGTGGGAAAAGATGTTCTGCAAGATTCCCTGCCCAAGTTTGCCAGTTCAAAGACTTAACACATTTTACATAAGATTTTAATAAATAAACAGATTTTAGGGTTGTTAACAAAAACCAAATTCTACTCTGATCATTTTGATGTTCCCCATCATTAATCACAACCTCCCAACAAAACTCTCTAGGCTGCAACTCTACAACTCTACATCCTAGTATCTGTTTGTAGCGTTTCCTTTAAAATATAACAGCTAGATGAACTGGCGATATTTAAGACATTTTTTTATAGTTTGGTAACCCTGAAATATGCATCTGTTATGCTTAAATATGAAGGTAAATTATTCATTGACCACTTCAGCTGTAATGATTCCAAAGCAGCTGTTATTTACCTAGGCAACGGCCCTCAAATTAAAAGAATTCTCTGAATCAGCTCTAGGCTCCATGCTGCTACTCCTTATGTTTAACAGATAGGTTGTAGCAGCTCCAAAAAAGCACTGTGGGCCAAGGAGTAAATAACCATTTTCAGAAGCATCATTATAAACTGTATTTACATTATAGTGAGAGATACAATGATCAGGTAATTAATTAAAAGTGACAGGTCTGAAATGAAACAAAATGATCCCAAGGAAACAAAAGGCACTTTTATGTCACCTTTCAAGCAATACACATATGTGTAAAGAATGTTATATATTTTTTAGCTCCAAAAGAAAAAACAGTACAGAAATAAATTATATAGCTCCCTTATACCTTCTAAATTAAAGGTTTGCACCTTAAAAAAAGTGAAATAAAATTGACTGTGCCAACCCTAAATATACCCTCCTCAACACTGATAAAGGATTTCCTTGCTTTCAATGACGCTTACTATTATATGACATTTAAGAACCAGAACACAGAAAGCCTATGTGTAGGTAGGACTCTGCTGGGTCTTTGAATTCCATCCGTATAAAAATAAATGGGTCAGTGGATTCTGGTTCTGCCATGGCAGTGTGAGCCCACAATAACCTAGCCCTCCTACTGTTTACAATTAAGAGCTCTGATGAAAATATGGGGGGGAGGCAGGGAACTACCTGAGAACTGTGAAAGTAAACAAAAGCAGATGGATTTGGGGGGATGGGTGAGTTTTCCACTTTCTTTCTCTTCTCATGCAGCTTTAGCCTGAGGACAGGCCCCAGTTTCGGAGCAGTGTGTGCTATAGGCAGCTAAAATTCCAATAGAAACATGTCTTTTTAGCCACAGGGACCAGAAATCTTGATCCTGTGGGGTAGAGTGAATGAGAGAAATCCCTAAAGGGAAAGAAACAGAGAAAGGGGCTCCCCTACTCTGTTTATGAGCCCTTCATGTAAGGTACATGCTCAAATCAACACAGCAAAGGCACTGACAATTTAAATGAGATATGAACCACCTGCATAAGTCTCGGACTAACCCCTGAACTACACATGTGCAGGACAGACCCAGAGTGGTATAGTAAAGACTTGTCTAATTTAACTGAGATTTAAACCACTGCCCAGAAAGGTAAGAAGAACTTAGCTAAGGTCAGAGCCTAACTGGGTTGATTGCTTGCTAAAGCAAAAACATCAACATTCTCCTAAGGATTATTTAAAAAACTCAGAACCATACAGTATTACATTGACAATGTTCAGGATACAATCTGAAATTACTTGACAATGAAAGAAACAGGAAAATGTGATCAATTCTTAAGGGGAAAACAATCAGTAGATGACAACCTCAAAATGGTGAAACTATCAAAGACTTTATTTTTTAAAGATTTTATTTATTTATTTGTCAGAGAGAGAGAGCACAAGCAGGGGGAGCAACAGGCAGAGGGAGAAGAAGGCTCCCCACTGAGCAAAGAGCCCAGTGTGGTGCTTGATCCCAGGACCCTAGGATCATGACCTGAGCCAAAGGCAGACGCTTAACCGATGGAGACACTCAGGCACCCCACTATCAAAGACTTTAAAAGAGCTACTATAACTATGCTCCATGAGGTAAAGGAAAACACATTTGAAATGAGTGAAAAGAGACATCTCAGTAAAGAAACAGAAACTAAAAACAACAACTACAAAACACACCCATTTGGAAACTTTAGGACTGAAAAATACATTATCTAAATTAAAGAAAAATTTTTTTCACTGGATAGGTCCAATAGCAGAATGTAAATAACAAAGGACAATGAAGATAGATAGATAGTAATTATCCAAACTGAAGGACAAAGAAAAAATATTGAAAAAAATGAACGACAGTTTCCAGACTTTAGGACAATATCAAAAAAGCCTAGGATTAGAATCACTAAATCACCATCACTAAAACAAAGAAATTAAGCTAACAAGGTGCACAATTCAAGGTTAATATACAATATCAATTATATTCTTTCATTCCACCAGCAGCTGGAAAATAAAATTTACAAAACTTCTATTTATAGTATTACCAAAAATCATAAAATACATAGGAATAAATCTCGCAAAAGATGACCAAGAACTCTACACTAAAAACTATAAAACATTGTTGAAGAAAATTAAAGAAGATCTAAACAAATGGAAAGCTATAGCATACTCATGGATTAAAAACTCATTTTTTAAATGGCAATATCTCTAGTACAAACTATATTCCATGTGATACCAATAAAAATTTCAGCAGGTTTTTGTTTTGTTTTGTAGAAGTTGACAATCTAATTCCAAAATTTATATGATAATGCAAAAGATCTAGAGTAATTAAAGGAATTAAGAAGGAGAAAGAGAAAGGAGCACCCAGGCAGCTCAGTTAAGCATCTGACTTCAGCTCAGGTCATGATCTCTGGGTCCTAGGATCTGCCCACAAGCCCTGCTCAATGGGGAATCTGCTTCCCTTCTCCTTCTCCCTCTCCCCCCTGCTCAATCTGTCTGTCTCTCTCTCAAATGAATAAATAAAATCTTAAAAAAGAAAAAGGAGAAAGAGAAAAGCAAAGTTGGAAGACTTGTCCTACCTCATTTCAATACTATAAAGCTACAAAAATCAAGACAGTTTTGTATTGGTTAAAAAATACACATATAGATAAATGAAACAACAGAATTCAGAAATAGATACATGTATCAACTCTGTGTGTGTGTGTGTGTGTGTGTGTGTGTGTGTGTGTGTGTGTTTACAAAGGTGCCAATTCAGAAGGGAAAATCATTTCAACAAAATAGTTATAGACCTGAATATCTGTGGAAAAACTGAACATCTATTCTTACTTCACATCATACCCAAAAATTGACTCAAAAGGAGGTCATTGGCCTATATGTAAACCTGAAATCATAAAACTTCTAGAAGAAAACACAGGAAAAAAATCTTTACAACTTTGAATGAAGCAGTTTCCTAGATAGGATACCAAAACCCAAACCATAAAAGGAAAAATAAAGAATTGGACTTGATACAAATTTAAAACTTTGGTTTTTCATAAGGCACCATTAAGAAAGTGAAAAGGCAAGGGGGTGCCTGGCTCAGTCGGTTGAATATCTGACTCTTGGTTTCAGCTGAGGTTGTGATCTCATTCATGGGGGGTGACATTGAGCCTGCACTGAACTCCATCTCGAGGCAGATCTCTCCCTCTGCCCCTCCCCTGACAGTCATGTGCACGCGCTCTCTCTCTCAAATAAATAAATAAATCTCTTAAAAAGAAAAAAGAAAGTGAAAAGTCAAGCCACAGACTGGGAGAAAATATTGACAACATATACCAAAGGACTTTTACATGGTATTTATAAACTCTTACAACTCAATAATATGAAGCCCAACAATGCAATTTTTTAAATGGACAAACTATTTGAGTAGACAACTAATCAAAGATATACAGATGGCCATTAAGCTCATGAAAAGATACTCAACATCATTAGTTATCGGGGAAATTCAAATTAAAACCACAATGAGATATCATTACATAGCCATTAGGGTAGCTAAAATGAAGACTGAGCATGCCAAATGATAGCAAAGATATCCAAAAATAGCCAAAATTCTCATACATTTCTGGTAGGAATGTAAAATGGCATTATTAAATTGGAAAGTATTTTTGTAATTTCTTAAAACGTTAAACATACCTACCACAAGACCAAGACCAAAGCACTCCATTCCTGGGCATCTAGCTATAATAAAAAAAGACATCTGTCCCCACAAAGATCTGTACATGAATGTTCTTCACAGCTTTATTTATAATACCCCCAACCTGGAAATAACCCAAATGTCCATCAACAAGTAAATAGAATAAATAAACTGTTCTATATCTACACAAAGGAATACAACTCTGTAATAAAAAAGGAATGCACTATTGAAACATGACATAGCATGTTAGAATCTAAAAATCATGATGTGGAATGAAAAATTCGGGCAAAAAAGAGTATACTACAAAGTAATATACACGGACAGAAAGCTAATCAGTGGTTGGGGAAAAGTGTGGAGGGAGAGATGGATTACAAAAGGGATCAAAGAAACTTTTGAGAATGATGGGAATGTTTGTTATAGTGATTGTGGTGGTTACACGGGTATATACGTATGTCAAAACTGTTCAAATTGTGCAGTTCAAATATGTACATTTTACTGGACTTCAATTGCATCTCAATAAAATTATACCAAAAATAAGAGGGGGAAGGGAGAATCCAACTTACTAAGGCAAGCAGTTCTATGCTTCCAGCCATATGGTGAACGGGATAACCTGTCTCACTATAAAACAGAAATGACTGGTAAACTATTAACAAACATCCTCTTAAGTGTGTTTTGACTTCATGAGAAAGAAAGACACACAAGTACAGTCTACCCTTAAAGAGTAGGGGGAGAGATTGCTGGTCCCTTGAGCAAGGGGCTTTGGTTTAGATAGGCACTCACAGACAGGAACTTGGCTTGGATTTGGGACTGAGACTCCCTCAGATTCCTGAAAGCAGTGAAGGGCTACACCCTCAGTAAAAGGTTGGTCCAAGAAAACATTCCACTTGCTAGCCCAGGAAAAAATAAGGAAGCTCTCCTGCCTTGGGAAACGTGTCCTCTGAGAACATGTAACCGCAGCCTATCCTCATGTGGGCTTAAGATTTGAATATATACTACCTCTATAGTCAAGTAACCCCAAGGAAAGAAATTAACCTAAAAGGTGGTCCACACCTGGCGGGCTCAGTGGGAAGAGCATGTGACTCTTGATCTCAGGGTTGTTAGTTCAAGCTTTATATTGGGTGTAGAGAGTACTTTAAATAAATAGAAAGATAGATAGATAGATAGATCGTGGTCCAGGCTAAAAATTTCCCTGAAGCACCTGGCAGAAAAAAACACAAAGCTTCTCAGTATGGTAAAATTCTGAATCAAGCCTCACGGGATTCCCCAATAATAACTCACTAGGATGTGAGCTCACAATACAAAATACATTAGAAACCTAGAAAGGTAATATGTGTGCAAAGGTATAGCACTTGCATTAACACTTTACTTGCTAAATATTAGAATTTTTCTAAACAAACAAGTAATCCATAAAATCTAGTGCCTCAATGAGGACACACTTGGAAACCCATTAGAAAGAATTAGAAATTATATCTACTATACAGGTCCATGAAATAAATGAAGCAAATTACAGAATAATACACATAGATTGAGTCTTCATTTTGAAGAAAAAATATAAAGGCTATATATTTGTATGTGCATATAACAGAATATGGAAATATATATACCAAACTTACTGAAGAATAGGATTTGAGGAGGATTAACAGAGAATTTAAACACCTACGCTTTGTTCAGATAGATTTTTCTTTCTTGACAAATAGCATCTGTAATTTATCTCAACAAAATATTTTAAAGAGATTTTTTTTGTTTGTAATAACAGCAGCGATTTTGTCACTGAGAATAATGAACAAAACCCAAATTTCCAAATGCAGTACAGCTGCTAGCTAGAGAAGTCAAGCAATGGACAGAGGAGGACAAACCCAAGGTTCTTTGAAAATCCTGTTTTTCACGCTTCTCTTCATTTGGCGTTCTGTCACCTAAAATATAATTATGTAGAAGCTGGTTTTCAGAAAGCATCCCCTTCCGAGAATAATGCTCATTGAGAACAACCTGGAAATGATTCAAGAACTGACTGCAGGTCACAGTTGCCTTAAACAATGAACTTTATAGCCTGCCCCCAAAGAGATCGGATCACAGCTTTAGAAAAGATGGTGAGATCATCTCCTTGCTTGTGCTTGACTTAAATTTCATCAGGTAGTCAAAGAAATTGTAGTCCAAGCAGAATGACTGGTTGCATATAAAAACACATGAATAGGGTGCCTGGGTAGCTCAGTCAGTTAAGAGTCTGCCTTCGGCTCAGTGTCTCAGGTCATGATCCCGGGTCCTGGAATAGAGCCCAGTTTTGGACTCCCTGCTCAGTGGGGAGTCTGCTTCTCCCTCTGGAGCTCCCTCTGTTTGTGCTCTCTCTCTCTCTCTGATAAATAAGTAAAAGTTTTTTTAAAAAACATATGAATAGTAAAAGACTAACAACATTTTGAAGAACTGAGCTGTCTTGAGAATTCTTGCTAAAAAGATGTCTTATTTAAAAAAAGAAAAAAGATGTCTTAACTTTATAAGCCATGGAGAAATCACATGCTATGTTCTATAAGTTAAAAGCCTTCTCAGACATGAGAGGTATGTAGAGTATAGGAAAAGAAAATTTCCAAGACAAAATTTTAAAAATGGTTAAGGAATTTTTGTTGCGTTGAAATCTAGCATATGAAAATTTCATTATAGAGTACATTTCATAGTAAATATAATTATGAGACTGGGCTGATTCTAGTTTCCTTTTAACAAAATTTGTCCTCCCAGGGCGCCTAGGTGGCTCAGTGGGTTAAAGCCTCTGCCTTTGGCTCAGGTCACGATCTCAGGGTCCTGGGATCAAGCCCCGCATCGGGCTTTCTGCTCAGCAGGGAGCCTGCTTCCCACTCTCTCTCTGCCTGCCTCTCTGCCTACTTGTGATCTCTCTCTCTGTCAAACAAACAAACAAACAAACAAATAAATAAATAAATAAATAAATAAAATAATAACAATAATTTGTCCTCCCATTGGTCAAATTTGGGACATGCTGAGCATCAAAAACAAACAATAACTATGATTAAAAGATATCAAATGAACAAAAATCCATGAGTCCACCATGATATTCAAAAAATAAAAAGGGGTATTATTAACAATAGCCAAACTATGGAGAGAGCCCAAATGTCCATCAACTGATGAACGGATAAAGATACGGTATATGTACATACACAATGGAGTATTACTCAAGTAATATTATTTGAATATTACTCAAAAATTCTTGTCATTTGCAACAATGTGGCTGGAGCTAGAGCATATTATGCTAAGTGTAATAAGTCAGAGAAAGACAAATACCATATGATCTCACTCATATGTAGAATTTAAGAAAGAAAACGGATGAACATATAGGAAGGAGGAAAAGAAAAAAAGGAGAGGGAAACAAACCATAAGAGACTCTTAATAGAAGAGAACAAACTGAGGTTTGATGGAAGGAGGTGGGTGGGAGACGGGTTAGGTGGGTGATGGGTATTAAAGGGGACACTTGTGATGAGCACTGTGTGTTCTATGTAAGTGATGAATCACTAAATTCTACTCCAGAAACCAATATTGTACCGTATGTTAACTAAAATTTAAATTTAAAAAAAAAGGGAAAAAAATAAGGAAAGCCCTTTTTTTGTAGAATGTAGAAGGAAAGATATTTAGAAAACCACCATTTTGAATCCCCAAGGCAGTAACTGGTTCATGCTAGGATCAGCAGTGTAAGCTAAAGCCATTAGGCAGACGGTTGTGAAGAATAGCCACACAATATTGAAGAATCACCCACAAATAATAACCATTTGCAAAGAGGAAAAACCTTTATAATGGAGAAATCTCTGCTCACCCACTTAACCAAAGAATCACTCTTAAATTCAGTAATAGTAGGGCAACCTGATAATATGTTTCTCAACGTGAAACAATAAAAATATACAAGATCACTAGTGAAATCTTGCCATGAATGTTTAACCTGAATCCAATCAAGCCTTACACGGTTTACAGGAAATAGAAGGACTAGGCATTAAAAGACAGCATAAGGAAACAAACCAAATCCAGAATGTAGGCCCTTCTATAACTATGACTTTAATTTTTTTTTAAGATTTTATTTATTTGACACAGAGAGAGAGAGATCACAAGTAGGCAGAAAGGCAGGCAGAGAGAGAGGAGGAAGCAAGCTCCCTGTTGAGCAGAGAGCCTGATGTGGGGCTCAATCCCAGGACCCTGAGATCATGACCTGAGCCGAAGGCAGAGGCTTAACCCACTGAGCCATCCAGGCACCCCTTTAACTATGATCTTAAAAACTCAATGTCATTTTTAAGAAATGTGGGTAGACTATTATAAACTAAAAAGACAAAAGATCTATAACAAAACGCCACATACTGACTGAAACCTGGCAAGGAAAAGGGAGGAAACTGCTGTTAAAAATTCTGAAACAAACTGGAAAATCTGAATAGAAATTAAATATTTGATGATATTCAGAATTATTGCCAGTTTTCCTTAGGCGTGATCATGACATTGTAGTTCTATACACAAGAATTTCCTTGTTCTTAGGAAATACATGCTTAAGTTTTTAGAGATGAAATACCATGCTGCCTGAAATTTACTTTAAAAAAATACAACAGTGTAGTGGAGAGAGGGAAGGTTGCCAAAATCTGTCTTTAACCTTCAAAACCAGTAACATGGTTTAACCTAATACATACATAAAAAGAGTTAAAGCAAGTGTTAGCAATTGTTAAATCTGGGAGTTTGACTATACAGGTGTTTGCTCTCATTTCAACTTTTCCATGTCGGAAATTTTTTTTATACTGAAAAGTTAGGGGAGGGGGAAGACTCTTCTCAGGAATATTTTCCTTAGAAGACACCTACCCAATTTACCGTAAATTTTAAAGAAGTACCTTAACTATTCTAAAGAAGTGGTTTGCTTTTCCTCATTTGTTCACTCACCATCCAATTGAAGCCTACGCCTAAAACCTGCTTCGATTATTGCAAATATTCTAATGCTTAGAACAGAAATCCCAAAATAATCAGCACAAGATTTTTATGTGTAACTGGTTTTATACCCAAACAACAAACTTAACAGCAGTAAAACAAATTGTTTATTACAGCATAAAATGCATTATATTAAATTTACACAATGATATATAAAAACACATACTGTTTATATCACACAGTAATTTAACATCCATAGAAATATCGAAACAAATACTACTCATGCACAAAACATGCATATATTGGTATAAAAAACAATTTTACACAATACTGTTTACCAAAACAATTTTCCCCCCCCAAAAAAGCCCTTCCAGACAAGGTCAGTGGTCCAATCTGGACTGGATTGCACTAAAATGTTCAGGCCAATGCTTAGGTGGCACAGTGCTCAGTGAGCAATTCTGGGCTTGGAGTCACACCCAAGGGTTATTTCATTAGGACTGAATTTCTCAGCACCCCAGGAGCAAAATTTTATCCGAAAGGCAAGTCCTTCCAGGAAGAAATGGTTGGATCAGCTGCAAATCAGGGAGGAGGAGAAAGGCATCAAAACGTTGGCTAATCGGCCCTAAAAGGGTTAGTGTAACCAGGGCCTAGGCACCAGGTGTGGCGAAAGTTTTAGTGAATCCTTTTAAGGTTATTACCAGCCTCCCTATCCAGATCACCAGCTCTGGATTTAGGGTCTGGTCTTCAAGTTCTGAGTCCAATAAACCAAACAGTTCTGAGAAGAAAATAGAACGGGGATCCATCTAAGAAAGAGAGACTATATAAAAAATTACAGAAAACAAGGGCTGTCCATCGTACCTACTTCACACAACTGTATGTGATGCCTCTCAACAGGAAAACCCTGGTGGAGACACTGCCCGAGAGAACCAAGAAACAAACGTATGTCCTAGATTCCATCCACCTGACCTTCAGATCAAAATGTCCCATCCCAGAAAGACTTGACCATCGAAACCTGTGTCTTCACAGATGCTCGGAGAATTTCCGATAAAAATCACCTGATACCACAAAATTCATTCACTATCACCACCATTAAAAACCCAGTATTTACTCCTAGCCAGCAAAAAACATTCTTTACCTTCCATTAAAGGCACTAGTGTCCCTACAGGATGAAGACAAGACAACTGACCTCAGGGTCATCGCAACAAAAGGAAAGCATTCCGTGAAAACTGTCACACAAAAAGTAAGACGCCACCTTCTCCTCTAGAAAACTAGAAAACACCCCGCTCTCCCCCCACCAGTGGTGTTCCTTAGACCGTCGTCATGAGTTTCAGAGAGCCGGACCGAAAGCGGAGGATTTTCTTCTTGAGGTTATGTGAAGCCTTAATTTTGACAAAGGTTTTCGTGGGGTTGCTGTGGAGGTCTGAGGCTGTGACCGCCTGGATGGGGAGAGTCTGGACAAACTGGGACCAGATCAGGCCCCCGCTTTCTTCGGAGTCACTGGAGCTCGTGCTGTCGCCCGCAAACTCACCCTCGCTCACGCTGGACTCGCTGTCCCCGAAGCAGTTGGTGGTGTAGTTGCTGCGCTCGTCCTCGCTCGTGTCCAGCACGGTGGAGTGGAAGAGCGACTCGCACTCGGCCGAGTACTCGGAGTCGCTGGCCACGTAGGCGTAGGGGCTGGCGTAGGGCAGCGGCACGGCGGCGGGATACAGTCCCACGTGCTCGCGCCGGCCGCGCCGCGACCGCCGCAGGGCCTCTTCCAGGGACACCTCGGCGGCCGAGCGCCAGCGCCGCGAGTCGGTTCGCTTGTGCTTGGGCTTGGCCACCAGCGCCTCCCGGCCGTGGCCGTGCGCCCGGCCCCCGGCCCTGTGGCCCGCACCCGGCGGCCGGCTGGGGAGACCCGCCTCGGGCTGGCCGCCGCCGCCGCCCTTCCTCCCCCGGGACGGGGCCTTCCTGAGTTTCTTATTTGTATCCGCGTCGTCGGGGAACCGGCACTTCTTGCCGGATGCGCGGCTCTTCTCCCTCACGGGGGGCAGCGCGCTGTCCAGCCCGTGCAGGACCGGGGCGCCCCGGTGCTTCGGGGCCGAGCCCCGCGGGACGGCGGCGGTCCGGGCGCCGCGGTGGGGCCGGCCGGCCGCGGCCTGCGGGCCCGGGCCCGACGGCGCCTTCGCCGGGGGCCCTTCCTCCAGGCTCTGAGAAGAGGAGCCCTCGCTCTTGAAATCCAGCGCCGGCCGGTCTTCCACCGCGAAAGCCGCAGGCAGCAGCGCAGCGGGGACGGGAGGGGGCGCTGCTGCGGGGGCGGGCGGCAGGCCGCCTTTCTGGGACAGCTTTTTCAGGGGCTGGACGACTTTGTTCTCCGGCGGCGGTGGCGCGGGGCCCCTCCCGGGGCTCTCCTTAGGAGAGGCGACTAGGACCTGAATGCTGTCTTTGGGGGACTCCCCTGGCACAGCGGCGGGACACCGAGCGTGTTCCTGGGAAGTGGGCTTGGCATTTTTGGGCAGATGCTTGGTTGGAAGTTCAGTGGCGGCGCCTGGCGAGCAGCCCTCCGGTGGGGACAACCTCTTGCTTTCCACGTGTTCTGCCTTTGATTCTTTTGACCACTGCTTCAGTGGGGAGAATGTCCCGTTGTCCAAAGAAGGGATTCCGCCCGAGGGCAGAAGCACCTGTTTAGAATTCTTAAGGTTCCCGCTGTTGCCCTGTGAGACGCCCCCAGTCACTCGGACACAGACGCTCCCATTCCTCAGAAGCCCCTTCGTGGGGTCAGCATTCACACTGGTTCTTGGTTTGTTGGTCCTTACAGGGTGTGTTTTTTTGTGGACCAAGCTCAGAATGTAGCCATCCATTTTCTTACTGGATGAAGGATGGGGAGCAGACCACAAACTGCTTGGAGATGGTAAGGAAGTGTCTGTCTTGACGGCGTCCAGCTCAGATCCCACACAAATGTCACTGGCATGGTTACCAAGCCTCTCCTCTTCCCTCAGAGGGTTGCCCGTCAGGCAAAGGAGAAACATTGGGCTCTGCACCGCCACAGCATGAAGTGGACTGGGATAGCGATACACATCGTTCCCGTTTTTAGACACCAGATCACACTGGTACTTGGGATTCACATCTGCAATGATACCAAGGGAATTAAATTGTGATGTGGAGAGGGAATGGCAAACTGGCCCTGAGGCCTGGTCTTCACAGTGGCCTTCTTTATATTCCAACCATCCTATGAGATCTGAAAAACATTTAAAGGTACACTCTGAAGAAATGAATTGGTCAGCGCCAGCTTGACTCAGGCCAATTTCTATGAAAACAAATCCACGGATAGAGAGAGTATGCTAAAGAATCAACTATTCCTAGAAGCTACTGTACTCTTTTACATAGAGTCCATTCTACTGGATGAGGGAAGAAATATTTAACAAAGAAATTTGTAACAATGAATGATATATCCTGGAAGGAAAAGTATTCAGCCATTAAAAATACTTTCAAACTATTGAGTAATATGGGGAAATGCTTTAAAGTTTAGTGAAAATCATGATATAATACCAGACTATGATTATAATTATATTGACTGTACATATGCAAAGAGGAAAGTCTTAGATGAAGCACACCAAGATGCCAATAATAGCATTGCAGTGTAGAAAGCAAGTGAGATTTACTTCTTCATTTCCTATTTTCTACAGTATTTTCAAGAAGTATGCACTGCATTTACAACTAGGAAAAAAATAACATTTTTTAATCATCTTTCCTCTTGGCTACTCTACCCTCTGTATCCTATTCCTGGTTTCCTTTTGAAATACTGCAGATAAACTGTACTTTTAGAGAGCTTTCTCCTCATTTTCTATTTTTTAAGACCTACTTCTTAATGACATGTGTTTGGTATAATTGTCAATTGGAAGTTCAAAGAAACCAATCAAATTTCAATGAAGATTAATCAAATGTAAATAATAATCACCTTATATTTTCAATAGTGACACTAAAAAATAAAACAATATTTTTTAAATAGGAAGGAACTCTTGGTAAGGTTTTAAAAGATTGAGTTGTAGTATTAATGAATAAATTTTCCACATCTCAAAAATGTAGATGCCAAAATACAATGAAATCAAGCTTTCTTGCTTAATTAAATCATTTTGATATCTTACGCTTGGTGACTATTATAAATATCAAATCCCTTTAATGAACTTAAGCTAAGGAAAATCAAAGTTTTTATCACTATTTAATGTATCCTTTATTATACTTATTCACTCAAATATTAAAAACCTACTATGTGCCAGAGTCTTCGTAAATTGGTTAATTTAAGGGAAAGCTCCATGACCTTCAGTGATAAATAGCAGCCCTGGGGAAAATTACATTCTCTACCCAGAAATGATAGGATTCATTTGTAAAAAAAAAGATTATTATAAAGTAAAAGTGCTGTGTCCTTACCCCCCCGCACACACCTCCACTCCTAATAAACAGCTAATTGTAAGAAAGGGAAACCTTTCTAGCTAATATCGTTGCCCATCTCTCCTCCTCCACTACTCTATCTTTGCCCTACATTTAAGCATTGCCCTATATTTACCTACACTTTACTATTCTGTCCCTATTCCCTACTTAAGAGTTAAGGAACAAGACAGACACCTCAGTCCCCAAGGCCCAGTACAACTGTCTCAATTATGTAAAGATGTGGCATTTGGGAGATCGGGGTCTGTCTTCAAGGAAAACCTATACCAAAGCACCTTTAATGGGTTTTAAAATTTCCCCCTGAAACCAGATCTGCAGAGTGAAGGGGAGCAATTACCAATGAACTTGAGGCCTAGGCACTCTAGATAACACAGATTTATGCTTCCCCAAATGACTGCTGCTGACAGCACACAGTACAAACACAAGGAAACCAGCCAGTGAGCAGCCTCAGTTGTTTGGCATGATGTTTCCATTGCTTAGATCTCAAAAATTCAGCCTTCCACCCAGGTGGAGGACACAGACAAACCGAGAGTATAGTGACTTGTGCTAGCACCCACAGCTCCTCTCCGTGTTTTCTCTGCTCTTCTGAGGAACCACAGTAAAGCAGAACTACGCAAGGAGTCCCAAGTTTCAGCAACAACTCTGCCATTCAGCAAATGAGGAGCCTCTGACGAGCTGTTTCATAAAACCAAATTCCTCCTCTGTTCAATGAGAAGGTCGAACACAACAATTTCTGAATTCCCTTGGTGTCGTGGAAAAAACTTGGACCTGGCGGTTAGTCCTGAGCATGGGCCTGCCTCTGCCACCCACTAGCTATATAACCTTAAACAACCTAACCTCACTGGACCTCCTTTTTCTGAGACATGGGATGGAGCTAATGATACCTGAACACCCCGCAGAACAACTGGGAGGATTCAAAGGAGATTAATGTACGCAGAGCATCTAGTATAGGGTGGGACATACAGTGGAAATGCAGAAACTCTTCCAGTACCAACAACAGCATGACTCTCTCTGGAGGCCACTGCAAGGATAGCCCAAAATGGGGAACAGTGGCACATGGCCCAGGGGAATCTCATCCTGCCCACCTGCTAGAAGAAAAGACAGCTGCCATGGTACAAGACATTCTGGAGAACCTGGAGGGGCCACTGGTCCCTGAAGTGCCAATCAGTCTGACAGATAAATTTATCTTAGTGTAAGTCTGAGCTTTAAGTGATTAAAAGAAGGAAAAAACAGATTCAAAGTGGTTTTCAAGAGAAAATGCAAACAAGTTAAACTAATGGCAAAGGCTCGCAAATAGAGCCCAAGACCTGTAATATTGGGACAGAATTTCTAAAGACAAGCTATCTTGCCACCATCAGCTAACTGGTACCCAAAAAGGACTTGAAAAGTGGTCACTGTGGTTCTAGATCAGCTATGTCATAAAATGTAGCACGTTGATGAAATTCTCTGACCTTCTGTTTTTCTATCAATAGAAGGGGTTGAAGCTAGCTAGTCTTTAAGGGCCTTTGATCCCTTCCAATTAAAAATGTCTATCAATTCTAAAAAGTCTTACCTGCAGATTTGGGGCAACCATCTGAGATAGTCAAGGTTGCCTCCAAGGGGCTGCAAAAGCAGGTGCTGGAATGACAACTGGATAAACACTCACTGAAGACCGAGTTAGAGGAATTGGAAAGGGATCCTGAAGCCCCATCACTCAGCTCATAAAACCCTACAAATAAAAACACCATTTGGAATTAAGATCATGTCAAGCAATAGTACACATTTGTGCTTAAAAGGAAAAGGGTTAATCAACTAGGGAAGGTAGGAGAGGGAGACTTTGGTGGTGGGGGGCAATTTTAGTTCACTGGATTTAGCATTGTGCCTATATGGTTTTATTTCAGGAAATGCTTAGGAAAAGGCAAAGAGCCCATATCTATGGATACATTTCAAAGTTACTCTCACCCTCAAATTGACCTTCCTCCTTGATCCCACCTTTAAAGATGTGCAGAGACTTAGATCTCTCAAAGCCTCAACTTTATCATGAATGTTTCAGGAAGAATAATTTGAAGAAAAAACAAATCTATTTAAGGAGCCAAATGGCTTAAAAGAAAAAAAAGAAAAAAAAAAAACTTTTGAAGTGGTCTCAGGAAGTTGAAGTGTGACTAATTTTCTAGCCCAGTTCTGACTTTCTCAAGTTTCAAAGGAGGACTGCTCTTCCAGAAATTTGAATAGAAGCTTTTATTTTTAAACTCAGGGGACTCCAGTCAGATCAATCTCATTATTAAAAATTTTGTCATCTGGTTTTATTTCCCTCTCATACAACTGAATGGCAGACTGCTTTTTTTTTTTATTCTCTCTGCCCTAGAAACAAACTCCATTGCCATTTGCAGGTCTGGGAATGCTAAACCCGGGGGGCTGAAGTAAAACTTGAGTGCGGAATTCTGTCCTTGTGCTCACACACTCACCTGAGCTGGGCCGACTGTCTGTCTCCAGGTGCTCTTCAGATGTCTTTTCTACATCTAGTCTCAGGTCACTTATCTGCTTGTCAAGTTCTTGCAACTGATTCAACAAACCAGCATCTCTTCTCCTCAAACAATTCTGATTAGGAAGAAACACAGAAAGGAAAAATGAACACATTTTTGGTCACAAAGAACCAGAAAGTCTGCTCTTAGTATTCAAATTACCATTTAAAGAGTTCACTAAATCTTCCAAAACCAAAATTTTACTAAATGACCTGAAATTTAAAAAAAAAAAAAAAAACCTCAAGAATGTGTCCTATGTTGGGGCGCCTGGGTGGCTCAGTGGTTTAAAGCCTCTGCCTTTGGCTCAGGTCATGATCTCAGGGTCCTGGGATCAAGCCCTGCATCGGGCTCTCTGCTCGGCAGGGAGCCTGCTTCCCCCTCTCCCTCTCCCTGCCTCTCTGCCTACTTGTGATCTCGATGTCCTATGTTTAGTTTTACTTTCTTGCATTTTGTAGTGCTATAAAGTTTCTTCATAAAAACAGGACTTGCTTTTTGTTTCAACGAATATATACAAACTCACTTTTTATAGGTAAGGATAAGAAAAGGAGATTTTTTTTAAACCCTCTGAGTACAGCCAATTTTTCACAAAACCATACTTCACAGTAGACTCTTTAATTTGAAGTCAGGGTGTAAGATATTTCCTACAATACACTATACTCTTAGGTGAGATTTTCTGGCCAAATGTCCCAGAGTTTTGTTTTCTATTAGTTGCTTTGTGGGGTTTAATCAGTCTTAGGGCCTTTGAAAGTGAGAAACTAATACTAATAGCCAGTGCCAACTATAATGTGAGCTGGCAAAATCCAAAACCCTCAAGGGAAGGTCCATCAAGATTTGAACTCAACTCGGGTTTCCAAAGGTGACAGATCTGTAGTGCTAACTCACAGCGCCACCTAGTGCTTCCTACTGCCGGGAAAGCAAAAGAACTAAAAAGGCATCTGGTTCAAATCATGAATGCCAAGTCTACAAATGAAAATAGTACCACAAACACTGACTGGACTGAAATTCTCCTGACATGCAGGCTTGCTCCCCTCCAGGGGACAACAGGAATGTGCCACTCACAATCTTGAAACTCGTGAAGAGAAAAAGGTGCTATTGTACAAGACAATGCATAAAATGTCAATGACCAAGGCATAACCGGCAAAAATTGACTCAAATCCACATTACACACGAATCTAGTCTGCTACCAAAAAGCAGTAAAATGCCAAAAAAGGTATTGCACAAACCATGATGCATCTTTAAAAAATATATGCATAGGAATATTATTTCTCCTGTCTGTCCTTTGATTTAAAAAGCTTGTAGACAAAAACCATATATTCCTGTTTGCTAGAATGAGTTTCTTCAGGCAAAATAAACCAAAGTAAAAGCACTTTGATGCTGCAAGAGAAAGAGGGAGAGAGGAGAGAGAAAGATTATCTGAAAAGAGATAATACAAGAAACCCCTTGACAAATAACCACACAGCATCACCTATGTTCACTCTTGTAGGAGGGACATTATCTAGCATGTGTCTAGTTTCAGACAGTATCACATGGTCAGAAAAAAGATTTTTTCCTCTCTTTTCAAAACTACATTTTTGAGGTCACCATAACAAAGCTGCCGCCATTATTCTGAGGCGGGGTCAAAAGCTGTTCATCGATACATTAAAAGCCAAAGTTCTTTTTCTTCCCCATTAATGTAGATGGCACAGAACAACTGAGACACTGACGGAAATCCAGTAAGATTAATGCTGCCTAAGAGCAGGTTGTCTCTTCTCCCACCTCCACCGCCGGTCACATAAAATACGAGAGGACGGGGCACTTTCTCCAGCCAAATTTCTATCATTTGCATATTTTAGCTGCCTCATACAAAGGGCTTTTATTTGAAATTAAGCAGCAGCACAGGCAAAAGCTGGCATGCCGAGAGCCCCGGGAGGGGCAGGGCTCCCTATGCGCGCTTCCGCGTAATCGTAAAATTCAGCATTGGACAGTTAACCTCGCCACAAGCCCCCTCCTCGGCTTTTGTCCCCTCTCGGCGGGAGGACACGAAGCTAAGACCTTCAAATGAAATGGTATTTTAAAGGAGGGTGTGCAAACATTCGGGGAGAGGGCGTTGCATTCGTCTAACTAGAGAGACTGAAGGTTACAACCAGGCGACTCCAAGAATCCCGAAAGCAGCGCGAGGAGGGGAGAGCTGCCACCCCCTCCCGGCAATCCGCGCGGGGTCGCCAGCCCCTCACCTGACACAAAGCGGGCACACGCCAGAATCGCGTGGGCGCCAGCGGCCCACGCAGGAATGGGGGTCCCGGAACCGGGAGAATCCCCCCAGCCGGAGGCACCCTCGCGCCCACGCCCAGACCACCTGCCCGAATCCCAACCCCTGTGCAGGGACAGACGTGCCCCTACCTCCAGGCACGACCTACCAATTGCTTTCGCAGCAGCAAGATATTCTCCTCCAAGAACTTCTCCTCCAGGCGGCTGCGTTGCGCCGCCTCCGCCGGCAGCTCCCCAGCGCGGGGCGCAGCGACTCCCGAGCCCCCGGCGCCACGCAGAGCGCCCCGAACCAGCAGCTCTTGGCGCTGGCGCAGGTACTCCAGCTCCGCCAGCCCGGCCAGCGTGGCCTCCTGCCGCTCCCTGGTGCGCTGCCGCTCGGTGTCCGCCTCACCCTTCTCCCGCCAGCGCCCCTCGGGCTCCACCGCGCGCTTTTCGCCCCGGGCCGGCGCCTGCGGCTCCAGCTCCCTCGCCGTCCCGGCCGCACTCGGCTTCATGGCCCCCACCCTCGCAGCGAGCACCCGTCACCGCAGCCGGGCCGCCCGGGCGGAGGAGCGGGCGCTAGGGCTGCGGCCGAGGGCTCATGCCGCCCTGAGACGGGGCACGGCGACGGGGCAACAGCCAGAAGCGCTCAGGACCCGCTCGCGGCCGCCGGCTGCAGCCGTCCGGGCCCTGGCGGCGCCGTCCGCTGTCGCCGCGCGTCCCTCGCCGCGGCCCCGCAGCTGATAACGCCCTGCCCGGCGCTACGTCACGCGCGGCGGCCCGGCAAACCCCCGCCTGGCGCCCTCCTCCCCGCGCCGGCCCCTCCGCTCCGAGGCCCGCTCCCCCAGGCTTCCCCCTCTTCTGTCAGGGGCGCCGCTGGCGCTCGGCGCCCGCCTCCTCCTCTCTCGGCCCTCCCTGCTCCTCCCTCTCTCCTCCCCCGCTCTTCCCGCGGGCCTCCTCGCCCCCTTTTCGGGTTTACTGCACCCAATTTTTGTCTCGTTCCTTATTGGTTCTTTTGCCTCGCACAAAGCAAAGGGCGAGCTCCTCGAGTCCCAGCATCCTGTTACAGTCGGCCTCGCAGGCAGGGTCGCGAAGGGACGCAGCAGTTGGGCTCCCCCGAGAACTTTCTGAAACTCGACCGAGTTGCAGCACACAATCTTAACCCTTTCTCCCCACGTCCACCGTTCACATCCACTCACACCGATTTAGGTTTCTTTCACCTTGCCGAGCAAGGTACTGAGAGTGTATTCAAAGACCATTGCTATGGGTTTGGTTTCTTGGACTCCGCTTTGTGAAGGCAAGCAATACCAAAGCACAATGCAATGTTGTTCTAAAGCTAACTTTTAGTTTTGTGGCTGTTGTTTTATTTTATTTTTATTTTTATTTTATTTTACTTTTTACGGAAGGCATATAAATTTAGGCGGGTGGATGTTGCTGTAAAGCAAGCGGTTGCATCAATTCTTTTACAAGCCTGGGGTTTACTGCTGGCGCGCGCGCCTGCGCGCCTGGGTTTTTGTTTGAGTTTTTTTATTGTTGTTATTTGCTATCTTGGGCAAACACAAGAGCTCTGACTCTGAAACCAGACTGTCTGAATGTGAATCCTGTTCCAGCCTTGACTAGCTGTGCAAACAAGTTACTTCGCTTCTCTATGCCTCTCTTTCCCCTACGGTAAAATGGAGCTACTAGCTGACGATGCCAGTTAGAAGAATTATAGTAATATACGGTATATAATATGACCAGGCGAGGCTGTGCGTTTACAACATGGCAGGCACATAGAGAGTCAGGAGTACAGGAGTTATGGCTTTTCGTTTTCTTCAAGAGGGATCTATAAACTTTCCCCCGAAGTAGCATTTGTGGAATGGTCACCTCTGCTTGGAACACTGGCCGCAGGGACTTTGGGTGGGATAGAGGTTTGGAAGCGCCACTACTAGTTTGTGTATGGAAAAGCACCATATCTATTTTAAAAATCAATACATCGAAGAGCCTCAGAAATTAAATCCAAGAAGTCACAATCTACTGAAGTTCAGGCAAAGTGTTGTGTGAAGGAATGCATCCTGTATCATTATTTCAGACTCTTACACCTTTGCCCCGCTGCCCTTTCTCCCCTGTGTGGTCTAGGCTTCCCTCCAAGATCAGTTCACTTCCCTCCTCTGAACTCCGGATGAATATCTGATTCTTCCCAAATGCTGTTTGTTTGGTTATTAATCTGGATGTGAACACACATATCTATGTATGTAGGGGTTTAGGTGTATTTCTTCTCTCCAATTACATTATAAAAGTTCTCTGAAGGCAGAGACTGTTTTAGTACACTCTTAATATTACTGCCCTCAAAACAGTCCTTTCTGCAAGCATTCAACTGATGATCTCTAGAGAGTTGAGAAAATGGAAATTGGTTGTAAAATGATTTTACATTAACATACTTTCTAGTATTAAATCGTACCCATTTAATCTCTGCAACAAGTAGAATCAACTCGGCATTTACTAAAATAAAATAAAATGAAAAACAACAACAAAAACAAAAGTTCTCTTGCCAGACTCCATTGACCTCCCATTGCTGTCCCTCACAGACATAAAAGAAACTATAACTACAATCAGGATTCATTATCAACAAGATTGTATATTAGATCTAAAAACAGAATTATGTTCAATTGTTCATCAGCATACAAAATCAATTCTATTTGGGTCACTTCTTCTTTATGCCTACTGTGTGCCAAACAATTCACTTAGTAACACAGGAACTAATTTCCCCCCAAAACTTTAGTAAAGCACTGAAGCCACTGAAGAATAATGACAGATCCCGCATACTAAAGGCCACTCACCCATGTCCTCTATCATTGTCTCATTCTATTAATTTCTAAGCAAGCTTCTTTCTTTCTAGCTCCAAATTCGATTCCTTCAGGCTGGGTGGAGTCTATTATTGTGGCCTGGGTTATGTCACACATCGACAACTATATTTATAGAGTTGAGAGGGGGAGAAAAGCTGAAACATGTTTTACACACTACTAATAAATCTTGTTAAAGTGGACAGACAAATCACTATGTCTCCAAGTCTCCCCCTTCCCCACGCCGCCCCATCCCACCCTCCTCCCCACAAATGCCACTCAGAGCTGGCTCATTAGTCCCAAGCAAACCATTTGCCATAACAGCTTGTACATCTCCATGAGAAAGTGTTCCTAGAAGTTTAAATATTAAAATCAATGTATTCAAATGGTTCCACCAGTAAAATGGTCACAAATAGAAAAAAAAGGTAAAAAAAAAAAAATAGAAAAAAAGGTTATGCTTTCCAAAGTATCCATTACACATTAATAAATAATGCGGTTCATTCACATGCCAATTAAAACAAACCCTGGCTATCAAGCGAAATTAGAAGCAAGGAGCTCAATGCTGTAATTGTGGGGTTTTTTGTTTGTTTGTTTTTTCAGGAAAACTCCCAGTGTCGTCAGATTAAGTGTAACTAGTTGGGTTGCCCCTAGTCTCTTCTTAACTCAACAGCCCGATTTTCTCCTCTCCAGTCTAGTCCTGGCTTTCCTTTCTGCTTTGATTCTTTGTTTTGGTAGCAGGTATTCCGGAGGTAGTTGAAGGTAATCACCCACCGCTCACTGCTCCCTTCTGTTGCCAACAGGATCTCACTTCCCCCTACTGTTTTGATTTTTCTTTCTATACTTTTTAAAGCAGGTGCTGATGCTTCTTCCTCCACCGATGTCACTTTGTTATCTCTTTTCCAGTATTGTTCAGCCCTTAATTCTTCTGCTTCCACCCCCTTCCCAAAGCCTTAGTTTCACAGAAAAGCTGTTAATCCACACTCAGAAAGTGTGGCACTAAAGATGGAGGGGATATGCTCCCTGGAGGATCTGGAGAGTAAGATAAAGTTGCTAATGTGAAAAAAAGTGTTGACTGAGTATATCGTGGTTGGGTAGTTTATGCTTCAGGGCATTTCCTGGGCAGAGCCAGGAAGGGTCCCTCATATCACACAGTCTGACCCCTTGCCCTTGCACAGAACATCTCCCGCCAGCACCCCTGCTAAAGTCTGAGTAGCATTCTACAAATGCCTCATCCAGCAGTGAACATTCTACTGCAGCCAGGCAAAGCAAGGAGCATCAGTTGAAAGTTTTGCTATAGAGAAAAGCAACAAAATGATGCCTTGCAGCTTTTATGGCCAAACACCCACAAATGATGTAATTGGGAAAAGCTGTCTCCAAATAGGAGGGAAAAAAATAAAGGGCAATCCTTTGAGTTGGGGTGATGACCACCATTCGAGGGTCTGGGATCAAAGCTCCAACCAGACATCAAAGCCCATTTGAGTCTAATGCCAAAAGAGCCACAGTGAATTAAACTTCATATATAAACTAATTATAGCTTGACCCCACAATCAGGCTTCAGTGAGCGCATGGGGGAAAGAAAGCAGACATTGAAACAAAAGATCAAGAAAAAGGAAAGTTGGTAGCAAAACTGGGCAACATCATGGCCCTGACCACTTTAAAAATCTTTGGAGGGCAGAGGGGAATAAGGGAATGGTGGTGGAAACAGCAAGCTGTTGACAATGCTGGTCTTGTTTGCAAGGCTATGAAACAGCTCTTTCCACCCTCGCTGACTCGTGCACAACCACACACTTCCTTATTCCTGGAAGAAAAGGTTATCTGTTAACTGTTTTAGCATTGTTATAAAGGTTTCCAGTCACCAGATTCCTGTTGAAAAAGTCTTAGATGATTCCATGAAGTTTGGGGGTGAGTTCTTCAGGAAGCTCAGCTTCCTCATACAGTGTACCCTGAGTTCCAAACACGCTGGGAGTGACTTGCATTCCCCATGGCCTTCATCACTGATGTCTCCACCAACCTTAGACTTCAGTCCCTTAGCTCGGCCATTCACAGATGGAAGGTGCCTCATACCAGGTGTGCAAATACCCTCGAACATGCTCTGGTACTAATACCACAAAACTACTTCCTTCCCAGGCAAAATTTAAAACTGTCTCAGAGACAAGGGGTCACTTTAAACAATTGTATTTGGTAGATTTTGCTCTTACTCTGCTTGGTTGGTTGGGACTGGTCCCTAAATATTTGAAATTCTCCATCTCATGAACTAGCAAACTATTACACATCTAATTTGATAATCCACAGAACATTTTCAATCATATTTATTTGTAGATAAGCAGTAGTGATTTCTTAAAATAACAATCTAATTATAACCTGAGTCTCTTGCACGAGAGAAGAAAACTTTAAAGCAGACATTCCCATAAGATAAAAACAAATATGTACCAACATCATTGAATTACACCTCTTGAAGTGATCATTCATTTATTCAACAGATATGTATTGTGTTTCCAGTATAGGACAGGTACTGGGGATATAGTGATGAACAAATCAGACTTAATCCCTACCTTCATGAAGCTTATGGTCTAGGAGGGAAACTGGCATTAATTAAATTATAACATACATATATCTATGATATATATATTCAAATATATATACATATTTCCATATATTTTTCTAAAATATAGAATATGAGGAAAAATATATTTCCATATATACTTCTAAATATACATACATTTCTAAATTTATAAATAATTCCAAATTGTGAAACAACTATCACAATTTGCAAAATGATATTTTAAAAGCAGACACATGCTATGATCATATCTTAAAAGTCATATTCGAATCACGAAAGAATTATGGTATTTATTAAAAGTGACTTTTATGGAGAAAGGGATCTTATATTTTACTTTTTGTTATCTTTTTAAAAAATATTTACTCCCCTAAAAGCTACATTAAAAATTTCTATAGGGAGATACTTGCTGTATAGCAAAACAATTCAGTATTTTCATCTAAATACCACTCATTGGAAGGTAGTAAGTAGTATATATAATTAAACTTCAAGATCATGAATTACTTTACAAATCTATCATCTTCCTCAGAACAATCTCAGAAAGGAGAAAAAGAAAGCATCACTCGAATCCATGGTGCTAGGAGCGATGTCCAGGATGGTTTCCTGATCGTTTCTGCACCAGCAAAGAGAGATGACCGAGGTGATGTTTTGCAGTAGAGCTCTACATTACTAACACGAAAGCAGGGGCTTTTTGCTTTAGGACTGAGACAGTTGGTCTAGTTCCTCCACTTCCTTTGCTCCATGAACCAACCTAGCCTCTCTGAGGCCAGGCAGAAACTGAACCAGAACTCAAAACAAGCACCCACACTGAGTTCTGGGCCCGTGTTTCCCTCCGAGACCCACAAAGCCGCTTTAATTAAGATCCCTCAGGGGCCTAGGGATCCCTGTGGAAAAGCTCAGAATGCCATTATCACCCCTTGAGCCCGTAAGCAGCTGAAAGCTCTCAAGGCTGGCGGAGGCTTAGGTGGCCCCACGGGGAGCCTGGTTCCTCTAATCCCATTGCACCTTTGCAGCAGCGAGTGTGAAGAGTAGCACATCCACTTCAAACACAAATTGGGCCCTGGGTATGTTTGGGCTAAGGGGAAGAAGGCTGGGGGTTGAGAAGAGCCTCAGATTCAAAGAGAAGTCAGCTGGGATGACAGGCAGTGGCTGTATGCGGCTCCAGCCCCCAGAGACTGTAGCGGCTGATAGGAGGGCTATGGGCTCCCTTTCCATCTCTCTCTGCACCTCAGGGGTCTCACCCTCCAGAGCCAGGGTTCTTTGAAGTCAGGGAGGATGGTCTTGACAACAGATGGAACAATTCGCTTCTGTTCAGCTTGGTTCGAGCAGACTGAATTCAGAGTGGAGGGAGTTTTGCCTAATGACCAGGAAACTGACATTTTTGTTACACTCAACTCTTACCCCTCCCTGGCCTTATGGAGGAATTTGGTTGGCCCCCTCTTGCCTTTAATAGAAGCTGCTTCCACAGGAGAAAGAATCTGATTCTAACACAGCACTTACTGACGTGGTGAGAGGATCTACAGCTGGGGTCAGGAATCGGGGGGGCTGGATTTGAACTCCAGCTACACCATGTTCCGCCCCTGGGTGGTGGTCACCATACGCCGCCGGTATTGCTGACTTTGACCTCTCTCAGCTTCATTTTTCTCATCTGTAAAAGAGGGCTTATATTTAACCTTAGAGAGAGCTTGTGAAATGTCTATAAATAAATGTCGGTTACCCCAAATGTCACACACACGTTAGCACCCCCACACACCCACACAGAATGGGCATTGAAAGACATTCCAGTCAAATACAAGTTAGCATTAACCATTGCTTTGACAGTTTTCGTATAGGGTTTTGAAGTTTTTCCTACCACATACGTGTCCTGCTGTTTCAGAACACTCTCTTTGGTTTCAGACTATAAGTAGGTCTGAGAGACTTTTGAAGAGTAGCACTGTGGTTTCTTTCATCCCCTGGCAGTACAGGCTGTCAGGATAAAACACAAGGATCTGCCCTTAGAAACCATATGGACCAGTGAGCAAAGGGGCGTATTGGAAAGAGCATGAAGCTCTGGCCAAGGGTTCAACGCCTTACAAAAAGTCCTGTGATATCTCTGAGCCTCACTTGTAAAATGGACTCGCAGTTAATTCCCAGAGAGTGAATGTGAAGGATCAGGCACATGGTAAATACTAGAGAAATGCTGACTTCCTTCTTTCTTCACCTTCATCTTTTATCTGAGGCACTATTTAGATTTGTGAAATTTATTCAGCTCCTTCCTTTTATTTGCATAGCCTCTAATTATGGAAAATTTCAAAACACAAAAGTGGAGAGAACAGTGTAATGAATTTCCATGAAACTACCATCCAGGCTAACAATTATGAACAGATTCTAAACAGGCCCTCTCCCCATTTCGAAGTGAATATTTTGATAATTTGGGGCTAGCAGATATAAAACGGCATTACAGAGCAGAGCTGTATCCCCATTGTTAATTTAGTGCCAAGTATATAATAAGCACTCAATAAATGCTAGATGTAGTTATAATCATCATCATCATTTTTTTCTTAAACTTATCTAAAAACTTCTTATGGGCCTTATATAATACACCTTTCATCCAAAGGGCACAGAGCGTTTCCCACAATCTTTTTTTTTTCTAAAGAGTATTCTTATTCTTTTTTTTTTTTTTTTTTTTTTTAGATTCTATTTATTTATTTGACAGAGAGAGAGACAGCAAGAGAGGGAACATAGGCAGGGGGAGCGGGAGAGGGAGAAGCAGGCTTCCCACTGAGCAGGGAGTCCCATGCGGAACTCGATCCCAGGACCCTGGGATCATGACTGGAGTCTAAGGCAGATGCTTAACAACTGAGCCACCCAGGCGCCTCCATTTCCCACAATCTTTACAGTACATCATGATGTGGGGAGATGAAGTCCCCCTGAAGAAAAAGGAATGAAGTGATTCTCCCAGCCTCTTGGGATAAGATCCCTATTACTGGTCTTGTGTTGATTGCTCCTGGACACCAATGACTTTCTCCCTCATGTCCTGTCTCGCCCACTAAGCTTAACAGTGAACTCCTTGAGCCCTGAATTCATGCCTGATGTGGTTTTACCTTGCCGGAAAAAACGGCAGGACTGGGTGAGTGCTTACTGTTTTTTCAAAGCCATAGAGTCTGGAACAAAGTACTATTAGGAAAAGAACTGGGTAAACCAAATTAACTTGAAAATTAGTTAAAGCATCCCCAATGTCTAGATTGCCTTCCTTTGTTGGGGTTGGAAAGATGTTTTTCATGAACAACTAAATCTACTGTCACAGAGATTAAAACTAATGGACCCTTTGGGCCATTATACACAGAAACACTGAAGCCAAGAATGTGACTTCAAAAACTCAGAAGTACATTCTTGGCTTAATTAGTGTTGTCTCTCTTGTTCAATTAGATTTTAAACTCCTCAAGGGCAGGGCCAAATCCTACTTCATCTCTAACTCCCTCAGAACAAAGCTGGATACAAAGCAGGTACTCACCAAGCGAATGCTTGTTTAATTCAATTGCCTTTCAAGGTAGATTGAGATGGAATCCCCTGTCTATGACACACCAAAAGGACCGACTTCGGAAAATTCTATAAATAGATACTTAGAAACAAACCAAAATTGGGTGCTTTTCCTGTCTGCTCCACTTCCGGAAGCGTCCTCTGTAAGTTTGTGCCTTTTAGGAAAAAAATGAGGAAACAGGAAAAAGAGAAACAGTTCCATTTCTGAAAAGATAAGAATAAAGTCCGATAAAGACAAAAGGCATTTGAGGTCAGTAGAGTTAAAACAAACTCAGACTGCCAGCCTGATTGAAGTTGACAAGAAACAGAGAATGACCCATCGGTCCATTCTGAAGCACAAAGCAGCTTAATCAGCACTTCATCAATGAGGCAGCACCGGGTAGCCCAGCTGGGCCAATTGGCAGTGTGTGAAGAGCTGGGTATTTTATCTAGAGGGCACTCACTTCTACTGAGCACACCTCTATGTTAGCGGGCGACATGTGAGGATGAGGAATGGAAGAGGTTTTCACAACTTGGGGATTCATACTTTCTCATTGCTTCCAGTAATGGAATTCCTATGAAGATTCTTGAAGTAATGGTTTCATTTTGTTTTGTCATTTATTCAAATTAACTCCTTGGGGATCATGCGGAGCACCTCACAGGATCCAAAGCACCAACTAGGAGTTTACTAAACGTTGCTGAATTGAATAGGCGCAAGAGGTAGAAATCACTAACCAAACATTAAACATGCCATATCCACGAAGGAGATGCTTTGGTGAGGGCTCTTCGAATGGAGAGTGGTTTCTTTCCAAAGATGGGTGCATGTGAACCCACTTCTCGGGGCACAGAAAGATTTACATCCAACACTGTTCAACCTGGAACTAATAGAACACTCTATGTTAACTAGAATTAAAAACTTAAAAAAAAACCAAGAAAACAAAAAAACAAAAAACCCAACAACAAACTTCAAACCCCAAGCCCTTCTGTTCTACTGAACATGTACCTGGCAGACCCAAATATTCTCTGACTCATTCTGGGCTCTTTCCAAGATTTTCCAGGAAGCCAGGATCTTACCTTGCCTTGCCAAGTGCCGGCCCACCGTGGCCGCCCCTGCCTGCTCAGCACAAAGGGAGGGAAACCTGGTTTGGCCGCACAACGGGGGTCCCTTTATGCATCACACTGCACCGTGCACCTGGGGGATTCCTGGGCTTGAAAAAAAAAAACAAAACACAACAACAGAGAAAAAAGGCCAGAGTTTACAGGCACACCTTTTCCTTTCCCTTTTAGCCCATTTCCACATCAAAGAATTAAGTTTCTCCGTTTTCAATAGAACTGAGCCCGTTTTCAAACTATAACACGTATCACTCTCATTATCTGCACCAAATGTGTCTTCTAACATTGTCCAAATCATGTTATCCCACCCATTTTCCCTCCTTCCTTTTTAAATATCTCCCCTCCTCTGAGGATCCGAAATAAGCAGCTTGGCAATGGAAGGCAGGGGAAACTAAAGGGGCTTTTGGGCACACCGGATCCTGTTGGAGAAACACAGCAAACTGAGACCACGTGCCCCAAGTGCAGACTTTGATCATTAATAACTCAAGAGGGGCAGAACGCAGATACATTCAGTCTCTATTCCCTATGCATCACTGGGCAATTGCTTGAATCCTTGGTCTTTACAAAAAAATGTGTCATCCCATAAAATTTGTCTTCCAAGGAAGAATAAAATTAGCTTTTTACCTTTCCCCCATGTTATCACAAAGAACAAAAACCCCAAGCTAGGTGATTATGTTTCACTCCTCTGTGGACCCCTTCCACCCGCGTGTTCTGCCTGGGAGCCTATCAGAAGAATGTGAATGAAGAGTCTACCTTTCCTATTGACCTAGTTGTTTATAAACAAAGCTTTTCCTTCTAGGAAAGGCAACGACATTTAAATTGCTGAAAATTATCAGCTTCAACTCATCTGAATTTCATTGCCGTGCTACTCCTTCGGGAAATGGGAATCATGAGAAGTTTCCCTTTTTTTTCCAAATTGCCTCCAGATGTGACATACAGAAGAATCTTTATTAAAATATCACACAGGACCCGATGCCTTATAATTTCTTCTTCTGTCACCTGGGTCAGAATATGAATAACAAACCACTAGTCATAGAGAGAAGCTCTAGGTGTTGTCCAGGATCGGTTTTAAAATTGCAACAGCCCTCACCTTGCCCCACAGCCTCCTGCCACCCTCCCCTGCCTTACCTTGTCCTTTTTCCATAGCGTTTAACACCTTATTACATTATATAATTTACTTATTTATTATGCTCATTGTTTCTTGCCTGTCTCTCTTGCTAAGAATGCATGTCCCACAAAAGCAGGGATCTTTTTTTGTTGACTGATATACCCTAAGGACCTAAAACTGTACCTGGCGCACAGTGTTTGCTCAAATAAATATTGTTGAGTGAATGAATGAATAAGTTTGTCATCCCTTTATTATATCGAAATCTCTAGTCCTGACCCCCAAATTGACATTAATGCCACATGTCCTATTTCATATAAACCACTCAGTTGTCACAAAGATTATCCCAATCTTACTTCTAGATGCTCTTCACTTTCTCTCATCCCCCTTACTCTGTCTCTCTTCCCAGAGTATCAATTTTGATCAGTGACAACACAATCTACTAGTCCTAAGACTAAAATTCTTGTTCTTTCTACTTACACTTCCCTCGCCTTCATCCCTCAGATTACTAAATTATCAAATTCCTGAAAATGCTTCCTTTCAAATATCTCTCCAGTTTGTCCCTTCCTCTCTATTCTCATTGCCCTGGTCTACACAATTATCACCTCAAATAGACTCCTAATTGGCCTCCTAGCCTCTAGTCTCTCCCCCCTACAGGTTCTTTTGCATATCATAAACATCGTTTTGATCACGTCAATCCCCTTCCTAGGCCGGCTGTGATCTGGCCCACCCAGCAAACCTGACCTCCCTGAGTGGTCAAATGGTCCGGAGTTAAATCTTGAAAAAACAGAAAGTGTCGCATGGCAAATGAGTTATGGTAAGTTAGGGGTGGAGGAAGAGAGCAGGGGAGAGATCATAACTGCTAGGCTAACGAATTTGAACGCCAACCTGGAAGCCAAGAAGAGCAAGCTGTTAGAAGACATGTACATCAGGAAAATGACAAGATGAAAATGGTATTTTAGGAAACTCAATCCGGTGACGGGAGACTGCCGGAGACAGAATTCATGGACCAATCTCAAGAGATTTCTAACTATTAATTCAGCAATAATCTGCCGTGTGCCCACCCTATCTCTGGGGATACCGTGGGAAGTAGTTATTTCTTGGGGTTCTGGGAACAATTAAGGAGAAAGCACCAAAGACCAGTAATGATAACCAATAACTAGCCACCCACAGCCTTTGTCCTCAAGCCTACCTGGCCACTGCTAGCCCCAGACAACCTCTCAGATTTAAAATAAGCAGTGAGGGCACTTAGGTGGCTCAGTCAAGTGTCTGCCTTTGGCTCAGGTCACGATCCCAGAGTCCTGGGATCGAGCCCCACATCAGGGCTCCCTGCTCAGTGGGGAGTCTGCTTTGCCCTCTGCCTGCTGTTCCCCCTGTTTGTGCTCTCTCTGTCAAAAAGATAAATAAAATCTTTTTTTAAAATAATAAATAAAATAAAATAAGCACAGTTAGCTGGGCTAGGCATCACTACACCAACTCTCATGCTTAAAGCTGCTGCCCCTGAAAACCTGGTCACATGTTAATTAGGAAAAAGAAAGGAAATGTTTTCTGTAAATCAGGAGGCAACAAGCTTTTTCTGTAAATGGCCAAATAGTAAATGCTTTGGGCTCCTGGGCATTACAGTACTCAGCTTTGTAGTTGTAGCACAAACGTAGCCGCAGAAAGCACATTAACAAGCGAGCCTGCCTGTGTTCCAATAAAACTTTATTTATAAGAACAGGGAGTGGGCAGATTCGGCCGATAGACCAGAGTACACGGACCTCTGCTGTAAGATATTAGGATATTGTTAATCCCAACACTCAGTTTTAAATAGAGGAGTAGCATAGAGGAATATAAAGACAATGAGTTTAAGGAGCTCAGAGAGCTGGAATAGAATTCCAATTTTACAATAAACCTTGGGGCATTAGGAAAATAAATGCCAGTTTCCAAATGCATAAAATGAGAAGCAGCATGGCATGGTGGCCCATAAAGTCAGACTGCCTGGGTTTGAATTCCAGCCTTGCTACATTCTCCCTTTGTGATTTAGGGCAAATTCCCTAATCTCTGTGAGCTTCGGTCTCAGCTTTTTCATGAGGATAAAAAATATACTCTTCTTCACCGAAAGGATTAAATAAGATCATGCATATTAAATACCTGGGACAAAGCAAGCACTTGATAATGGTTAGCTATTATTATTATTACTATTATTAGTATTATTAGTATTGTATTATGGTGAAATTTCCCAAGGAGCAGCTATTGATACAATATGTGAAAGTATTCATTCTCTTATTTCTAGAGATTAAAAACAGAGAGGGGTCGTTCTGTTTTTACACTCCTGTACTTCCTAAACATTTTTCACACCACTGCGGGAAGCTGAAGTCACCTTGTAAACCAGTCACTGCTTTTTCAGATGATTGCCTTTAAGTGGCTTTCAAATTCTAAAGATTATCATGCATAATGTATTATGCTTATGTCAAGATTAAGTTTTTTCCATTGACTTTTCTCCTGCCTCCATCAAAGCTTTTGTCAGACAGGACTTTGTCTCAAGAGGAAGGAGGCTGCTCTTGCTTCCTCCGAATTGTGAGCACAAAGAGTTTCTTTCAAACGTAGTGTCTTTAAACCAACTAATGTGATTTTTGTCTCCGATTCCAACCAAGTGAAAATTCTCCAATATACACTAGACTTCCCTTCCCAAGCTAGATGCAAGAGTGTCTCCATCTAACTAACACCTTCAGGGGGAGACAAGACTGGGTGTTATGGGTGGTTCCTCCCAGAGCACCCCATCCTCCCGGCAGCTGGTGTCAGCTCTGAGGAAACAAAGTAGATTCCTGAGCTTTAGGAAATTTTCCGTTCCAGGGTGCTGTGACCACAGTTTCGTTCTAATGTGCAAGTAACCTTCCAAAGCACAAAAGGCAATGTATGTTATCTTTCACCTTGCATAGCACGTCAAGAATAATATTGCTCCAAGATACACTAAAGCAAAGATGGTCTTATTTGAGTCTCTAGGACCATCTTTGTTGTCTTGCTGTCTCTTGTTCTTTGTTAAAATGCACCTTGGAACTCTTTGCGGCTACTCACAGAAAGATCTCTTGAGCCAGGGGCATGGACTGCTTCCTTCTGGTCCTTTCACCGCTAGGAAGTAAGCACTGTGGCCTTCTCCCTGCCCTCTCCTAGGCTGGCGAGCTACATTCCAGGTTGTTTCAGACAATCCAAGCACTGTACAAACCGGGCACTTTGTTAGAAGTAATCAGCCACGGGGGCAAAGGCAGTAAACAGTAATTAATATGCAAATTTGCAAGTAACTTGCCCCTTGGTGCTGAGACTTCTTTGTTTGCACAGTCGTGGACAAACTGGGGTTTGTTTTCGCTATAATTAGCAGGATAAATATAAAATTATGACATTAATTGTTAGCTGGCTTTTTAAAAATGGTAGTATACCCCTGCTGTGCCCGAGATGCTATAGCTCAGTAGGGGATTCCTTCAAAAATGAATTTTAGAATGCTGAAATACCCATTTTAATTAAAAGGCGAACACTGAAATGAGTTTGTCACTTCCAATATCGTAGTTACCGGGCAACAAATCATCGATGCTTATATTAACAATTAGCATTTGTACATCCGTTGACTTTACCCCAATGCAAAAAAAAGAATATCACTCCTTTATAATAATAACAAAGAGTAGTATTTATCAAGGGACTGCACTAAGGACTTTTCTTGCTGTATTTCACTGAATCCTCCAAGCGGCCAGATGGGTGCTCTTAACACCCACGTAGGGATGTGGAAACCGCAGCTTTAGGTAGGTCTTTGGAAGATGAGTTTTTCTGGGTCTGCTCTCTGATTGTGGTGCCCTCGGGATTCTATCTGCAACTCTCGCCTCTTCTCTTTTCTGCTTCTTGCTTCCCTGAGAAGTGTGCCATTTCGCTGATTCCAGCCCCATGCTTTACCCTTCCCGCCGGCTCTGACCTGTCTCTGAAACCCTAGTCCCCAACGGATTCACACTCCGCCACCAACTAAGCCCGGTTTCCACAGGCAGGGATTGAAGGCTCTCCACAGGCTGGCCTGGCCACTTTCCAACTTTTATTTCCCAGTTTCGTCTTTCATTATCAATTCGTGATTCAGTTTCATTGTTCAATTCCCATGATTTAGTGCCGATTGGTAAAGACGCTGTATTTATCCCTAGGGTGAGGTGGGATAGGAAAGGAGGAAACGGGAAATTTGAGAAAGCACCTGTTCCCCAGGAGGTTTGGGGGAGAAGTCAAAGGAAGCAATGATCAAATTCTAAACTAGAGACTTTTGATTGCCCTGACGGTAGACAAGTAGGAAGAGGACACCCGCGCCTCTCTCTTTCCAGAGCTTGGCCCAGTGCCTTAAATATGGCATAATGCCACATGCCTTCTGTAATGATTTCTTCCCACTTGATCCATACATCCCTGAGAGCTTTTTCTTTCCTTCCAAATTTCAGCTCTGGGTTGCACCCCCATCCCTACCCCAGAGAGCCTTCCCTCTTTCTCCCAAGCAGGTTAGGCCTCTTCCTCTATACCCTTTTTTTGACAATCACAACACGATATCACACCATGGTGTAATTATGTGTTTGCCTGGCCATCTCCCCGCTCAACTGTGGGCACCCTGAGTTTAACATAAGGATTCTTCTCCCCTCTGTGCCTCGCAAGCCTACATCAGTGCTGGCACCAGACTAGTACTAGCTGCTCTCTGAAAGTAGCCAGACAGTGTCAGACCTGCTAACAAAGTTAGGATGAACCTTGGGGAGGAAATTAACAATTCAAAGGGGGAACAGCGGCCCAAAGCCTAGCCTAGGCAAGAGATCTCCCCACTTCCTGCTGATGGCTGAAGGCTGGGAATGGGCGTGGTTGACCGAGGAAGGCTTGGTGACAGGACTTCATAAACTCGCTCCACTCCAGGACTTTCCAAAACAAAACACCAGAGGCACTGCCCTAGAGGCCTACTCTTTGAATCTGCCATTTGGGCAGGCTTTTTGGGGGAAAAATTGGGGTAGTATTTAGTCTACATTTTTAGAAGACAATGAAATGATGGCGCCACTAGAAGGCCGTTTCCCCAGTACTGCCACAGCAGCCGCTGGAAGTCCGTGAGACCTTGACCTCAGTGGATGTTCAAACGGACGTACACACCAGCAGCCTGAGAGCTGCAAGGCCTCTTTCTGGCACTGTCTGTGGCTTTGTAGTGCAGTGCCAGAAACTGGTGAGGCAAGAGGGAGAAAAAGGAATTGTGAGAGGAAGAAAAGCATCCCCATGCTTTTTTTTGTTTTGTTTTGTTAAGATTTTACTTATTTATTTGACAGAGAGAGAGATCACAAGTAGGCAGAGAGGCAGGCGGGGGGGGGGGGGGGAGCAGGATCCCCGTTGAGCAGAGAGCCTGATGTGGGGCTTGATCCCAGGACCCTGAGATCATGACTTGAGCCGAAGGCAGAGGCTTTAACCCACTGAGAGACCCAGGCGCCCCTCCATGCTTTCAATATGCCTTCAACCCCACCCTCTTCCCCCTCCCAAGACTACCTCCTGTCTGTCACAGAAGACACCACAGCATCAACTAGCCTCAAGAGATAGGAGAGTGCCCCAAAAACAAATGCTCTCGAGGTATAGACAACAAGTACTGGGTTCTTCTGCTAGAATCAATACCACAGCCCTTCTAACCCCCCAGGACTCACCTAGACAGCTTTGTTCTCCAGTTTTGCATTCTTCTAGTCCAGTTTTTTCTCAAACCTTGGTGCAGAATGTAACGGGGTGGGGACTGAGAAGCCAGGGGATGTTTGGGGGTAGACACCCCATGAACAGCATTGACAGCAGCACTAGGACATAACATAGTAGGTACTAGTATTTCCTTTTACTGTGACTAGAATATGGCCTCCACGAGGGCAAGGGTTTTTGCTGTTTCATTCACTTCTGTATCCCAAACACCTAAAACAGTCCTGGCATGTAGAAAGTGCTCGATAAATAATTGTCGAATGGATTAGATGAATACTTTTTGCTACCGTCATTCCTCACAGCTTTGGAGGCCACGAAGTAATATCACTTCTAATTGTCCTCCTTTCCTCACTCCTAGCAATTGGCCTCTGATCCTCTGGTGTCTGGCAGCCTCTAAAGGTGGTGCCTCGGTGAAGAGCATGGCTTAGGAGAAATGGCACTGTGGTGAGGACTGACCAGCTCTGTCGCTACTCTATCTGTGGCCTCAGTTTCCCTGAACTATAAGATGCAAGGGTCGGAACTCAAAAATCCAAGTATATGAGTCTGCAGGGGACTGACCATGAAAGATACTGACCACAGACTAGACATGAAATTAGGTAGCTTATCTGGTAAAACTAGGTTGGCTTACAGAGTCATGCTCCCAAGAAATAATTGCTCAACCAGAAAAATGTCCCCAAGAGCCATCAAAAATAATTCTAAAAGTCTGTAATTCTGCTCTCCAGTTACAGTATCTGCTTCTCCATTACCACCAATTAGATGCTTTACGACCATTTTCACTCAACATTCATGAAGAAAAGGGGCACTGACCTGAAAATGTATGTTCTTCTTCAAAGAAAGTGCTCCCTACCCCTCTGAAAACCTTGAAAACCCACACACTCCATGGGGCCACAGACTGGGATGTTCATCGTTACCGCCTCACACCTAGGAAAGAAGCAAGTTGGTGAAACAGCACATTCAAGATTCATTACTTCGGTTCAGTTGAAATTACACTCAGATTAGATTGTTTACATAATAACAATTACTGTCAGAGGGAAGGCAGGCACTGAAATGTGCCTGTGCAGTTGACACATGAATAATGGAGAAGCTTATACCGGATATGGTATACAAGATGAGCTTTTTACCTGGGTGTCCACGAAGACACCAAGGTGAGTCCCAAATCATTATTGGTGGTAGGGCAAGTGCTAGTGAACACAGGGTTAATGGAACTCCTGTGGGACAATCTTATGTGACTTAAACCCAGCAAAGAACACAATCTTCATTCTTCCCTTGCCATAAGCTAAACTTGACCTATAGGATTAGGGTAGTGATTTGCTCCTAGAAACTTTCAAATCACTTTTGAAACTTTCACAGCTTTGCCCTGAGACACATGCAATTTTCCTTCTTTAGACAAGCGTCTTGGTCCTTCCAAGTCATGGCACCTGTGCCTGGTGAGACTTCAGATTCCTTGGCATTTTATAATCCAAAGGTCTCTTCCTGCCTGACCTGATCTTGGCTTACCAACATGGAAGCAGGTGTATTACTGGTCCAAGTTTTATTCTCTGAACTCAGTGAGGTTTTATCGGGCATTGAAGCCTGGTCTAAACAGTTCTGACCTAGGTTTCTTGCCCATTTGGAGATGATGAGTCCTTTCTCAGCAAATTCCAATTATGTGCCCCTGGGTTTAAGAGGAAGCCATCCTATTGCTAGTCGTTGGCTTTCTAGCTTCTCTCTGAATCTCTTTCCACCTGCTCTGAATTCTGTCTAGCACCTTTTGAACATTTATTCTTTGTTTCAGTAAATAATCATTGAGCACCTACTGGGGTCATGCCTTATGCATGGCACTGAAAAGTATGGCCCTGGATGTATTTCTGGTTGGCTTGTCAATATTTTTATTATGTAAGTAATATATCTTCCCTGCAAAACAAATAGGAAATACAGATAGGAAGAAAGAAAAAAGATAACTGGAATTTGAAAGTATTTGATCATTACTTGTTCTCTCCAGATATCATAATACCAAATATACCATAAAAGAACCAATACATTTTTGTTTATTTAACTTTATATTTAAAAATAATTATAAACTCACAGAAAGTTGCAGAAATAGTACCTTTCACACAATTCCTCCAATCATCATCTTACATAGCTATGGTGTACTATCAATACCAGGAAATCATACTCGTTTGTGTGTGTGTGTGTGTGTATGTGTGTATATGTATGGTTCTGTGCAATTTTACCACATGTAGATTTATATAACCATCAAGGAACTCCCTCATTCTATTTTATAGTTGCATTACTCCTGTCTCTAACTCCTGGGTACCATCAATTTTTTCTACACAGCCATAATTTTGTCCTTTCGAGAATATTACAGAAGTAGAATCATGCAGTGTACAACCTTTGGATCCTGGCTTTTTAAACTGGGCATAATGCCCTTGAGATCCTTCCTACTTCTTGCATGTATCAATAGTTCATTCCTTTCTATTTTGAGGTAGTATTCTATGTTATGGATGTACCACAGTTTGTTTAACCATTGAAGGATGGTGGCGTTGTTTCTGACTTAAACTATTACAAATAAAGCTTCTATGAACATGTTTTTGTTTGACTGTAAGTTTTTATTTTTCTGGAATAAATGCCTGAGTACAATGGCTGGTTTGTACAGTAAATGTATTCTTAGTTTGATAAGAAATTGCCAAACTATTTTCCAGAATGGTTGTATTAGAAATCCCATTTCTCCACATCCTCACCAGCATTTGGTATTGGCACCATTTTTATTTTAGCTATTGTAAGTAAAAGGCATTTCTAATAGTAACAGTATCTCAGAAAGCATGGAGAGAAACACAGTGAAATTTAACTTTCTTTCCTTAAAAAACAAAAACTAATAATCTTCACTTCTAATATGTGAAGTTTTATCTAATAATGTTTATATCAGATTCTACATCATTAAATATTTCTTTAGCTTTTCTTACCTGAAAAAAAATAGTAGAAGAGCTCTGTCTGGCATTGGCAATTAATTCACTCACACATCACATTGTAAAAACACTAAGTGAAGATATTTTGAATATCTTGTGTCCAGTGTCCAGAGTTTTCGGGTGGATCCTAGAATATTAGTGAGCAGAACTTTGGTTCTTTATCAGTAGGATATCTCTATGTCCCATTTTGCTTGGGGCAGTCCTGATTTGTATTTGTTGTTTAGCATCCCATGTGGTTTAGCATTTTTTTTCTAGATTTTTCATTTTTTAATGAAGTGTAACGAGCTTCATTAAAATAAGCTGGGGTAGCAGCACCTGGGTGGCTCAGTCCATTAAGCGTCTGCCATCAGCTCAGGTCATGATCCCAGGGTCCTGGGATCAAGTTCTGCATAGGGCTCCCTGCTCAGCGGAGAGCCTGCTTCTCCCTCTCCCTGTCGCTCCCTCTGCTTGTGCTCTCTCACTATCTCTCTGACAAATAAATAAAGAAAATCTTAAATAATAATAATAATAAGCTGGGGTAGATTTCAGAGGTCCCCACACTTCATATTTCCAGCTTCTGTCAGGCCACATCTCATAGTATGTAAGATGCATGTGCAGTGAATAGAGTTCTCACTAAAACCCCTGGTTATATCTCAAAGATGCCAGTGACACTCTCTCTTCTCCTGACCCTGCCCACGGAATACATAACTAACATCTCTCTTTTAAGGTTGTACGCAGGGTACTCATTGATACAACAAAGAGAACTGAGACAAAAGTAACCAAGGGCCACCTACTCTTTCAGATCTTAGGGATGGCAGAAGTTTTCGAAGTTGTTGCCCTGCTTGCCACTTGCTAGGCCAGCCAGTTGTGCTACGGCCAATGTCAGAGCCAGAGAGATCCCGGGATCGATGAGAAATGTGCGACAGACAGACACCCTACTCTAACGATATGTGAAGAGTCTAGAGGTTAAGTTTTTACATGGTGGTTTTACCATTTATTGTTAAGTCTGCAACTATTTATTTTGATATCATGTGTTTATATTGCAATAAATCCTTTTGACAGCAATGAACTCAATAAGATTATATTTAATAGAAAATTAAGTACTAAATGTTTGAGGAAGTTGATGATGAACATGTGTCTCAGACAAAAAGTTTGTTGACATTTATCATTCTTCCTGGGGATCATAGTGATATCACTGATGAGATGCCAGCCAGAAGACTAAATCTGCTAAGGAAGCATTAGTATCAATGACTAATAGTTATTTTAAGACGAACGTGCTGAAAGAAAAGTTTACCACTAAAGCTTCAGGAGATGCATTTACCCATCACTCTGTGAAGCATCACTTTCTGTTTAAATCGAATGACTATTCTTCTATACACGTTTCAATATATTTTCTATTCCAAGTTTTCTGGTGTACATAGAAAAAGTAAAACAAGAGATGTTATGTGTTGCTCCCATTAACAGAATCACGGTTAAATGCTACCAGTTTTGGTTTGTTTTTTTTAAGATTTTATTTATTTTTTGAGAAAGAGAGGGCACAAGCAAGGGGAGCAGTAGGCAGAAGGAGAGGGAGAAGCAGGCTCCCCGCTGAGCAGGGAGCCCAACATGAGACTCAATCCCAGGACCCTGAGATCATGACCTGAGCTGAAGGCAGATACTTAACCGACTGAGCCTCCCAGGTGCCCCAGAAATCTTTTAATTGTAATATTGGTTCAGTGTTTTTCATCCAATTCATGGAATCAGAGTAAAGCTTTTAGATGTTAATTTTTCCACACCTGATATTACCGTGAATGCTACTGAAAATTCCATTTAAAAGTTTGAAACTAAAATTTAAAATTTTCGGGTGCCTGGGCGGCATAGTTCATTGAGCGTCCAACTCTTTGTTTCAGCTCAAGTCATGATCTCAGGGTTGTGATGTCAGTGTCATGGGATCAGCCTGTGTGGGGTCCACGCTCAGTGAGCAGAGCACGGAGACTGCTTGGGATTCTCTCTGCTCCCTCCCCAAAATAAATACATACATACATACATACATACATACATAAAATTTTTAAGTAAATAAATAAATTAAATCTAAATTATTTTTGTGGCGATAATAATACAATGGACCCTTGGACCATGCAGGGATAGAGACACTGACACTCTCCAGTCAAAAATCTTTACATAACTTTTCATTAAATATTTAATTATTTATTTATTTGAGAGAGAGACAGAGTGAGTGAGCAGGAGGATGGTCAGAAGGAGAGGGAGAGAAAATCTTCAGCAGACTCCCCATTGAGTGCAGAGCACTAGGCAAGGCTCAATCTCAGGACCCTGAGATCATGACCTCAACCGAAATCAAGAATTGGAGGCTTAACTGGCTGAGTCACCTGGTGCCCCTGTGTATAACTTTTGACTCTCCCCAAAACTTAACCACAAATTGCCTACTGCTGCCCAGAAGCCTTATTGATAACATAGTCAATTAACACACATTTTGTATGTTATATGTACTATATACTGTGTTCTGACAATAAAGTAAGCTAGAGAAAAGAAAATGTTATTCAAAATATCATAAGGAAGAGAAAATACATTCATAGTACTGAATGTAAGTGGACCTGCACAATTCAGGCCAATGTTATCCAAGGGTCAACTGTTCAAGTTTTGGTGGAGCAGAACATCATGGTAAAAAACAGCACTCTTCAGTAATGGAGCAGAAATGTATTAAGAATTAGTGCAGTGTTCATATAATTTATAGTCATATCCAAACAAATTGATTCTATCAATTCTACCAAATTAGATCCTACCAATTGAAAAAGGAGTTGCAATTAACAAAATGGAACACGTATGAATGCATACACATAGCTTTGCTGAACTACAAAGCTGTTATTGAACATTCTAAATTATGCCAGCATGGCACTGCATCTTGTTTTCTTTTCTGTCTGATATTTATAAGGTTTGGGAAATACTTAAGCCTTTGAAGAACTATTGTCTATATCAAACTCTGTGCCCATCAATGACACTGAACATTTTTGTAAGCAAGTTTTCTAAATTTGGGTTGCATTTTATTCAAAATTAGTTGGAAATATTTAATCAAAGTACTTATTGAATGGAATGTCAAATATTTCAGCCTCTGAAGTTTAATGAAATCATATTTCTTGAAAACAAAGCTCATATATGAAAAGATATTGAAATGTTTTGTTATATAAGCAAGAGAGAAAATGAACAACTTAGAGAGTTGAAATTATTCTCAGATATGACTTGAAATTCTGTAATTGTGCTTTGGAATATCTATCTCATTTTCTATGAAGTATCTTTTGATAAAATTCCTGTTTTTAACAGGATACATTTATATTCTGTACCAGAATGGAAAGAAATCTGAGAAGATCTACAGTTTTGGAACGTCTAAACTTGGTAAAACATTTCAAAAGAGTCATAAATAGAGAAAACTTTATTCACTGGGCTTTTGCTTGTAAAATTATTTGCTGAAATAGTTACTCTAGAGCAAAAAGATGGTCCTTGTGAAAATATTTGAGCTGAAACTTCAATTTGAAAATGGAATATTTCATTTGAGAAAATTCAAAAAATTAAATTGAAAATATATTCCATTTAGCAAAATTTACTCTAAGCTTAACAAGTGCCTCAGCATCCATACAGGGAGTATTTTCTCCGACAAAAACCAATTAAAGGTGTTAACAATGTTAAAATTTATTAACCTTAAAATGCCATCTTTAAGATGACTGAGTAATTATATGTAAAAATTTTACTCATAAGGCCATATTGAACAAAATATATTCATCGGAAAAATATCAATGACATAATATTAGAATATTGTATAACTAATTAAAGCACATTAATATTTACCAAGAATAATTATTCTGATGATGCCATTTTTAAAGTTCAGATAATAGATATAAATAATTAATTTTTTTTCTGTTCACTGATATATTATTTTTATTTGGTTAGAAATAATTTCATTTTTTAAGATAGCTTTTGGACAGACTTTATAGATCTACCGTTCTAATAAAATTAACTTATAGGTTAATAAATACATACTTTTTAAAATACATAATTATTTTTAGTACTCTCGTCACTCTTAGAAGTGTCCAGATTTGAGGACAGCTGGGCGGCTCAGTCAGTTAACCATCTGCCTTTGGCTCAGGTCATGATCCCAGTGTCCTGGGATTGAGTCCCATATAGGGCTCCTTGCTCAGCGGAGAGTCTGTTTCTCCCTCTGCCTGCTTCTTCCTCTGCCTGCCACTCCCCCTACTCGTGCTCTCTCTCTCTGACAAATAAATAAAATCATGAGGAAAAAAAAGTGTCCAGATTTGAAAAAAACAAAACAAATCAAAAGTGTCCAGAATTATATGATCACTCTTTTCTCAAGAGGCATTTTCACACTGATAGTTATTGCAAAAGTAGACAGCAGATAGCTGGATGGCTCAGTTGGCTTTGAATTAGGTGATCTTTGGACAAGGTAATGGATGACTACAAAACACTGACAACACCAACAATAGACAGAATGTCTCCAGGGATGTCTGCCAAGCTTTGGAGGGTTCCTTGTGCCTTGTGGACAAAGAGAAAAACTCCGTTAAAGGAGTGGCTCTGGCAGTCCCAAGAGAAGGCGATGTTTCTCGCTGTACACAGAGCATAAGGGTATCAATCATGATCTTCAGTTCTATAGAGAGCTGAAGAAAGGGACCTTAAATAGTGCTTCAATCCACACAGCTCAGAAGGGAGAGAGACACACAGCCCAACCTTCCTCCATGACACCCCTCTGGCTGACTGACCTTGCTTCACAGGATAATCTCACGTCAACAGTCCAGACTGTTAGGTTCTATGGAGCCACTGAAAGATTTCTACCAGGCCGCACCCCACTGAGATAGGCTTGGCACACTGGGGGCTCATTTGTAATTTCACATAAACCTTTCCAGTTTTAAAGAGCAGCAAGCACAGTGGAAAGAATATAAATGTTGAAGGTAGAGACCATTTTATCAGCTATGTTCTCTTGAACATCAGGACTCTGTATTGGTACACTGCGAATAATGATAATAACACTTTATACGAAAAAGATTAACTTGCAGCAGAGAGAATGATTTGCTGTCTAAAATACAACCATTACTACTTCAAACCATGGGAAGGAAAAAAACTTCTCTTAGGAGTACTTCAATTTTTGTCCAGCAAAATACTTTGACGAGAGCCTCAAACCCAAACCCTGAGCATGTGCCATGATTTAGAAAGATATCAGAGAAAAAAAGAGGGAATTATAGAGGGACTAAATTTCAGATATGAACAGAAATTTATGGAAACTAATTAATCTTAAGTTCTCTTTTATGAACTGCTGTGGTCCCCACCCCCACCCTCCAGCTGTTTTTACCCTGGGCCCTTTAGCAAATGTGTAGTCCCTCTGATTGCCTTGTAGGGGTGGCGTTTGGGGGAAATTCTCAGACAGGGCCACCTTTGTGGGCATGTAACCCATGCAGTTGTATAGTGCCCCAAGCTTAGAAAGGCCCCGGGCTTGCTTTAATGCCCTCTTGTTGCCATCTTGAAATTTTTAGTTATTTTTGACCAAGGAGCTCCCAATTATGTAGCCAGTTCTTTTCCAGAGAGAGAATCCATGTCTCTGTCAGGGTCCATGGGTCTGTTGCACAGATAAGGAAAGAGCTTCAAAAGGCCAGATATCAATGAGAATGAGAATTCAGTGGCACATGAAATCAGAGCTAACAGTGACCCCAAGAATCTACCCCAATCTTGGTAACAGCATTGGATTTCCACAGAATATTAGGGCATTCAAACCTTTTATAAATTTCAAAGGTAGGGTAAGCCCAATGTTTTCTGTATTACGTTAGCAATTATATATATATATATATGTGTGTGTGTGTGTGTGTATATACATATATATATATGTAATACACATGTAATACACATATATATATGAATACACATGTGTGCATGTGCACACATGTGTTTTGGGTGCCTCTCTAATACCAGGATTTCCAGGCCCAGACCTACAATAAAAAGAAAATGTTACAGGAAAGTAGAAGGGTATAGGCAATGAAAGCAATACTACTCTATTCATGGAGAAATGTTTTTAACACAAATAGTGGAGTCATGGCTCAGCCTTACTATAAACATGATTAGATCAATTTTCCTCTGAGAACACTAGGGAACAGAACGAACTCACTTTATTCCAGACGGAGGAGAGGCTGACTATTTCCCTTGGATCTTTGACTCATATCAATCTTATCCTGAAATACCTTTGCTTTTCCATTTGAGGTTGAAGAAAAGTCCTGCTCATAGACTCAGCTTTCTTTGCTCCCTGATATCCTCTGGAAAGGAAAAATTAAACATCCTAAATGCCAAAACATCCAAAATCTTTCACCTCCACATCTAAAGTGACATTAATGTCAAAGTTGTCCAAGAAGGGAAAACCCTTAAACCCTTGAAACGGGGATCTTCGACTTTGGGATATGACTCAGTGATGTACATGGATGACACAGTACTTTTTTGGAGCATTAATATACATTATACCATCCTGAACGCATGAGAGTGTGGCTGGTGGATGGTCACTAGCCTTGTTTCAGTTCTTACCCAGAAAGAAGATGTGGTAGGTAGAATGTAAGATTACTTCCTGTGACCCACATCCCTGAGCGTCAGTGGGACCCGGAACTTGCTTCTACCCAATAGAATATGTCAAAGGTGATGGGACATCACTCCCATGATTATATTACATAGTAAAGACAAAGAGATTTTTTTCAGATGTAATTACTGTCTACAATCAGTTGGCTTTAAATTAATCAAAAGGCAATGGTCCTGGGTGGGCCCGACTTAACCAGGTGAGCCCTTTAGAAGAGTCTACAGTTCAGAGGTGTTGGCTTTGAAGAAGCAAGCTGCTGTTGATTCTATGGCAGCAAGAAAGAGAAGCCTGCCAAAAACGACATGAACTTGGACAAGGACCCCCAGCCTCAGGTGAGACCATATCCCCAGACGACTCCTTAATTTAGCTTCCTGAGACTCTGAGCAGAGAAGGCAGTTAAGCAATACCCAGATTCCTGACCCATGGAACTGTGAGATCACAGATGTATGCCATTTTAAGTCACCCTGTTTCTGGTGATTTGCAACACAAATTAAACTTAATAGAGAGGAGTAGAAAATTAGGAATGAGAGCCAAATAGGAAACCCAACCTACCAAGGAAATCATGAGCTAGATGATAATTAAAGCTAACTGGAAATGCTCAGCTGCTAAGAAGTCCAGCATGAGACTGCCTGCTTGACAGGGAAACAGCAGTGAGAAAGGCAGTAATAGGTTCCTTTTCAGATCTGAAATAAACGCCACCACTTGTTCGATTATCATTCGAAGAGCATCTATAAACATAGCTGGTTTTGCTATTTAAGTCCAATTTCTTTAGCAGAGCTAAGGGAAAACAGAAACATAATCTCAAGGTTATTGATTATCTTCAAAAGCCTTCATGTGTTTTAATCAGCAATTCTGGCTCCTTTGCAATGTTTTTGAAAAATAATAGTATTTAGATCCTACTGCTTTCCCATCCAACTCTCCAATCAGCTAGAAAATCTGAAGATACTCTTCCAAAGAGTTATAGAGGGCAATGTGGGAGTCCTGGGATCACTGAAAAGCACTGTCTGATCCCTGATTTGCTATCATTCTGATGCTCAGTGGGAAATGGAATGAAGAGAAGGGGAAAGAATTGGGCTCCACTCATGTGTGGAAGCCTTGAGAAACCTTTAGTCGTGTTTAACATTGGAGCTCCCAGGTTAAAGGAAATATCTGAATATATATGAAAGAGTTTACCTGAAGCAGATTGCCTTCTTTATGCTTCAGTTCTTGAAAAGCTGTGAATCAACTTTGTCATCGGTTGAATCTCATTTTAAATCCATCAGGGAGCTCAGTATTTGAAGGAGCTCTACAGTAAGCCAAAGTAAAGCAAATTAGGTTTTTGTAGGGTATATACTTGGGCAACCTAAGACTTATTTGTATTGATATGAATTTTTATATATCAAGACTTTTTAGTTACTTAAAACTACACTCAATTCGTGTTTGTCAAGTATAGTGCCCATAGAAAGCTCCGCTGATGTGGAAGTGTCCCAGATGGGCCTTGTGGGAAGACAGCAATATGAACACAGATTGATCTGGAACATTGGGGAAAAGAAGGCTGATGGGCCATTTAAAAGCTATGTCCACCAGGAGGGCCATAGATCCCAGAGGCCTCTAGGTGGGATACGGACAGATCTCTAAGTCAGGATGTTCGTGAAAGTAAAGCTCAAGGTCTTAGGAGACAGTGTCTTACATTTCACAGTCAATTCCAAGGGCTCAGGTCCTGGAACCTCAGGGTACCAGCTGTGTCCCCAGGGGTAGCACTTGGCCACTCTAGGCCATCTCTTGCCTGTAAAATGGAAATAATAAAATGCCAATTTCGTGAGACTACTGTTAGGACTAAATGCAAGAACGCAATTTAAAGTACCAGGTGCTTCAAGTTTTAAATCATCGTTAGCTGTTTCTGTTTGGAGCTGTAGAGGTTCCAGTGATCAAAAACACTGACAAAACCTTAGGGGGCAGGGGAGACGGGCTGAAGGAAATAAACATGCCACTGGAAAAAAATGCTAGTTTCTCCAGCAGGAGAATGCCTCGGGCCCTTTCAGTTCAATGACTATGTACTATTTCCAATCATTATCTCATTTAGAATTACAATGAAGAATGTTGGGAATAATTAACCCCATTCTGTAGTCCCAGGAGCCTGTCATTGCAGGTAGGAAGGATTAGGTAGGAGCTCTGTCAGTCCCCCTGTGATACGATGTCATCCAGCCCCAGCAGGCTCTGTAAATTCCCCACCTGCTACACGGTGGCAAGGGTGGTATCTTGCATTCGTCTCATGCTCAATAACACTTTTATAGTCATAGACTAGCAGCAGCTCTTGAAAACACCCATCCCTTTTTAAGAAGCTCAGAAATGACAACAGCAGAGAGCTAGGGTCCCTTTAGAGCCCAATGTGGTAAATCCTCTCTCCGAGGAGCTGCCAAGCCCAGAAGCCCGCTCCCTCCTTTGTTAGGAATTCTAGTCACAAAAACCTACAATAAAATGCTGCAGGCGCATCAATAAAGGATATAATGAAATCAAATGAGTCTTGTTCCTTACATTTACATGCAAAGTATATCAAAGGAGCATCCAGTTTGTCCCGAGACCAACACAATGGATTCTTTGTGTGGGAGGAGAGAAGATATATGAAGCTGAATTAGGAAGCAATTCCAATTAAAAGGTCTGTGTTTAACGCTCCAAAGACAATGCAGCCTTTGCTAGACAGTTAGCTATTAGGAGTGTCTGGCTGCTGAGGTGGCTTTATGGTAATTGGACGAGAGCCGGGTGGAACGGAACACAGCAATACCGCTGGGTCCCAGCTCCGGGTCGTGGTCGCGCGGCCTCCCTTCCAACTCACTCCTGTGTGACCTCAAGGATCAGAATACCTACCTACCGGGCCTACCGGGCCCATCGGAGGATTAAGAGAAAGAAAGCATATAAACCACTTTGGGCAGTGCACTCTGCAGGTGTTAGCTCTTCCTGGGATGATTTCCCCTGCCAGGCCCCACGGGGAGCTGGCCCAGGCCGGATTCATTCCGATGACTAGTGAATGGGACCCTGGAAGGGCCGCCCTCAGAGGCCGCGTGCTGTGTGATGAAGGGACAGCTGTCCCTCAGTACAAAGACCTCTTGAAGTCAGTGCTTTCTTTCCTAGAGAAATGGAGTTTCTTCAGTAAATATTGGGTACTTGGTACACATGCCATTTGAATTAGCTTCCCTGTTTCCTACACCCTTGGCATAGTCTGTAGCTTTACGATCAGCGATTTGGGAGATGGCCCCTTGAAGGTAGGTTGTCTGCAATTTTTTTTTCCAGATTCTTCATTAATTTTAAATGGGATCCACCTTTTTGGAAATGAGCACACAGGCTACCCTATGCCGCCTCAGTCTGTAGCTAAAACACCACAGCATATTTGTCTATGTGGAAAATTACATTTTTTTTCATTTTTTTGATTTTATAAAAAAAATAAACCTGAACTGTATCATATTTCCTTTTTTTAAATATTTTATTTATTTATTTGAGAGAGAGAGAGTGAGCACGAGTGGGGCAGGGGTGAGGGGAGAGGATAGAGGGAGAAGCAGGCTCCCCATTGAGCAGGGAGCCCAATGTTAGGCTCGATCCCAGGACCCTGAGATCATGACCTGAGCCGAAGGCAGAACCTTAAATGACAGAGCCACCCAGGTACCCAAGTATATCATATTTCTTAAAAAAAAAAAAAAATTTTAAAACCCACATAAATTCAGGGCTGCTGTGCTGGGCTGTATCAGTATCCCCTAGAGCAGAGGCAAGGCAAGGTGTGGGAGGTGAGTTGGGGGCAGGGCTCCAAGAGGAGGCTAGGGTGGACGTGGGGAAAGGGATACATAGGCCTTCTCATGCTGGGCTGGAGGGAGACAGGAAGCCTGTAATTCCAAGGGAAAGTGTACTTTTTTTTTTTAAGCTTCCTTTTTTTTTTTTTCCAGATTTTTATTTATTTATTTGACACAGAGAGAGAGAGATCACAAGAAGGCAGAGAGGCAGGCAGAGAGAGAGGGGGAAGCAGGCTCCCTCCGAGCAGAGAGCCCGATGCGGGGCTCGATCTCAGGACCCTGAGATCATGACCTAAGCCAAAAGCAGAGGCTTTAACTCACTGAGCCACCCAGGTGCCTCGGAAAAGTGTACATTGTCAGAAATTCTCCTGGGCTCACGCTGCCCTCTCTCTCCTTTGGCCACAGCCTGATACAGGCCAGAAAGGCCCAGGCGGTGGGTCCGAACCCAGGGTCTGGTGGGCATAACATTCTGGCCCCTGAGATGACAGGATGCTGGCCAGCTGGCAGGGCAAGACTCAGGGAACTGAGCTGGTCCCTGGAATCTTCTAAGGCAAGTTTCCACTTCTAAGAGAATCAAGTGATTCAGCATTTGGCTATCCCCCTTGCTGGTTCACCAAAGTGCCTCTTGAGTTTCACTTAGCACAGAAGTACCAGAAATTCTCAGTTTTGTAAACTTAATGTCATTCTTCATCTACCTTTTTTTTTAATCTACCTTTTTAAGAGGTAATAATTTCAATTGGGAACATGAGTTGGAGGAAGTTTGAAGCATAAACTGAACACCGGTGAAACTGTGGGATATAAGAGAAATTCAAAATCAAAAGAAACCACTGAAGGTTGTGATAGACATGAGGTGCCTGAGGACCCTCACATGCACTGGGAACAAAGGAGAGAATATAGCATGGTCCCCACTACAATTAGTCACTCTACAAAGCATAAGATATGTACCTATATGCTCATTTCGAATATGAGTCTTTTAGCAAGAAGATGTAAATGGGCCTAAATCATAGCACCTCTCATGGGAGAAAGTCCTGAGGAATAACAGCGTGAAGCTGTCACTCTTGCAGTGACATTTTAAAACACCAGTCATGAGGAAGGAAGGGCAAGAGGCAAGGGGAGCCTACAAAATGGGCTTTATTGCCATTCGTAATATTGGATTTCTTTAAGAAAAGGAACCTAAAGCAAGTATGGCAAAACGCTAAATATTTGTTATATTTAGGTGGTGAGTCACAGGTATTGGTTGTGTGATTCTCAGCACTTGGCTGTACGTTTAAAAGTATTTCAAAATATTTTTAAACAATTGTGTAGATTTTTGAAGGAAAAGCAACAGTTTTTGGCAACCAAAAAGGGAGAAGTCTTTGCGAAGCACAGCACAATAAAAAGCAAATAAAGTAAGTGAGGAGTAGCTCAAAGCTTCCTTTGAGGTAGGTTTTCAGAATGACTCTAGAAGGTGCAGCCCATGTAAAGGGAAAAGCTTTCCCCTCCCTTTGATGTGGCCAAATGTGTTTTAAGTTAAAGGAGCCGAAGGGGTGGGACAGTGGCCTGTGGAAGGAAGCCTCCCCTGAACTCGCCATTACTTCAGTGAGGTAATGAAATGTCATTTTAAATAATCTAACAAATATGCAGTAACAACAAAACAATGCTTTGGATATGAATTGGTTTAGACCAAATGGGGATGAAATGGAAATAACTTTGAAAACCCCTTTTCTAAAAACGTAGGCTGGTGTAACCAAGAAAACACAGTCTGTATACAAATTCAGAATTGGATTGTTATGTTTCTTCATGAGGAAAGAAAAGAAACAACGCATCAAAGACGAGACACCCAGATAGAGTGAAGGACTTTGGTGTGCAAGCTAATCACCAGGGCGCCTCCCAAAGCAGGCTTATTTAGCAAATGTCGTCAGTCAGGCCAACCGAGCTCCATCATCAGGCACAAGGCCAGACTGTAAACATTTTCCCTGCACAGAAGGCGGCCGCTGTGAGGAAAATGAAATCTGAAAAATCATAAAGCGTGGATTGTGGGGAACCACCGGTTGTTTGAGATCTTCAGTTCATTTACTTGTGATGAAAATTTCAGGGTGTAAGTTGCAAATTGAGAATAACATCAACAATCACCTTTACTCATGAAAAAGCCCTTTCTCAAGTATTTCTTTGACACAGCAAAAGAGACTATCTTTAAAAAAAAAAAAAAGATTTATTTATTTGGGAGAGAGAAAGCACGAGCGGGGCAGGGCGGGGTGCTGAGGGAGAAGCAGACTCCCTGCTGAGCAAAGAGCCTGATGTGGGACTCGATTCCAGGACCCTGAGTCAAAGGCAGACACCTAACCGACTGAACCACCCAGAGGCCTCAAAAGAGACTATCTTACCTGACGCTTATATGGCACATGTCTAGATTTAAAGAGAAATCCATTATGAAGAAAAAGAGACTATCTTAAATTAGTCTTTCTCTCTCCCCCAAATTGACCATATAAGAGGGAGAGACAGTTAAGTAAAACTTCTCTGATGTGACACTGCACACCCTGTCAGTTCTTAGTGTCTTTTCCATAGTCGTGACCCCTACAGAGATTGTGAACTGCTGAACAAGAACACTGGTGCTATTTGAACCCACAATCATATATTAACCTCATTTTCAACACACTATGACTCTGAGAAGTGAACACAAATTGCTGGGAGCTAAATCCAGGGTACACGTTTTCAGACACTAGAGACTAAATGTGACTCATCCTTCCAAAATTACCGGAGACCCATAGGAAGTGTTTTTGTTATTTTTTTCTAAGTGATTTTAAAGCCTATCTAAAACAAACGCGGAGGTTGTGTTTCTTAGGATGCTTTAGGTTGCAAGTAACAGATATCAACTTAAGTAAGTGAATACACACAATGAGAATGTTTATAAAGATACAGGGAGTCTGCCAGACCCGAAAGGCAAGATTACATGAGACCTCAGGAGGAGCTAACATTAGGAAGTCCTCTCCTTCCTCTCTCAGAGAAATGGCTTCATTCTTCGTAAAAGAAGGCTTTTTTTGCTATTCAGTTCTCATGATGAATAAGAAATGACCATCAATATCTTGCAAGTTCATACATTTTAAACTACCAGTCATCCAGTTGCTGGCTCGTCACTTACTCTCCCTCTCACACACACACACAACTATCATCATGGGTTCTCTCAGCCAATTCCAAACGTGTAGTTTAGGCACGCTTTCCGGTACAGCTTAAATCAGGTATCCATGACCAGCAGGCAGTCACACGGCTGCCAGGAGCGAGACCAGCAGTCTCCAGAGAAGAGGAACATGGCAAACCACCTTCACTACATATACGGTAATGGAGCAGAACGCCTTCATGCAAAAGTATTTATTGAAGACCTCCTTTGTGTCTGATTCTTTTCTAGGTTCTGGGGATATAAGAATGAACAAAAAAAAAAAGACAAAGCTCTTACTCTTGGAAGTCTTACATTCCACTGGGGAAAGACAGTCAGCAAACGATCAATAAATAGCTAATATATCAGATGGTTAATAAGTGCAATAAATGGTTGTAATTGTGTTATGGTAAATGTTGAATAAACAGCTTCCTGGAAGGCATTAGACCATTTCTGTAGTGTGCATACTTCCACCACGGTCATTTTCAAGATACTGATGTGATGTCACTGATATTGTATTTGGGAAGAGACATGCAGTCGTACCCTATTGTAGAGTAGCTTCAGCACACAGATAGATACAAGAAACATAAATACCTTCAAGAGCAGAGACAAGAGTAGAATGTAATAAAATAACCAGGAAATGATGAATTTTGAGGAATTTATTATATTTTGAGGAATTTACTTATATTTTGAGGAATTTAAATATATTTTAAAAATACAGTTCATTTACTTGTAAGTTGAATAATTTTTAATGATGGCTTTAATGACTGGCTCATAAAATTCCTGAAAACTTAATAATCGGCTCTCACGAGCCAATATGAGCCAAATCCAAGACACTACCAGCAATAAAGAAAATAAAGCAGGTTGAAGGTGGGTGTTCCTGTTATCTATTTCTTTTTTTTTTTAAGATTTTTTATTTATTCATTTGACAGAGAGAGAGATCACAAGTAGGCAGAGAGGCAGGCAGAGAGAGAAGGGAAAGCAGGCTCCTCACCGAGCAGAGAGCCCAATGTGGGGCTTGATCCCAGGACGCTGGGATCATGACCTGAGCCAAAGGCAGAGGTTTTAACCCACTGAGCCACCCAGGTGCCCCCCTGTTATCTATTTCTGTATAACAAACCACCTCAAGACTTAGTGGTTTGGAGTAAGAACTGCTCTATCACATTTCAAGATTTGGGAGGTCAGACATTTCGGCAGGGCTCAGGTGGGCAGTCCTTGTACTCAGTAACATCGATTGGCAGATGGCCTAGTCTTTAGGGTCCAAGATGGCTTTGTTCATGTGTCTGGTATCGTGGGAGGGATGACTAGAAGCCTGGGCTCTGCTGGAACTGTTCACTGGAGGACCCACAGATGGCCACTTCAACCTTGGGGTCCCAAATAATAAAACCTAGGAACCCAGAGACACTGTTCTAAGAGGCAGGAAGTAGAAGCTGCCAATCCCTTAAGGCCTGGGCTGGAAACTGTCCCAGCGCCACATCTGCCATATTCGATGGCTCAAAGCAAACCACAGAACCTGCCTTCATTTAAGTGGACTGAGACCCTCTTTCTCAGCAGGAGGAGTGTCAAAGAATCTGTGGCCATCTTTAATCCACCACAGATAGAGAATGGTAGTGGTAAATGCACTGTGCTATTTTAAATATGATGGTTGGGGAACACTTTTCTACTAATGTGACTTTTTTTTTTTTCCCGAAAACTGAAGGCAGTGAGAAGTGAGCCATGTGAAGAAATGAAACGTGCATGCGATTGCTGAGTCCAGCTTTTGGCGGCCAATTCAAACTAAACCCTCAGGCTCTACTCTAAGGATATCGCAGTGGAAACGTTTGAGAAGCACCAATCGGATCAGCTGCTTCATTCCCCAGCTGAAGGACACCGAAGCCCAAAGAACGCAAGCGTTTGTTCCCAGGCACCAGGCAAAGCCATGCTAGCTGGTAGCAGAACATGACTCGAGCCTCGCTCTTTTACTCAGACCTCCTATTTAAAGGCTAGTGCTTAAAAAATAAAAGAAGATAAAATAAAATAAAATAAAATAAAATAAAATAAAATAAAATAAAATAAAATAAAATAAAATAAAATAAAAATAAAAGTCCAGTGCTTTTTCTACAACTCTTTTTTCTTATTTTTTCAGAACTCCTTTTAAATCAGTGTTATCACATGATTTAGCATTTGATACCTATCTATCTTAAACCACACATATTTTATATTATCCGTGAGAACATAAACTCCTTGAGGAGACTTACTTTTCTATTTCTCCAGGGCCACCGCACTGGGTATAATCGTGCAGTTTGGACTCTGCACAGGAAATCTGACCAGCTTGGGGAAGGGGTTGAATGGGACCGCGCACTTGGCCTGGGAGGTTGTGGGCTGTGGGGCTGGGCTGCATTGTCGCAGAGGAACCGGCACCTTTTCCCAGTGCCTATGAAGAAGAGGCAAGTGGGAGCCCTGTCCTTCTCTTACAATGTGCCCATTGCATAATACAGCGCTAGGCACACAGAAAGGGATCCTGGGGTGGAGGGGGGGCGGTGGGAGTTGAGGGAATGACCAGATTCCTCCCAAAGCATTTTTACAGGCGTGCTTTGATTATCTGTTGCTGGGAAACAAATGACCCCAAACCTAGCACACGCACGTGGCGTCTCTAGGTAACTTATGTTTCCCACAGCACGTGATAGCTCTAAGAGGGATCACCTCAGGAGGACATCCAGAAAGCACGCCTTCTGAGAGAGACCCAAGTGAAAACAGCAAGGCCTTCTCAGCCAAACCCCAGAAGGCATAGCCATCATGTCCACAACATGGAACTGGCGGCAAGTGATTCGCTGTGACCAGCTTAGATTCAAGGGCAGGGTAATGGGACTCTGCCTCTTGACATTGACCTTGCAGATGAGCGTGTGGGAAGAGAGACCATGGGACTATCTTTGGAAAATGCTACCTGCCCCAGGACTCATCTCTTCGATAAGCTACTACCACAAAGGAGACGGAGCAGTAATTAGGGGTAAAGCTTCTCAAATGTCCCCATGATGCTCATGGTGAAGGGCCATCTGGGACAGAGTTCAGATGTCCTGCTTTCTGAGCACCTGAGTCTCCAGAAGCCCCTGTCTCGTACGTCTTGGTCAGGGATGAGCTCAGGGCCGGCGACACCAGCAGCTGCTCCCATGCCCCAGCTGCTTGGCATCCTTTGTCATGGTGGTTCTGCCACCAGCCCGATGACTTGGGGCTCTGCCTCTTTTTCCGTGTGTGGGCCACCAACTCACTGTCAAAGTTACCAGGCTCATGCCAGAGCCAGATGTTCTTAACAGATGTGCAAAGAAAGCAGTTCCCTTATTACATCTTTTTAAGTTGTCTGATGCTATAAGATGCCTTTTCAGTCTAATTCAGGGTTGGACACCCCTGGCAAAGCAACTGTAGCCATTTCCTCTATTTTAGTACACATAAAATAACCAGCCATGACCTCAAGCCCTTTTCTTCTTAACTAATTGGGTGGCCTTCTGCAGCTGGGCGATGGAAACCAAGGAAGTTTCAAATGAAAGATAAACACATTTTTATAATAGTACATTTATATATAATACCTTTGGTTCTGAAACGTATTCCTCCCATCCCATCCCATGCCACTATCCCTCTCCATTCATATAAGACTTCCTCATGTGGCATAAGCAAGAAAGAGGGCAATACCACCATCCATAATTGCAAGTACATTACAGGGATCACATTCCGTTTCTACCGCATCCACTCTACCTGGACCTCAGAGCTGGAGGATTGGGCGGAAAGCATAGCAGAGCTACCATTTAGCTACAGTCTCACCAAATAGCCTACTCTCCCCTCCTTCCTTTGACCTGGAATCTCTCCAGCTGTGCTGGCTACGAATGAGCTGCCCCCACATCAGATCACAAGTGGGAGGGAGGTGCACGCTCACAAAAGAAACTCCCCATGAGGCTAGGACGAGACAGTTAAATGCTCAGAAACAAACTACTTTTATTATTCAACTTAAACATAAAATGTCACTGTTTCAAGTCTGCCTTTAGCTCCATTGCCCAATAACATCTGTTAAAATGAGAAAGCATTCTCCCGCCTTCCCCTTCCTCCTCCTCCCCCACCAAGATGACCCTGTATGTCCAAGGTTGCAAACGGGTGAGCCTGAAATCAAGTACGTTTAGGAAAAGAAAAATACTTATGAAAGGACACGACAGTTATGATCAACTGTTTGTAAGGAATGAGACCTTTTCCGTGGCTTTGCTGAGTCCGCAGGCCGGTGGTGCGTCCGGGGCTGCGTGAGTTCTATGTGAGACAGCTGACGGCTCCCACAGGCGGCTCTGAGGGGCTCTGATGGGGCCTGGAGCACAGACAGGGTGCGTGGGCCTTAGGAGTCGGTAAGAAATAAAGCACTGAAGCAACTTGGCTTTGTGACTAACACAAAAACTCCTTTCCAGGGGTGCCTGGGTGGCTCAGTGGATTAAGCCTCTGCCTTCAGCTCAGGTCATGATCTCAGGGTCCTGGGATCGAGCCCCCCAACAGCCTCTCTGCTCAGCGGGGAGCCTGCTTCCTCCTCTCTCTCTGCCTACTTGTGATCTCTCTCTGTCAATTAAATAAATAAAATCTTAAAAAAAAAAAACTCCTTTCCATGCTAACAAGGTGACCCCTGAGTATCAACGCATTCTCCTGCCCCCAACCTGAAAAGATGAAAAAGGCAGCAAGCCAAGGCTCTTGGCTCTTCTGACCTGGCAAGTTCCTCCAAGGCTGGTGAATCCATGGAACTTCACATCCATTAAATCCATTAGAGACAGAGGCACAGAGCGGCCAGATCTGCTTGTATCTGCGACCATGTATAATGGCTAATTTTATGCATCTACGTGGCTGGGTCATGGTACTCAGTCAAATACCATCTAGAGGTTGCTGTGAGGAGATTTTTTAGAAGTGATAAATATGTAAATCAGCAAACTTTTTTTTCAGTTTTTCATTTCAATTCCAGTTAACTTACAGTGTTATATTGGTTTCAGGTGTACAATATAGTGATTCAACAGTTCCCCATATCACCCGGAGCTCATCATGACAAGCGGGCTTCTTAATCCCCATCACCTGTTTCACCCAGCCCCCCCCAGTAACCACCAGTTTGTTCTCTACAGTTAAGAGTCTGTTTCTTGCTTTGTGTGTGTGTCTCTCTCTCTCATTTTTTTCCCTTTGCTTATTTGTTTTGTTTCTTAAATTCCACATATGAGTGAAATCATGTGGTATTTGTCTTTCTCTGACTGACTTATTTCATAAATCAGCAAACTGAGGAAAGCTGATTACCTTCCATAATACGGGTGGGCCTCATCCAATTTAGTTGAAGTCCTTGAGAGAAAAGACTGAGGTTCCCCCAAGGACCCCAATTTGATCACTGTGATGTATGTATTGTATTAGTTTTCTATTGCTACATAACAATTTACCAAAACTTAGTGGCTTAAAACAA